>OY728126.1:48785200-49985200 GCA_963277665.1 Viscum album
ACCATGCCCCCTATAAGTATATGTATCTGTTTTGAGTGAAAAACAAATATTTTATCAATACATGTTAAAATGAAAATAAATAATGGTGTAAAATTTTGTTAGGGTTGTATAAGTATACCTACAGTAGTATAATCAATGGGCACCACTGGATTCACAGAAACTGAAGGAACACCTTGTATAGATGGAGTGGGTCCTGATGTATGCTCCATAGGGACAGACTCTAGCGGATCAATAGTCGAAGAAGATGGAATATAAAAGCACGAAGATAAAGAACCATAAGTAAAAAAAGATTACAAGGATGGTTGGCCAAATGATGGATGGGGAGTGGGAATCATTATCGGATATGGTACAAACAGGTGAGGAGGCTCATATGTGAAGGGTGGTGAAAAATTGGGAGGTCTAAATATCTCATTTGTCCCTAACATCACACCGGGATCAGAATGTGGGATGGATGGTATATCAGTTTGAGGGGTAGGGTCTAATTATGAACGCTGACTTGATCATCAAGCTCCCATATCACCCCCCTCGTATGAACAACCTGATTACTGGGACCACTACTAAGATGCTCATCTAATTACTGTTGCCTAATAGATGGATCCTGAAAAAATTATTAAAAAAATTAATCGCATGACATTATATATTATTTAAATATAAATATTTGAAATAATGTACTCACTGCAATAACTCGTGGAGGAATGCCTAGCTCATCCATGTGACGACTATTTTCCATAATCTATTTTCATCTCCTCTCTTCAATTGGTTTCATTTTACTGCATTTGAAAACAAATATGAAAGAAAATAGAAAATGACATCTACTGTGTAACCCAAAAAATAAAATAAATTAGAGGGAAAAAATTATTTTTTAGTTAGATGATTATTTATAAAGTTTCATCAGTCTTTTAAAATCATGGAAGATAGATTTTACCAAATTCATAAGTGGTGAAACATTTGTCAAAATTATGGAAAAATTTAATTTATTTAGCTTAGGTAGATGATGAAGGTTTCAATACATGTTTTGAAGAACAATACAAACCATCATGTTCATTACCTGGTAAAATGTTAAAGAGGTGTCTTAGAGTCATAAATTTTTTATAAAAATCACAGTTGAAGCATTGACATGTTCACCATGATTGAAATTCTGGTTTCGTAGGTTTAAATACAGTTCAATTCCAAATTACAAAATGCAATTCAAATAATAATTCCAACCAATAAAAATTGAAAATGCACATTACAGTCAAATCAAATACAACATATTTGTAATCAATGTTAAATCAATTTGAATAGTACTGACCTTAAAAACCCAACATGAGGTAAACCAAATTAATTGAGAACATGGATGGATGATTCTATATGTTTTCCACCACAACTTCATGTTCACAATCAAATCTGAAAATTGAGATATTAGAGTCATAAAAACAAATAAATGGATTTCTTCCAATGGCAGTAGGGAAAATTTCAATTCCATCATCACCATACTGAAATATATGTCTTGGAATTACTTCAACTATGAAACCAAATTCAGGTTGAAGTTGGTCTTTGACATAAAAAACTTGTTTATCCATTGATGCCAATATATATGGTTCTTCGGTAGCAAGAGTGCGAGTTATATTAATTACTTGAAATCCAAAATCATTAATAAAAATTCCTTGTCACATCATCGAATCAATCCAATGGAATTTCATCATCGTGACTCGTACATGAGAGTAATAATCCAATATTATTATTTTTTCAATGACTCCATAATAACCCACATTTTCAAATAGTAGTCTACTATCTGATGAACTGGCATAAAAATATGTTCTCATTGCAACCATAACACCATCTTGCTGTGTTCTCATGTTATTTTCTCATTCAATGACAATAAACTTGTACCCATTTATAATAATTGATTTACAGTCACGAACCGTGGTATTAGGGCCAAAATACAAAGATCTTATTTACTCAGAGACAGAGTCAGCAAGAAAAATCAATACATGCAATATAAATGAATATTAATCTTAATTAAATATTGATTTAATTATTTTAAAAAATAATACATTTTCCTTAAATTTTAACCAAGCAGAAAACAATTTCCTATGAAAAGACTCTCTTCTTCTCAAAGATAACGAACAATGGTTTCTATTTATCATTGTTTTATATTGCCTGTAGATAAAAATATGAATATATTAACAGATATATAAGTAAGATATACATATTAAATTTAGTTACCTGATGTAGTCAACGAAAAGATCATAGTGGAACAAAACTGTGCGATGTGCCCTCTCCTACTATTCAAGCCTTAATGTATTCAATGTATATGATCCATGAATTCCTCCTATTTGAGGAAGTGATGTAAAACTGGAGTAAATTTTCTCATACTATTCTTATTCATTTTTCATTGTTCTTTTCATTCTTGTAGTGAGATCAGACAAATACATTGAGCATAAATACATACATACTTGAGCCAAGTAACCGTTCATGATAGACCCATTGGGACGATTCCTATTTCCCACAAAGACCTAAATGTGTACATATTTCATTCAGTTGGATACATCTAATGAAAAGAAAAAATTCCTCTGAGAAGTATTTCAGTTAGAATATAGAAATCCAGATGCAGCATGCATGTAAAAAGTGATAGAGGAAATATTTTCTCCAACTCATACAAAATTAATGGGGAATCTGTCAACATTTTTTACAAGAAAGACTTGGAAAAATTCTTTGAACAAAGATATCTAAAAAAATGGAAAAACCAAATAACATTCACCATTAAATTATTGGAGAAAAGGTGGTGGACTTCTATTGGAATCAACTCATGTAGAATAACGTGATAATCATGAGTCTTTAATGATTTTAGCTTCAACTCCCTTCTGTTGACCTGTTTAGATATGTTGCTTGAATAGCCATTAAGAACACTAATAGTCTCTAATACTTGCAGAAATTGTTTTCTTCCATAGGTTTCATTACATAAGAAGCACATGGAACTTGCCATTTACTTTCACTGATACACATAAGATTCAATTCTAGTCTGATTCCCCAATACACCAAGTCCCACAGAGACCGTAAATAAGCATTTTTATTTCCCTTAACATTTATAAGTATCGAAAGAAACATTTCACATGTATTTTTTTCAATGTGGATTACATCTAAGTAATGACGTAATAAATTGGTTGACCAATAAGAAAAATCAAAAAATATACTCATCTACCTCCAATTGTAATAGGTTTCAGTGGAAACATTCTTTCTCTTTCCATATTTCATTTGATCCTTCCAAAATAATGAACTCAAATCATTAAATTTATTAAGAACATCAGTTCCAGACATATGGTGAGGTGGATCATCAGTCTCTATGGTATTATCAATCCATCTATGATTATTTCTATATGGATTGTCCATTGTAAAGAATCGATGATGTCCCATAAAACTGAATCTACAGTGATGTTTAAGTCTTATAGACTGTGTATTCTTCATACAAATACGACATGATAGTTTTCCCTATGTGCTCCATCCATACATTATTTCATAATATAGAAAATCATTGATCATCCACATAAGAACATCAGAAATCTGAAATTTGTTTTCTGAATATGCATCGTATGTGCATACAACCACATCCCAAAGAAGTTTCAACTCTTTTATCAAAGGTTGCATGTATACGTCAATATAAATACTGGGATCAGAAGGGACAGTTATGAGTGTACTTAGGAAAGTGAAATGTTTTTTCATGAACAACCTTGAGGGAAGATTATAGATGTTTATAAAAACCTTCTATGTGTTGTGTGATGTAATCGAATTCCAGAACAGCTTAAAATTGTTGGTTGAATGACCCAGTCTCACATTACGCATGTTAGCTGCAAAATCAGGATATCGAGCAAAAAATATCTGCCATTAATATCAATATGTTGGGTGAACCAACTCATCATTAGTCTTCTTTCTCTCAGTATCATTCCATCTAATTTTTATTGATATTTCATAAGACATAAAACTATTATGGTGTCTAGGGATCAATTGAAAGGTCCAGATTACTTTCTGTGTCACACAGGATGGTGTTCCATCAGGTTTTGACTTCCAGCGGGATTTTCCACATTTTATGTAATCATTTAGTTCAGCGATTTCCTCCCAGAATAAACTAAAATATGTCAGGAAAACATGAATTTTGTTTCCTGAAAATCCAAGTTCCTCAACTCACTTCCATGCCATATATTGGTTTGAGGGAATATATGCATAATCTAGAAGTAAATCCTTCAAGAAGGTTAAAATGTAATTGATTGCTATATTAGAAATATCGTACATATTTTTTCCATGAAACAATTGGATTAAAAATTACATGTTTTTCATTTTATTGCACTGTCGATATACTATAGTCATGGCAGAATCATTCAATATTTTCACCCTAAAAACATCATAATTTTTAATAGACATGTCATGTGTGTTCATGTCGAAGTCTTCTTGGGTCGGAATCTTTTCTTTTTCATGATGATGAATAAATTGAAACCGGTCATATAACAAATTCTCCTCTCCAGTCCTCTCATTTGGATCATCAGTAATTTGATATCTCATTTTATTGCCATGGTGATACCACACATAGTAGTTTTCCTAAAAAACATATTTGGTTATGTGGTAGCTGACTTCTTCACGACTCAACAATGGTCTGGAAACAGAAATGGAACTTGTGCAGTATATGTGACCACTATCTGATGTATTATGAAATGAAAAATATAAAATACTCTCTAAATTGATTTTAAAATAGCTTGAGATCTGATCGGTTTCATAAATCTAACTTCTACCAATTCTATAATAAAATAATTGTTATAAGTCATTTCTTCAAAAGCAATTCAATAAGATTGATGTTTCATCAAAAATATATTTAAGTAAACAAGAATTGTTCACTTTATATGAAACCATAATTGAAAAACTACACCATATGAGAATCGTAATATATAAGACAACAAAATTATATATTTATAAGAAAATATATTTGAAGAACAAGAAATGAGTGTACAAGATCATTTACAGTTATGGAGGAGAATTATTGAGGAGTTGATATAATTTTAAATTGAAGAAATTTTATATTTTAGTAAATAATTTGAGTGATCGCATACATTTCCCAAGGGGGAGGGAGTGTCCAGGGGGTGTGGGGTGTCCAGGGGGTGGTGGAGCCATCCAAGGGGGTCGAAGGTGTCCATGGGGTGGGGCTGTCTAGGGGGTTGTGGTGTCCAGGTGGGAGGGCTGTCCATGGGGGTGATTGGGCTGTCCAGGGGTAGGGGGAGTCCAAGGGGTGGGTGGGCTATCCAAGGGGGTGATCGGGGTGTCCAGGACATGGGTGGGGCTATCCGTGGGGTGGGGGTGGTACGGGGTGTCTAAGGGGTGGGAGGGATGCCCATGGGGGTGGAAAGGCTGTCTAGGGGGTATGGGGTGTCCAGGGGTTAGGCGGGCTATCCAGGGGGGCTGTCCACGGGAGGTGGTTAGGTTGTCCATGGGGGCGGCGGGGCTGTCCAGTGGGGTCAGGGGTGTTAAGGGGGAGGCGGGCTTTCCAGGGGGTGGGGGCATCTGGGGGATGGGGGTGTCCGGGGGGTGGTGGTCAGGCATCCGGGGGGGATATCAACAGGGTGGGGGTGTCTATGGGTATGAGCTATCCAGGGGGTGGTATGGCTATCCACGGGGGTGCCAGGGCTATCTAGGGGGTCCGGGGTGTCTAGGGGTGGGGGGATTTCTAGGGGTGGGGGGTTGTTCAGGGGGTACGTGGTGTACAGGGGGTTGGAGGGCTGTCCAAGGGGGTGGTGGGGGTGGCAGGGCGGTCTAGGGGGGTACGATGTGTCCATGGGGTGGGGGATGTCAATAGGGGTGGGCGAAGTACACGGGGGGAGGGGGTGTCAAGGGGGTGGGCGGGGCTATTGAGGGGGGTACGAGGTGGGTGGGCAGGCTATCCACGGGTGTGGCGGGCTGTCCAGGGGGTCTGGGGTTCTAGGGGGTGGGGGATTTCTAGGAGTGGGGGGCTCTCCAGGGGGTACGAGGTGTCTGCACCCCCCCACACCCTTTGGATAGCCCACACCCCCACATAGAGAGCCTACACCCACTTAAAAAACATAAAACAAACCTTTTACCCCCTGAACTAAACAAAGCACACAAGACAGACCATTTACGATGTATGAAGTGTAGAACAAAAAAACATAAAACAAATAGACGGTTCAGTACTCCAACAATAATAACTCTAATTTAACCGAAATCAAAACATCAAACATAAAATAAAAAGAGTAAGAATAGAAAAGCTAAGATAACAATTACTAATAAGAAGTGTAGAAATAAAAATTTGTTTTATTGAAGAAGGATCTTCAGCTGGAAGATATTTCGTGGTAGAGAATAGGTCGGAATGAGGTCTGGATTAGGTCTACAATCAGACCTATTAGGAGCTGGGGCGCTAGGTATTTGTCAGAAAAAAATCCAAAGTCAAGCAAACCCCATGGGTGGATAATGTTTAGGCTTCGATAATAATAGGTTGTTCATGGATCATAAAAAGGTTTAATTTCATAAAGTATAGAAAGAAAACTTCATTTTTAAATTTGAGATTAATAATAATGTATGTTAATGATATTATACACATCATAAATAACACAAAACAGTGATACTTTTAATGGATAGTTTATAAAACATATTCAATATACACACATACATCTACCAATCAATTATTAGTCCTTGATTCAATATCCAATAGTGTGGATCATAAAATTTTCCAAAATCCCTGGAAATAGGAAATAATGTCATGATCTTTCTAGATATTGAAATAAATGGAGAAATTGGGGGAAGAGGGCTTAAATGTTTGTATTTTGGAAGAGGTTTAAGGAGCCTAACCTGGATGGGGAAGTTGAAGCCGATCGGATGAAAGACCTTGGGTTAGGGTTCACCTAGACGTGGGGGCTTCTAGTAATTGGGTTAAATGGGTTTTGTGCTTCTGTGTAATCATGGGCAGTATTTGGGGAGACCATTCCCAATGGTTTTTAAAAACCATTGGAAAAATCATGTACTTTACCAATGGTTTGTACAAACCATTGGTAAAGGGTGCAAATTTTGTGGATTTACCAATTCTTTCTTCAAACCGTTGGGAAATACTTCACTAAACCTACCTTTACAAGAGGTTTGAATAAACCGTTGGTAAATGACCCCAATACCAACAGTTCTGTAGAACCGTTGGTATAAAAGTGTTAGGAAAACACAACTTCTCTGTAGTGTTTACCTCTTCTCAGACCACATCTTTTAAACTATTCCTAATGTATTCATAGAATATATTTCTTAAAAAAAATATATTTTAGGATTAGGGAATAGAATTTTGAAGTAGATTTGGACATGTACAGGCTGATAAAAAATGGTTATAGTGTGAGAAAAAGATAAAATACTGGATGGCCATTTATAAGTTAGTTGAGGGGAACACTTTTAATTTATGAAAATAAAAATGTGTTCCAATTATTTTGGCATTTCAAAAGGATAAAAAATAAATAGAGTTGATAAATAGTTATTATAAGGTATGTATATATCCATGATCTAGTTTTTAAACAAGTTGAATTTCATTTTAAACCATGTTCTTTTAGTTTAACACCTCAAAACCCATTTTTTTAACTTAAACACGATAGATAATTTTAATTATTTTCACTATTAATTATGGTGAAAAGATAATATAAATTTATTATATAATATTAATCGTTTTTATTAAAAATAATGAATCATTTTTTTGATCTTCATATTAAAAAGGAGGAAATTTTTAATTTAAAATTAATCCCATAGATGTCATGATAATGTAGGTTTTCAAAATGAAAATGATAAAAAGATTTAATTTTTTTTGGATAAATATCAAAAAAACTATCCCAATGAAATAAATAATATTAATAGATATATAACTAAACTAATTTTACATTATAAAAAATTAAAATTAAAATTATTCTTAATAAATAGTTGTTTCTAAATAGCAGTTTTCATTTGAAATTCTGTGTTTTACGAAATTAATTGAAAATTTAAATATTTAAAAAAAATGAAAAAGGAAAAATAAAAACAAAAAATAATTATTTTATTATTTAAAAAATTAATATTTATTCAAATAAATTTAATTTTTTTGTTAAAAATTTAATCTAACTTATTTGATAAAAAAAGAGATTATACTGTCTTTCATGAAAAAAAATATTTTTTAAGAAGTATTTCATTTTATTTTACATTATTATTAATTTTATTAAAATCATTATATATGAATAATTTTCATAATTTAGTTAGTAATTTTCATACCTACCAATTTAATGGTGAGATTACAAGGATATAATATAATATGGTTCTATATATCTAAGGGTTCTTACTTTTACATCCTAACAATGAGATTAATTTTAAGGAAATATATTTTTCAGGTTTTTAGGCTTGGTTTTTCATGTCACTTATACTATCATGTACAATGTTCATATTTTATAATTTTCGGGATTTATATTCTCCCTTTATTAATTTAATTTTTTCCTCACTATTTAAACTTGATGTTGGTAATAAAGGGTTTTGAATATAGATATACCATTGTAAACAAACCCACATAGTAAAAAAATTAAATAAAATATAAACTTAATAAGATAGAAAGGGAAGTGAAAATGTCCTATGGAGTTACACATAACTACCATTATAATTATAAGATCATTTGTGGAATGTGATGATATGGACATGAAAGAAAATCTTAAATAATTATAAAGAGTGATAGAGGTCATTGATCGCAAGAAAGTGAATGATTAATGTATTTTAGGGTCATAGAAACCATAAATATGGGATGATATAATAGACTATATACATAATCAGATATGAAAATAATATTATAAATTTATTGTTACAATATCCACTGTATAAATTCGATGAATTATTTTACTATTTAAGAACATACAGAACTATAATTACTCAATATGCTTCAATTTCTTAATCCTAATTTTATCCATTGTTTGGTCTTTGATCAATTTAAAAATCAATATCTTACTGAAAGAAAATATTTTCTAGAAATTAAATTTTTATTCGTGAAGCACTAAAATGCACATTTAATAGACTGTAAGGTTCATAAAATAGTGGCAATTCTTTCCATATATCTCATACTATTTTATAGACCCAATATTGTTATCACAAGGTAAAAAATATAATACATTAATATCTAAACCTAAAAATTAACACCACAAGTTTATCATTAATATTTATTTCTAAATTTGGTTGTTTAAAAAAATTAAATATCAACTAAAGGATCACATAGGCCAGTAGTAAGTGGAAAATCATAGTCATTATTGAGCTGTGGGTTCAATCATTACAACCCTTCCTAGTCTGATAGGTTTTGAAATGTTATGTGGGTTGTAATTGTTAAATATAAATATAAATAAAATCCTATAACATTCTCAAAATAATATGATTAGAAACCTTGAAATATAGTTAATCATCAAATAATATTTTTTCTACAGTTTTCAAAACATGTTATTTTTTTCACAAATTATAAAAAGTAATTTATTAATAAAATTTCATTGATGTATATATAATACCAAAATTATAACAATACCATTTATATTAATTCCATGAAATGAAAATCCATCATTCAAAAAATATCATTTTATATAAAACATATACTAAACTAATGTGTTGTATTTATATAAATTTACACAAAAATATCGTTATTATTTATTGAAAACCCTAAAATTAAACATAAAAATGGTGTTTCAATACATTATTTTATGATCAATCATAAAATAATAAGGCATTTATGGTATACATAATAATTAAAATAATCAACACACATATGATTTTTAAACCTGATACAACCCTTAGATGTTTCAATATTTTTATAACCACTATACCATTCATATAATACTACAATAATTTAATTCTAGAATCCAAATACATAAATATTTAATCCATTTTATTTCTATATAAATATCAACATGTACTATGGTTTATCCTTTAGAATATTTAATTGACCATAATAATTCTTAGGCTTCACCATATTTAAGACAATGAAAAATAAAAGAATCATTAGGATGAGATTAATATCATTTCAAAAAGCTATTAATTTTTTCTATTTAATTATTTTAAGTATTCCCTTACATTCCACACATAATTTATTTTCCCAATCCATTGAGAAAAGTTCTTGGTTTTCTCTATACACTTTTCTGACATGAGGGAAATCAATAATTATTTCCTTTATGGCATCCATCACTTGTACACTAAGCTAATTGAATCCCACTTTTCATTAGTGATTCCATGAGTAGTTTATCATATATTTTGTAAATTATATTTTAGAATATATTATTATTCATAATAATGATATCATTCAATCCTTTCATTAAACCATTTGACAACACATTTCATCACATTTTCTTTCATGATCAAAGTTAAAATGATTCATTTGGGTTCTTCTCACTAAATGAAACCAAAAATCGTTTTTTAGAAATAATAACCATAACAAGAAATAATATCACTTATTCCATTTTTAAATCATGACATATTTTTCCAATATAATACTCCTTAGTTTTGTCACAGGTCATTCATTATCATTACACATTTCAATCATTCAAAATGGTTTTTATGTAATAAGTGAATAGTCCTAAACATATAGAAATGAGGGTGTCAAAATGGTTTTAATTAAAGTCCCTTTTTGTGCACCAGATGATTATCAGGTCAAGAAACATGGAACCTTTTAAGAGTTATTACATCTAGGTATATCTGTTCTAGAAACACATCAATTTTAGTATAGAGAAAAGTATATATTTCACAAAGAAACGAGATAATATATACCTTACAAAAAACTTTAGGATTTTCATCTATAGTAAGCCTAGTAATCTATCATATGGTAGTGATCCCTATTGTTTGTTTTCTGAATCCTAGTTCCAATATATTTCACTAAAAATTATCTAATACCAACTATTGTGACCATGATCATATTAGTTCAGAGTCAATTTCAACATTATTATATTTCCAAAAGATAAAAGTAATCACATCTTGAAGGAAAAAATAGTTTTGTAGTCTTGTTAAAATAAACACATCATGAAGCAATATATTACATTGAAAAACAAAAATTAAAAAAATATATTTTTAATATCATTATTCTTTTAAGAATATTCATTCATATCATTCATAAAAAAACATCCTAGATTTCTAGTGAAAGGGAAAGAGTTTTTTGCTGTGCTCAAATTCTCTATAAAAATGAATTATACTAGAATAATCTATTAATCAATTACAATTATCATGATGAAAAGGTAAATAATATAACACAAATTCAATTTTTATAACTTGTCTATTATAATTTTTTTTTCATAGGGAAGAACTAAAACAAAATCCATTTACTCAATATCATGACTATCATAATAGGATAAGTCATGATCAATATTGAAAGGTAAATAACTAAAAAAAATTATATATAATCAATTAATTGAGAATGAAATACATACAGAGATAAAATAATTCTGAAAATATCATTTACAATAATAACAAATTAGTTGATGAACAAAATGATTAAATTTAATCCATCACATTATCAAGCACATGATACATCTACTATCCAGTCCTTTCAAAAGGGAGATTAAAATATTAGTAGAAACCAATTTAATGATTCCTTATTGATTCACCCAATGATACTAACAATGTATTGAGTGTCCATATAATTTAAGGCCCCACGCATCCTGGGATTTCCTATTGTTTCTTTAATTACTGAATAGTCAATTTAATTCTTGAATAATTATCCTTATCATCAAATGTCTATATTGAGTACGGAATATATATATATATATATATCAATATTTCCATATATAAATAAATGAATATAATTTTCGAACAACATAAATCGATTTTATTTATTTTTTATGCAATAAATATTTCAATGATAAATAATATAGATATTTAGTGAAAATTTATCTGTAATATGTAAGTGAATTATACATGGTAATGTTAATGACTACAAAAATTAATCAAAATAGTGTATTTGAAGTATTTATTTGATTAAAAAACATCATAAACCCACCATATGACTAATATGTATTTTCTTAATAAAATAAATTCTCAAGGGATTGTATAAAAAATAAATTGTAGATGTCTTTGATGAATATAAATACTATAAAAATCCCACTAAAAACATTCCTGTATAAAATAACCATTTTTACATAGAAAATATCATTTAATCTAAAAATTGAGAAAAAAAAAATCGAAAATTTTTATTTGAGATAAACATTGAATTATAAAATGGATGATTTTAAATATTTAGTGGTTATGACTGCAAGAAATTCCATACATACTTTGATGGATAAATGAAACAGTGTATGCATTTTTTTGGAAAAAAATAAAAATGGGACTTCTTTTGTAAACAACATTAATATTCCTTTCAAAAAATACTGTAACAATTAAATTGGGTAAAATTTTATATAAAAATATTTTGGAAACGGTTAAAAAACTATTTTTTAAATTCTCATTGAAACAATGTTTAGGAAGAAAATAGTTTTCCAACCGAATAGAAAAATGAAGTCAGTTTTTATTTGATACATTTTCTCAATAATTTTAATTACTAAATATTTGGAAAATGGAAATATTTCTTAAAATATAATCAATAATCAATTTATTATAATATTATATGTGTTTATTAGGAATTGTTTATAAAATATCCATCAATTTAAATACAAAAATAAAAAATCTCATTTATAATGAGATCATGAAATAAGCCCTAAAAATGATCATAAAATTGAAATGATAAATAATTAATGAATATATTATATTTATAAACTATAAATACACAAAAAATTAATAAATACTACATAAGATAATAAAAATTCATTTCAAACATAATCTTAGAATATGAAATTATGATGACGAAATAATATAACCCAATAAAAATAAATTGAGTTATGAAATTATTTACCACATGTAACTTTTATATAAAATACAGTAGGATGTAATAATAAAAATTAAAACGAAAAACACTATAAATTTTTAAATAAGTATGACATTAAATTTAAATTTTCTATATATACACAATATGAAGTTAATTATGTGTATAACATTGCAATATTCTTTAATGAAAGGGAATTTATATTAAGTCCCTTATAATGATCATAAAACTGAAGTTATGATTAAAAAATGAATTATATGGATAAAATATAAATCTTCATAAAAAATATGAAAATATATCAAAAAATTGTGAAATGTAATTACACACATTATCTAAAATTTTAATAATCATTAAATTAATTTTTTTAACTCAATGAATTTAAATTGAGTTAATAAATCCCTCAGCCCACGATTCCTTTCGGTTGAACGTGATTTAATATCTTTTATAGTTGTTTTAAACTATTTTTTAACTTATACATACACAATATTAATATTCATAATATCTTATATTTTTCTATTATAATATCTTACCACACAATATCTAATAATAATTCATTATTTTCATTGGTTTAGGTGTTAATTGAATTGTTTTATCATTCATTTTTATTCATGAATATTCTAGTTATTGTTCATATAACACTATTAAATCATCAATAAAATAATAATAATGATATATTGATAAAATTTATATATAAATAATATTTATAATATTAATAAAGAAATATGGTTTTGAGAAAATAAATACATTACAATCATGGAGATGGTAGCTCATACGTATCCATGGGTAACATTTCAAATATTTGACAATCAAAATGGAAAGGAATTAGGTAATATTTTATCATTATAGATTGATAATAAAACATTAAAAACTATATTATTTTTTATATATACATTTATATATCATCCAAGTTATTTATAAATGAAAATATAGTAACATTTCTTCGTGAAGGGGGTTTCCCACACTTATACGGGCAATGTTATCGTCATTATGTGAATGGAATGGTAAGAAAGAAAATTATAATTTTCTTATAAATAAAAATATTTCTTTTATATAATAATTATTTTATTGATATTATTTTATTAATATTATATATATTCATCAATATTATCCTTTTTACCTTCCATTTGAAGTGTTGGTGAAAAAAGAATCACATCACTTTTTTAGGCGGTAGTATGAGGTACACATGAGGGATGTTATCATATACCATACAGATTGTAAAGTTAAAAACTTTTATATGTTATAATGACCCTATTGGTATATATATGTTTTAAATATTATATATATATTATATATAAATAATAATACTCAATCATGTTTGGACGTAAAGAAATCGTGAACGACATCAATTCACAACATGGTAATCTGCCGTGTACATGAATAATGATTTCGTAACCCATTTGATAGAAGTGGTGATAATTGTATGTATTTACTATAAAATAACTATATATTAGAATATATAGGTTAATTATGTTCTTATACATTCATGTATTTGGAATAATTTAGGGATTTGAATGAATAAATAAATAAATAATTCCAAAATAGGAATTTTTCTTCTTCTTGGACCACCACATTAAAAGTATACCTAATTTATTTTTTTAAATAAAACAAAGACCATTACTAAGAAATAAATATCAATTTATTAGAAAAAATCATACACATGTATGAAAGTAGAATATTTAAAAAAATTGTTCAAAAAAATGAAGGAGATCATCTGGCACATTATCAACCCCATGAAATTCATTACCATTAACACCATTGTTAGCAAGCCCAAATTAAATTACATTTGCCTCACTATAATCATGAGAAACAAAGTGGTATCTTGAATAGAGGAATTAAAAAGATCAATTCCAATGATTAGTGAGCTTCTATGAATAATGCAATGCCCCAGTTCAAAGAGTAGAAACAAGAGCAGTTGAGTCGCATTCAATCCAAATCTTGTTCCAACCCCGCCTTCATGCTTTCTACACCATAATAATAACCCCAAATATTTCTTCTTCAAGAGTAGAATAAATACCACATGATCTATATATTCACCCAAGTACAATTCCCTTATATTAGTTAAAGATAGCACCAAATCCAAAGGGACCCCAATTACCCCTTGAAGCACCATCAGAGTTGATTTTAATCCACCGATGAAAAGGGTCATTCTAAATGACATACATTGTACCACACATATGAAGAAAGTTTCCTTTTACCCTAATCCAATAAATCACTGATAAATCATGAATAGATTTTGAGAAAAACACACCTCTCTATATATCCACCTCTTGGGCTATTACAAGAATCCCGACAAAAATTACACCAAACCTAAGGCGCTATGACTCATCTATGAATTTGTATTGATGTCTATATAATGTACAACACCTCCTCTGTATAAGCCATAAATAGAATCTGGAGTAACAGTGAAATGATTAAAGAGCACCATCTCTTTATTACCTAATTTATTTGTAGTGTATATTTACAACTAATAAAGTATAATATAATTAAAACAAGGATGTTTGGAATCTACTTGTATAGTACATGGATAAACCAAATGGATTTAGAGTTTATAAGAATAGAGAATTGGGGGTGGTGTTTTATATGTGAGGTGAGTGGGACATTTCTAATTTTTGTAATGTCAAATGATTACCCACATTCTTCACATAAAATAAGGGTAAGAACTAGTGTATTATTAAGCCTTTGACATTATAAGTTACACAAATTTTCATAAAATAGATTTTATAAAACTGATTTGTTCAATGTAACCCTTATTTGTTTAGTTTAACCCATGTTAAACAAATTTTTACCACTACCATGGTAAAAAAAAATTTATTTCATCACTATTTATTAAGGTAAAAAATTATGTTGACCTTATTCAATAATATAAATTATCTTGATAACAAATATTGAATTGATTTTTTCAAATTAAATTAAAATATTTTGAAAAATTAATGATAAAATTTAATCATACTGACATAATGAGAAAATGAGTTTTCAAGGAGAATATGTTCAAAAGATTATAAAGTTTTTATATCCAAATTAATTATAAATATAATTTTAATAAGGTAATTTGGATTAATATATAGATAAATAGAGAATAATTCCTACAAAAACCATAAAAATATAATTCAAATTTTTTTATAATTTAAAAAAAATGTCATTTTTCGATTAAATTTTAGTATTTTTCACTTCTAATTAAAAAATTTAATATTTATGGAAATATCTAAAATTCATCCTTATTTGAATTTGATTTTTTATTTTAATAATGAAGTTAAATTTTTTAAAATAACGTACTGAATTGTGTAAAAAATATTTTTGGATTAGGTGTATAAAGGGTGACTAAACTATATTTTTGGAAAAAATATAGTTTTAAAAAAAATTAATTTTATTTGTTTCGATTTATTTATAATCATTTTATAAACATTTTTTTCATAATTTGTATATTAATGTTCATAAAATACAATTCATAATTTTATTATTATTATTATTTATATGGTTAATTTAAACTTGGGGTTAAGTGATTCAGAAGCTAAATAAGTGATCAAGATTAATGAAATATACTTTATGGGTTGTTTAATCATTGTATTTGGTTCACATATTCAATAAAATAAAAAGTTATTTTATAATAATTTCATAATGTTTTATCTTATGTATTTAATTTAAATTATGTTTTAAAACTTTAAAACTAAGATGTTTATAGTCACTGTATAAACATATGAATCAACTGCATGTCTATCAATTAACCAAATGAACTATTTAATCGCTAATGAGGAAAAATAATGAGACCATGAAGAAATTATTCCAAAAATTTTAACCACCACATGATGAGGCCATGTGATAGTGCGATAGGTGATCGACCATGGGGAATATGGTCAAAAAATTTATAAGTGTAAGAGTTAAAACATACAGAATTGAGTGATTTCATGATATAGTGTTGAATATACCTAATGGATTTCTGTGTACCAAGTGGACAAGATAAAAAATATGTTAGACCACATGATATTTTAATTGATCATAGTAGATTGACATTTTATCTAACATTTGGATTGATAAAAAACCTTCAATCAACCGTTCTTACCTGCGTAAGGGTAAAGCTACCATAACCATTGGAAGGTAAATATATGAAAATAAAATCTATATGATGTAAAAACTACAAAAATCCTTTCTATATATGGGATAATCTACACCAAAAATATCAATGTAAATGTAAATATACCTTATATAGTCTGTACTAACTGTGTGATTTTAAATAGGCCATGCTTAAGTACAAAATTCAAATAACAATATTTGGTATTTATTGAGACATGTTAATATAGTTGACATCTGTAAGTCTGAGTTTGATTTTTTCAAAATTGATAAAATTAGAAAAAAATTACAATAAAGAGGAAACACTTCAAAAGCATGTTTTGTGTTATTTTTTGATAACTACTCATACATTAAACTACTCTATATAACTCTCTTTTATGGGGGAATATTGGAAAATTCATTTAAAAGGTTGAAATAACTATAATATCACTACATATATAATTATAATATAATTTATGGATGGTAACTTCACAGATTAACCAAACATGATCATAAATTTAGTGTTATCAAACCTCCCAAAATTTCATATCTTAGCCCATTTACATTACTTTTTGAATCATTCTTGTATTTTTATATTTTTAATACTTTCTCTAAAATATAAATAATAGTACTCAGATACTATTTCTCCCCACTTTCTTATATTCAGTATCAAATGAATAAACGTGGAAGAGGGATGGTTGAACATGGACAACCTTATGTGGAACTGTCTTAATAAAAACAGATCTAGTTTTTTGATCTATTTATCATGCTTTAGTAAATTTTATTAGAATTTGACTATTATTAAATGTATTTAACTAAGATCAAGATTTATTATTATGTCCATTATAAATTTTTGGGCATGTTTTAATGTTATTAACAATACTCCTTATTTTATATTCACTCAATGGTTATTTTATATTTTTTCAATTTGAATAAAAAAGTTATATAATAATTTTCCTAAAACTATACAATGGTAGTTTTCATTTATATCTTACATACACACACATGAATATATATATAAATATATATATTTGGTGTGATTATAATTTATCCAAAATATAAGTTAATCATAATTAAATTAGCATACATATTTATTTTTACTTTTAGAATCCATTTTAAAATAACAATTACACATACCTATTGTATTTTTAACTCGTGAAAATTTTAAAATTAACTGGATTTATAATTTATAATTTGAAAAATAGAAATAATTTGATGTGGATGTTCAATTCCACTCTTTTTAATATTATGTTGGTATATTAAAAATTAATTTCCAAGGGATAAAAAATAAAATATTTTAAAAAATACTTTTTATTTTTTTATCCTTTTATTTAATATAAATTTATAATATTAGAATTTGAATGTATTAAAATTTAAAGAAATTATTTTTTACCAAATATAAAATTTTTAGTAATTTTTTTCATTGATTAATGTTTTTTATTTTATTTAATAAATTATTTCTCCCAAAAATATCCCTCCACCCCATGTTTGAATACCCATTCCCACACACTTGGATTTTTTTTGAAATTATTATTATTATTAATCCCTCCCCAAATCTGTCATTATAATACTCTATAAATACCCAGTGAATATCTTGTGTCACTCAACCCATATAGTTCATGTAATTAATGTTCTTGGAAAACAATCAACATGAAAAACAATATAATGCCTCTTTATTTCTTTATTTGACTTTTTTTCTTTCATTATTCGATTCAATTTTTACATTTTTCGAAATATACATAATATATATTAATTAGTATAGTAAAATGATATTACTTTTTATAGTACTATAAATGTATTATACTCTATTAGTATTATATATTCAACAAATACCTCTTTTTGATAATATAATATTAATGTTATGTTTAACTGCCAATGAGAATGTCATCAATTATTTACATCTCTACATTTTTATGGATTGTTAACAAAATGTATGAATAATTAATATTATATATTCTTTTTTCTATTCAGGAGATGATTTTACTAATGGATAAATAATAATTAAAAAATGTAAAATCATATAAAAAATTAGATGAACCAAATAGATATATCATTGAACCATTATATCATTAACGAAATGATTATAAATAAATTATAAAAACAATAATTGGTCGATAATGAAATAAATATGTGTAATATTATTTAGTATTAATAATTTAATAATTAAAATTTTTTTATATAGAGGGTAAAAAATTGAAAAACCAAAATGGGTCCCAAATAATTCGATTCTTTCTATAGAAAATTCCTGTAGATTTTTTCTCATATTAATTGAAATATTTTATATGTATATTTTTTGAAAAAATATCATACTTAATTTATAATTATCAATTATCAATTTTTATTTTATAATTCATTGAAACCTCATGAAAAAATTATCATAGAAGACATTATGATGTTTATAAAGGGAATGTCAACACATTCTTCCTATGTTGGGTCTATCATCACTTTCACAATTTTTCATATGATTCTTCTAAAATATCATGAAGAGTATTTTTTTCTTCTTATAGAGATATGAATTATTCTAATTCATTATCATGAACACTTAGAAAATATTCCATGTTAATGATAATGACATTATTCTTTAATACTCTTTTTGATTTTAATTATGAATAATATTCTCCTCTAATTGAACTATGATATTTTCATTATAAATTGAACACATCAATATAAAATACAGTGTTATCAATTTTCACATTCTAGAAGATACGTACCTATTATTTTACTCATTAATTAAAATAACACTAATAATCAAATTATTATATTGTGAGCTTATTTCTACTTTATGATTAAAATTTGTTTCCTCTAGATGAGGGATGGATAAATATGAGAATATAATGACATGACATATTGTTTTAGAATTTTGTATTATTCTATTTCATTATGTATATTGATTTACCAAATGTGTTTTTTCTGTTTGAACATGAGTTTATCATTTCTACACATATGTTATAACTGAAAATGTTATTAGTTATTTTTAACATTTTATGTGTCATCATGATATAATAATATTTCTCTTTGATGATTAGGATGTTCCACAAATATTCATATTACACATTCTATTTATTATTGAAATTATTCACATGTTATTATGATGATGATCTTATACATATTATCAGATTTTGGTTTTTATAATGCTTATACTTATATTTAAAAACGTCTCATATTACTTCATGTCATACACCAATGCTAGGATTTTGAATCATCCATTATTTGGTGTATGTTCTCATGTAATTACTTTCTCTGATAGTATGATGAAATGTTTTTAGAGGAAAATGGAGATATATTCAAAATAAATATAGTTTTATTAAATTGATTAATATTTTTTATATTAGTTTACCCTTTATAATAAAGAACTTTTTATGTGGATTTTCTTTATTTTTTTTAAATAATCTTACATGAAAAGCATTAGTTATTTATTAGTGGATTCTCGTATCTATATGTAGGTTTTTTATGTTTATATCAATGTTAAAATCTCAATATATCTTCTCTTTCCAATTCTATTTTTTTTATAATTTTTTTAATGTTACAACCCCCTCCCTCCAATGATGCCCCTCCAAAGCTAACAATAGGTTATGATAGTTATTGACTTCTGAGTCCCACCTTTTGTTGGCCCTCAGGTGGTGACTAGCACCAAGGGAATACAAATCTAAAAAAATGGGTGGCATTTAACTTTTTATAGTAACCATGATCGCGAGATAAGATGTATTTAAGAAAAAAAACTCCAATACATATATAAATGAAAGAAAAAATCCATCCCACAATCATGTTTAAAAATAAAAATCATTCTAATTCAAAAAAAAACTCTAATGTAAGTACCAAAAGAATAAGTCTAAACCGCGACACAACTATTGTCCCGGTATCTAAGATAGTAATGTCCAACAGGGTCCACATAATCCTCCTTAAAAAATATTATAGTTTTTAAATACATAGGGTGATCATAAGGGTTTAATTGGTTGAAAAAACCAAGGTCTTGTTTGTACATGTAGGTGAAGAATACTAATACCATGTAAGAAAAAAAAAATCAAAAACACCTATAAATAAATACTCGAAATCTATACCTCACAAAGTCATGCTCACCAAATATCATAATCCAATAAATTTATTATAAAAAGTACATCTCAATTTGGGTACCCCACACCACTTCCCACTGGTTTAATGCTTTTACCATAATAGAAAACCTTCTAGCACTTCTAAAATACTCCACAAGCCACATGTCACAACCCGCCGGGACATACATAAGCATCAAAGCTCGTTCTGTAACATGGGAAAATAATGCCCACCACATCTAACCCGCATAAACATTTGTAACAAATGTACCACATCTTGAATAAACCAAGGAAATCACACCACATCTAATCTCTTAGACACAAGTAAAAGAAAATATCACCAGTAGACAGTGGGCCTCAGACCAACCAATGGGTTTTCCAAAAAACAACCAGACCACAAAATACCCTTTCCTACTGCCTATAAATGCACAATTACACAATGATATTCAATTCAATTCATTACCCCGACAAACTCATTCAACCTAGTATCTTTATTTATTAATAAAATTATTTATTTATTCCATCTCTACCTGGGAATCTACCCAGAAAAAAACATCACAAATCACACTAAATAAACCACTTATAAGAAGGAAAATATTGTTTTAAATATCTGAATCCATATTTCCTCAACACATTACACCTATGACAATGTCATCCATTAACATTCATCAAAGTCAATCCACCCAATACACCATATCAACAACAAAAACACAGCCACCAACTCACAACCACTCCCAACAAGTCCCCTAATAGTAACAGTCAACAACCCCAATGTAAAAATACCAAACCCATCAACATAATCAAATCACAACCTGGTTTTAGTCTAAATAAACAACACCTCCCATATATTCGAAAATCAATCAATCTCTCAATATGATATTGTATAACATGGTCAGGTTGATGTATCATCTAAAAGATTATCCATTCCACAAACCAAACCAACCCACATTACACAACACAACCACTTCATGACCCATTTATCTCTCACACACAACCAGAATTATCAAAAACAACACCTCACCCCACCTATCAGAGCATAACAAAATTATAGACTAAAAAATCTTCCCATAATTTATTCCAATAATAATTCAAGTTATTATCATAAATATTACATGATCCATGGAGATCTATTTTTTATCCATGTGTAAATAATAAAAAAAATTCAAATTATAATTGTTTTTAAATAACTAAACAACATTAAAATATTCTAGTGCCGAAAAAGTACCACGAACCTCCATGATTTTTAGTTGGTCATTTATCATGTACAACCGCAACATCACAAACAATATCGAGGCAGTAAAAAAGCATTTGAATAGACCCCACATCCCTTTTCAATTCTTTTATAAAATTAATTATCTTTGATTAGGGTGGAAAATCAATTATCCATAGGAAAAAATTAGATCCCCCCACTTGATACACAATCAATGAAAAAAAGGAAGAAACCCTACTTTGACTAATATTTTCAATTCATCTGTGCACTATAGGAAAAAAAGAAAGCCCACAAGTGTCAACTGCATCACTAGAAACATAGATCAACCTATTCTATACCAAAGAGTCATCAAAATGCAACCAAAATTCTCTTCCCAATATTACAATAATTGTCACATCATATTCTAGGGGGTGAGAATAAGATAAAATAGATGAAAATGAGGGAAAAGCATACCATGGGTTGATAAAAGATCACCTAGGAAAAACCACCTGATTTATCTGAATGTGGAGGGAGGAATGGGGCTTGATTGTCTCATCAAGGAACTTAAGTTTTCTCTAGTATGATTAGAAAAATATTGAATCTCTAAATGAAATAAATTTTGGCCAAAACAACACTTAAAAATAAAATTCAGTTGGTGTATTACATGACATGTAATCCATTATTATGCCATAAAACCCCTTAAGTTACACATTTTTTGAAAAAATTGTCAGATCATGAATTATTTAATATTTTATGCCATGGATCTCCTCACTAAATGATCATATCCATAAAAGATGAGAACTTGAGGTTTATGTCATGTAACATAATTAAAAGATGTGTAATCCTCCCACTTCTAACTTTTAGAACCTTAAAATATCCAAACACCCATTGATAATTTATAACCTCCAAAACCCTGTATGTAATGAACTGTGAGGACCCAAATCGTTACATCAGATACCTATCAAATGATTCTTATTCTGGAGTATCCAAAACCAAGACAAAAAAGAAAGTGTGGTCCAAACAACCACCCCGTGAGATACTCTCAGGGATCCCACAACACTTGAAAAATCGCTATCGACAGAACACATCAATATTCATCAACAACACCACAACATTGATCTAAAGCTAAAGTGTAAAACCTCATCATCCAGGAACAGCTCCTCTGAAATCCACAAACCTACCACAATAAAAGATTTACCACACAATAACAATAACTATATTGTCCGAACATGTGAATTAAGGAATTATATCATCCATGTCAATATAATATATAATATGGGCACCATTGAGTCACCCAAGCTAGATTAAATGTATACCATTTAATGTGTCCTATGTAAAACATTGGTGCCCCTACTTCATGAATCAAAACGTTATCAGAAATCATAAAACAAGGAAACAAATCATCTCATAACAAACATGGATTGGATATTTAATCACAAGTCAAAACAGAACAATATAAAACTCAAACAAAACTTTTGGTACTAGTAATATATCTTCTCTTATCACTCCCATGTATGCTTCTAAATTCCACCATTCCTCCTAAAAATGTAAATGAATTTAGTATTCATTCCACATAGCACCTTCTCCTGATGATCCTAGATGTCTATCAGCTAGTCCAATACATGCATGTTGATGATCATGAGATAGATCAGACGATTGTATGTGATTGGTATAGTTTAATTTATTATAAAATTTAAATTCTTGGTTTGTGTTCTTCTCTTCACTTATTATGTGTTACCTACGTGGCCATGGTTTCTTTTATGAAAACCCCATTTCCCCTGACCATCATGTGAACAAAAGGCATATGCAATGGATGGAGCTTCCAAGATAGTTTAGGCGGTTAATGTTCATATCTGAGGAGAAACCAATACAATGATATATATATATAGGTGGATAGTTGGAAAGCTACAACCTAAACATTAATTGTCAGAAGTTTGTTTTCCCCTTGGCTAATGGTCAGTTTATCAACCACAACATAATGTAACAACTAGTACAATCTCATTATCAAACCACAATTTTATTTTATTTCTATAAGGTACAAGGTTCTTTCATTAAGGATGATTTTTCATGATGACATAAATTAATGAAATTAATGAGAATCTAAGATAGAAATAAAATATGCTTCATTAGGAATAAATATTATGTAAAAAATTATTAATCAATTTTGTCAATTCACTTAATATTAAAAAAAATCTATAATGATAAGAATTTTTAATTTATACATAAAAGGATAAAGCTCATAAATTATATATATTATATCAGTAAAACCTTCCATTAATTGAGATAAAATCAAACTATAGTTTAAAGTTCTTAACCAAACCAAGTGGGTGTGTTTTCAATTATCGTGGAATTAAATTTGATGTTTTGGGTTAAATTAATTTTGTTTATAACAAGTGTTGACTACTAAAGCAAGACTTGGTGTAACTAGAAGTAAAAGGTTGAGAAAATCCAATTAAATACTTCAGGATTGTGAAGTCAACTCAGTAGATTAAAGAACATTGAGTTAATGCATTATTCATTTGGAAAACCTACCTAAAACCTTCCATGTTACTTGATAACCTCATGTTGGGGAAATGAGATGATGAATATGGATCCTTTAACATGAATATCAATGAAAAGTGATATTTTGAAGCAAATTAGGAGGTATATTTGGTTTTGATAAAATAGTGGTAGAATAATAAATATTTTATTTATTTATTTCTCGAATTTTGTTAGATAATGTATTAAAATTTTTCTTATCTTTTTTTATTACGAAAAATAATGAAAAATATCATCAAAAATATCATTTTGATCTATACATGAGATGGGAAACCTTCTCACCAATAAAAATTTCAATTAGTGGAAAAGGTAATGACGTTTCATCATTAACCATGAAAGAATATTATATGTGATAGAAGAACCTTTTACAATTTCACCAGTTAATGAGGCATGTGATGAAGAGATATCTCTATATGAGAAAAAGTGAATGATGCTACATGTGTTGAATACATAATTCTATAATCCACGTCTAATTAGATTTTTAAGAAATGTAAAGACATGGAAATGTAGAGCATAATGCCTCACCTTCGCGATCTATATCAATAAAAGGTGAGAAAATGGAGGTATGATATCTCCAGTGCATTGTTCCCAACTATTCATGGAGAGACTGTGCCATATGAGACTCTTTTAGTTATGATTATTTGCCACATTGAACACCTCAAAATCCTAGGTAATAAATTTCTAAAAGAGATGTGTGAAGATATCATACTTTCATCACGTTCCTTTTTTGTCGACAATAATATTATTAATTACAGTTTGACCAATAGTGAGATGTGTCTTTCCAAACATCTTACTCTAATTTTATATGTTGATAAATTCATGGGGAATGAGAAACCCACATTCATCTTGGTATATAAAAAAATTATGAACAAGTTAATGGGGCCCAAGAATTATAAATAGTCTTAATATTTAAAGAACCACCCTTCTATAATGAAGATGATCTATAGGTAGGGAATAGAAAAGGAGGTAGCATGTTTTTCATGTGGATAGTGAGGCCACTAGAAGATAAATTGAACCCAAATACTATGAAATCTAAATATATGTTCATTATATAGTATTATCTTTAAATATATACACATTTGGTATCGAAAACATCTTTTAAGGCTCTGATTTGTATCCAAATTTATGAAAAATGTATATTTTGAAATATTTCAAATGGAGACGTGGATCAAAGATCTAATAGTGGTGTGAGGCTAGCAGCTTTGGACATTTGTTGAATACCATTTATCATTTCCAATGGGAATGATATTTTTATAAAATATTGTTATCATGTATCTATAGTTACCAAAAAAATAATTTTTCTATCATTCTTAGATACATATGTGTATATTTTCACATTTTGAAATAATAGTTGTTTTTATAAAGAAAATCATATATTATGGTATGGAATTTATAAATAATGATCTTTTTGTATGAAATTAAGAAAACTATGTTTGGGAAATCGATAAAAAACCATGTTCACATTACGCATATAACACCATGTTGGGGCATCACTATCTTGTTCATATAAATGAGAAGTGTTTCAAAAAGCTATGTCAATATGGAAATTTAGACTCTTATGAGCTGAAACCACCTGATATGCATGCTTGTTTACAATGGAAAAATAACTAACCACTATTTGGTGGATATGGTGAAAGGGACATGAAGCTTCTAGGATTGGAAAACTATAATTTGTGAGGACCAATTCTAGTAGAAGCTATAGGTGTAAATTTTTACTTCATAACTTTCACTAATGACATGAGTAGATATGACTAGGCTTACTTAATGAGGTGTAAGTCTGATTCCATTGATAAATTCGAGGAATTAAAGAATAAAGTATCTAATAATCATGGTAATAAGATAAAAAATCTTCAATTATATCGATTTGGTGAATATGTTAACCAATAGTTCATCGACGTTTCACAAGAGTTTGAGATTCTATCTCTACTCACTCCACCTTATACACCATTGTGTAATGGTTTTGGAACCAGAAAACACATCAATGTAATTCATAGAATGCTTCTAGACATGATCTCAGAGCGTATCTCATTTCGAAATCTTTGATTTGACTGGTCATGGAGCCTGAACAGAGTTACGGATTAAAAGGTACGGCCGTTCGAAATCAGGCTGCTGGAAATGGCCATCTGAGACGATTTGGGGGAAAGTATGGGTTTTCACACTAGAAGTGAAATCTTGTGTGATAGAATTGATGTTTTGAACAGAATAATGGTATCTTTTGTGAAATATTAAAATCTTGTGCTCATCATGTCACTCAAACCTTTTACACACCCAATGAGATGTCATCTTCCACCCAGGCTACCCGAAAAATGTCTATGTAAGGTGCGCGTACGTTTTGAGAGCTGTATGCAAGATCAGTATCCACGCGAAAGATTCATACATGCCCAATGCAATGTTAAACACCCTGTTGTGCATGCAACTTCTGAAGGGTGTGCATAACATCACTTCATCCCTCAAAATCCTACGTGCAACTACTACTGGGTTCTCTTATAAATACATGTGCAGCCACCATCCCTCAATAGTGCTCTTCGAAGGTCGTTCGCTGCCCTGTTGCATGTAAGACTACCTCTTTCACGACGACACTGAAGAAAAAAACCATCCATGTGAGATATTTCATGATAGGTCCCATATGGGTCCACTTTCGCATGGGCCTATAGTGGTATGATCCTTGCCTAACATATTTTTTTCCTATGTCATGTGCACACAAGATTCCAATCATGCACGCAAAACTTAAAATCTTGCATGCAAAACATTAATATTACATTAAATAATTCCAAGGTTCCAAATCGTGCAAGCACCTATGCCACATAGTCCAATTTTTCACGCAGCCCATCCTACATGTCACTCATCTTACGCCCAAGAGTATCCAAGCCAGCGACTGCTAGGCTATACCGGAGGGGCCTCGCCCTCACACCCCAGCTCAGGTTAAGTGTTGAGCTACGGTCTTGGCCCTCTAAGACGGTCCATTCTCTATCGTTATAGACCAAAATAAAAAATGGATATTCACACCATGATGTTTTCTGGCCGGGAATCCAACATTTTCCATTGCACATGAACCTTCCACCTATGGAATATCGTGATTTGAGATACTAGTCTACACACCATGAAACACCTCTTGTCAGCATAATCCTCTTGGTTTGTTTCTCATGTTATGATTTGAGATTCACATCATCAATTCCCCAAGTACCAAGAGTTGAACCATTCCTCAGGCTACTCATCCAAACCCCATCCCCTGACTACTATGCCGGGTTGAACCCAAAAGGGCCACCCTTGCATATGTCCCATCTCCAATCATTGTAAGTCGCCTTATGCCAAATAGTCTTATCTATATGACTTTAAATAGTAGTTTACCCTATATAAAGAATATATGATGCTTCTCCCTCCAAATAAGAGATTCCTTATGTTCCATGCATAAAATGACAATAGTCCTTTCTATATGACTAAAAACTGTAGTACATCCTATATAATAGATATAGGATGCCTCTTATTCCAAACAAGAGATGCCTTATGCGCCAAAAATAAGTTGAAAACATTTCTATCTATATGACTATAAACTATATCATTCAATATTATTCAAAATGGTATTCAACTTGCTCCAAATAAGAGATGGATTATGTTGAAATCATAAGATACATCATGCCATGATTACAATGGAATAATTTAAAGAGTGTTGGAATCTTTTAAGACATTCTATTACTTCACCACATGCTTTATGTGTCCTTCATTTGGATCATTAACCACTTTCTAGTCTGAAGGGACCCCCTAACAGCCTAGTCCCATGACGCATTAGATCACCTATCGCTCTATGCCAATATTCTGGAAGACATTTTATGAAACATTGAGTCAGGTCTTGTGTTTAGAACATAGTCAACAGTCAACCCTCATTTGTTTGTCCCTATTCCCAGCTCACATAGTGTGGATGTGGTTTTTCAAACATGGTTAGAAGTTATCCTCCATCGGCATGCCACCCTCACCCTATTCCGAATGTCAAGCATGTGATTCATACTTTTCATCTCCCTTTGTTCGGACAGATTCCAATGCCCTTGGTGTTATCCCTCTTGTGAAAGTTCACATAGTTGTTGGCCCCAATTATATGCCTCATGTAGGGAACCCGCTCCTCGAGTGCCCATGGGGCATGATGTACTAATAATTTATTACCAAAAGTTACAATAATACATCATGTCCCATTACTACAGAAGATCATAAGGCTCGGGATTCTGGGAAACCAGTTGCTTCTGATAAACTTCATTAGTAGAAACCAGGCCTGAAAAATATAAAACAAAAACGTAGGGTGAGAAAATATGCCCAGAAAGGGGTTTTAAAACATTTTAAAAAAAATCATTCTCAAACCAGTCATTTTGAAAACACTTCAATGAAAACAAAGCATTATCTTTTCATAAAACATGAAAATCCTATATTTTTGAAAACCACTTGCAGAGAGAAGATGTACGTACTTAAAATAATCTTTAAAGAAGTCATAAATCAGAGAGCGCAATAATGTGAAGAATAGATGATGCATAACATACAACCAAAATTACTTCAGTTCTAAAAGATTTAGTGTAAGTAGGGAATACATTCATACCGTGATACAATGGAACATATGGTTCTTATAACAGCATACCACATGTGTTACAGTTCTTATTTCATAAATTCATTCTCATGGTCAAGGGAATTTTCAACTAGGGGATGTCTTGTTAGTTGGAATAACCTCTAGTTGACCATTTATCATCACATGTGTAGGGAATGTATAATGTCGGACTTTGTCATGACCTTGCGTGAAGACCATAAGACATACTTAATACGGGTCAAGGCTAACCGCCAATCCCGTTTCCCATTGTAGCACAAGCCAAGGCTAACTGCCAAGACCGTGACATATAAATGCACAATCCTAGGCTAACCGCCAAGACTGTCACACATAAAAGCACAAGCCAAGGATAACCGCTAAGACCGTCGTAGATAATGTCTCATGAGACTCATCTTTTACCCAATGCATTGGAGCGCTACATAATTCTGGGCGCACCCATCCATAAACATTTAAGTCCAATACATCCCTCACATATCATGACATGGTCTTTCATTCATAGGGTTTAATTTATACATTCTTAATCAAAATCCCTTTTACATATATATTCATAAGTTGAAATGAATCATGTTGTAAATGTAAAGAGAACTAGACTTTTGGAATCAGATTAAACAGTGATGTAAATAAACTAAATCAACGTACTCTTGTACATGCAATAATAATTAGAACACTGAAAATAATGGATTGTAATGTAAAATTACATCATTTCCATTAAGTAAAACCCATAAATTCATCGTTCATCGCTATAAAACATGCCAAAACTCATTCTTTAAAAGTATAAATTACATCGAGGGTGCATAAATTTGCAGGTTAAGGTAGTCCACTGTGCAACATACGTATCAGCTTAGCATACATTAAAATTATTAGAATCTTATATCTGTCAAAATATAAACTAAGTACTGATTATTAATTGAAACAGGGTTTTGGAAAAACTGAACTTATAAATAAACATTCACCAGGCCACATGTAAATGCTTAAGAGGATCATGCCACACATTTTCAGAAAAATGCATGATTTGTCAAAAACACTGATAAATGAAATTTTTACTTAGAGAACTACATTTATATCAAACTTATCCTTAAACTCCATCAGATACATAAATATGTATGTGAATAATTTTGGTATTATTCTTGAAATAATAATCTTTATGGGTAAAAATAATTTTAATAAATCATCATGTTATATTGTGATAAATTTTAAAACAAAATAATCAAGCTCGTCCCTTATGCTTGTACATAGATGTACATATACATGTAACATCCCCAAATGATAAAGGGTTAAATGACTAAATGATATGACTCATGTCAACAAGGTGCACCTTCCTTTTTGGGAGCCTGTCTGATTAGAACTCCACAGTTAAGCGTGCTTGGCCTGGAGTAGTAATCAGGATGGGTGACCTCCTGGGAAGTTTCCCAGGGTGTGTGTGAGTGAGGACAAAGCACACTGGAAAGGAAAAGTGTTGGCCTGTGGGGAATTTCATTAGTCAGATGACCCGTTCGGGCACGTGGGTGGACCCTAGGGTGGGCCCCACGTGTCTGCAGGGCAACTGGTGGTACCTGGTGGGCCAGGACCCGACGACCATGTTAAGGGGTGGTGGCTGTGCTGTCACCGAGACCCGGTTGTCACATTTGGTATCAGAGGAGGAACCCAGCCTTAAGTGCGGTGCACTGCCGGGGATGAGATGTAGGGCCCACAATGAGGGCGTTGTGCTCTAAAGGGGGGTGATTGTAACATCCCCAAATGATAAAGGGTTAAATGACTAAATGATATGACTCATGTCAACAAGGTGCACCTTCCTTTTCAGGAGCCCGTCTGATTAAAACTCTACAATTAAGCGTACTTTGCCTGGAGTAGTAATCAGGATGGGTGACCTCCTGGAAAGTTTCCCATGGTGTGTGTGAGTGAGGACAAAGCGCACTGGAAAGGACAAGTGTTGGCCTGTGGGGAATTTCATTAGTCAGATGACCCGTTCGGGCACGTGGGTGGACCCTAGGGTGGGCCCCACGTGTTTGCGGGGAAACTGGTGGTACCAGGTGGGCCAGGACCCGACGACCATGTTAAGGCGGGGTGGCTGTGCTGTCACCGGGACCCGGTTGTCACAATAAATTTATATAATAACACGTACATATATATCTATATGCTCCATATACTTGTATAATCTTACATGTTTATAAAAAAAATTACTCGAACTCTCCATTTTTCATAAGTCAGATTAAAGCAAAGGTTGTATAAATATAAAAGAAATGTGTATACATACATATATCGTCTTATATATATACATACGTATATATATATATAAATATATATATATATACTTACCCAGAAAGTATATATAGGTAAATGCAAACATTAAAATCGAAATACAACAAAGACCAAAAACTCCCCTCATCCCGGTTGAATCTTAGAAGAGAAGAGAAGTTATGACCGGTTCTTAAGATCCTTATATATATATTTATATACACATGTGTACAAAGTGTATATAATCGTATATTGTCACAAAAACAGATGAAATTTTAAAAAAGTAAGATCTCCCTTACTCTAGTCCGATTCTAGGAAGGGGAAAATGGGTATGAATCTGTTCAAATGGTCTTGTATATACATCTATACATATTTATATAAAAAGTATATATACATATGTATAACCATTGAAACTGAAGAAAAACAAAACAAATGAGTTTCCCTTACCTTCACACGATGAGGATGAGAAAAAAAATTAAGACGTTGAGATGGGTCGGAGGTTCTGGAGAGGAACATGGAGGGACCACCGCCTTGCTTCGGTTCAACACGGGACTTAAAAAATTAATGAAATAAACAACCAAGTCAAGGGGATCCATGGCCGGGCATTAAGGGGGTGGTTCCGACTTTGTGGAAAAGAGGAGCAGCTGGGTCCACTCACCGGACTAATAGAAGGAAAACAAAGCCTAGCTGCTGGTTGGCGTGCGCGACGAAGAAGAAGAAGATGCATGGAAGAAGAATCTAGAAAAAGAAAGGTATGGCCAGGATTAAACCAGATCAGATCGGACGGCCCAGAGTGATGTGGCATTAAAAAAATGGATGGTCACGATCAAGAGCTCCGGATCGGACGACTCCGAATTGCTGCAACGCTTAAAAAAACGCGGGTCTCCCCCCGCGTTTCTTATATTTTTTTAAACATCAATACTTTTAATTTTTTATTACCCTTATTATATGACATTTATTATTATTATCCTACAATTATTAATTACTTTTGTTATTTTAATAAGGGTTAATGGTTCATTTAATACACAAGTACATTAATTAATTTACCCCTATCAAAAAAATATTTTTATTTTCCTTTATTGACTTATATATAATAATTATCTTAATTTCCATAATTAAATATTTATATTATTTCCATTAATACAATTAAACATTTAACATAACAACATTGATAATTATTTTCAAATTCACAAATAAGAGTGCATTGATCTAAATATTAACATTATGAAACAAATTCGTAAATGAAATCATAATTGACATCATTTAAAAATTGTTAATAATAAAAAGGTTTAATAAACATTTGCATTATTCTTATTACTCATTTTAAATTTAGTGTAAAGTATAATACATTTAACTTATAGTTTGAAGAAATATATATATATATATATAACTCAAGAGTTTTCATACATATTTTCTTAGACTAAAAAGTAAAATCCCATCAGATTCAATATAGTTATTCCTAAAATAAAATATTTAATTGCTCAAGTTAAAACGTGTATAATAAGTAGAGAAAAATAATAATATTAATTCTCACTGTTTGCATTATTTATATATAAGAAAATAGAATTCTCATATGATTCTCATAGTGGGAAATCCAACAATGAATTAGTTATATTATTATCATTGTTGTTGTTTAATTAAGACATTAAATTAAATAACATAATTAATCTTTTTTTTAACCTTTCGGGGGTAAACAACCCTTATCTTCAATGTTCCACTTGTAAATTAAATCATTAGAGGATAAGTGGATAATGGGGGATCCAACGGTTATATTTATAGTCGTTGGGGTCTAACGGTCGGATAAGTGTTCTATCAGAAGCCTGGTCTCGGGGTATCTCACACTCAAGGTGACTGAAGGAGAAAGAGGAGGAGATGATTTGAGTTATTCCTTTGGTGATCAGTATGGTTGTGTTGGCTTCGGCCATCCTTATGTTTATTTTGAAGGATGCCAAAGACCCTTACTGCCTTCTCAGGGTTCTTGTGGTTCTGAGTAGTCTTCCTATAATTTTAATCGGGTTTTTAATTGGAATCTTTGGTTAGCTAAGCTTCTTGTTTGATCGCTGTGACTTGTAGTCACCAAGATGTTCCTCATTTGAATAAAAGATCCTTTCATTCTTTTTGATGCGTTTTCATTATTTTTATTATTATTATTTTATAAGATGATTTTTTTTTCGATTAATGGATGACATTGTAATATAAACTTTCCATTACTCAAAACACAGTTTCTTGGGTCGTTACATTATTTCCCCTTCAAAAAATTGCATCCTCACAATTCTATTCATAAAAAGAAAAACAAAAACCCCAGTAGTACAACATTACCGAAATAGGGGATCCGACTCGGTTAACGAAATACCCAAGTTGGTACAAAGTTCATCCGTTTCCCTCGCCCAGATGCACTTTGAGCAGTATGTCTTGAACTCCTGCTCGTACGTACTGCACAAAGGCTTCCAAAGGGAGGCTCATGCAGTGAAATGCTCAGAAAATACCTAGTAGATAAATTCCCTGATAACTCTCCAGACTACATCATGCTCGAGGTAATCGAGGGGAATGATGCGATTGAGGAGACTGAAATTTAAGACCTAGAACATAAAGGATGCACTAAGGTGGCCATCCTGGGCAGCAATGAGGAAGCAAGATCTAGCGGAAAAGTTTTGCACCAGAGTAAAACACTGGAAGAGGCGTTCATAGTACCTTTCCCTTCTCCTATAGCAGGGAAGTTGAACAATGTCGATGAGATGAAAAACACGATAATCCCCCTGACACAAACGAAGAATATCAGGACTGTTCGCTAAGTCAAGAAAACGTTGACAAGACCCTCGCAGGTGGAGAAAAGATGGATAATCCAGCATGCATGTCCGGATCATAATAACCTCTACTAAATCATCAGGTAGTGATGAGATGTTCGTTTGACCAGTCATCTGAAATAAAAACATTCGAAAGAAAAGACATAGCAACACTGGTAAGGTAGAGGAAGGAAAGGGAACATGAAACTTTCAATTATGCAAAAGTTTACATAGCAAAGCCTGAGTTTACTAAATGTACACCACAAAGAGTGGAAAAACTCCATAACTCTTCAAACTACACACAACCTGAACAGACGAGGTCAAACTCATGGGTACATCTATGATGCCTCCTGAGTTTAGCATGAGGGGTATGGAGTTGGAAAACATCAGTATACACCTCTTTCCTAAGTGACAGTCGGGTGGTCTCATCTTCCAACACCCCAAAGTCCATCAACTGGCCCCAGAAGATGTAGTGAAAATATTGGAATAGGTATGCCGCTCGGAGGTCTCCGGTAGCAGCAGATTCTTGAAAGGGGTTATCGAGCATTGTGGAAAATTTCTAGCCAGCCGTGAACACTCGGAAGAGTCGCTCATGGTACCTTCCCAGACGTGCATTAGAGGAGAATTTGGTTGTCTTCATTAGGAGGTAATCCATTCCCAACCCCTGGTGTAGACTAATCACCCTAGGAAAATTTGACACGTCATACAGGTGCTTACATGACATGCGAGTTCGGGCATAATTAAGAAGGTTATCACGACTAGCTAGAGATACAATGTTCTCTAGAGCCTTAGTGGGTAGTGACAGTAGGTCAGTAGGTACATTTTCATCAGCCATCTGAAAGTTATAACATTTTTACATAGTCAATCATATTAATACATTCATACTACCTGTTTTTCCAGAGTTTCCTGAATGCATTCTCTAATACCAACTATAGGGACCCCGATCCCCGGGTTCCCATGGGGTATGATGTACTAAAAACTTATTACAAAAATTTACAATAATACTTCATGTCACATTACTACAGAAGATCGCGAGGCTCAGGATTCTAGGAAACCAGCTGCTTCTGATAAACTTCATTAGTACAAACCATGCCTAAAATTTTTAAAACAAAACGTAGGGTGAGAAAATTTACCCAGTAAGGGGTTTTAAAACATTTTAAGAAAACTCTTTCTCAAAGTAGTCATTTTGAAAACACTTCACTGAAAACAAAGAATTATCATTTCCTAAAACATGAAAATCCTACATTTTGGAAAACCACTTGCATAGAGAAGAAGTACGTACTCAAAATAAGATTTAAAGAAGACATAAATCAGAGAGCGCAAGAATGTGAAGAATAGATGACACATAACTTACAATCAAAATTACTTCAGTTATAAAAGATTGAGTGTAAGCAGGGAAGACATTCATTCCATGATACATTGGCACATAAGGTTCTTATAACTGCATACAACATGTGTTACAGTTCTTATTTCATAAATTCATTCTCATATTCAAAGGAATTTTCAACTAGGGGATGTCCTGTTAGTTGGAATAACCCCTAGTTGACCATTTATCATCACATGCGGAGGGAATGTATAATGCCGGACTTTGTCAAGTCCTTGCATCAAGACCATAAAACCTAATTAATACGGGTCAAGGCTAACAGCTAATCTTGTTTCCCATAGTAGCACAAGCCAAGGCAAACTGCCAAGACCGTCACACATAAAAGAACAAGCCAAGGCTAACCGCCATGACCGTCGCACATAAAAGCACAAGCCAAGGCTAACCGCCAAGATCGTCACACATAATGTCTCATGAGACTCATCCTTTAACCAATGCATTAGAGTGCTATATAATTCTGGGTGCACCCATCCATAAAACATTTAAGTCCAATACATCCCTCACATATCTTGACAGGGTCTTTCATTCATAGGGTTTCATTCATACATTCTTAATCAAAACCCCTTTTACATACACATTCATAATTTGAAATGGATCATGTCGTAAATGTAAATGGAACTATACTTTTGGCTTCAGATTAAACAGTGATGTAAATAAACTAAATCAACGTACTCTTGTACATGAAATAATAATTAAAACACTGAAAATAATGGATTTTCATGTAAAATTACATCATTTCCATTAAGTAATACCCATCAATTCATAGTTCATCTCTTTAAAACATGCCAAAACTCATTCTTTAAATGTATAAAGTACATCGAGGGTTCATAAATTTGCAGGTTAAGCTAGTCCACTGTGCAACATACGTATCATCTTAGAATCCATTAAAATCATTAAAAACTTTTATGTGTCAAAATATAAACTATTTCCTAATTATTAACTGAAATAGGGTTTTGGAAAAACTGAACATATAAATACACATTCACCAGGACACAAGTAAATGCTTAAGGGGTTCACGCCACACATTTTCACAAAAATTCATGAATTGTCAAAAACGCTGATAAATGAAATTTTTAGTTAGAGAAATAATTTTATATCAAACTTATCCTTAAACTCCATCATATACATAAACATATATGTAAATAATTTTGGTATGATTCTTGAAATTATAATCTATATGGGTAAAAATAATTTTAATAAATCATCATGTTATATTGTGATATATTTTTAAAAAAAATCAAGCTCATCCCTTATTCTCACACATAGATGTACATATACATCTTTATAATCACATGTACATATATATCTATATGCTCTATATACATGTATAATCTTACATGTCTATAAAAAAAATTACCCGAACTCTCCATTTTTCATAAGGCAGTGTAAAAAAAAGGTTGTATACATATAAAAGAAATGTGTATACATACATATATCGTCTTATATATATACACATATATATATATACTTACACTCAAAGTATATATAGGTAAATGAAAACATTAAAACCAAAATACAACAAAGACCAAAAACTCCCCTCATCCCGGTTGAATCTTGGAAGAGAAGAGCAGTTATGACCGGTTCTTAAGATCCTTATATATATTTATATAGACAAGTGTATGAAGTGTATATAACCATATATTTTCACAAAAAAAGATGAAATTTAAAAATAGGACGATCTCCCTAACTCTTGTCTGTTTATAGGAAGGGGAAAATGGGTATGAATCGGTTCAAAAGGTCTTGTATATAAATCTATACATATTTATATAAAAATTATATATACATATGTATAACCATTGAAACTGTAGAAAAATGAAACAAAGGAGTTTTATTTACCTTCGCCCAATGAGGAGGTGAAAAAAATGAAGGCGTTGAGATGGGTCAGGGGTTCTGGAGAGGAACACGGAGGGTCCCCCGCCATGCTTCGGTGCAACACGAGACTTAAAAAACAGAAAAGAGTGAAACAGACAAGTCGAGGGGATCTGAGGCCATGCATTAAAGGGGTGGTGCCGACATTGTGGAAAAGAGGAGCAGCTGGGTCCAGTCGCCGACCTAAGAGTAGGAAAACGAAGCCTAGCTGTTGGTTAGAATGCGCGAAGAAGAAGAAGAAGATGCGGGGAAGAAGAAATCCAGAAAAAGAAGGTATGACCAGTATTAAAACAGATCATATCGGATGGTCCAGAGCGGTGCGACACTGAAAAAAATGGACGGCCGCGATCAAGAGCTCCGGATCGGACGGCTCCGAATTGCTGTGGCGCTTAAAAAAATGTGGGTCTCGCCCCCCCTACGTTTCTTATATATATATTTTAAACATCAATACATTAATTTTTTTATTATCCTTATTATATGAATATTATTATTATTATCCTACAATTATTAATTACTTTTTTTATTTTAAGAAGGGTCAATGGTTCATTTATTACACAAGTACATTAATTAATTTACCCCTATCAAAAGCATATTTTTATTTTCCATTATTGACTTATATATACTAATTATCTTAATTTCCATAATTAAATATTTATATTATTGTCATTAATACAATTAAACATTTAACATAACAACATTGATAATTATTTTCAAATACACAAATAAGAGTGCATTAATCTAAATATTAACATTATGAAACAAATTCATAAATGAAATCATAATTGACATCATTTCAAAACTGTTAATCAAAAAAAAGTCAAACAAACATTTTCATTATTCTTATTACTCATTTTAAATTTAGGGGTATGTATAATACATTTAAATTAGAGTTTGAAGAAACATATATATATATATACATATATATATATATATATAACTCAAGAGTTTGCATACATATTTTCTCAGACTAAATTGTAAAATCCCGTTAGATTCAATATAGTTATTCATAAAATAAAATATTTACTTGCTCATGTTAAAATGTGTATAATAAATAGTGGAAAATAATAATATTAATTATCAATGTTTTCATTATTTATATATAAGAAAATAGAATTCTCATATTATTATCATCTTGGGAAATCCAACATTGAATAAGTTATATTCTTATAATTGTTGTTGTTTAATTAAGACATTAAATTAAATAACATAATTAATATATTTTTAACCTTTCAGGGGTAAACAACCCTTATATTCAACGGTCCACTTAGAAGTTAAAAAATTACTTGATAAGTGGATCATGGGGGATCCAACAGTTATATTTATAGCCGTTAGGGTCTAATGGTTGGATAAGTGTTCTACAGAAATCCTGGTCTTAGGGTATCCCATAGTCAAGGCGACTAAAGGAGAAAGAGGAGGAGATGGATTTAGTTATTCCTTTGGTGCTCAGTATAGCTGTGGTGGCTTCATCCATTCTTATGTTTATTTTGATGGATTCCAAAGACCCTTACCGCCTTCTCGGGGTTCTTGTGGTTCTGAACGGTCTTCCTGTAATTTTAATCGGGTTTTTAATTGGAATCTTTGGTTATCTAAACTTCTTGTTTAATCAATGTGAGTTGTAGTCACCAAGATTTTCCTCATTTGAATAAAATATCCTTTCGTTCATTTTGATGCGTTTAATCTATTTTATTATTATTATTATTCTATAAGATGATTGTTTGTTCGATTAATGGATGACATTGTAATATAAACTTGAAATTACTCGAAACAAATTTTCATGGGTCGTTATATTATTTCCCCCTTCAAAGAACTGTGTCCTCGCAATTATATTCACAAAAAGATAAAAAAAACCCAGTCGTACAACATTACCAAAACAGAGGATCCGGCTCAGTTAACAGAATACCCAAGTTGGTACATAGTTATTCTGTTTCCCTAGCCCAGATGCACTTGGAGCAGTATGTCTTGAACTCCTACTCATGTGTACTGCACACAGGCTTACAAAGGGAGGCTCGTGCGGTGAAAAGCTCGGAAATGTCCGAGTAGATAAATTCCCTAATAACTCTCCAGACTAAATCATGCTCGAGGTAATCGAGGGGAATGATGCGATTCAGGAGACTGAAATTTAAGACCTAGGACATAAAGGCTGCACTAAGGTGGCCATCTTGGGCAGCTATGAGGAAGCAAGCTCTGGAGGAAAATTTTTGTGCCAGAGTAAAACACTCGAAGAGGCCTTCGTAGTACCTTCCCCTTCGCCTATAGTAGGGAAGTTGAGCAGTAGCGAGGAGATGAAAAACACGATCATCCCCCTAACATGAAGGAAGAATCTCGGGACTGTTCACTAAGTCGAGCAGACATTGAAAAGACCCTCACAGGTGGAGAAAAGATGGATAATCCACCATGCATGTCCAGATCATAATAACCTCTACTAACTCATCGGGTAGTGATGAGATGTTTGTTTGACCAGTCATCTAAAAAAAAATTCGAAAGAAAACACTTAGCAACACTGGTAAGGTAGAGGCAGGAAAGGGAACATGAAACTTTCGATTATGCAAAATTTTACATAACAAAGCCTGAGTTTACTAAATGTACACCACAAAGAGTGGAAAAACTCCCTAACTCTTCAAATTACACACAAGCTGAACAGACAGGGTCAAACTCATGGGTACATCTATGACACCTCCTGAGTTTAGCATAATGGGTTTGGAGTTGGGAAACATCAGTATACACCTCTTTCCTAAGAGACAATCGGGTGGACTCATCTTCCAACCCCCCCAAGTCCATCAACTATCCCCAGAAGTTGTAGGGCAAAATCTGGAAAAGGAAAGCCGCTCGGAGGTCTCCGACAGCAGCAACTTCTTGAAAGGGGTTATCCAACATCGTGCCAAATTCATCACCAGTCGTGAACACTCAGAAGAGTCCCTCGTGGTACCTTCCCCGAAGTGCATAACAGGGGAATTGGGTTGTCATCATTAGGAGGTAATCCATTCCCAACCCCTGGTGTAGACTAAGCACCATAAAAAAATTTGACACGTCATATAGGTGCTTACATGACATGCAAATTTGGGCATAATTAAGAATGTTCTCACAGCTATCTAGAGATAAAGTGTTCTCTAGAACCTCAGTGGGAAGTGACAGTAGGTCGGTAGGTATATTTTCATTATCCATCTGAATGTTATAACATTTTTACTTAGTCAATAATAGTAATACATTCATACCACCTGGTTTTCTAGAGTTTCCTGAACCCATCCTCTGATAACAACTGTAGGGACCCCGCTCCCCGGGTGCCCAAGGGGCATGATGTACTAAAAATTTATTACAAAAAGTTACAATAATACATCATGTCCTATTACTACAGAAGATCGCAAGGCTCAGGATTCTGGGAAACCAGCTTCTTCTGATAAACTTCATTAGTACAAACCATGCCTGAAAAATTTAAAACAAAAACATAGGGTGAGAAAATATGCCCAATAAGTGGATTTAATACATTTTAAGAAAACTCTTACTCAAATTTGTCATTTTGAAAACACTTCACTGAAAACAAAGCATTAGCTTTTCTTAAAACAGGAAAATCCAACATTTTTGAAAACCACTTGCACAGAGAAGAAGTACGTACTTAAAATAAGCTTTAAAGAAGACAAAAATTAGAGAGCGCAAGCATGTTAAGAATAGATGATGCATAACTTACAACCAAAATTACTTCAGTTCTAAAATATTGAGTGTAAGAAGGGAAGAAATTCATACCGTGATACATTGGCACATAAGGTTCTTATAATAGCATACCAAATGTATTACAGTTCTTATTTCATAAATTCATTCTCATAGTCAAGGGAATTTTCAACTAGGGGATGTCTTGTTATTTAGACTAACCGCTGGTTGACCATTTATCATCACATGTGGAGGTAATGTATAATGTTGGACTTTGTCAAGACCCTGTGTCAAGACCATAAAACATACCTAATATGGGTCAAGGATAACTGCCAATCCCATTTCCCATAGTAGCACAAGACAAGGCTAACTTCCAAGATCGTCGCACATAAAAGCACAATCCAAGGCTAACCGCCAAGACCGTCGAACATAAAAGCACAAGCCAAGTCTAACCGCCAAGACCATCGCACATAATGTCTCATGAGACTCATCCTTTACCCAATGCATTGGAGTGCTATATAATTCTGGGCGAACCCATCCATAAACATTTTAGTCTAATACATCCCTCACATATATTGACATGGTCTTCCATTCATAGGGTTTCATTCATACATTCATAATCAAAAACCATTTTACATACATATTCATAACATGAAATGGATCATGTCTTTAATGTAAAGAGAACTAGACTTTTGGCTTCAGATTAAACAGTGATGTAAATAAACTAAATCAACGTACCCTTGTACATGAAATAATAATTAGAACACTGAAAATAATGGATTGTTATGTAAATTTACTTCATTTCCCTTAAGTAAAAACCATAAATTCATAGTTCGTCTCTTTAAAACATACCAAAACTCATTCTTTAAAAGTATAAATTACATCGAGGGTGCATAACTTTGCAGGTTAAGCTAGTCCATTATGCAATATACATATCAGATTAGCATCCATTAAAATTATTAGAATCTTATATGTGTCAAAATATAAAATATGTCTTGATTATTAATTGAAACAGTGTTTTGGAAAAATCGAACTTATATATACACATTCACCAGGCTACATGCAAATGCTTAAGGGGTTCATGCCACTCATTTTCACAAAAATTCATGAATTGTAAAAAATGCTAATAAATGAAATTTTAAGTTATAGAACTACTTTTATATCAAACTTATACCTAAAATACATCATATACATAAACATGTATGTGAATAATTTTGGTATTATTCTTGAAATAATAATTTTTATGGGTAAAAATAATTTTAATAAATCATCATGTTATATTGCGATAATTTTTTTTAAAAAATAATCAAGCTCATCCCTTATGCTCACACATAGATGTACATATACATCTATATGATCACATATACATATATATATATATATGCTTTATGTACTTGTATAATCGTACATGTTTATAAAAAAAATTACCCAAAATCTCCATTTTTCATAAGGCAGAGTAAAAAAAAAGGTTGTATAAAAATAAAAGAAATGTGTATATATACATATATCATTCTATATATACATATATATATATATACTTACACATAATGTATATATAGGTAAATACAAACATTAAAACAAAAATACAATAAAGACAAAAAAACTCCCCTCATCCCGGTGGAATCTTGGAAGAGAAGAGCAGTTATGACCGGTTCTTAAGATCCTTATATATATTTATATACACATATGTATGAAGTTTATAAAACAGTATATTTTCACCAAAATAAATGAAATTTAAAAACAGGAAGATCTCCCTTACTCTAGTTTGATTCTAGGAAGGGGAAAGTGGGTATGAATCAGTTCAAAAGGTATTGTATATATATCCATACATATTTATATAAAAAGTGTATATGCATATTTATAACCATTGAAAATGATGAAAAAATAAACAAAGGAGTTTCCCTTACCTTCCCCCGACAAGGAGGAGAAAAAAAAGGAAGACGTTGAGATGGGTCAGAGGTTCTGGAGAGGAACACGTAGGGTCCACCACCTTGCTTCAGTGAAACATAGGACTTAAAAAAAAGAAAAGAAAGAAACGGCCAAGTCGAGGGGATCTGAGGCCGGGCATTAAAGGGTTGGTGCTGACTTTGTGGAAAAGAGGAGCAGTTGGGTCCACTCGCTGGCCTAAGAGAAGGAAAACGAAGCCTAGCTACTGGTTTGCGTGCGCGACGAAGAAGAAGAAGACGCGGGGAAGAAGAAATCTGGAAAAAGAAGGTACGACCAGGATTAAACGAGATCAGATCGGACGGTCTAGAGAGGTGCGACATTTAAAAGAAACGGACGGCCGTGATCAAGATCTCCAGATCGGATGGATCCGAATTGCTGCGGCACTTAAAAAAACGAGGGTCTCCCCCCCCGCGTTTCTTATATTTTTTTAAACATTAATACTTTTAATTTATGTATTACCCTTTTTATATGAATTTTATTATTATTATTATCCTAAAATTAATAATTACTTTTTTTATTTTAAGAAGGGTCAAAGGTTCATTTAATACACAAGTACATTAATTAATTTACCCCTAACAAAACATATGTTTATTTTCCTTTATTGACTTATATATACTAATTATCTTAATTTAAAAAATTAAATATTTATATTATTGTCATTAATACAATTAAACATTTAAAATAACAACATTGATAATTATTTTCAAATTCAAAAATAAGAGTGAATTGATCTAAATATTAACATTATTAAACAAATTCGTAAATGAAATGATAATTGACATCATTTCAAAACTGTTAGTCATAAAAAGGTCAAATAAACATTTTCATTGTTTTTATTACTCATATTAAATTTAGGGGTAAGTATAATACATTTAACTTATATTTTGAAGCAACATATATATATATATATATAACTCAAGAGTTTGCATACATATTTTTTTAGACTAAAAATTAAAATCCCATCAGATTCAATATAGTTATTCATAAAATAAAATATTTACTTTCTCAAGTTAAAATGTGTATAACAAATAGTGGAAAATAATAATATTAATTCTGACTGTTTTCATTATTTATATGTAGGAAAATAGCATTATAATATGATTCTCATCTTGGGAAATCCAACAATGAATTAGTTATATTATTATCATTGTTGTTGTTTAATTAAGACATTAAATTAAATAACACAATTAATATTTTTTTTGAACCTTTCAAGGGTAAAAAAACCTTATCTTCAATGGTCCACTTAGAAATTAAAACATTAGAGGATAAGTGGATCATGGGGGAGCCAAAGGTTATATTTATAGATGTTAGGGTCTAACGGTCGAATAAGTGTTCTATCAAAAGCCTGGTCTCGGGGTATCCCACACTCAAGTCAACTGAATGAGAAAGAGGAGAAGATGGTTCGAGTTATTCCTTTGGTGCTCAGTACAACTGCGGTGGCTTCGGCCATCCTTATGTTTATTTTGATGGATTCCAAAGTCCCTTACCGCCTTCTCAGGGTTCTTGTGGTTTTGATAGGTCTTCCTGTAATTTTAATCGGGTTTTTAATTGGAATCATTGGTTAGTTAAGCTTCTTATTTGATCGTTGTGAGTTGTAGTCACCAAGATGTTCCTCATTTGAATAAAAGATCCTTTCATTAAATTTGATGCTTTTTCTCTATTTTTTTATTATTGTTATTTTATAAGATGATTGTTTGTTAGATTAATGGATGAAATTGTAATATAAACTTTCCATTACTCGAAACACAGTTTCTTGGGTCGTTACACCTCAACCAAACATCGATTTGGGATGCCCTTAAGGGAAAACATGAGGAAGTCACCTGGGTAGCTTCTATGCATAATCCCCATTCACCATTTTCCCTCTTTAGTGGCACTCGAACAACTTCCATGTGTAATCATAATTCACCATTATCGCTCCTTAGCGGCACTCGGGCAACATCCATGTGTAATCCACATCCACCATTTCCTCTCCATAGCCGCACTCAGGAAGCTTCCATGTGTAATCCCCATTCACCGTTCTCTCTACATAGCAGCACTCGAGTAGCTTCCATTCATAAGCCCCATTCACTGTTGTTTCTCCATAGCAGAACCCATGCTACTTCCATGCGTAATCCCCATCCATCACTACCACTCCTTAGTAGTACCCCGGATGCTCCATGCGTAAGCTCCATCCATAAATGCCCCTCATTAATGGCACTTGGGTCGCATCCATGCATAAGCCCCATCCCCCATTGCCACTCCAAAGTGGCACTCTGGAAGCTTCCATGCATAATCCACATTCATCGTTGTCTCTCCTTAGAGGCACCCAGGCTGCATCCGTGTATAAGACACATCTATCACTGCCACTCCTTAGTGGCACTCATGCAGATTCTAGGCGTAATCCTCATTCACAATTTCATCTATTTAATGGCACCCAAACACACTAAAGGATATTTCTTCTTCGCATAGCCACTCTAATGTGGTCCCATCTGTGGATAATTCCACAACACCCACTCACCAAAACATTGTTGATGCCTTCCCTTGCCTAAGGGCTGGAAGGTATCATTTATGTGTGTCTTAGGGGTGCAGAGTGAACCCACCTCATCCGAGTTGCAAAACTTTAAACTACCAAGCGCCATCGTCCTCAACACATAATGTTAAACAATAGCCTTACCTCGTTCATCATACGTGGGGTACCCCATCTCAGACATTCTCTACTGCTTCTCATCTGGTATAAGATCCTCATTGCTGGAATGGCGTTTGTCCATGGGGGAAAGGAAACCACTTTGGTGTAAGCCCATAGCCTTTCTTGTGGGAGGCAGAATCCCTGATCCTCCTATATTCTTCCCATACAAAGAATAGAGAGGGAGATAGGTACCAGAACCCTCTTCTCATCCATACAAAATTCCTCTCCCACTAGGCATTGTCGCCACTTTGGCGTCCATCCTAGAGTAAGTCCCAATCTCCATCTCCCTGCGCTGTGAACCACTTGTAAGCCCATATTTCCTATTTGGGCTGAAAACCACACGTTGGAACCTATTTACTTTTTAGGCCTCTAACCATGTGTAATCCCCACTTCATCTCCCCACAGACAGACCATTCGTGACATGATCATCAGTTAATTACTGCCTCTTGTTTCTCACACTGATCTTGACGCGCTTGTGCTTAGAGTAAGCTTTGACCATGAAATACTATCCGGGTCTTCTTAGAGTATAAGTCCCAAAACCTCTCCCAAACTATATGGACATTTATCCTTGCCAAGGAATGGTATGTAGGAAGCCTCCCGGAGCTTCAAGCCCAACACCCATCAGTCCCAACCACACCACGTTGGTCCACACTCGTCCTGCATGATAGTATATAGTGCCCCATTTTTTTCCAGCATGACTGTAACATCCCAAGTAAGTAATGAATAATAGATATTTTTATCTATGACTATTAATGATTAAGATAGTGTTTTAGAGGCTTAAAATGAAAATAAATCCAATCTTAAGCATGGAATACACTAATATTTTTAAAAGATTGTTTTACTGCCTTATGATGGAAAACCCTTTCTAAATATATCTTTTGACAATTTTATAAACTATTTTCTTCAAAATAAACTTATTCTTTATGATTGGGACATCAAAATTTACTTTGTGTGAATTTTTGGTATTTTTCTGACAATGTTCATTTTTTAATGAATAGTGAAAAATACTGCATTTTACATCAAAACTCCTTTTTAATCTAATTTATTTATATGAATAGATTATCTTTTGAATTGGTCTTAATGTGTAATATTAATACATTTTTACCATTTAATCCAATGGTGGCCATTGGAATCAATTTAACTTTGAAATTAGACTTAAACTGGTGTCAATCTTTTAATACTTATTATTTCATAAAAACACGCTATTTGCTCTGACAGCGGGAATTAATTATTAAATTAATTAATGTGACTTATATGTTTTGAATTTTGTAAAATAGACTTCATTTTTGAATTCGTAATATCAAATATAGCTTAGGGTGAATTTTTGGTAATTTTCTGAAAAACTACAATTTTTGATGAATAGTGAAACCACTAAGTTGTACTTATAAAGACTGACTTTCCATTTAAATGAAATTTTGCCTTCATTGTGTTTTGAAAATTTCAAAAATCCAACATTCATGGTTGTCATTAAGAAGTAAAATTTGGTTCAATGAGATTATAATAATTTTTTGGTGAATAGTAACTTATTAAGTTTTTAATCGCGATTAGTGGTAATTAGGGTAGTTTAAGGTATAAATAATGTCTTAATAATATGAAATGACCTAGAAACATGTCCCAACCTTATTGGTTGTGTCATGGCCAACCAAGAAAAGACATGGGTCAACTTGGCGATCCCATGGAGACACTTTGGTTGGGAAATGGCATAAATAACTTTTTATTTAATGTAAAAGTAAAAATGACACAAACATAATATGTTTTACGAAAACAATTTTTACATGGAGTTATAAAGATCATATTTTTGATTATAAATTGTCACTGTAAATCTAAAAATATTTCCTACATCATAGTATTTTTTTTATAATTTGTAGACCTTAAATAAATTAAATTATTTATGACATAATATTGTTGCAGTGATGACATCATTATTTGACGATTTAAATAAAATGGAAAGATAATGTAAAATATATGAACTACACATGTCCAAAACCAATTGTATGAGTGGATTTCGAACCCTTATCACCTTATCCACGAATTATATCAATGTGGGACCTTTTAAAACCAAAACACATTTTCAAATAAAGTAATATTTCTTTACTTTCCAAAAGTGCCCCTCCTCTCCTCTTATAAAAGGCCCCCACCTCTACCTCATTTAACACACTCCTCAAGCCTTTGGCTCGGCCAACCCCTGCCCATTTACTCTCTCCACATCCCTATCCTAATCCTAGAGGATTCCCTTTGGGTATAATCCTTTCAAAGGAAGCCTTTAGGCTCAAATCAAAAGGAGTTACACTTTTAAAGGTAATTCATTCTCTCATGTTCATTTGTTTTATTTTGCTTCTCCAACCCCCTAAACTATTTTTATTTACTTATTTTGTAACAAAACCAGTATCTTAAATATACTAGGATTTTTTTATAATATTTATTTGAGCTACACTCTCACACAACTACATCAAATGGTTAAAGAACATACGGTTTCCGTAGATGGCGAAATTCTGCCTCCCGAAACAATGATTGTTCAATACTCATTTAACACCTTCAAAGGTGGCCATTATGATGTCACTATTTTTATATATGATATATAATATGTTTATGTTTTCCTTAAGCTTCTGTTTTTTCATTTTGGGAATACCTTTATGGTTTCCATTATGGGTAAACAAGATATCTTCATTTTAGGAAGTGCAGACTACCGCCCCCTGAAAGTGATTTGATTCGTTAATACCATATGTGGGATGTGTAAAGGATAAAGTTAATTATATTATATATGTTATTATACTGGAATTATAATATACTCTTATATCATTATTATTCCATTCCAGAAAATACGAAATAGAAATGGAAGTAGCGTTCATGCGTACGTACGGCTTACCGTCTCCATGAACGGTGCATTTCATTTCTTACCTCTAAATGTGATGTAATATTATAAATACATGTATATGATGAATATATATGATATATATGTTATCCAAATCATTAATATCATTCTGGATATAATGAATCTCTGACCAAATTAACAACATGTAAGTGTAAGAAGTCTATTTTTGACTTAAAAACCAAATACCGACAAAATGAACATTGTTAACTTAAATGATTACATGATGTTCATAACATGGTATAAAAGGAATAATGAACTTTAAAAAGGTTCATAAGCATGTATAGATTAACTCAAGTTTATTATTTAGGATATTAAAGAACGGTCGGGTCAAGTCGGATACGAGGTATGGGACTTTGTCTCAATCTCCTTTCATTGAATCATATTTTATTTTATACACAACATTCTTTTATACGGTGTATAAACCCCTTTGACTTTTACTTTTATTCAAAAGGAATATTTTTTTATACGAAGCGTTTACTAAACGTCAAAAAGGAATGTTTTTGTCGTACGTATGTGGCGACAACGACTTCTCTGCCGTCGTGACCGTTATTTGAGTTTCGGATTCCTCTACAAGCCATACCTTCTTTTTAAAAGAAAAATAAACACCATGTTTTACATTTATTTTATTTTGGTATTGAAAATGGTTTTCACAATGTTTTTGTGTTGTATTGATATCTTGTGATTGAAATGTGGAAATGTTATGTTTCCTTTATGCATGTTTTATGTGATACTATTATGTTATGGTTCTTGGGCATTTTTATGAAGACGGGTGGTTCTGTGATAAACTAAGGGCGGGTGAGCCCGATATAGCTCTTAAATGCATTGGGTAACGCGAAGGAGTGAAACATTAAGGTTTCTCCGAAGAGATTTAGGGAATATACTGTGATGGGTATTCCAAACGTAACCAAGAGGGTTACTCCCTACGTAAGAATGTTATGAATGCCTCAAGTTACCTTTATGTCTTATGTTTTCTATGATATGTTCATGATTTTATGAGGTATGTTAAAGTGCCTATGTTTTACGGGTAAAGTATGATCTCATCCTTAGGTATATATGTACCCTTGTTTCCTTTCCATATTTTTATATCCCTTACTGAGCTTTTTATGCTCATCCCAAGTTTTTTTGAAATGTTTTTCACAGGTCAAGGGAAAGGTACATGATATGATGATAGTGTCAAGGAAGTGTCAAGAAATAATCCATGTTTTATTTTAAATGTGTTTCCATTGATGGGAATGAAGAATACTATCTTTATGTAACCACTTTGTTTATATGTGGAATGTAATGAATGTTTTATGATCTAATTCTCTAAAACTCTAAACCCAAAAAGTTCCTCAATGTGTAATCTTGTAATAACTCAAGATTAAGTAAGGTTTAAGGCTGGGGCCTTATAGTTGGTATCAGAGGTCGGTTTAGATAACTTTAGGAGTTAGAATTCTATTAAATGATTATCCAAAAATATTTTTTTTTGAAATGATATAGCATTTGAAGATTACCATGTTGCTTCATCTAAGACATGTTTGTTCAGAATGGTTTTCCGCAGAGGAAACATGGAGGCAGTGCTAGGAAGGCATACAATAGGAAATAACCTTCCGAATCAGCATCCAGAAATGGTCGGATTGGAACTGAACAGTTTGTTGCAGTAATGGCGCAGTTGACTCAAGCGATAAATGGTGGTGGTATCCATGCACGAGATCAGCCAGATCAACCGCAGAGGAACATGTCAGTGGTGGAACATTTCATGAGGCAACATCCCCCATCATTCAGAGGATCATCTAACCCTGTGCTAGCTGAAGGGTGGATTAAAGCACTGGAGAAGATTTTTGATGTCATGGGGTGTTCAGACAATCAAAAGGTTAGTCTTGCTATTTACCGTTTGGAGGGTGAATCAGATCAGTGGTGGTCTATGGTTAAAAATATCAGGGACGCCGATGAGATTGATGCTCTTGACTGGGATGAATTCAAAGGTATGTTTCTTGAGAAGTATTTTCCTAAGGCTGTTCGACTTAGGATGGAAAATCAATTCTTGGAATTGAGGAAAGAGGAAGACTCAGTGGCTGCCTATGAAGAAAGGTTCACTCGATTTGCAAGGTATGCTCCAAATTTTATCCGAGACCTTGATAGTAAAATCAATCGTTTTTACTCAGGATTAAAGCCAAAATATCGAAGGGAATTAGCTTCTCGTGAGTTTAAAAGTTATGAAAAGCTTGTTCGATGTGCTGAGAATGTGGAAATGGAGTTTGCCGATAACCAAGTGTTCTATAACAACCAGCAGAAGAAGAGACCGAGGTGGCAGGAGAAAGGTAAGAATTATTCAAAAAAGTCTGAGGGTAAGAGAACTAAGTTTCCAGTTTGTGATAAATGTGGTAAAAGGCATGCTGGGGAATGTCTTCTGAATTCTGGAAAGTGCTACCGATGTGGTAAGATGGGACATAGGGCTCGTGATTGCACTGAAAAGGATCAAGGTGAAGGTAAGAACAAATTTTATTTACAGTTAGTGAAAAGTTATAAGTGCAATGAGATGGGTCACTATGCAAACGAGTGCCCGACAAAGAGCTTGAGTGATGGGAAGCAGTTAGACTACAGGCAGAAAGGGGTGGTGAAATCCTTTGCAACTACTTCAGCAGATGTCGGGCCATCAAATGAAGTTGTATCAGGTACTTTGTTTGTTTTTTCAGATTATGCCAGTGTGTTGTTTGATTCGGGGTCTACACATTCTTTCATCTCTGAAACCTTTTCTAGTAAAATGGGAATACCATCTCAAGAAATGACTCCTGAACTTTTGGTAAAAAACCTGGGGGAAATGTTGAGGCAAAAATAATTTATAAGAATCTTCCTATCCTTATCTGTGGAAAGAACCTACTTGCAAACCTTATTGTTCTACCTCTAGTAGAGTTTGATGTTATCCTGGGTATGGATTAGCTCTCTATTTACCATGCTAAGATTGACTGTAGAGCTAAATAAGTTTCTTTTCAGAAAGACTTTCAGTTTGTTTACAAGAATGAACCCTTACTTTTGATAACATATCAAGAGGCCGAGGAACTTGTAAAAGATGGAAATGAATGTTACCTTGCACACGTCGTTGAAAATAAAGGAACTGTTCAGATTAATGATGTGCCAGTGGTAAATGAGTATCCTGATGTTTTTCCTGATGAGTTTCCTGGAATAATACCAGATCGAGAAGTTGAGTTTACTGTTGACTTAGTTCCTGATGCTAAGCCAATTTCAAAACCCCCTTATCGAATGACAAAAATTGAACTTTTAGAGTTGAAGGAACAATTGAAAGATTTATTAGTGAAAGGTTTCATTAGACATAGCACATCACCATGGGGTTCTCTTGTTTTATTTGTTAAAAAGAAAGATGGTTCTATGAGACTTTGCATTGATTATAGAGCCTTGAATAACATCACTGTTAAGAACAAATATCCTTCGCTTCATATCGATGATTTGTTTGATCAGCTCTAGGGAGCTCAGTTTTTTTCAAAGATTGACCTGAGATCAGGGTACCATCAGTTGAAGGTAAAATTGGCAGATATTCGGAAGACCGCGTTCTGTACGAGATATGGCCATTATGAATTTGTAGTAATGCCTTTTGGGATAACCAATGCACCTGCTGTATTCATGGACTTAATGAATAAAATTTTCCATGAGTTCTTGGATAAGTTTGTGGTGGTTTTCATTGATGATATTTTGGTGTTTTCTAAAAGTAAAGAGGAGCATGAAAGACATTTAAGGGTTATCTTGCAAACCTTAAAAGAAAAGAAATTGTATGGGAAATTCAGCAAGTGTGAGTTTTGGTTGCAACAAATTTCTTTCCTTGGTCACATTGTTTCTAAAGATGGAATAACTGTTAATCCTGCAAAAACAAAAGTTGTGGAAGAATGGACAAGACCCACAAATGTAACCGAGATTCGTAGCTTCCTTGGTTTGGCGGGCTATTACCGAAGGTTTGTTAGAAATTTTTCACGGTTATCTAGTCCAATGACTAAGCTAACTCGGAAGGGTGTTAAGTTTATCTGGACAAAAGAATGTGATGATTGTTTTCAGGAATTGAAAAGAAGATTGGTGAATGATCCAGTTTTGGCACTACCTTCTAGGAATGGTGAGTTTGTTATATACAGTGATGCTTCATTTAAAGGACTTGGTTGCGTCCTAATGCAGAATGATCAGGTAATTTCTTATGCTTAACGACAGTTGAAAACTCATTAGGTAAATTACCCTACACATGATTTGGAATTAGCTACTGTTGTTTTTTCTTTAAAAATTTGGAGGTATCATTTTTATGGAGTAAAGTGTTAAGTATATACTGATAACAAAAGTTTAAAGTATATATTCACTCAGAAAGAGTTAAACATGAGACAGAGCAGATGGCTAGAATTAATCAAGGATTATGATTGTATAATTCATTACCATCCGGGAAAATCAAATAAAGTGGCTGATGCTTTGAGTCGAAAAAGTAATGCTTCATTAACAATGTTACGTTTGGAACATGATCCTTTGGTTATGGATTTGATGAACTTTGGCATAGAAGTTGTTGGTGCAGGAAGTCCTTCTGTTTTGTTTCATGTATCAGGGAGATCTTCTCTATCAGATAGAATCAAGCAAGCACAGAAGCAAGACAGTGAGTTGCAGAAAAAGGTAGAGCTGGTTCAGAAAGGTAAGTTTCCGGAATTCAACAATGATAATTATTGTGTTTTGAAATTTGGGAAGAGATTGTGTGTGCCTTGTGATTCACAGTTGAAGAGAGAGTTGTTATGTGAAGCTCATAGTTCTCTGTTTTCAGTTCATCCGGGCAGTACTAAGATGTATAGAGATCTGCGGGAGTATTACTGGTGGGATGGAATGAAAAGAGACATTGCTGATTTTACTATGAAGTGTTTGACTTGTCAGTAGGTTAAAGCAGAGCGGAAGATACCGAATGGGATGCTTCAGCCTTTACCAGAGCCAGAGTGGAAATGGGAGAATATATCCATGGACTTTGTTGTTGTATTACCGAAGACATCTCGAGGAAATAATGCAATCTGGGTTATTGTTGATCGCTTGACTAAATCTTCTCATTTCCTTGCTATACGAGATACTTTTTCCCTAGATCAACTTTCCCGTTTGTATCTTAAAGAGATAGTAAGGTTACATGGAGTTCCTCTCTCCATTGTATCGGATCGTGATCCCAGGTTTACTTCTATCTTTTGGAAAGGCCTTCAGAAGTCATTGGGTACTGAATTAAATTTTAGTACAGCTTTTCATCCTCAATCAGATGGGCAGTCAGAACGAACAATTCAGACATTGGAGGATATTCTACGATCTTGTTCTATAGATTATCAGGGAAGTTGGGACCAACATCTTTCTTTGGTTGAATTTTCATATAATAATAGTTTTCATTCCAGTATACAGATGGCACCATTTCAGGCATTATATGGGAAGCGGTGTCGAACTCCAGCTTTCTGGGATGAAGTGGGTGAAAGGAAGTTGATGGGACCAGAATTGGTAGAAGAGATGACAGAAAAAGTTCAGCTGATACAGAAACACAAGAGAACAGCTCAGAGCAGGCAGAAGAGTTATGCGGATAACCGGAGGAAGGATCTATCTTTTGAGGTAGGTGATCATGTTTTTCTCAAGGTTTATCCTTGGAAAAGTGTGATGAGATTTGGTAAGAAAGGAAAGTTGAGTCCAAGGTTCATTGGACCATATGAAATTCTGGAGAGAGTTGGATCAGTTGCATACCGAGTGGCTTTACCTCCGAGTTTATCTCAGGTACACAATGTTTTTCACGTTTCGTTGTTGAGAAAGTATATGCCAGATCCATCTCATGTTTTGAGCCCAGAGGTAGTTCAGCTGGAAGAGAACATATCTTATGAGGAACAACCGGTCCAAATTCTTGACCACAGTTAGCAAGTGTTACGGAATAAGGTGATTCACCAGGAAAAGGTTTTGTGGAAAAACCACATGATTGAAGAGGCAACATGGGAATCTGAAAATGCAATGAGGGATAAGTACCCCCATTTATTCGATAAGTAAATAAATTGCGAGGACACAATTTTCTAAAGGGGGCAAGGATGTAACATCCCAATTAAGTAATGAATAATATATATTTTTATCTATGTCTATTAATGATTAAGATAGTGTTTTAGAGGCTTAAAATGAAAATAAATCCAATCTTAAGCATGGAATACACTAATATTTTTAAAAGATTGTTTTACTGCCTTATGATGGAAAACCCTTTCTAAATCTATCTTTTGAAAATTTTATAAACTATTTTTGTCAAAATAAACTTATTCTTTATGATTGGGACACCAAAATTTACTTTGTGTGAATTTTTGGTATTTTTCTGACAATGTTCATTTTTTAATGAATAGTGAAAAATACTGCATTTTACATCAAAACTGCTTTTTAATATAATTTATTTATATGATTAGATTATCTTTTGAATTGGTATTAATGTTTAATATGAATATATTTTTACCATTTAATCCAATGGTGGTCATTGGAATCAATTTAACTTTGAAATTAGACTTAAACTGGTGTCAATCTTTTGATACTTATTGTTTCATAAAAACACGCTATTTGCTCTGACAGCAGGAATTAATTATTAAATTAATTAATGTGACTTATATGTTTTGAATTTTGTAAAATAGACTTCATTTTTGAATTCATAATATCAAATATAGCTTAGGGTTAGTTTTTGGTAATTTTCTGAAAAACTTCAATTTTTGATGAATAATGAAACCACTAAGTGGTACTTATAAAGACTGATTTTCCGTTTAAATAAAATTTTGCCATCATTGTGTTTTTAATTTCAAAAATCCCACATACATGGTTGTCATTATGAAGTAAAATGTGGTTCAATGAGATTATAATATTTTTTTGGTGCATAGTAACTTATTAAGTTTTTAATCGCGATTAGTGGTAATTAGGGTAGTTTAAGGTATAAATAATGCCTTAATAATATGAAATGACCTAGACACATGTCCCAACTTTATTGGTTGTGTCATGGCCGAACCAGAAAAGCCATGGGTCAACTTGGGGACCCCATGGAGACACTTTGGTTGGGAAATGACATAAATAACTTTTTATTTAATGTAAAAGTAAAAATGACACAAACATAATATGTTTTACGAAAACAATTTTTACATGGGGTTATAAAGATCATATTTTTTATTATAAATAGTCATTGGAAAGATAAAAATATTTCCTACATCATAGTATTTTTTTTTATAATTTTTAGACATTATGTAAATTAAATTATTTATGACATAATAATGATGCAGCGATGACATCATTATTTGACGATTTAAATAAAATGGAAAGATACTGTAAAATATATGAACTACACATGTCCAAAACCAATTGGATGAGTGTATTTCGAACCCTTATCACCTTATCCACGAATTATATCAATGTGGAACCTTTTAAAACCGAAACACATTTTCAAATAAAGTAATATTTCTTTACTTTCCAAAAGTGCCCCTCCTCTCCTCTTATAAAAGGCCTCCACCTCTACCTCATTTCACACACTCCTCAAGCCTTTGGCTCGGCCAACCCCTGCCCATTTAATCTCTCCAAATCTCTCTCCTCATCCTCGAGTATTCCCTTTGGGAAGAATCCTTTCAAAAGAAGCCTTTAGGCTCAAATCAAAAGGAGTTACACTTTTAAAGGTAATTCATTCTCTCATGTTCATTTGTTTTATTTTGCTTCTCCAACCCCCTAAACTATTTTTATTTACTTCTTTTGTAACAACACCAGTATCTTCAATATACTAGGATGTTGTTATAATATGTATTTGAGCTACACTCTCACACAACTACATCAAATGGTTAAAGAACATACGGTTTCCATGGATGGCGAAATTCTACCTCCCGAAACGATGATTGTTCAATACTCATTTAACATCTTCAAAGGTGGCCATTATGATGTCACTATTTTTATATATGATATATAATATGTTTATGTTTTCCTTAATCTTCTGTTTTTTTTAATTTTGGGTATACCTTTATGGTTTCCATTATGGGTAAACACGATATCTTCATTTTAGGAAGTGCGGACTACCGTCCCCTGAAAGTGATTTGATTCGTTAATACCATATGTGGGATGTGTAAAGGATAAAGTTAATGATATTATATATGTTATTATACTGGAATTATAATATACTCTTATATCATTATGATTCCATTCCAGAAAATTCGAAATCGAAATGGAAGTAGCCTTCATGCGTACGTACGGCTTACCGTCTCCATGAACGGTGCATTTCATTTCTTAACTCTAAATGTGATGTAATATTATAAATACATGTATATGATGAATATATATGATATATATGTTATCCAAATCATTAATATCATTTTGGATATAATGAACCTTTGACCAAATTAACAACATGTAAGTGTAAGAAGTCTATTTTTGACATAAGAACCAAATACCGACAAAATGAACATTATTAACTTAAATTATTACATGATGTTAATAACATGTTATAAAAGGAATAATGAACTTGAAAAAGGTTCATAATCAAGTAGAGATTAACTCAAGTTTATTATTCAGGAGATTAAAGAACGGTCGGGTCAAGTCGGATACGAGGTATGGGACTTTGTCTCACTCTCCTTTCATTGAGGCATATTTTATTTTATACACAACATTCTTTTATACGGTGTATAAACCCCTTTGAATTTTAATTTTATTCAAAAGGAATATTTTTTTATACAAATCATTTACTAAACGACAAAAGGGAATTTTTTTGTCGTACGTATGCGGTGACAATGACTTCTCTGCCGTCGTGACCGTTATTTGAGATTCAGGTTCCTCTACAAGCCATACCTTCTTTTTAAAAGAAAAATAAACACCATGTTTTACTTTTCTTTTATTTTGGTATTGAAAATGGTTTTCACAATGTTTTTGTGTTGTATTGATATCTTGTGATTGAAATGTGGAAATGTTATGTTTCCTTTATGCATGTTTTATGTGATACGATTATGTTATGGTTCTTGGGCATTATTATGAAGACGGGTGGTTCCGTGATAAACTAAGGGCGGGTGAGCCCGATATAGCTCTCCAATGCATTGGGTAATGTGAAGGAGTGAAACTTTAAGGTTCCTCCGAAGAGATTTAGGGAATATACTGTGATGGGTATTCCAAACGTAACCAAGAGGGTTACTCCCTACGTAAGAATGTTATGAATGCCTCAAGTTACCTTTATGTCTTATGTTTTCTATGATTTGTTCATGATTTTATGAGGTATGTTAAAGTGCCTATGTTGTATGGGTAAAGTGTGATCTCATCCTTAGGTATATATGTACCCTTGTTTCATTTCCATATTTTTATATCCCTTACTGATCTTTTTATGCTCATCCCATGTTTTTTTGAAATGTTTTTCACAGGTCAAGGGAAAGGTACATGATATGATGATAGTGTCAAGGAAGTGTCAAGAAATAATCCATGTTTTATTTTAAATGTGTTTCCATTGATGGGAATGAAGAATACTATCTTTATGTAACCACTTTGTTTATATGTGGAATGTAATGAAAGTTTTATGATCTAATTCCTTAAAACTCTAAACACGAAAAGATCCTCAATGTGTAATCTTGTAATAACTCAAGATTAAGTAAGGTTTAAGGCTAGGGCCTTATAATGACGGTAATCTTTACACATTAGAACGTCGTGCGTTTGAACCTTGTATACTTGAAAAGGTATGTAGGATGCCTCCTTGAAGATCAATACCAACCAGAGGTAATCCATTGTATCCCTAATAGATATTAATCTGTTATATCCCAAACCAGTGCTAAGAATATATCAACCCCATGGAGAGGTAAGTCGTTGTCAACACCATTGAGTGGTAAGCCTTTTTCAATCCCATATAGGGGAAAGCCATTGTAAACCACATGCAGTGGTAAGCCATTTTCATCCCCAAGAAGCTATAAGCTGTTGTCAACCCCAACCTAGCAGTAAGTCATTGTCGTCCCTTTCTTCAGGACCCGCATCTTTGGTCCACCCCAGTGGCGTCTGACCATCCCAGGATGATAAAAATGTCTAAGCTTTAGTATGTCATTAGGACATTATCCTTTCAACACACCCAAATTATATACCACCATCATAAACTACAGGTACAATGATTCCCTTCCATGGGGATACGTATGAAGCCTCCCTGAGGCTAAATCCTATCACTCATGTCCCATCGTGGTCTTTCCCTTGATAAAATGTGTTTTAGGAAGGTCATTCCCCAGCCAGAAGGTTCTACTTTCTCCCGGTCCCATCTATAAGAGTCGCCTCCTATAGTTTCACATCGCCTCACAGAACTACGCGGTCTTTGATTCCCTACAACGAAGATACATAGGAAGTCCCTTAGAGGCTCAATCCAAATATCATCATCACCTTCACGTGTGCTCCATGTCATTCCCATACCACTTCATTTAACTCTCCAGATACATCATGACTCTTACCCAGGCCACCACATTTGTTTGAGATCATGTCACTCAACTCTTCACTTCCCCCAAAAAGTAATCGGTTAACTAACGATATGTTTTCCCCAGCATCAGTGTTCCCACGATGGGTTAAACCCATCTAAACCACCCTCGTCAGTGTTCTGATAAATCTGATCTGTCTCCGCTAGACATTAAACTCACGGGATACACTATGAAAAACATTAGAAGATGAGGAAAACCATAGAGTCCTAAATATGGCATATAATTCCCCACATTCATTATAGGATTCCTTAGGCTTACGCAACCTCGAGAAGCCCTATAATAAGGGGAAGAAACCCAGATGCAACAGTGTTAAATCGTCTAGACACACCAGTAATGTCCAACATGACTACTCCCCTAACCGAAGGTTTCGGCCCTAGCTAGACCCCATGGAATGTCTACATAAAAGCGGTGTAATTAACCAGTGTCCATGAAGAAATTTCCTTGAGAATAGTTTCATGAACAACATCTTAAATCTATAAGAGAGACCTAGACTAGGTGACAAGTTATGAAGGGAAATCCACATAATGAGGAACCAACATCCGATCATCCCATTTCGATCAAGGAGAAAAAATATCTGAATAAGTGACATATGTCACCCACATTTGGAAAGTGGGAATTTTGGGTAAAAAACAGTGCTTCCTCAACAGAAAAATGCACAACTCGACGAAATTTTCGGAAACAGGTAGTCATAGTGAAAGGGGGATCCATACCTTGCTAGAAATGGTTATACATTTAATCACCAACCTTTTGAGTAAAACCCTCATATTTGGGTGCGAAAGATAAAGCTCACCACCACCGCACCACAAATAAGGGATGAGAAACCTAAAATCTAATTATTATAACAAAAATACATGAATTCAAACCCATGGTTCTAATTCTATCTTTTGGTCATATTGTAACATCATGAAATAGTGATTATACCCTAAGTAAATTTAAAACAATTAAGGGAGGAACACTTACTTGAAAGAATATTTTAGTTTCCCCAAAAAACCCCATCAAAGATGGGTTCCATGGGAGATTGGGGAGCTCAAAGTTCTCTCATAGTAACTAGTGTCTAATGGGTGAAGAATTTAGCAGATTTGACTTATTTTCGGGAGGGAGAAAATGTAATTTCATAATTTTTTATAATGACTTGAACACGCATGAACGGTTTTCCTGCAAAGTTTGGAACCGTGCATCCAAACTGTGCGGCTTGTTCTGGCCAACAAAAACAATGCCATTCTCCTCTAATTTTAGGTGTAGTTCAAGGGGGAAACAAAGGGGGGAAATATAGGTCAGGGATAGGGGAGAGAATACCAAATTAAAACATCCTTTTCACCAAAAACTCATCCCACTCTTGGGTGTAAACCACCAGACCAAATTACTCCCCATGAAGTGGAACTAGAAGTTTCACTAAACCTACTACAAAACACCACAGTATCACACAATACCATTGAAAAAATAGGAGGCCAATAACCATAAAGTACCCCCAATACTATGTTCATATATCAAAACCACAAGAGATACAAAACATTTAAGCCCGAAACACCCGAAAACAGAGAGAAATCTAATAACCGAGACATGATTTTAACAAAGAATGGAATTGAAATTAAACTTGTGACACTATACTTATCATGTAACTTTTAAAAAGGTATGTGAGTGAAATATAATAAAAAAAATAGAAACTAAAAAAGTGAGAGGAAATGTTTTACCTCTTGAGCGTCGTCTCCTTGAGAACCTCTTTAAGGGAAATAGAAATGGTATTTGGGTTAGACCAGCTAGAATTGAATGAAGGGATGAGGTTTGTGATATGAATAATTGATAATTTTAGAAATATTCCAGTCATAGAATGTGTGAGGATAAGTGACGGTGTGGGGAGATATTCATAGGGAGAGGATAGGGGTGTATTTGAATATTTTATTAAATGTTTTCTTTTTTTGTCTCATGATTATAAATAGTGATGTTCATTGTGAATAATTGTACTAAATATAGAATTATAGATTGAGATAATGGACTCATTAATCACCATAAATCAATAATGACTCATAAATTCATTGATTTTCCTATATCGTGAAATACCATAAATTACCATTTTTTACTATTTACAAAAAATTAATTATTTTATAAAAATCACTAAAATTCAACATAAACATTATTCAATTTATAGATTTAAAAAATGGAATCCAATTTTTGAAAATCAATTTATAAATATAAAAATTTTAATTTTTATATAAAATCTTCGTATATTCAAAAAAACTTATTTAAATATTATACTCGATTTTATGAAATTTTAAAAAATTAAATATTATCTCAAAAAATGTATTATATTTATAATGGAACAAAGTATTTATTTATGATTATATTTAAAGAAACTATTTTTTAATTATTATATTAATTATAAAATTGAAAATAATGATTTACGCTTCACAAAAAAATAATACCTAATTCATAATATTGAAAATATTTATTTACTTATTCCCTGATATTAATATACCATTTAATAATTTCTCATATACCTAAATTTTATTTACAATTTCAAAGTAGATGATATTATTCTAATGTACACATTAATATTCTTAAAGGTTGCATTACTATCTTAACAATCACATTAATATTTAATTGTGTATCAAGTTGAGTGGAACATAATCGATCAAAGATATTAAATTAAAAAAGTGACATACCATAAAATAATAGAGTGTAAAATTATCTCCCCCTTCAATATATTACATCCTACCAAATAGAAATTTCAGAAGGAAATATAGATGTTCAAATTTAAAATTCTATTATGGGAAACCCACATCAGAAATAGGGTTAACAATACATCCTATTAATAAGAGGGAGTGAGAAATGAGATGGTCATCACAAAATTAGGGTTTCAAATAGGATAAAATTAGGGTGATGTGAAAATCATGGCATATTGAGAAATCTAATATCATGTTATAATGGGTAGTGATAGAGAACATGGTCATTAGAAACATAACCATCACAAAACAATAAATTCGTGATTGGTTAAAATGGAATTTATTCCTTAGAAAATAGTAAATAGATAATGGTTTTATATCAAAATAAATTTCCATAATATTCAGGTATTATTTTAATATTCAGATAATCACAGTAGAAAATAAAATCAGTTGATTAAAATCAATGTCATAAGCATGATACCATACTTTGGTTGTGTTTCTATATACTTTTACTTCTTTTCATACATGAGGTGATATATATTCATGTAAAACTTGTATTCCTAATGAAATTATATAAAAAATAGTATATGTCATTCCATTGCCTTTAAATATTTTCCAAATAAAAAATGGATAAATCATGATATCCAATGTGATAAATCATACTACAATCATAATCAGTAATATCCTTAATCCATTCCATAGATATTTAATCTTATGACACAACTAAAACATGTCTTTCCTAATTCAATGATAAAAAACATAAAAGGAAGGTCACTAAATTTCAAAAGTAAACATATCATTAGATTCCCCAAACAACATAATGTAACAATTAATGTCACATACGAAAATTATTAACACCATGATCAATATAAAACTATATGGAGAAAATGCTTTCTTCTAAGAATAAAATTCAAAAATTCTTAAATATATTCCTAAAATCTAAACAACTAACAATCCTATTAATGATAATATAAACCATTATAAAATTGACCACCTTTATGGTCACCAATAATATAAAAATATATTTGAAATTATTTTTAAACAAGATTATCATAATATAGTCTATCTTTTATAAATCATGCGATTTGAAAAATATCAACTTTCAGCTGAATCACTATTCTTTGTACAATTTAATACATGATTTCAAAAACATAATGAAAAAGCACTGATACAAATTTCATATATATATTTTAATTCATAAAACAAGAATATTATTGATTAATATATTATTATAAAATAATTCTTCAATAAAACATATAATCATTAATAATTACATATCATTATTAGAAATAACATAATCCTAACAAGGATACCTTATATTCTTATAGTGTATATTTCTTTAGTTCTTAGTGAATTAATTTTCATAGTTCCAAAATTTATAATGTTGAATCATACATCATTAAAGAATTCATTACTTCCCATAGTGTCTGAATCTTAGTGGCCTTTTACCCCACATATGAAGAAAACTAATTTTCTTTTATGCAAGTAGTGGGGTGTTTCCATCGATAATTATCGCATGCCAGAAAACCCATTATTTCCATTTTTCATGTATCTATATTTTTCTATCCTATCCTTTTATTATATTTCTTCTTCTTGATGTCATAGGATGTGGATAATTATTTCTATATCTTGATAGAACATTATAATATATCCACATTTGATGAGGAATTTTGGTTAACTATTTGTCTTTGTAGAACTGGATTAATCCCATCGAAGAAATGATCAATATTACTCCTTGGGTTACATACATAGTTTGAAAAATTCATTTCCAATATTTTAATGTTTTCTTTACATTTATTGACATTATGTTCCTCCTTTTGTCTCAGAATCAAGAATTGTATCCCCATACATACATGGAGTTCATGAGGGAAGTATTTTTTCAAGAAAATTTCATTAGCTAACTTATGTTCTATGATTTAAATTTCTTCAATCTCCTTAGGGTTTTGAAAAATTACCACCATTGATATAAATCTCTAGAGAGAATATAAATGAACATGAAAACTTCTACCTTTTAATAAATCCAAAATAGAAATATAAATTTTATATAGAACATATCCATTTCACAGTTATAAATGGATTTTTAGTCCCATTGAATGTTGGAGGTCGCAGGCATATAATTTTTTTTAACATTGTTTGAATACATTGATGATTAGAAGGATGTTCCAAACGAGAATGGGTATTAATCTTTAAATGATTCATCTCTCCAAATATGGTTATAATATGTTCATTGTTAGGTAAAAATATACCTATATCATCATTATCTTCCATAGGTGATAAGTCTATACATGTAATACGCGTGTTGATATGGTTCATTCAACTATGATATATTTCTAAAAAAATGGAATATGTTAGGTCATATTATAACATTATGAACCATTATGTAAAATCTAATAACTAGTGAATCACATAATCCTCAATTGAAAATCTACATATAACTATAATCTAAATTAGAAGCATTTTTTATTTGGGAATACATCAATATTCTATCATATAGTTTCATTCTTTAATCATTGGTTTCATAAATATATTTTCCAAGGTTTCTACTTGGCTTCCTCAAATAAAAACTATAAAGATAAATACCCCATTATACTAATGCTTGTACCATTTATTACGTTGTCATAATATTCACATGATCTCAACCAAATGAATTAATTTACATAGTTTTTTTGGAAAACAAGATACATAAAAAAATTACATTATACTTTAAAATATAAAATCTATCATAATGAATCATTTGAGAAATTTATTATTCTCTAATATTAAACTCTCAAATTAACAAAATAAACATCATGGGTTCCATGGTAAAAAAACATAATAAAGGGGTGAGATCAGTTACTCATTTTTTGTAGGAATATAGTGAAATATATCATAAATAAATATAAAAAATCAAGTATATTAAATTACTAAAAAAATTAAATTAAAACATAAACTTGAAAATTAATATTGAACAAATTAAACGTGATGAAATAGTGACATATAAATAATCACATGGGAATAAAACCTGACCATGTATATTCCACTATTTCAATATTCAAATTGAATGTAAATAAAAAATCTAATAATAAAGGAATTCATAATGTGGTGCATCTACCATCATGGAATTGTACCAAAAATCTATATAAATGGTTAAGGTATCAAGAAAAACACAGTCTAGTTTCACTCATGAGACCAACTGATTCATCGAGGGGATATAGACGGTTCCACATGAAGTTTATTATGTCTATTTTGTTCCTCATATGAATGGTGTTAATAATAATCAATATATACTTTCAAATTGAAATTAGAACAATAAATTTATGTAATTTCCCCAATCAGTAATCAAAATCATAAACTCTATAGGGTAATATGTCATCTTTTATCAAGATAGTACTACCTTTGTAAAAAAAATCATAAACCATTCAATAATATATGTTAAATGGTATCATAAGATATCAACCTAAATTAACCATAAGAATTTCAAATAAGGGTTACCAATTGAATAAAATGTTTATTGTAATCAAGTCATAAGGCGTACAAAATTGACATATCATAATGGTGTCTATAAATGAATGCATTTAAATCATACATGGAAATTAATAAGGGAAAATTGTATTATATCATGATAATTTATCTATAACTGAAGATAAAACATGTATAAATATTGTTTAATAAATTTTAAAAAATAATCCTTTCTGAGGAGATTTAAAGGAAAATATGAAAATTAATTAAAGAGGGAAAAGGTATAATCATATTCATAAAACTAGAAATGAAAAAATACTATTTTTATGATAAAAAATAGAAATTTTAGAAAAATATTGTTTACTTAATTTAGATTATTGAGTGTACTTAAAATTTTGTATGAAATCGGGATGTACCCTTTAATCAGACTAGCTTATCGAGAGGAATTGAAAAGGGAACATTATAAAACAAGTATTTCACCATAAAATAAAGATAAATTTATCAATTTAAATATATTTTTAATATAAACATATAATTTAGGTTGATTTATAATTAATTATTATATTAGGGTAAATAGAGAGAAATCATAACCTGAATCAAAACGTATGGGTTTTGAGAGAATACCTTAACACTACAATAAATTGAATCGTATAACCCATAAAATTAATAATCATAAAATGAATTATTAAGTGTTATAATGATAAATGGATTTATTATATGATATATCAAATTCACAATACATACACTACAAACAAGTAATAAGCAGTGACTAAGGAATATCTCACAAAAATAGAAGTGCGGTGAGAAACCACATACCTTATATCTGAAAGTGCAATGAACATGCACTTAATGTCATATAGAATGAAATTATATTACTTTATAATTTAATAAATAAATAATTTAACATGTATTTTATTGCCTATATTTTAGTTATGTTTATTTGGGGCCTTTTTATGGGTTATAAGATACAATTTAGTTGTTTGCGAGTATTTATTTCCAATGTTTTCATGATCCGTTCAGTTTTATACATGTATAAAAGATCATATAAATTGGGATAATATATCAATAATAGAAATTATCTATTATTAATTAAACTAAATAATATTAATTTTTATTATATTTCATTTGTTTCTAGATATGAGTATGATTCATTAGATAAAATTCTAACGATAACCATTTAGATTATTTTGGAGTTTTTTGATCATCACATAATAGTTTTGTTTTATTAATTAATATTATATATATACCCTCTCTAGAAAACAATATTTGATTTTATATACCATTTTAAATATATTTTATCTAACATAGTTGTTTTATTGGAAGCCTTTAACTTGATATTATAAAATGAAAAATCATTATCTTTGTAGGAGGTGAATCAACACCTTAGAGATGATGCTTGCATTTAAAAAAGATAAGTAAATATAATTGATGGTGAATATACCATTAACATAATAAAATTAATGTATATATATGGTGCTATATTTACTAAGTTACTTTCACATGGGAGTTTAGGTAAGGATAAGAAAGGGAAATAATTTGAAAGATGTGGAGGGAAGGTTTTACCTCTTGAGTGTCCTCTCATTGAAAACCTTCATAAGGAACTTAGATATTACATTTTTATAAGACCGGAATGAAAAGAATGTGGGAAAGAGGGTTTTTATAGAATTTGGGAATAGTATTATCAAAATTCTAGTCTTAAAATATGTGATTAGATTAGTTGTTGAGGAGTGATATTTATAGGGAGAGTAGATGGTTGTTTTTCAAATTTTTTATTATTTAGGCTCAAGCCTATCAATAATGATAACTTATGTGACTATGTATAATAAATATAGAATTATAGTTCTAGATAATGGTAACATAAATCATCCATGAATCACTACGGACTCACAAATTTTTTTATTTACTTATAATGTAAATTACCATAAATTAACACATTTCACTATTCTCCAAAAGTTGACCAATTTTTGGAAAATATGAGAAATTCCTTGAAAACATTTCTCAACATATAGATTTCGAAAAATTGAATCCATTTTATGAAAATAATTTTAGTAATATGAGAAAAATAATTATTTATTTTATAAAAATAGATTTTAATTTTATGAACAATTTAATGACACTCAAATAATTTCATATGGTTTGATATACTTACCTTATAATTATAACAAAACAAAATATAAATTTATAGATATATTTTATGAAAATAAATTTTCTTTTAAATAATTATAATAATTATAATACTGTAAATAAATATTTTAAATTCAAAAAATACTAACACTTAATTTATCATTTCTAAAACATTTATTTACATATTCCGTGATATAAATATACCATATTTTCATTTATGTGATACCTAAAATTTATTTACACCTTCAAAGGTATATTATTATTATTAATGCCAAATTACTATTCCTAATGGTCACATTACTATACCTAATATCCATTTTAATATTTAAAATATTAGGATTTCAATTAAGATTTTTATTGTATGATAAGATGTTAAAGATTTTAAATTTAAAATATTCATATGATAAATTTATGTTGTGTTATACTTATGTTTGACAATTCCATTCATTATCTCGATTAAATTTTTTAGGAAATAACTATCATATTAAATAATAATATTAAAAGTTTTCTATTTTTCAATAAAACATGTTATTTCATGTACTATATGTTGTACAAAAAAATTTGTGATCATGTAACAGAAGATAAACCCAGTGATACATTCATTGCATGATATCAAATATATTAAATTTTATTAAAATTGGAATGATATCTTAATCTATGAGGATGTTATATTATCTACTATACATAGTGTTTGGTGTCACAAAAATTATAGAATAAAAATTTATTCTTTTATAATTTCATTGTTTTATAAGTAACTCCAATAGTAATCCCATATTTACCTAATTTTATATAAAAACCCACTCCAAATATGTGAGGGGTTGAAGGAACATTGGTGATGGTGAGACTATGAGGCTTCCAATGGTGGTAATCCTACACAATTACACTCAATCCCTTGATTATGATCATATCATGGATCTTGTGTGCCTTTATCTACATTCCATAATTTAGGTGATTCCATGAAAACTAATAAATGATATAGTTCATAGATAATAGTATTCAGAAATTATTCCAAACATACATATTTCAGGTGAAACAATCTAATACCTAAAACTATATATGTATACCCAACAATATTTCTCTCATAGGGGAAGGACACCTCTACCAGTACTCCATGCCATATTTGATGTAATTTAAGATATTATAGAGATGAATCCCTTGATTTTTCTGAGGTGTCGGTGGAGTTTTTAGATGATCTAATCCCCATTGATTTGTAGGATTTATAAAAAAGGGACCTTTATCAAATGTTCCACAATTTTCATTAGATATTTTAGACAAAAGTTAAGTTTGTTGAAGCAACTCATACAATGGAATTCCTAGTAGAATATTTATTTTGAAAATTGAATGGGAAAATGTTGTACCTATTTTAGAGTTTTTTAAGTCCACTGATACATGAAACATCCCCAACCTTCTGAATCACTATGATGGGGTTGTCTTCCATAACGATATTATCAAATCCTCAACCACACAACTATTTAATGGCTTGTTTCTCCTAGCCATCGATGCCACCAACAATGATCTTGTGTATCTTTCCCATGAAAAAGAATTTGAATTACATTAAGGTTATTACCATAGCGTGATACATAATGGGTTTTATGATTTCATAACCCATAATTTCAAAAAAGCGCTCATGAAAATACTCCCTAACATATATGGAATTATTTTCATACTTATCACTTGATCTAGAACCAAAATTATAATAGATGGAATCAATAATGGATTCTTAATTAAATTTCAAGATCTCAATCCTTTGAGGATCATTAGGAGGGACTGAAAAATTTCTTTCTTCCCCCAATATTAAAAAAAATTCAAGGATATGAATAATGATAATAAAGTTACACATATTGCCCTGTAAAAATAAACATTATTTGGGTATAGAAGATATTGTTTCATTTTTAATAAAATCTCCAAGACACCGGCCATAATCTAGTCTATATACTTCAACATAACCTTTCTGATTGATGTATTATTTCTTTATAGATCTATATCATCACCAAAATATGATAAATATTTTTTATGTTTAGTCTTGTATTACAACCATAACACCCCAAAATGTATATTAAATATCATATAATTAGAATTATGAACTATTAATGGTGAAATATGGTCGTGTGACACCACCCCACCTCGAGAGGGGGCCCCATTGTCATCTACTCCATTACTCACATAATGGATTTTACGGAGGTCCTCATCACTTTATCATATGACCTGTAAATCACCCACTATATACATGGTTGGTTATTATAAATAATTATCTAAATAAGTCAATCTATATGAATAATAAGATGATGAATGTTAGTGTACATGTGGGTTCTGAATATGGAAGAATACCATTAATCATTTTGCTATATAAAACCCTACATTATTCCATTATAATGTTGTTTAATAAAATAAATATTCAATATCTATATAATAAACTATAAATGAAATTCAAAAAAATATATTAATATAACTTCACATATCATGGTTATTTTATCCACCTCCAGACGCTTGAGTAAAAGTGTTGAATGGTGTATGTTTCAATACTCCCAATCAAACAATATATAAAATCTAGTAAAAGTCATCAGAATTTATAGTTTGTGTTTTCAGGATTTCATGGGGTATTAATAAAAATAATCAATGTGGATTCACCCTAATTATGAACTACTTCCTATGTTTTTTATGATTATTTTTAGTTTTCCCCTCTCTAATATTAAATGTTTGGATCAAATTCATCAATGATATATATTACCTTAGGGAAACTATATGTGGAATAATATGATGTGACAAAATTTTTTTTGGAACAAACCAGAGCAATGATTTACTTTTTTTATTTACATAATACACCCTCCCATTTACATCTCTCAATGTATACACACTGATCATGACTATAAATCCATTACGATATACTATATAGTTGTTCTATTAGTGAGGGACATAGAACATTCATTGTGGTTTAGTGAAAAAATATATTGTCCATGTTGGGATATCAAGGATCACTGAACTATGATAAAAAAATTTATAGGGATTTAAAGTGGTTTATTTACTTTCATTGATATCCCTATGGAAACTATTAATTCACATTAATATCATTTAATTTTCTAGTATATTTTGGTTTTTTCGATTGACTGTTGAACCAGTTACCTTAACTAAGTAACATTTCACTTATAGTTTTTTTGTCTCTATGAGGGACTCACTCACAGTTATTATACACATAAAAGAATATCCATTAGTAAAATATACTGTTAAGGTATTTAAAGTTAATACATAGTAAGGGTATACTGGTTTTTTTTGGTGGTATGGTTGGGGCATTAAGAGTTAATTTTTTCGTGAAAGAAAGAGGTGGACCTATATTGCCCTATGATGATTTTAGTAACATTACCTAACTAAAAACCTATACTGACAATATTTTTATATCTAATAACATGATTATGTTAATAAAACATGAATAGGAGGCTTCCCCTTGAAAGAGTCATTATAATATGGGAATCCCCAATCCCAGGATTATATTTCAAAGTAAATGTTGCTTCTCGGCCTTAGGAATATACCTATCATATATATCTATTTAATCAATTACAATGTAAAAAATAAAAATCCCCTATATAATCAATGATATAAGATAAGTTATATGGTATAATTTTGGTGGATGAGTGGATATATTTTAGGATTTAAGAGAATACCACTTCTTGTTGATTAATATTTAGTTACCCAGATGCCAATTTTTTTAATTGATGTTTCTCAACCTATAATAATAACCCCCCTAATGAAATACCTAAAAAATAGGATTTTAGTTTTCTAGTAGGTGCTTAATATGTTTGTTACACCAAAAAAAATTGGACCAAACTCTCCTTGTGTTGTATCCCCTTGTATATTTTGTAATTTCCACCTCTAGATAATGGTCACCCATAGTTTTTGGTAAACCACTATTCAAGGGTACATGAGTATAAGTATTATTACTAGAGTGAATATTATACCATAGTGTATTTAAAATAAAATTAAATGCATGAAACAATATTTTAATTAGATTGTTATAACTATCCTTTAATCATAATTTTTCTGCTTCTATGTTTCAAATTTCAAAAAATAGTCATCTGCAATTACGATCAGTATATTATTTAGAGTCTGATAAAACCAAATTATTTTTTTCTGAAAAGAAAATACTCTTATTAATAGTAATAAGAATTCTAAGATGACCATAATTAATTGAAAATTATATTATTATTTTATTTTCTTTATGATTTAAGATAATGACATCTTGATTATTTTTTCAAGGTGACATAAACTGAGTTATAGTTTTAAAATTGCTAATTTTTAAATAAATTTTGATTTTATATAAATAGTTAATTAATAATATCTAGAAAATTATTTTAAAACAATGTCATTCATTTTTTAATTTTAAAAATCTATAAATGCTTAAGGTGATTTTCTGGGATTTTTCTAAAATTCATGAATGTTTATGAATAGTTAAATATGGAAAAATACCTTATATTCCAATTATCAGTTAAATGCACTATTTATGACATTTATAATATTTAATCCCACATGGGATGAACTCACATGAAATTTTTACTATTTTGGGTCACATGAATCATGACTATTCATAGTCTTTCCCAAAAAAATAAAATAATGATTAATATAATGTAAAATCCATCCTGCTCTCCACAATAAATCCCACCCTCATTCCCCTCTTCCTCTCACACATCTAAACCATGAAATTTTTCTAAGGTCTTCAAAATTCCATCCCTAAGGATATTTCCTACATCCTAGATCTATTGGTCTCACCAAAAGACCAAAAACCAAATGGCTTAAGGAGGATCTCAAGGAGAAGATATCAAGAGGTAATAATCCTCTTCCTTTTTCATGTGTTTTCTTTCCAGTTCTTTTATTTTCTTGTACTCTCTTTCCCTATACTTATCCAAAAGGTATGATATATGAAAAATTATGTATATTATGTATTTTATCATGTCTATTTTAAATATTAATCATCTTTCTTCCTCTCCTCTCCCTCTAATTCTAAAAATATTTACATCTTCTGTGGTGTGTCGATTTACCAAAATCTTGGAGGTTGTGTTTCCAATTTTAATTACTTCCAAACAAGTTGATCATAAAAACCACTTAATGGTTGATTTAGAGTTTATATTTTATGTTGTAACCTATTTCATGTTATATAATGAACTTCTATGCATGAAATTAAATTATATGATGAAACTAGTTCATGAATATCGAAAAACTAAAAAATGATCTAAAAGCATTATTAATGGTGCATCTAATTTTTGATTATCATATTTGATAAAAAATTATTTATGTAATTATTATATATTATATAAAAATAATAGTACCATTTAATTTCACTTCTGGAATATCATTTCCATACGACAAGAAAATCATATACAAATTGGCCATGGAGATTAAGTAAAGAACACACCCAAAACAATTGAAGGAACAAAATACTAATGATTATAGGGAGAAATAATGTAATTAAATTATTATATAATGTGTTATAAACAAGAATATGTTTATTTAATATATTAATAACAATATTTTAACCATTATATAGGATGCTCAAACAAGTATAATGTTAGAAAAACCCATGGTAAGTGAAATATTAAACAAATTTCCATTCATTTGGGTTAACCTTCAACTTAATTATTTATGTCGATTAAATATTTTGGAGGGATTAATTTTGTTAATATTAAATTTAATCATGTGTAGTTATAGTGTATATACATATTTCATCCACTATATTGAGTCTGAGAACAATTATATGCTATTTGTAAAGGTATTTCTTCTAAAACCCTCTTTTAAAATTCTATTTTAAAAACTTCTAAAGCAATGTTTTTATGAATTCATTCATGTTTAATAATTATGTTCTGGTTCTATGGAATTTTTTTATTATGAAGGATGGGACGTAAATCTACCTCTATTGCATTGGGTATGTGTATGTTGTAGGTTTTTCATATGGTTACTCCAAATGTAATCGCGATGTTGACACAAATTGTAAGGATGCTATGAGGGTAAAAATTTATAAGTAGCCGAAAGGGTTACATAATTTTGTATTTAATTTTACAAGATATGTTAATGATTCTATTTATACACAATATGTTTTTTGGTATCCACATTTATCACAATGTAAGTTAATTTGTGTGACAATTATGTTTTTAATGAAAATGATTTCATGCATTTACAAGTATTCATATAATAATGTTTAATTTTCATTTTTTATATCTCTTACTATGATTTTTGTGCACATCCCATGTTTTTTAATACTTTTCCCCAGTTATAAGACTTTGTATCAAAAATAAGGAAGAAAAGTTAAATGTTATTAATATTTGTCTCAGAAATCAAGTTTTATTGTAAAAGTTTTATATTTTGGATGAAATGAATACAGCTTTATGTATCCACTCTATATTAATATGGAATGTTATGAAGTTATTATGTCTCAATCTTCTAAATCTCTAAACATGAGAATATCCTCAATGTGAATGGAAGTGAGTTCTTGGGTAAATACAAGATTATGTAATTTAATAAGGCCAGATCATTATAGTATGAATTCGATGATGGTTTAGATAACATTAGGTGTTAGGATGATGTTAATAGAATACCGTAAATAATTTTGTAATTTATATTTACTTTAAAATGACATAGAATATGTAGATTAACCTATTGCTTTGACATATATATGTTTGTTAAGAATGTTTTCCATATATTAAATAGGTAATTAGAAGAGGAGAGGCACAGAAAGTATGATATCCTTCCAAATCTATAGCCTATAATGGTTTGGATTTGTAACGAGTAGTTTGTGACAGTAATAGCTCAGCTAAAGGCTCCAATAAATGGTGGTGTAATCCATCCAAGAAAACAAGTAGAGGTACCAAAATAGAACATGGCAATAGTGGAACATTTTGTGAGACAACACCTTTCTGATTTTCATAGATATCTTGACCCAATAGCGGATGAATTATGTATTAAGGCCCTTGATAAGATATTCGATGTTATGGGCCATTCAGGTAATCAAAAGGTATGTCTTTCCATTTATGATATTGAAGTTGAAAATAATCAATGGTGGTCAAAGGTAAATTGTATCTGGGATATAGTAGAGATTTGTGGTTTAGAGTGGGATTAATATAAAAATCATTTTCTTGAAAAATATTTTCCTAAGGTAGGGAAAATAGGATGATGAAGTAATTCATTGAATTGAAGTAAAATAAAGAAGATTCTATGATTGTTAATGAATAAAAATTCACCTGAATAACAAGGTAAGCTCCAAATATTATTCTTGATATTGATGTAAAAATAAAATTCATTTTATTATGATTTAAGCCTAGGTAACAAAGGGCATTAGCCTCTAATCAAATAAAAAGTTATGTTAAAATTGTCTGATTTTCAGAAAGGGTAGATATAGTGTTCTATAACGATCTAATTAACTTTGATGACATATAGAAGAATATGTACAAATGGAAAGCGATGGGTAATAATCAGCCGAAGAAATCTGATGGTATGAAATTCTAGTTTCTAGTTTTTGAATAGTTTGGAAAACATCACCCAAAGGAATGCCTAACCAAAACTGAGAAGTTTTTCTGATGTGGTACTTTTAGACATATGGCCTATGATTTTAATGAAATTTATCCTAAGAAAAATCCTAATATAAAATCTATGAAGTGATCTAAATGTGGAGAGATAGGTCATTATGAAAATGCATGCCCAAAGAGAGATCTGAATGGCACAAATAATTTAAAATATAAGGGGAAATGTGTTGTGAGATTCATTGCGACAAAATCAAAAAATATTGCGACATTCAGTGAAGTTTTTATAGGTACATTATCGATTAACCCAGATTTTTCTAATGTTTTTTGATACGGGGTCTATATGTTCCTTTTTTTTGAGTAATTTTTTAGTATGTTGAAAATATAACCTCAACAACTGAGATATGAAATTATTGTTAAAACACCAGGGGAAATTTTATAGTAATTAGGAATTTTATAAATATCCTTTTGGTTATTTGTGGAAAGTCATTGCCTGCAATGATTATTGTTTTCTCAATAGTAGAGTTTGATATAATTCTGGGGATTGATTAGATTTCTATTTATTATGCTAATATTTACCATAGATCTAAAGAAGTTTTTTTTCCAGAAAGAGTTGTTATTTGTATATAAGAATGAACACATAAAATTGATAACATATCCATAAGCTATGAAGTTAATAAAATATGAATATGAAAGTAATCTTTCTCATGTTTTTGATAAAAGGTAACTATTTAGATTATTGAAGTTATAGTGGTAAATGAATACCATTATGTTTCTTCAGATGAGTTAACCAGTGTCATAACTATTTTTAATGTCGAATTCACAATTGAAAAAGTTCCTGATGCTAACATAATTTTAAATCCCCTTTATTGAATGGCTCAAATATAACTTATTGAATTGAAAAATAATTTGTAGGATTTTCTTGATAATGGGTTCATTCATCCTATAACTTCACCATGGGGTGCTCCTGTTGTGATTTATAAAAATAATTATGGTTCTTGGAGACATTGCATTTGTTATAGATATTTGAATTACATAAATCTTAAAAATAGGTATCCATTGCCTCATATCAGTGACTTTTTTGATCATCTCTATAGATATTAGTATTTTTTCAAGATTTTCTTGAGATCTAGATTCAATTAGATGATGGTGAAGGAGGATAACATCCCAAAAACTGATTTGTGTATTTGATATCGGTATTACAGTTTTTTGTTATGTTGTTTGGGTTAAATAATGATTCGGATTTATTTATGGATCATTTGAATATAATACTCAAGAGTTTATGGATAATTTCTAATTGTGTTTATTAATTATATTAGGTTATTTTCTAAGAGTAAATATGATCATGAAATACATATAAGGGGTGTTTTGCAATCCTAAATGGAAAAAAGAAACTTTATAGAAAATTCAGCCAGTGTGATTTTTGGTTGAAACATATTTGTTTTCATGGGAACATTGATAAAATTATAGAATAACAGTTGATCCTGCTAAAACAAAAGTTGTTGATGAGTGACTGATATCTAAAAATGTTATCGAGATTCGTAGTTTTAAGGGATTATAGGGTTATTACAATATATTTTCAAAACAGATTCATAGTTATCTATCCCACTAACTATGTTACGCAAAATGGGAAAAATATATTTGGATATAGGAATGTTATGTTTCTTTTTATAAACAGAAGAATAGATTACTGAATTGTCCCTTTATGGTCTCACCTTTTTGAAATAGTGAGTATTTTTCATCTACAGTGTTGCCTCATTGAAGGGACATGGTTGTGTTATGATACAAAAATATCAGGTAATTGATTATGATTCAACACAATTAAATCCTCAGGAGTTAAATTATTTTACATACTATTTGGAATTGGCAATTGTGGTTTTTTTCATTGAAATTTTTGAGACATCATTTATATAGAGCCAAATGCCATATATATGTTAACCATGAATGTATAAAGTATATATTAACAAAGAAGGAATTTAATAATAGGTAAAATAATATGGATTTAATTTATAAAGGAATGTGACTTCATGATCAATTACCATTCGGGAAAATCCAAGAAAGTTCTAGGTGCCTTGATTCAAAAACATCATGCATCATTAACCATGTTACATTCGGAACATGATCCCTTGATTAATGATTTGATGAATTTTAGAATAGAATTTGTTGGTGATGGAAATACATCTATTTTGTTTCAGGTTTCAGTGTTGTCATCATTATCAGACAGAATTAATAAAGCACATAAGGAAGAATGTGAGCAACTAAAAAAGGTAGAATTGGTTATAGTTGGTATGTTTCCCAAATTTAACCTTGATAAAATTTTTGTTTTGAGATTTATAAAAATATTGTGTTTATTTTGTGATTCTTAGTTGAAGAAAGACATGTGTGAATTTCACAGTTCACCATTTTTTGTTCATCCTAGCATTACTAAGATGTACAAAAAAACATTGGGAGTATTTTTTGTGGGATGAAATGAGAAGTGAAACTGAAAAATTTACTATGAAATGTTTCACATGCCAGGAGGTTAAAGCAGATTGGCAGTTACAAAAGGGATGTTTCAGCTTTTTCATGTGCCAGAGTGGAAATGGTATAATACATCCATAGACTTCATTATCAGACTACTAATGAAATATTGAGGAAACAATTCAATATGGGTCATCATAGACCGACTGAATAAATCTGCACATTTTCTCCATATCTGAGTTATAAGGTCTTTAGATCTAATTTCACGAGTGTAACTCAAAGATATTGTTTGGTTACATGGTTTTACTTTTTCTATTGTTTCTGATCGAGATCCCCTATTAACTTCCAACCTTTGGATGGGACTTCAAATGTAGTTGGGCACAAAATTAAATTTCATCACAACTTTTCATCCTCAATCATATTGGTAGTCATAACAAATGATTTAAACTTTGAAAGGATATGATTTAAGATTCTTCAATGGACTACCATATATGTTTGTATTAAAATCTTCCTTTAGTTGAGTTTTCTTATAATAACACTTTTCATTTTAGTAATGAAAAGGGATACATTTGAGGAATTGTATGGAAGGGGTGTTGAACTACAACTTTTTGGGATGATGATAGGGAAGGGAAGTTGATGAGAATGTAATTAGTTGAATAATTGTCTGAGAAAGTGAAAATGATCAAGCAACACATATGGACAGCTTAGAGAAGACATAAAAGTTATGAATGAATCTAGAGGATATATTTATCATTCATGTTAGGTGATCATATTTATCTTAGAATATCACCATGGAAGAGTGTTTTGTATTTTGGTAAGAAAGTAAATCTAAGTACATAGATCATTGGACCTTATGAAATCATGAAGAATTTTTGACCAGTTTCCTACCGAGTACCTTGGCCTTTGAGTATATCTTAGATATATAATACATTTCAGGTTTTGATGTTGAGAAAGTATGTTCTAGATTCATCTCATATTTTATCCAACAAGAAATTCAACTGGAAGAGAATGTTTCTAATGAATAAAAACCAATTCATATTCTTAATCAAAGGGAACAAGTATTTCGGAATAAGGTAATCCACCGGGTAATTGTTTTGTGGATAAAACACTTGGTTGGAGAGGTAACATGGGAATCTAAAAACTCTATGAGGGAAAGGTTCACTCACTTGATTAATAAGTAAATAAAAATGAGAAAGATAATTTTTCAGATGGTGGGGATAATGTAACACCATATGGTTTAAAAATAAATTGAAATTAATGAAACATTATTTTACTTACATTATTTTATATAGAGTTTAAAAATAAAATTTTCCTCTTTTATGTTTTGAATTTCTAAAAAGGATCATCTACAATTATGATCAATAAATTATTTTAAGTCTCACGGAACCAAAATGATTTTTGTTGAATAGTAACATACCCTTGTGAATAGTAATATTACATTAATAATTGTAAATTGTAATATTATTTTATTTTTTAAGGATTTAAGATAAAGGCATAATTATTTTTTTTCAAGGAGATATAAAATGATTTATAGTTTGGAAATTGTAAATTTTTGAATAAAGTGTGATTTTATTTAAAAATTAAATTAGTAATATTTAGAAATTTATTATCCAAAAATGGAGTTCATTTTTTAATTCTAAACATTGATAAATGTGTAGGGTGAGTTTTTGTTATTTATTAGAAATTATTAAAATTATTATGTTTATTGAAATATAGTAAAACAATGTATATTCAAATTATTAGTTAAATAAAATATTTATGACATAATAATTGATGTAATCCTTATTGGGTTGAAATAATATGCAATTTTTACTATTTTGGGTCACATAAATCATGTCTATTCCTAGTGTTTAGAAAAATATTAAAATAATGATTAAAATAATGTAAATTCCCTCCTTCTATCCACTATAAATACCACCATCATTCCCTTTTTCCAATCACACCTCTCAATCATTGGAAATTTTCTTTGTTCTAAAAAATTCCCTCTACAAGTCATTTCCCCAAATTCTAGAGTTTCGGGTCTCATGAAAAGGAAAAAACAAAATTGTTTAAGAAAGATCTCAAGGAGAAGAGATCAAGTGGTAAGGATCCTCTTCCTTTTTCATATGTATTCATTCGAATTCATTTATTTTCTTATACTCAATTTCCCTACACTTATCCAGGAGGTTTTAAATCTCCAAAATCATATATATTCTATATGTTATCTTTTAATTTAAAAGAATAATTACCTTTATTCGTCTCCACTACATCTTATTCAGAAAATAAAAGCATCGTCCTGGATGTGCTAATTTACCGAAATCAGGGATGTTGTATTACCAATTTACATTAATTTCATTAATGTTTATAATAAAAGCATTTTAATGGTTGAATAAGAATTTAATTTGTAAAATGTAACCTATATCATGTTCTGTAATGAACTTAAATTCATGAAATTAAATTATATAATGATCTAAATTCATTATTATTGAAGAACCGCAGAAAATGTCCTAAACAAACATCATTAATGTTTTATCTAATGATCTGTCATCATATATTATAAAAAATTATATATGGTGAAATTATATATTTTGGAAACATATAAATACCATTTCATTCATCTTCTTGAATTTCACTTCTATAAGATAAGTAAACCAAATAAAAACTGACCATGTAAATCAGGTAAAGAATACACCAAAACAATGGATGAAACTAAATACTAACAATTAAATGGTGAAATTATGTAATTAAAAGATCATATAAGGTGTTATAATGAAGAATATTTTTCTATATGATATTAATATCACTCTTTTAAACATTATACAGGAGGTTTAAATGAGTCAGAAGTAAGAAAAACCCAATGTACAAGAAACCTAAACCTAATTTCCATTCTTTGGTCTAACCTTATACATCATTATTTATGTGGCATTAAACTGTTTTCTGATGAATAATTTTTAGATTATGTTAAATTATATGTTTTTACAATGTGTATATATATATATTCCATCCACTCTATTATATCTTACTTCAATTATATGATATTGTAAGGGGTTTTCTTTTAAAATTCCCTTTTAAAATTCAGTTTTAAAAAATTAAAAATCAATGTGTTTATGGAAATATTCATGTTCTTTTATTATGTTCTGGTTCATGGAAAATTTTTTATGAATAAGGGTTGGACCTATACTTCACATCAATGCATTCAGTAAGTGTATGTTGGAGGTTGGCCGTATGGTTTATCCACATATAACCATGATGGTTACACAAACTGTAAGGTAGACATGACTGTTATAAATTATAATATAGCCAAGAGGGATATAATATTATGTAAATAATTCCTCAAGATACCTTTATTATTCTATTAATGATGATTATGTTTTTTTGGGAATCTCTTTTTTCACAAAATGACTTGATGCATTTACAAGTATTCATAGGCTAATGTTTTTTAATTTCTTTTTATAACTCTTAAATATATTTTTGTTCTCATCCCATATTTTTAAATGATATTCATAGGCTATAAGGTTGTGTAAGAAAAGGAATCATGTCTATTTAAATGTTATAAATATTTGTCAAAAAATCATTTTTTATTTGAAATGTTTATGATTTCATAATAAATGAATACAATTTTAAATTGTCCAATCTGTATTAATGTGGAATGTTATGAATTTATTATTTCCCAATTAAATAAATAAATAAACTTTAAAAGATCCTCACTGTGAAAGGAAGCAAGTTCTTGGCTAAATTCAATATTATGTAATGTAATAAGGATGGGTCCTTATTGTCAACATATTAATTCCCTTAGTTACCATATAAAAGACCTTGAAAATAGAATTTTTTTAAACAACCCAAAATAAATACATACCCTAGTCAGAGGTGTATATCTCGCAAAAATAAAATTTCCAAAATATGATTTTTGATTCCATAAAAATAATAGGTTATCCAAATAAATATCATAAAAACTATTCTTCAAGGTGTAACCTATTGATTGGGACCTCTAAGAATTATGTGGCACCCAAAATTCATTTATTGGTCTAGATACTAGAGGTACCAAAAAGTGTTTGGAACATCATCTTAGGTTGTGGTTCCATCACAAAAATAAAGAATAATTAATGATAGTTACTTCACTAGATAATCTCATAATTATAAACGATAAGGACTAGAATAAAAATTGAATAAAAAATTTTATCATATAAATGAATTTCTTGAATAATTCATTTTCATTTAACTCACATTTGTCTATCTATAAATGAAATGTGAGGAAAATTATCATGATGTGTTGGACTTAAATATGGTCACTATGAATTAGCATGTTGGGTCCTAATATTTTTCATATAAAAAAATTCCTTAAGGTTTCCTTATAATGGAGATAAAAAAATTACCATGTACCACCTCCTATAGCTATATAAAATTATGGGAACATATAGATAGACACAATATTTTATGATCTAAACCTTCAATTAATATAGGTTTAGGAGGTTATATAAATAACACCATATCCAGTGCACGCATATTCCAAGAATGATTCTCAAGGAAAATTTAATGGAGAAAAGAAATGATCCTATGATGAATGAATGCGCAGTGTCTCTTACATTATAAATGAGCTGTTTCTTATCTACATGAATATGTTTTATGGAAAATACTTTTATCCAATTTCCAGGGATCAATAAACCACGTAAAATTGATATGAGGAACCATTCAGAATACTTCCAATATCATAGGTTATTTCAACACACAATCTATAATTGAACTATTTTTATGTACTGGTTCTATAATATAATAAATGATGTATTTATAGATTTTTTCAAACTATAGGCACATGTTATAATAGTTTTTGTTACCCTATTTGATGGTGATAATGAAAGAAATTGAAATTATTCCTTCGGTGAAGAAATTTTTTAGGATTGTCAATAATGGAAATATACAACAAGATCTGATTAGAAAATCTACTCATAGGTGATTTAACCAACACAGTCCCTACATATTTCTTCTATTTTAGTGTCACAGTTGGATCCTCTTTCAGATAGTTGATAACAAATTTAATATTTAAATTAAAACTATGATGAATTTTATACACCCATAACATTGTCCATATATAAACTCATGGATTTAATTTCCCAAAAATATAGAGATGATTCCATACGATACTATATTTTTAACGATTACTCCATTAAGATGTGAAATTTTTCCTTAGTAAATTTTATTAAGTGGGTGAAAAATTATAAGCATTTCACAGAATAAGAGTGTCCATAAACCCCACACAAATCCCCAAATCAACACTTTGTGGTTGGGAATTTCATTCATCTATCATGTCTGGTACTGATGACACTATTCCCAATCATGACATTTGAGATTCTAAAAATAGAAAAAAATCATTACATCTAGGTTAACAAGAGTAAAATGAATCTATAAAAACCATATATATTGATTTTTCACTAATTATGGGGGTTTATTAGTTTAATGACCCCCATAAATCTTTCCATTCAAAATAATCGATGGATACATGAAAGGAACCTACACCACAACCTCATAGATCCTAATGAATTATCATAATGGAATTAAATATTGTAATACAAGAGAATTCTTAGATTTAAAAAATGACATGAAAAATTATCATGTTGGAATCCTATATTAATGATCAATCATTTATGCACTTTTGTTTTTAGGAGAAATTTGTGTGGAAATAATTTTGAGATTGATGATACCTTATAATTTTGAGAAAGAAGTTACCCCAAGAGATGCATATCATTGAAAAAACGTTCAGTATAATTAAATCCAATTCATCATCATAATTTATGGGGATGTTATGGTTGTGGTCATAAATTCCCACTTACACTCCATATTTGTCTTCGGAAAGCTAAATAGAATAAATGTGAAATATTTTTTTTTGTGGATAATGGATCCATGATCAACCTTATCAGAATATGAATGCTTTAATATCTCATGTACAAAGAGGATAATCTATCCAATTAATACATTAACATTCATGGGTATGGAATGAGTTTGTATTATATTTATAGTATTATTTATTACTACAGTTGATAAATATGGCAAATAACACTGATTTTATGGTAATATCTCATGATCATACATTCAACTCCATACTTATTAGACTTTGGTTACACATGAACATATCCATTTCATCATGATATCAATAGTCCATAAATAGTTTATTAATGGTTGAATAATCATTATCTAAGGTGATGTTTCCATATTTATATCTTGGAGAACCATTACATTGATGTGGGGTATAAAATAATAAGTTCAAATAATGCTTAAATTTGATAAGACAAATATATAAGTGGGAATATTTACTTGAAAGTTTCAATAAAAAATCCTTGTGTTTCTATGATGTGTAGTTTACATTTGTTATCTCACAGAGTATAGAAACTATCCTTGATCTATGAATACAAATAATTAAAGAATATAAAGAACTATGTCACCAAACTATATATTTCCCAAATAAGGATAAATAAATTCTGATGAAGAAGAAAAACTCACCCATGAAACATTGTTCAGTCAACCCTATACCTTTTAATTTACATCAATACCGTATACACCAGAGGGTAGGGTAAAATGTTTAACAAAATTTTATGTTATGAAATTTGGATATATATTCTGTGAAATATAGGAAAATGTGATAAGTAATGGTATATCAACATACTATAACATTACTTTCATAGGTCTAGAAGGTTTGATAACAATTTATGACGAACCTACCCAAATATGAGAAGATGATTCCACTCTTAAAATCCTATGTATATAGAGTTGTGTTGCACCAAAATCCTCTCAAATAAGTCATAAATATGAGATATATGAAGTGAATAATTCATTTATAGAAAGAATTTATAGTATAATAAATGTGATGGTGTAAGAAAACACTAATATATAATAAGACAAATGGTTGATATTTATTTTGGAGTACACTATTCTGGATAACAATGATTAATATATTATGTTTTTGTAATAAAATCAAGAAATATTTTCTTTAATTATATTCAAATGTAGTTAAAAAACCCTCTGGTCACATTTCAAGGAAAAATAAATTAATCTAGGGAAGAAATTCATTAATTATTTAGGAGTTTGTTTTCCCTCTTTACATAGTGACATAAATAAATATGTCTTGTTACATATGTTTAGTGTTCTATTTTCAGTCATGATAATTGTATGAATAATCAAACCATAAAAGAAGAATATATAATATTATTGTAGTAACAAAAATATTCATAATTACTAGAAGAAAAATCAAACACTAAAAAGTAAATGAGTTAAAGAAACCAACCATTTAAAATAAATGTGTGACTATAAAAAATACTGGTCATTGGGAAATTTAACAATGACTAAATAGTTGTGTGGGGATGGGTTGAGATGTTGAAATTTTTATCTTCATGAGTCAACCTCTATTCAGAAATATTTGGTTTTTATATTATCATTAAAAAACTATGAAACAAAATGAGAAAACTGAAAGACAAATATAGAACATAGGGAATTTATAGTGGTTCAAAGTGTAAAAATACACTTGTTCAATCCACCAACACTCAACTCCATGAGTTTAGTGATTTCCACCATAACATCACTATTTCAAGGGGATTCCAATCTAAGAGAAATGACATGTTACCTATTACAAAATTAAAAGATATTTAAACCAATATCTCTAATTAAAATAAATATCCATGGTCTTAGAATACTCCCTCACAATTTGTTAAAAAAATGGAAATATAAAAAGGATGATTGAAACAAGTTCATGACATATTTATCCGTAACGATTTAATGATTACTAATACATACAAATATGATAAATATTTTTAAAGAGAATGTCTAGAATTTCATTTATTGTAAAGGATAATATTGATTGAAAATGTAACATAGATTATCATGAAATGATCATCCAAAAGTATGTATATACATTATATTTTTCTAATTGTGTATCTCTATTTACATCCCTTCATCAGCCTATTTATTTATATAAAACAACAAGATTATATTTTACATATATTCTTTTGAATTCATATTATTTACAATTTTTAACCCGTATGGTCGAGAAAATAAAACATTCTAAATATTAAGTGTTAGGATCATATTTATAATTTTTCCAAGTTTTAGAAATAATTCATTGAAAAAAAATTATGATATAATAGTTGTGGTCATAAACCAAAATTTCCCATTATAGAAAAAATATTCTTTTTCATAATCATGTTTTTCTTTAGTAGGAAAATTATTTTTTGATGATAATGAATGTGTGAGTTCACATATTGGAATTTTTGGTAAGGATAATGTATATCAAAATGAAACATAAATTATAAGACTATCATACCAATTCTATACAATATAGCTCAATAATTTTTAGATAAAATCTTGGTTCCACTATTATAATAATATAATTCCATGTTTTTGTGATATATAGATTCTTGAGTTAAAACACTTATAGATATTTATTTCTTCAAAAAGTTATTTGATATAAATTTATAGTTTCCAAAATATAATTGATTGTATAATAATTTCATCTCCATATACTATAATAATATTTCTAAATAATTCTATAACTTCAATTGTATATAAGACTCATTATATTTTTTCTAGGAAAACTAACATATAATTTTTGATTGGTATATGATAAAAGATTTATCCATGTACAAATTTATTTATCAAATAACTTAATTGTGTTTCTCCTTTTTTCATGATAATTTTTTATATATAAAATTGTATAAGAGGGATATTTCATTAAAAAGGATAAATTTTTTACAATTGTTACTCATTCGAAAATTATATTATCTTTAAAAATATTCTGGATAAAGTAATAATTTTTCATTGTATATAAATTAAATTATATATAAGATAAATATCATCATTTAAGATAATTTCCATTTGGAATAAATTTATTTCTAGAGTCTATATAATAACTCCCTTGGTGATTATATTTTAATGTTTCATTAACATATCAACCATGTTAGATAAATTCATCTGCAAATTATTCATCAAGAATACCATATCTATTAAAGATAGTAAATAGTTGGAAATGATAAAATCCTAAAATATCTAGTATAAACACATCAGAAGAATAGGGAATTTATGACTCATTATAATAAAAATATATGCTAATAAATGTTCTAAAAACACAAGCCTTTCTGAAAATATCCTTTACTGGTGATTAGAAATCACAAAAAATAATATAATTTTCCCCAAAAAAATATATCATATGAGATATATTATATTCAACCTCCCCCATATTGGGATATTAAAAATAATAAGTGTATATATAAAAAATAATATTTATTTTACATGAACCAGTGTAAATAGGTAGAAGATAATGTAATTAAATTTTTAGAATAGGAAAAAACTGTGAAATAAAATAAAATACCAAAAAATTGATAAAAATGAGGCAACAAAAAATTAAAATAATTAATATTCATAAGAAATAAAAGGGTAAACATATAACCAATTTAATGAAAAAAGTAATCAATTAATAGTAAGAATCCAATGAACACTAATAAAAAAAGATTATGAAAAAATTTAAATGATGGGACAATGAAATGAAATTTTGTTAGTAAATTATATATGAAATATAAAAGTATATTAGTACATGGGTTTGGGATTAGTTATATTATTCATGGGAGGTGGTTTCATGAATGATTGTGGTTTTCAAATGAGTAATGATGAGGTAATAATGTTATAGTTTTCACTAGACCCAAAAGAGTGCCAACATGAACACAAAATCCCAATGATCCAAAAATTCTAGAGTTATAACATGGGGGAGTGTTCATTATAAAACCTCTAATGAAAAATTGTATCATGAGAATCAGATAAGTCAGATCAATATTAGAGAGACCAAATATGATGAGATTCAGTAGCAAGAGTTGAGAAATTAGTATCTTGACTAACAAAAATAGAAAATAATTTCTTGGAAATAGGACTACAAATAGTTTACATCCATTCAGTCTCAAGATACTGATATTATCCATTCCACATAATCTATTGTCCATTTTCTCCCTAATCCATATCGTAAAATTCTATAAAATATATCTAAAATCCATCCAAATTAATAAATATAAACTAATTTATTCTGCTTATAGAACATATAATTTCAAATTTATCAATCGAGAATAACTAATCTCTATTTTAGAATGAGATCCCATTGATAGACCACATGTAAAAAAAAAATTTAACTCGAATTAGAATAAGAAATATCCTACTGTATAAAGACTACATGACCATTTTTGTGTGTATTGGTATCTTATATAACCATCATTTCAACATAAATAGTTGCAAAATGGTATTTCGTAATATATGGAGGGATGAATTATTATTTTAAAACATGAGATATACTAGTATCATAGATCCCATCATACAAACATCAAAAAATTCTAGCAATTTTATCTATAGAAATTGAAAACTACATCATGTTGACCATATAAGATATGAGGTCCCCATTATTAATATAGTTAAATGCTACATGCTGGAGAATATGAAGAAAAAATTCTCATAGAAAAAACAAGGTATATCTTCATCAAAGAGAAACTCCCATATTACGATGATTAATAACATAATCAAAATAAAAGTTATGTGGTCTATCCCATAAACACCTATATAATTTCCACCCAAAATTTCACATAATACATATAATTTTTTTTAGTTAATCAAAAAATCACAAGAAAACCCCTCAGTATTTCCTATGGTACATGAATGAATAGAATAGAAATTTTATGGTTTTAATGGAGAAGGGTCTGAGGATGAGTAAAATGTTTTAATTTTTGAAAATAGGATATTTTTTCATATAAACGACTAAATTAATTTATCTTTTGAGATATAAAAAATGTCACCACCAGAGTGATGTGAAAATTATCCAATAAAAATATTTGGAATGTTTTTCTCTATAAAACGTAAAAACTAAAATGGAATCATTAAATACAAAAAATTGATGATTCACTAAAAATATATTTTTCACACAAAAAACTTGAATTATACAGTTGAAATAAAATAAATTGAAATTCAATAGAATTAATTGAAATTTTATTAGTTGAAACTAATAAACAAAGTAGTTGTTTAATAAATATGTTTGTAAATTAAACCATTATAAAAATTAATTCTAAAGAGATATTAAATTTTAATGCATGATATATTTATATGTGATGCCTTAAATCTATGGGAATTATTATTTAGTATTTAGTTTTATTTTTGAAAAAGTTTATTGAAATTTTGTTACTTAATTTGATAGTATCATTTTTAAAATTAAATCTAAAATATAGTATGGCACTTTACGTCCATATAACATGTGAAAAATAACTCCCCAAAGAAATTATTTATCTTCTATAGGTTAAAAAGAAACATTATGATTTTTCATACAAAAAAATATAATAAATATTATCCTATAAAATTAAATGTTTCTATGTTACTTTTTATATATAGTATAAAAATAAAAAAATAATAAGTTGTGTATAAAGTTAAATCTAAATTAGATGTTTTTGAAAAAACCATATAACGAGATAAAATTTATATTCATTATCATATTGTTATTCTACAAATAATTAAATTAGAATATGTTGGGTTTAATTGAAACCTATCACAAAGAATTACTTGATGAAAAATATAATTTAAACTTTTATAGAAATAATGTAGGATTATAACTATTCAACTATATTGGTTTTTGTTAAATGGTTTTCCAGCTTCATAGAAAAAAAATTTATTATTTTGAATGACATGAGTTGAAAATGTGTTACTATATTCAAGTAATTTTTTTTATTAAAACATGATTTTATTTTCATTCATTTAAATTAATTCAAAAATATTTTTTATAAAATTTGAGACCCATGAAAATATATTATTTCACCCATTGCACTCATTTAATTACATTTTATGATTTTTGAAAATGCATTTCTTGTATTTTAATTTTTTAGGTAATAATAAAATCATAAACATATTATATGATGAATGTTATATTTTTATAATATTTTTAAAAATTTTTGGGTTTATAGACTTCCCAAATCAAAACCATATAAAAATAAAATAAAATAAATCTATCACACAATGATAAATTTTATTAGTTAAGACTATATAATGTATTATAATGCTTAAGAATAGAATTTTCAAAACTGGGTTCTTCAAACTATATTACATAATTAATAATTAAAATGTAATGAAAATACTATAATGATAATAATAGATTAAAATCTAGAAATATGTAAGTTTTTTTTTCATATTCTATTCCTTGTTCTCAAATTCATTCATTGGAAAATAGTCTAGCCTAATTCAAAGGGGTCAAACCATGATCATCATTTTTGTTCCTAAATGACCATTTTGTTACAATAGTTGAATTGTCATAGGTTCTATCATCTACTTCTAAATAATTGATAAATTTGGAATGGTTTATCTCTTATTTCATATAAACAATCTAATATTCATCCTTTAGGGATTCTTATTATGATTTATGATCAAACAATAACATAATTAAAGAAATTGGATAAAGGATACTTAATATAATACTAATCCTAACACCTGTATCTAGATATCCTATAATAGTTTCTAGATAATGGTCTTTAATGAATATTTTTTCCATCCAATACACTTTCTTGTTCAATCGAATAAATCCCTTATTGTGGGAATTATTCTTGACCATATTGAAAATCATTATACATTTATTATTAATGAATCTTATATTAGGTTTTCCCATTTAATCACTTAGGTAATCAATATTTTTCAGTTTTGATAAAAATAATATCACAATCATCATACTAAACTGTAATATATTATTCAAATACCTTTGATTTAACAATGAAAATATTTCTTTCTTTATAAGTAGTTGAGTAACCTTGGAATATTGCTTCATTATCCTTTGGTTTGAAGATAAATTATTTATCTTTTTAGTTTATGATTTAATTGTTACATCAATAAATCAATGTATCCTACCATTTTTGTATACATTTTCATATCTCATAGGTTGTTTTTTTACTATATGCCTTCTTGGTACTCACTTAATGATATAACATGTTGTTATGACAAATTTATCCAATACATGAGTTGGCATACTGTACGAACAAAACAATATTCTAGAAATTTCATTTAATTTATTTTCCTAACATTATCTACACTATTCTATTAATGTTTTATGTGCTTATAAAATTTATATTTAATTCCACTCATTGAAAAAATTTATTTTAATTTAGTATTATGAAATTATCCCTTATAGCCATCGATTAATATAAATATTTTTAATCATTTTTATTTTATACTGGTTTTAAAAATATTTTAAAAACAAATATTATTCACATTAATATCTCAAGATATATTCCCACCAAATCCTTAAAAAATCCATAATATCAAAAATAAGTTATTACCGACATGAATTTATATTCTGTAGGATATAAATATATTTATTTGTAAAATATATTTGGGTATTTTAGAAGTAACCTTTTTAATAGGAATAGAAGATGTTTTGTGTTTCTGGACTATTTTACCTGAATAACATAGTATCTTTTTGTTCAATTAATGATAAATAAATTCATACATAAAGTTAATTTAGTAAAATATTCTCATGGAAAAATCATTATTCAATATCGGATGTATCCAAAAAGCATACATTTTCTTACCCTTTGAATTATGATATAGGGTATGAAATTTTCCATTTCTTGGTGCTCTTAATTTAAGTGATTTCTCTTGAAAAACTAAACATTAATTTTTATTAAATGATAACAAATATCTATCATCACAATTTGGAGAAATACCTATTAAAAAGTGAATTAATTCCTCAAAATAAATTACATTACTGGTGTGGATTTATTTAGGATTTCTAGTATATCTAAGACTAAATATTATAAATTGGTATTTTCGCCAAATGTGAGATCACTCCATCAATATTTTATAATGTAAAAAAAATTATAAAAATCAGTACTCAAATTTCTATAACATCAACTATTAATATGTAATTTTATTTTTTAAGTTTATGTGGTTTTTTCTATATAAAAATAAATTAAACAATTAATTATTCTGGTAACTAAATGTTATTTGATGAAATAGTGTTTTTTATACAATATTTTTGTAACCAAATATATTTAAAGTTTCTATAATTTATATAAATTAAAATTTATAAATTTAACAAATAAAATATTTTTTATTCCATATATTTAATTATTTTATAGGAAATAATTATTCAATAAATGATCATTTGTACAATAATGAAATCTGGTGATGATAGATATATTTCTATTTCAGAATATGGGTATTAAATAATTATTCTAAAATTTAGGTTTTCTCACATTACATTATATTTAATATTTCTCCCAATTTTCAATTTTCATATCAAAAATTGTTTCTATAAATTACTCACGCCTAATTAAAATGGATAGAATCAACATTCATATCATTATTCGTAACCTATATTTCTATTATTTGGATACCATTGACAAGAAAACATAAGTATAATCATCAAGTATACCTTTGTGTATTGAAATTTTAAATTGTTAAATTTATTTTACATTAACATCATCTTCATATGAATTATCTAGAGAATATTTCGTTTTGTTTGAAGTATCATGGTGTTTTTATAATATGTATCAATAACCGTCTAGTTTATCATAATTGTATTTAAAGGATTCAAATTCAGAAGAAGTGTAATATGTTGAGTGTACCTCATATGTATTTTACATAAACCTCATGATATGTTTTTATTAGATATATTATCTTTGTAATAAAAAATATAATCATTATTGGTTCCCTATGATCTATGTGAATTTAATATCATATTTTATTTTCTTATTATATCTAATATTTTTTAATTATTTATTATCATAAATTAAATTGTCTCTCTACTAATGGAATTTCAATTTGATGTGATTGGTTTCCTTGCTGTCATAATATATGAAATCCTAAATATTCATATTATTTTTATTTATCTTATTATAGGATTTTATGGTAACAAAATTATTTTGTAGACCATTTCAAAATTCAAGGAAAATTGAACAAGTTAAAAACTAGAATCCATATTTATCAATTTTTTATCATTTGATGACCATAAAAATATGATTCATTAGATATTGTGTCATCCTTTTCTGTAAATTCCTTTAGATTAGAATTTTTTTATTTTAAAATAATTATTTTCAATAGATTCAACTTCCATTTCATGTTCATACATAATTAATGTCTCAAAAAAACTTCTATTTTGTTGTTATTAGTAGTAGTTGATTTTTTAATAGTATCTAAAAGATTTGTACATCTTTACAGGGAAATTCTCATAATATTTAGAGCTATGTCATGCTTAAAAAAATAATTCCATGATAAGCAACATAATTTACAATGTCAACTAGTCTTGTATTGAAATGAGTTATTATTTCCTTTTCCACCATCCTAAAGGTGTGGATATTTATTTTGGGATGATATTATCAAATTTCTTGAACCTTATCATTTCCTTCATAAGCTACTAAAATTATTTTTCACATTCTACACAATATATAACATTTTGAAACTCATTTGGAATATTTTAGACCGAGACAACATATGATATCATTCATTTTATTGTAGTTAATATCATTCTTGGATTCATAAATAGAATCCGGTATATTATATTTAGACATGTGGATTTCATAGTTCATAATAGCCTTTAGATAAAATTTTAGAGTGACACTGTTTAGAATAACAACCATTCTTATCAAATAGAATAAAATGTTCTAACAATTTACGTAATGTTATCTGAATAATGTCCTTATTTATGTACTATTTTTCTTCAAGGAAATTTATATTTTATCTTTATAAGTACATTTTTTAGACATAGAAACTCCAGAATCTAAATCCACTGATAATTTTTTGAAACAAAATGAAATGCACAATATCTCTTAAGGACTACATTTTTTAGTATTCCATTACAAATATTATCTAGAAAATGAAAAACAAGAAATAAAAGATATATCACAATTATAATATAATGTATTAAGGAAAAAGTATCATCTAGTCTATTTAAACCAAGTAACACTCTAAGAGTTTTCTAAAATTAACTATACAACACCTTTTCCTTGTAGCTTTCTAGCACATTCCATGTTGACATAACCTATTACAATGGTCCATAATATTTTAACTAGGATATTTACATGTATATAACACATCCATTATCATAGAAAACTCAATCATAATGAGTGCATAAAGATATAAATTGAAAATTGACTATTAAACTAACATCATCTAATGGTTAGAGTAACAAAAAGATGATAAATATGTCAATATATGATGAATATATTTAAAATATCACCTCTAGAGTTTCATTAATTATAATGAATAATCTAGGAAAAATTTAATATAAATGAACAGAAAATGATCATATAGCAATATGTGTATCCATAGTAACATTTTATATCTTCATATATCCCAATGTATATATGTGTATCACCACTTTTATAAATGAGTATTTTATATTTTGTGTTATATATCATATTTTGAATTTAAATTAACAATGCCTGTAAGTCAAATTGGTAAACCCAATAATACATCAAACATCTAAAGCAACACGATCTTAATTTCTAAGTGTCCTTATTTTACAGATATTGTATAAACATATAATTTTAGACATAATTGATTACATCTTCTCTAGAATTTTTCATTTATAGAAAATTATTCTTTTTTAATGTCGCTCTTTCATTAAAAATAGAAATTCTTTTGGATAATGATGATTATATGATTTGTATTTTCATGATATATGGAATTAATATTGTATTTCATATTGAAACAGTAATTTTGAGACTATCATAATGGTATTTAATTCTATAACTTGATATTCATATGTTAAAATACTATAAGAACAATTATCAAATAATAAATCAATTATTTAATGATAAATAACTTCAACAAGATAAAATAATTATCAGTTCATGACTACATAAATGATTAAAATAAATGATTTGGATTTACTATATTAGAATAATGACTGATCATAAAATAATTCTTTCCTAAAAAGTTTCATTTTCTGTTGAAATTAAATATTCTTATCCCATAAGACTAAATAATTCATAAAATACATCCCATATTTTTATAAGATAATTGTTGATTAGTGTAAGATAAAGGACTTAACTACATAATTATTGGTTTATATAAAAACCTTCTCAAAAAATTCCTCCTTTTTATGATAATTCATTTACCCATAATATTGCATAATATATTTTTTACAATATTAGATAAAAATATTAAATTTGTATTTCATAATTTATTTATAGTAACCCAAATTAAATTCCTTCTTAACTACTATTATTTCTCCCTTAAAGAAATATTTTACATAAAAGATAAATTTTATCATGGATCATGGCATATAGTACCATAAATTGAGTTCCAACAGTCACATAATAATTCAATTTGTTCTCATACGATTAATTTACTCCATAATATCAATCATTAAGGATAATTATCATTGCAATTTACCATAAAAAAGTCACACCTTTTAAATAAATTTAAAATTTGGATAATATAATTTCATAAAATGATTATGATAAATTCATACATTAAACAAATATCCATTTTTTTAATAATTCAAAATAATAAATATAGGAGATCTGTTAGAGAAATATTTGTTTTTCTGTTAAAACACATATAGAAATAAAGGAGTAGGAAGAATGGGGTAAAAATCCACTATAAATTACTCCATGGATTGAACACCCTCTAAATATGTCTAGATAAATCACATTGGAAATAGAGTAATCCGTGTATCAAAAAATCTAATAATGGTCATCCATATCCAATGAATCTAAATACTATTCATATATGATGTTTTTATGCCTTTCCATAACCTAGATCATATATAAATGGGTATGGGAATGACATTATAGGGCTCATTTAGGACATGATCTTGATAACTCCAATGTTATTCATCAGAGTTTATACTAGTTAGATTATAAATATAGATGAATAATAAGAAAATATCACAAAGATTATCCCAAGGACTAATATAATTGTTGGAACTAGATTGAAACTCCCTATATATAGTATATTAATACCAATTCTTTATATTTTACACTCTACATGGGATATGAGATGATTTCTCAAGACATCCCCTATTTAAGTCATGAAATATGACTTTATTTAATGACATATTCTTACATATGCACCCATACATATGGGTAAGAAGTTTAATAATAATTTAATCTTGATAAAACCAATCCCATTTGAGAAATATAAAAGATAATTCAATAAGGTTTGCATTACATCCCATCCCACGGAATTTGAGTATGTGTGTAATATATTTTGGAATGGAGATCCCATCTAAGACCTTATATTCATATAAATAGTAAATTAATATTTCTAATCCCTAGTGGAAAATTTTTATTTCATAGAGGATACCTTTTAAATATTAAATAACATGATATAGACATAATTATCCTATTTAATTTTAAAAAAATATAATTATTTTTTTCCACTTATATAATAAAAAAGAACCTCTAATGACATTATAGAAAATTTCACTATATAAATTAAAAACATGTATAATTATTATCGCATTTGACTATTATAATGTTTCGTAAACTCCAATTTCATAATTTAGTATGACAAATAATGAAATATATGGAACATATAGTCATATATTATAACATAGAACCTTTTCATGCCACGTGTAATATAAATTTTATAAAAATAACAATTATCCCCAAAATAGTTTTGTAAAAACATATATTATTTTCAAATCATTATATTTAATAGGTTTAAAAAAACTACAAACCATTACTAATATAACTACATATGTTTATAAGAGTATAATAGGGTAAGAAAAAAATTAATTGAAAAATATTCTATTAGGCCATAGGAAGTGGAAATATTCCACCAATAAGCTTTGTCAGAAACCTAATAATGGATTAATAATGTTCCCACACTGTTTCTATTTTAGGATAAAAAAATATAGATATACAATATTTGATTACACCATATATTAAACTTAGTTATAAATTCATACACAAAAATCCAGAATAAAATGTCAATAAATCAATTATTTTAGTAACATTTAATTTTCTATATCAATGATTAAAATTTATATTTCAATAGGAAAGAATGAATTAGGTCTTATAATAGATTCAATATCATAGATTAATGGAATCATGATTAAATATCTATAATAGTATCCTTGGTTTAAAGAAATAGATATATATAATATTGATAATATACAGAAGGAGGTAAGACCTGGATATTGGTAGAAATTAGGTTATCTAGGGAAAAATCCAATGACATAGCCTATTAAGTTAATAAATAAGGGTGTGAATTTAAAAAATAACCATTTGATAAGGGAAATATACTATGGATCCTATTGTGTTCCTAGTACTAAGTCATATAATACATAGTGTTCATCAGTAAACAATTTTAGACAGTAATATTCAAATAAGGTAACTATCACTATGTCATTGGGTATTTAGTTCATAAAGAACCTTAATCCTTCTATTTTTTTCCTTTATCTTCCGAGTAAATATCATATATCCTTATAAACCTGATAAAAATAAAAATGAAATATCGATAAAATAAAATATAAATAAATTAAATTGATTTAATTATTAAATGGGATGATTTCATTAAAACATCCCCATCATCAATCTTATAATCCATATGATTATAAAATAGACCACTAGTGGGAACAACTCTGGTCATTTCACTCTCAGACCAATATCCAAATCTTTGGCTTGATCTTAGATTTTTAGGGTACATCATGAACTGTACTATAGGAATAAAATTTATTCATAACCAATTAGTCATTAGTTTATGATATATATAGGATTAGCTATATAAGAAAAAATGACTTGAATCTTAACATTATCTTACTAAGTCATGTTTGAATTATGGGAGATATACATAATCTCGATGAATAAATGGTAATTATTATATCAGACACTAAATTTAGGATTTAATAAAAGAGGATAACCCATCTATCTATCATTATACATTATATGATATGGTATTACACAGTAATTGTATAGATACATTTTTCTTTATGATCAGTGGATCAAACATGCCAACACATGTGGAAGGTTTTAACTAAAAAAACATTTCCATACCCTATGTATGATAATTAAAATTTAATTTTATTGAATTATATGTGTTTATCATATAGTTCAAAATAAATTTCTCATGCTCAATGTTTTACTGAATAACACAAGGTATGGTCTTGATGGAATCACTTATCACCATATTGCATAAGAGAGAATGGATTGATCGTCCATATAAATAATCGAGGATATCTATCTGAATGGTAGCTTAATATGGATAAAAAATATAATTTTATTACAATAATAAATTATTATATTAGATAAAATAACACTTAATAAAACTGTAAAGATTTAGATGTTTTGTGTCTTTGGAAATTAGGTACATAGTATTACCACTTTAAACATGAAAAACAACAACTTTATTGAAATCATATTTGACATGCTCAATATTATAACTGCATGGGATATCCGGTGAAAAATATATAACAAAGGGATGACCTATAAATACTTGACAAGGAGTAAACATGGAGAAAATGATACATTTTTTGAAAGTAGTATCAATGAGTCATAAAGTAACATGAATAATAAATCATGATATTATTAACAATGAAATTAGAAAAAAAATTAAATAACAGAATCAAAGGTCAAGGATAAACTAAAAATACACCATAGAGGACAAAGTCACAAAAATTTATAAGGTAAACCACTATCTCAACATGATATATCATGATACTAAACATTACCCAATATATTTTAGCACTATATAATTTTGTGTGTACCTGTCACATTTATTTCATTCTCATGCATAAGAGTGCCATATAGATCAGAAAACATGGATTCATTCATCATAATAGTTTATTTATTTATAAATTAGTGTATAATAATTACATGTATTTAATCCATAATAAGTTATATGTGTATAAAATGGAACACTCATGATAGTTAATTGGTGTGGAATTCAGTAAACAATTTTTTCAAAATGGATATTTGTAGTGCAATTTCGGGACCCTAATAGTGTGACATAAAATATATAGAAATGGTTATTGAGATAGAAATTGAAATATCATCATATATGAATAATATTTATAGTAATAGTATCATATAACTACATTTTCTAACATAAGTAATTTTGAAATAAAATTTGTCACATAAAAAAAAACGTGAAGAAAGAGGTGGAATAAAATAACTCTTACGAAATTTATGCATGGTACGAAGTTCAAATGGGAAGGGATTAATGAGAGATAATGTGTTATACCATCATTAAAATAAAATAATGGTGGTATTTGAGAGGTTATAAAATATACCCCATCATTTTTAATTTAAAATAAAATGGAGTAACAATATAATGACACATGGATAAAAATTCGAATGGAAAGAACCCTTACTTGAGGGATATAATTCAAAAGCATGAGGATGGGCTTCAAAAGAATGTGGGAAAACATGGTAAGATTTTATAGATTGGAGTAAAGAGTAAGTATGTGCTCCAAGGATTTTCAGTAAAGAGAAGTGAGATATGGGTGTGTTTATATAGGATATGAGTGGGGAATTCTTTAATATTTCACAAACAAAGGATTTGGAATCTATAAAATTATATATTCAAATCCACAAGCCTTCCCATGGTTTTCATAAATGGGTTTTTACATATATGTTTGGTTTTTATTATTTTATTAGTAAAATGGGTGAATATATTAAAATATTAGCCTTTTTTGTGTTGAGGTCTGTCCCGTTATTTAAGAAATGAATTTAAACCTATAAAAAATATTGTAAATCCTGAACGATTAACAAGGGAATTAAAAAATTATTAAATTAACTTAAAAGCAGATAATTTAAATTAAAAATAAATATTATGTAGATAATAACCATTATAGTATTTATTACATCATTTTTGGGTCATTATAATTTCAAAAAAGACCCATTATATTTATATGGTATTTCATTTTTATGTGAATATTTGACCATATTGTAGAAAAATATAAAACATTCACCATTGGATAATTCAGATATTATGAATCCAAAAATTATTTTATTTTTATCATAATAATATTTTACATCAGTGAAATTTTACTTATAAAATAATATTTGACATTTATTGATGAATATTGGTTGTTTTGACAAAAATTGTTTTCGAACCCTTCTAAAAAGTACATTTTACATCAAAAAAACATACATAACCATTTAAAATTAGTAATACTTAATTAATAATAAATTTTTTTAAAAATAATATTTATTTTAAAAATCCATTAATTCCTTAAAATAATCCCATTAATTGAATTTGAATATTACCTGAAAATACAATTTTTGATTAAATTATAAAACAATAATATAATAGAAAAAATTAAAATGAAAATATATAAATTATTATATAATATAATTATTAGATTTATTATTTTTTTAATATATATCCATTTATTACATTGGAATATTCCTTATGAGTAAGGTGTAAAAAGATGAGATTATATAGGGTCATTCGACAAACATGGTTTGGGCTGTGATCTCGATGATCTTGAAATTCTCTCGTAATCAGTTTTACTCATTATTTAGATTATTTATCTCATCATGGGCATGATCTAGGTAAAATCCAAAATATTCTATCTTCCTTAGAAGATCTAACACATAGACTACATGGGGAACAATTATACTTCTTAAGGTCATCATATTCTTTTTCTGAGTCAATTGGATTGGTTAAAGACATATAATTATACTAATCATGTGATCACTACTCAATTACTATATAAAAAATGGTCCACACTATTAATAGTTTTTTAAATAGAAAAAAACTATAACCATGTTTTTGTATGTGTTTTATATAATAATTTTAAAAAAGCTGTCATTTAATTAAATATAATGGGAAATTTCACTTATAACAATTCATGTTGTTACAATCTTCCCCCTTAAGAGATTTTACCCTTGACATTTTAATTTCCCACATTAAAAAGAAAAAGTAAGACTCTATTACATCACCTGATCTAGGCTATGTAATGGGTATCGCTCCACTGAGTTAATGAGGTCTCTGCTTTGATTTAATAATAAATGAGGCTTCGGCCCCAATATTTAAAAAAAACATCAGCGACTCTAGTTCCCACATTTCTTCTTCAAACAAGTGATTTCTCTACAACACTTTGACCATGTTAATTGTCTTACTTTATATAACATTACACCTATGATATAAGATCATCACTGGTTTCTTCTCATAAGAGATTTCATTCTCCTATAGTACATCCTCTGGATTAATTTAATGTAAAGGTTATGATATTTTGTTTTTCAATTTGGATAAATATAATTTATTATGCACTTGGGATAGGTTTGGTGGGATTGTTAGTCTATGGGCCATAGTTCTGATGCATCTAAGGATCTCATAGTGGCTAATGTATCTTGTACATGTCTTACCCTTATTCCCAAATATCAAAAACTTCTTCCATGCAGATATTCAAAGTAATACCATGTATTAAAAATCATACTACTTGTCTTGTTAACAATTACCAGCATAGCTTTTATATCGACTCATAGAAGACTAGTTGTTTTGTTGAATAGTATTAACAATTTCTACCATTTCCTTGAATGTTTCAGTACCTAGTTCTTTTCATTCCCTAACTTTACCTCAGCTTGTAGGAGTTCATCCCATATTCCCATAAATGGATTTATATGGAAGAATTTGTATTCTTGTGTTTAATTTATTATTGTAAGTGAACTCAATGAGATGATGATGTTGATCACATCTTCCATTGAATTATGTTTAGCTTGATCTCAACATGTCCTCTTGGTTCTGGATAGTACACCTTGAATTTCCATCCTTTTGAGGGTGATAGAATGTGTAGATGCCTAACTAAGTATTCAAATCATGTTGGGGAATCATATAGGATATATAGGTGAATCTTGGATCTCAATCGGATACAATTTATAGTGGTACACTATGCAGACTCACCACTTCTCTTATTTATATCCATGCCAGTTGATCCAATGATAAATCCGTTAGAATCAAAATGAAATGTGTAGTCTTTTTAAAATGATCCACCAAAACCCATATATAAATTTTTATACTTTATGTCTTAGGAATCCCATTGAAAAATCACATGTTGATGTTTTCCCATTTCCATGCAGGTATGGGTAATTATTGCATCATCTCCTTAGATTTCATCCTTTGAAAATTCACTTGATGACATACAAGACATCTTGATGTATATTCATTTATCTTCTTCTTTATATTTTCCCAAAAATAGTGTTCTCATTGATCTAAACACTTCTTTGTGCTTCCAGGGTTGTAGAGAAGGTTAAGCTATGTAAATAATCCAATATATTCTTCTTCAAATCAAAATTTTTTGTCACACATAGTCTTAGCCCAAATATTACAACACAATCATCATTAACATTGAAGCTTAATGTTTTCCCTTCTCTAATAGTTTCCTCATTCTTTTAAACTCTCACATAATCTCTTTGAGCATCCTCTAACCTCTTCAGAAGAGATGGTTGAGAAATTATCCGTGAAAGGATTGATGATGTTCATTCCCTTTTGATTCCCATGTCAATCCACATCCTGTCTAAGTGGATCAGAGGCATCCCAATTATCATACGTGAAAGAGTTGCGATATCCTTTATGTATATAAGAAGCTTTCACTTTATTCCCTTTCCCCAAATGGTGGGGAATTGAGCAGTCAATGTCATTGACCAGCTCAAAATATCCTCATTGGTTAATATTAAACTCTTCAGGGGTGAACATATACTTGAGGACTTTGTGATCCGTATATATTTCACACTTCTCCCCAAATAGGTAATGTTGAATTTTTTTTAAATCAAAGACCACTAAAGTCAACTCCAGTTCAGGTGTTGAATAGTTTTTCCTCATGAACATTCATCTTCCTTGAATCATAGGCAATGAATTTATCATTTTGAATCAACACACAGTTCATTCCCATCTTCAAACCATCACTGGATACCATGAAAATCTCTCCAATTTTGGGTAGGGTGAGCATTGGTGTAGTGATCAACTTTTTTTAAACTCCTTGAAGATCTCTTCACATTCATCGTTCTATGAAAACATGAATCACAAATGAGTTGTATTTATTAGATGGTTTTTAATTGTGAGAAATTTATCACATATTGATGTCAATACCCTACTAATCCAAGGAAACTACAGATATCGATGAAGATGCTGGCACCGACCATCCATTAATTGCCTCAGTCTTGTAAGGGTCCACAAACATCCCATTTTTTGTGATGATTAGCCCCATCAAAGAGACTTCCTTCAAATAGAACTCACATTTTCTTTAATTGGCACAAATCATTACCTTTTTCATGGTATATTTCACAATAATTAAATAATACTCATTATACTTATTACTTTTAGAGTATATCAGAATATCATCAATGTATACTACCAAAAATTTATTGAGGTAATATCTAAATACACTATTAATCAATTCCATGAATATTTATGGAGCATTAGTCAGTTAGAAAGGCATTTCTATGAATTCATAGTTCACGTACATTGTAAAAAATTTGTCTTAGGGATATCCTCTTTCCTGAACATAACATGGTAATACCCAAACTGTATATCCACCTTGTAAAGGTATTGTGATCCATGTAGCTAATTAGACTCATAAAAAATCCTTGGTTGAGTATACAATTTTTTTATGATCTTGTTGAGCTTAATATAATCAATAAAAAAGGGACATTAACCGATCCATATTTCTAATGAATAAGACTTGTGCACCCCATGATGAAGCACTCAGGAAAATAAAACCTTTACCAATATTATCCAGTATTATTTTCCAAATCTCATCATGTTCAAAAACATCCATTCTATATGGTGTTTTGGATAATGAGAAATCCCTAAGCATTATCTTGGTTGATATTTTTACAACTCTTCTTGGAGTAAGAACAGACAATTCCTTGGTAATAACAATAACGTATTCCCTCATAGTGGGATTACATTCAAGGGTGATTAATTTCATAGTCTCAATCATTTGATCTATATATGATTACTCATAGGGAAATAATATACATCCTTGAGATGACGGTGCTAATGAAGATTCTTCTATCTCTATGCATTTTTACAGAATCTTTAGATGATTCACAGTATGAGGAGTGATTTCCTTCTAATCAAAATTTATTTTGGGTCTATTTAAGGAATGAAAATCAATGCCTATAATTGTATCATATTCCACCAAAGGGATTTTTCTCAAGTTTGTTGGGATGTTCTTCCAAAAAATCATTAGAGGGTAGGACCTATATACTTGGGATGCAATAATTTTTCCATTTTCCATTTTCATTGATAACTCTACATCCATGTATTGTGATGGTGATTGAATACATATACTAAACATTCACAGTATGTTGGAATGCATAGAACTAGAATCAGAATGTATGTTCATTATTCATGAATGAATAACTTTCATACCTATCACCACTTCATTTTCAGGATTCACTTCGGTAGTTATGATGGAGAAATCTATCCCTTACTGCCTTTGATGTTGTTGGATGCCTAAAAAACCCTTATTTTAGTGCATTTGTTTGAGAAAATCAAGGTTCCTTGATGTCGTAGTAATGAACAAAATTCTTTGGTTTTACCAGATCATTACTTTCCACCATTATAGTAGATGGATTTTCTTACCTAAAATTTCTGTCTAGGTTCCCTTTATCCCAACACCTAAAGCATTTCTTCATCCCCTTCACGCAATTTCTCGGGTTATTCTTTTTGAAAATTGGTAAGGGGTATGTTGAAATTTCATAGCACTGTTGGATATATCAATTGGACCTCAATAATTTGAATAAAAAATCAACTTGTTATCCCTAGGACACCACTGAGATTCTTCAATCTCCATTTCAACTCTATGGGAATATCATATAATTTTCCCATAGTGATCAATGTCACAGATCACTAGGGAATTTCATAGGCTAGGTTTTTACCCCAAAAATGAAGTCGTCAAACATTAATTGAAGGGAAATAAAAAGGTTGGATGTTTATCAGGCATGGCTTTTGATGTATTCCTCATACTATCTAGTAGATTCACCATCTTTGTTCTTCCGTGAAATGGAATACCTTTCCATCTTACATTGGAGGGTGCAAAAAATATGTTTATTGAATTTTTTTCTGAAAAAACCTTCTATCCCATCACCACAATCTATTAATAAAGATACATATTTTTTGATCAATTCCCACCATTGACCAGCATCACCCTATATACAATAAGCATCTAGATTATCCTTATCTTGTTTAGAGCATTGAAGGATGGAAAAAATCTTCTCAATGAAGTAGATCCATTGTTCGGCAATTGAGGGATCTGATGATTCATTGAAAGTAGTAGGTCTTTGTCTCCTGATTCTGTCTATTGAGACTTGTTAACTCTTGGGGGGGGATTTTCCACTTGATCCAGGTTTCTATTAAATACTAGAGTTAATGAATGATTATCATGAAAATGCTTGCAATTCCAACTCCTATTATATTGGGAATTTCATTATTGAAGTCATTACATTGATCTTCACATCAGTTATTAGCCCAATTCCTCATATTACTAGACATTGTATATAATAAATGGAAATATCAGGGGTAAATATTTTAAACTATTTAAAAAATAAATGGGAATCAAAAGAAAGTAAAGGGCGATCTTATAAAAAATATTTAGTTCCTTAACCTATAAATTTCAATTCTTTAATCTAAATTATTCCTCATCTACATCCCAAAATATATTATTATTGACTCTTTTTTATTCGCTTAATAATGGATAGTACTATGATTATGAATTTATAAAAGCCTATCACTCAAGAGTGTTAAACCAAGAGTGAATCAAGGCTTGTTGTCATGCACCAGTACAAGTTCAAGTCTAGATCAAAGCAGTGTTTTCTGGTTTTAACCCTAGATACATTTCTAAGAGATCCACATCCACTGTTTTCATATCAATACATGTATTTATTTTATTGTTAAACCAGTTAATCTGTACTCACCAAAATTTAGTGATGTTTTTCATATACTGTTTCTTATTCCTATAGAATTCATGAGGGTTTTATAATCCTAATCCAAAAAATTAATAAGGATTCATCTAATACCAAATATAACAATCATGTTATTTCCTTAAATTTATAAATGATTTAGTTGAATAAAATTAACTGAATTCCACAAAATAGGTCAATATGTCAAGTTTCATTTGGAATTAGGCATATTTTATTAAAACTTTTTATATGAAAAACAACATGTTCATTGAAAATTTCTTTAACATGCTCAAGCATAAAACTACAAGGGACATCTATAAGAAATACATAATAATGGGGTGAGATATAAATCATTGTAAGGTTGTAAATATTAAGATAATAATACTTTTTATGTAATGAATATCAATTAGAAATAATGATACATGAATCAGAAATCCTGATATAACATGATATTATTAACATGGAAATATAGCTACAACTTATAACACTCTATCATAGGATAAGTATAAACTAGAAAGACATCACAGTGGGAAATGTCCCATAAAGTAATAATATAATACCCTATCCCAACATGATTTATCTTAATACTTTTCAATACCCACTTCTTTGTAACACTACATTATTTGGGGTGCACCAGTCACATTAATTTCATTCTCATTCTTATGTATTCCACAGAGTTCATAAAACATAGATTCAGTCATCATCATAATTTATTCCACAATAAAGGAGTGTATAATAAATACATGTAGTTACTCTATTAAAAGGAATATGTTAATATAATTTAACACCCTTTATAGGTTACGGGTATGGTATTCACTTCATAATTATTTTGGTATAAAAATTTGTTGTGCAATTTCGGTAGCTTAATGACAAGACATTAAAAATCATAAAAAGTGTTGAATAGAAAGGAATTTTCCTATCATCATGTATACATGAAGTTTAAATTAATAGATTCATATAAATACATGTCCCAACATAAAGAATTTTTAAATATTAGATGTCACATAACAAATAAACTTGAATAATGTGGAGAAATATAATAACACTTATTTGCATAGTTACACATGTACATGGGAGGGATTAATGAGAAGGGAAGGGGTATCTCATCATTAAAACAAAATAACATCGGTATGGGTATTTATTTTAAAAAATAACCCATCGTATTTAATTTGGGAGTAATAATATATGGAAACATGGATAAAAATAACAAAGGATTGAAGCCTTAGTTCAATGTGTGAATTCAAAATCATGAAGAGGGGATTCTTGAGAGATTAGGGTACAATGGTAGGATTATAAATAGTTGAGAACAGACTAAGGAAGTTCTCAAATTATTTTTCATAAATATAAGCGATATATGTTGTGGGTTTATATAGTAAATGAGAGGGGAATTCTGAAAATATTTAAAAAAACATTCGTTTTGGAATTTATATAATTAAATATTCTAATCAAAAATATATCTCATAGGTTTTTCCAATTGTTTTTTTACAAAAAGGGGATGTTATAATTATTTTATTATTAAAAGAGCCATATTTATTAAAATATTTTCCTTTATTAGGTGGATTTGAGTCACATTATTAAAGAAGTGAATTAAAAATCATAAATATATTATACAATTTGGAGGGTTCATCAAAGAATTATAAAAATAATGAAATTATCTTAAAATTACATTATTTTAATAGCAAAACGTATATTGGGAAGATAATTCCAATTATAGTATTTATGAAATCATTTTTTGGAAATTATGATGTCATAAAACACACATTATATTCATACAGTTTTTAATTTTTACCTGAAAATTCAACTCTCTCAGAAAAATATGACCCATTAACCATTGGATAATTTAAAAATTATTATTAAACAAATAATATTATTTTTATTGAACTAATTGTCTAATTATGTGTATTTTCACTTTTAAAATAATATTCATGCTTTATTGAAGAATTCTGGGTTTTTCTTTTGACAATAACAGTTTTTGAACCCTTATAAAAAGTAAATTTCACTTCATAAAAAGTACTTGAAAATTTAAAATTAATAATACTTACATAATAATAATATTTTATTAAAATAATATTTATTACAATAAAATATCAAATAATCAAAATAAACCCCTTAATTGAATTTGAATATTACTCGAAAATATAATTTTTTTTTAATTTAATCAAAACCAAAATAATTTAAAAGAAATAATTAATATGAAAATATATAGATTATTATATAATTCTCATAATAAAATTATTATTTGTTTGATAAATATACCACTATTACACTGGTGTATTCCCTAAGAGTATGGCGTGAGATAGTAAGATTATCATGGGGCTGTTCGGTGAACATGGTTTGGGCCCTGATCTTGATGAGCTTTAACATCTATCGTAAATAGTTTTACTCATGATTAAGATGATAGATATAATCATGGGATTTGTTAATGGAAAATACTAGAGAAGATATCTCCCTCAGAATCATTAATAAATGGACATCATTAGTATGAATATTACTTTTGAGTCCATCGAATCCTTTATCTGAGTCAACTAGATTTGTTGAAGAAATATAATTATACTATTCATGTGAGGACTAGTCAAAAACTATATTAAAAATAGTCAACATTGTTAATGGTATTTCACATAAAACCCCTAAAATAACTTAAGTTCATGTGTTTTATGTAACATTTTTACAAAACAAGACATTTAATTAAATCAAATGAAAATTCTCTCTTATAATAGTTTGAGTCGTTACATGATACATGTTATTATAAAATAATGAAATGAGATATTAGAGACGCTCAAATAATCAATTAAAATCTTGAAAAAATTCCCAAATAATATCTTTAAATATAAATCATTTCCTATATTTATATTAATCAATATGTGGTTTTATGTAATTGATCAACTTTCTTTTGAACTTAGTCCCCATTGCAGTCCATAATGAGGCGATGATGTGAATTTTAAATCCCTGTATAATATAATTCTAGATAAAACACCATGATATTTTATAATATCATTAACATATATATTTTTAAGATCATTGAAAAAATATTCCTTCCTGATTAGTAAATAGTGACCTACATTGGTATGAAGAACCATAATCACTCCTACCATATCTCACCCTCATGAGGTTCTAAAACAAATTTCATGAATTTTATGTCAATATCATCCTATTTAAACACAAGTTAAGGGAGATAAATGATTCTTTAATATTTTATTTTGTTGTTTTGTAATCATATTCAAACATATAAGGCATCTTTCAACAAAACCTCTAATATTACATTTAATATACAGGTATGAAAATTGTAGATGAATATCATGATAATCCTTCCAAAACAAAGAAACTTAATGACTCATCTTTCTACTAATCATCAGTTATCATCTTCAAGTCATGTCTCTCTTATAATTATAGAATCTAAGTGTAATACCCTATATTCCATGACCTACTCATCATGTGATTATTGGATATTGATATTATATATATTATTTCTAAATTGATTATAATCTACATATAAGATAATATCATCCATATGTGACATGAATATTTGATAATAATTATCATCAATAACTTTTTATATATGAATCATTGGAATAAGGGAATCAATAATTTCTTTTATTTACCAGAGTGTATTATGTAAAAAATCAAAACATTCAGTGTATTCCACCAAAAAAAATTTCATGTGATTTCTACACAATTGAAAATAGATATATATTATATTTATCAAGTTTTTGAACACAAAAAAATTTGATTATTATATATTTCATTCCCTAAAATCATTGGAGAATGAAAAAAATGAAAAATGAAAAATAATGATTTGGGTAATTTCATTCATGTGGTCACAAAAATCATGAAACATAAGCCACCACTAGATGTACATTCATATAGAAATACCCAAATTATATTGAAGAAGCATCATAATATTTTCTATATCACTAAATTGTATGCAATATAAGAAAAAAATAACCCATAGGAGGATATTTCAATATATCATTAAATAATAACTCACATTTATATGATAAATTTTATTTCACTATATTTATATTTAAATATATCATTGGAGTGGTGATCAATGGAATGTGATAAATATTGTGAATGTAATACCCAATAATTTCATGGAGACTATATTCAAAAAATTGGATTGTTTTGACCTTCTAAATCATCACTAAATCCAAATTCCCATGATATAGTAAAATAGAAAATTCATATATAACATTCATGAGAAATATAACATCTTGAATTTATAAATAAAATTTGGATAATTAAGAATATATCCAATTTTCACATAAGTAATTCAAAAATATATATAAATTTTGACCAAACATTCAATTATATGGATAATAAAGAAAGATAACATTCATACAAAAGAATACAATGTTTTCCTAAAACTCGTGAAAAATCATATTCCCTAAATCTAGTAATAATATATAAATATATTTTAGGACAACTGCAATTAATAAATATTTAAAATTTTCATATCGGGATTAGAGATATTTCTAAAAAATAGCCACTACACTAACTAAAATATTATATAAACATAAATTATGATCAACACATTAATACCATATATTACCTTCAATTGATTGAAAGGAAAATAAATTCATGGAGGATGGTTGTTTTCATGATTATGACATAATAATCTATACATATGTGTAATATTGCATCATAATTCTAATAAAAAGGACTAATGAGAAGTGATAAATCATATAATCCCCTTGAATTCTTGTTCAGACTGATCATTTTTTAATTCCATCTATTAAGTTGCAGTTATATAATATTGCGGGATATATATTGCTTCTATTACTGGGAATAATTCATTGGTAACTCCCACTTTTCACATTGGAGGAATCTAGATAAAAGTTTTTAGAATACATCAGGATAATAATACATAATGAGAGGTAATACTCTCCATTAAATGGAATTAACCACTTCAAAATTTGGCATGATATCTCAATAGTTATATCTCATTATTTCACTCTATTAGGTCCTTCATGACCTTCCTTGAGATCCCACAACCCTTTGAGAAAGGATACAATACCTATATTAGATGATAAAGGCTCAACCTATTATGAAAATAAATTAAACAATGAAACATGGATAACTAGTTCATCTCCTAGATGACATCAATAATGTTAACATTGATAACCAAGAGATACTAAATATGCCGATAATATTCCACCACTAATGAAAATGAACTTTATCTTTTATTTTAATATCTAATTATTCTCAAATAATCATTGAGACATATATATGAGCATATTAAATAAATATTATACTCAAGAAGTATGTACAAATTCTTAAAAATAATGAATGTAAAGAACCTGTCTCAAATAGATCACACACTAAATGATAAAATATCAGGATAACAGAACTAAAATTTGAATTCAATGATCTATAATATGGAAAGTTATTCTATACAACATTTATTCAATCAACATCATTACAAAAAAATTAAAAAAAATACATTTAAGAAGACTGTATAGTAGTTAATCGACATTAAACACCATGTCAGCCACCTCAACCATTATATCTTGATGCTATTGAAATACTTCATGAAGATAATATATTTTAAATTTCATAAGATTCCTAGTTTTTTGCGGTTGATTCTAAATAAATAAAAAAAGAACCCACCCACAAAACCTCTAAATGTTACTTTACTAGTTACAATAGTGGTAATAATTTTCTTCCAAGTTAATATTTATTCTAATGTTATCACACCATCCTAGTGATGATACTATACAATGTAACTTCCTGATCTATGATATAATGGTATTCCACAATATTCTTCCATAGTGAAAACCATTACTTCTCACATTCTCTCACTATCACTTCTAACCATCCAAATAGATTTAGATTTGTGTTTGAATTTTTGATTTACTACGGGATCCAACCCAACTTGAGAAAAGATTTCAAGAATGGTTACCTTATTGATCACTTCTAAAAACAATTCAAATTAAATATCATATCCTTGGTTTGTAGATAGTCTATAATCCCCACATTTATACACTTTTCCATAGACATGTTATCCCTTAATAGATAGAGATAATAGAAAATTATGTTGGTAAATGTAGTGGGGTACTCGATAACTGACATCTAACCATAATAGAGTCTCTAAAATTAATTCCCCATCACATGGCATAGGATAGTACTTATGGCTTATCTAGAAAATGTCACATAAAACCCTTCTTTGGGGTTCAATTTCAAATTTTATACTCACAAATCACATTCAATCATAATCATTCTTCACCATCAATAATGGGGATAGAAATCCATATTGATTTATACATTGTGTTTTAATTTTTTTTAGTATTTGTTGGAGGTTGGTAATCCAATAAATTGGTCTATTTGGGACACACATAACCTTGAAATATAAAATGATATTGTAAATTAAAGTAACGAAAAACACTTTGAGTCCATAGGCTCATTTCCTAGAACTCTCTAAAACTATAACTGATGAATCTTGATGATCCACTATATTGCCTAATGGAAGTCACTAATCTGATATGTCAGTACGTTATCACCCTCTTATAGTGTGTGCTCATCCACATACAATGCGTTATAATATTGTTATAGTGTATTATCCTCTTCCCATACATAGTTTGTATAAGTTTGTCATTTAGTTTTCATCAAATATAATTTTGTTGAATATATAATCAATAATTTCATCGAAGAAAATAAGAACCCTAAGAATTTATATTATTATATAGGCTAGATATAACCTCATTAATATCTCATTATCATTCATTTTTTGAATAATATATTATTTTATATTCTATTTAATCCATTTTAAAAAAATATCACCTTCAAGGAAACTTTTAAAAATGAGTATAAAAATTAATTTAGTATAAAAAAATTAATATAAATACCATAACCTTATATGGAACTATCGAATATGTTAGATAAGTTTATATCATGTATTAAACTAAAAATTAAAATTTATTATATAGGTAAAACCCAATTATTATATTTAATATTATTGTTACTATGGAAAATCAACAAATAAATTATATAAAAATTAATGATATTATATAATACATCATCATATAATAATATATTTTTGTCTACCTTACTATATATAGAATGAAATGTGAGACTTATAGATTGATGACTGAATCAGTGATTACTTAAATAAAGTGATCCCTAGACTACCCCATGTAACATGGGATTCCACCATAATTATATTGTCTAAAAATATTTATGGTTTAATTACTCAAAACTAGTGGTCTTATTTTCTAGAATACACCCAATAACTATCCCTATGAGTCCATGGTGGGTTCAAGTACCTTTTTTTATTTTTCTATAACCAAGAAAACTAAATGAAATCTATGCTATATCAATAATAAAACTCATGAACATAGAATAGTCTCTAAAATTGGTACAAAAATAAATAGGTTCATCTGTTACTAATATAAGAGGTAGTTTACCCACATAATGTAATTAAAACACTAATTAAACCATGTAGTAATATATTTAAGGGACTTTTTTTGATATTGATAATCTCACAATCAAATATCTCATTATTGATGGTTGTGTATGTTTAAATAAATATTAAAAATAAAAACTAGTCCATGAAGAGTAATATTTCATTAAAAAAGAACTAGGAAAAGGAAACAAAAAATATAATATTCCAATTAGATTATTTCAAACCCAAATATATATAATTGGGTATGAAAAATGACTCCTAATGTCCATATGTAATACTATATGGTATGAATATCCAAAAAAATGTGACTAGGGGAATCACATATACAACTGACATACCAATGTTGAAAATATTAATAAAATGATAACCTATTATTCAAAAAACATATGTGTTTATTGATATCATGATTAGGTGATATCCCTTAAATTAATCAAATATAAATGGACCTGCATGACATTCAGAGAAGAACACAACGATTTTCTGTATAGACACTCCAATGTTAATAAAAACAATAAACCTATAAATATGTCCTATAATATTATTTATACCTAAAAAATATAGTTCTATAAGAAAAATAAAAAAAAGAATAAATATTAACTTTAAGGATAACAAAATCATATTAACTAAAATGTAACTCCCTCATAATGGAGGTTCCAATCCATTTTAACAGTGTTGATCTTCGACTCTGAAAATGAGATTAGGTACTAAGGTATCACATATAGGATGAATAACATGTGTCATAATATTAAAAAAATATAATCATATGCACCTTCACATATGGTTATATTTTATGAAATAATATTTTTTCGATGAGACATATCCTAGAAGGAAAATAATTATGTTGAGAAATTGGGGTATTTATTCTAGATAATAGAATATCTATCTGACAAATCATATATTACATCGTTGGAAACATGACTACCAAACCAAAACTATAAACCTACCATCTATAACAAGTAATCTTCTAGACCTTTAATATAGATTAGTTCACCAATAAATGTACAAATCACCAAAATATAGAAGAAGGGATTTAATTTCTCTAAATAGAATGTTCATGGAACCTATCCATTTTTTTTGATATACAATAAAATTTAATTTTGGTAACTTCGTTGTATTTTATAAAATATTTCTTAATTGGAATAATATAATGATTGATCAAATGAAAAATGAATAATACTAAAATAAAAGGAAATAAAATAGTTTAAAATTATTTTAAATTCATAGGGGAACATAATACAAATTTTTTATGTGGGAAACTAAATTTAAATTGAATAATCTATCTAAAAAAACTACAAATCTTTAGTTACAAGGGACTCTATCTGGATATAATTATATATTGTCCTTCTTGAAGACAAGTCCAAAAAATCATTCCATCCAAAATCAATAATGTGAGGATGTCAAACCATTGGGATATATTTCACTCTGAATCCTTTTTGTGAAATTATCCCACAACCCTTAACTAGTATTCATCTTTAAAAAATGTGGTAACCGTATCCTTTTTTAGAAGTACTCATTCATTTTCTATCACACCTTGTTTCAATGAAAATTAATTGATGGTCCTATACTATAATTAGGAATCCAATTTACCATCACTACTTTAACTTGAAAATATGATGAGTGATAAATGATATTATTTCACATCTCTATAAAGAAACTTATGTATCATTTTCCAAATATAGATAATTGTTAAGTGAATTAATCAATGTTGTTCTTATGTGAAATATTAATCTTTACAGGAATCATCCAAAAAAATTAAACCATTGTCCAAAATTTTTCTAGAAAATAAATACATCACATGAAACATCCTTATGCTCACATTACTCTTTACCTTGGAAAATGTTTTATCCCCATGTGCTTGAATATATTTATTACTCCTTTAATATTTTTATTGTTGAACACCACTATTTTTTTCATCCCTTAAAATGACTATGAATATCCATTATAAGGATGTTCATGTCTCTATGTTGTCATTATAGGTGTAATTTTTGAAATAGATGTTATAGAGATTAAAATATTTGACAAAAAAAATATTCTCATAAAAAAATCAACAATATCCCACATTTAAATTGTTTTTATTCGTAATGCTAAAACATTTGAGCCTCAAAGTCTATTTATAAGTGTTCTAACAAAATAAATTATCCAGTGTCTAAAAACACCATCTAGCATTTACCCCAATGGAAACTCAACATGTTTCCCCAAAATTTCCATTCCACCCAATTCCACAACAACATGTATAAATAAACCATTTCATTATAATATGACATAAATTAATTTTATATTTAATTTTCATGAAACCCAATTATTTATATAGATGATGGGGAACCATACATGAAGCATAAGAGATAATTCAAAAACATATACACACCCCCAAATTATTTAACACTTATTCTATCCCTAGAAAACTATTAAATGAATCTATTGAATTTCCCTATATAAAACATTCATGAGAATAAATTTTACTTTATTTATGTCTAATAAAAAATTCATAATATGTACTATGTCTATAGACACTCTCCATTTACAGACCTGTAATACTAAAAATATACAACTAAAATTATATATATAATACAATGAACATTACATATAACACTATAAATGATCACTATTTGAGTCATAAAACAACATCATTTCGGTATCATTTAAATAAAAAGATCCTAATTAAACTACTATATAAAATTACTTCACCATTTTGTAGTAAAATAAAATAAAATTTTGTCCTTTTCCCATTATATTATAGTCTTCTTCTCAATCGTCATATTACTCCATTACATATTATTATTAATATTTCATCTCAATATAAATGTAAATTTTAATGTATTCATCGCCACTATATTACATGGAAACACTCTGAAAACATTGATTTTTCCCTATTATAGCATCTACATGACAATGGGAAACATTTCAAATTTATTTCAAATGAGAGAAAAAATAAAATCATCCTAGAATAAAATTTTTAATACAACAATTAGGTTATAACCAACATAGTACATCATTGTTTCTTGATATTATCCAATGTTCCAAGTCTTTTATCCTCAAAATATAAGCCTCAACATCAATAAACCTTCTAAACCATTTAAATTATCTAACTCGTATCATGTCAAAACCATTACTATTTATTCTAAAAAATATTTTGATATATACCACACCATTTTTTTCTCCATGAAGGTTATAAAAACTCTATAGAAATATTCTTAAAGATATAACACATGTACACCTTTTATGCCTCCTCATTAATTAATATAAAATTAATAATGTCCCTTATGAGAAGAATAAAAAATATTTATTATGATGATATAATAATTCAATATCATTTAAGAAGATAAAAAAGTACACTACTTATAATTGTCACAATCCCACTGAATATTATATTCTCTACATCCATGTTCTTGTAAGACATATAAAAACTCATTGATTTCTCCCCTTCGTAGACCCATGTGATCTAGATACCCATTACATAGTGATGATATTTAGTATGTTTTATTTTCTATAGCATTGAAGACACCTTATAGGAAAAAATAATTTGAAAGAAAAAAATGTTTTATTGTTTTTCATAACCTTTAACCCCTTATATGCAAAACATTTTATATAAACCCACCTCTCTAGTAGATAATTAAGGAGACCTTCTGATTTACCATTTCTATGACACACTCTTTGATTCCATTTCTCTTACAAACTAACCAATAATAGTAAAAAATGTTCACTCTCGAACCATATCCAATATAAGAAAACACATTTTCCTCTACTAGTAATTGAAAAGAGATCTCTAGATCAATTTTAACATGATTCAAGTGGCTATGTATAAATCAAAGAAAAAAAAAACAAAATCCTGGCTGTTTGATATGTGGAACATCCAACAATTAACCTTTCATAATATATACATCATTTTATATTTCCAATTACATTATTCGTTGCCTTCCCAGTGCTCAATATATAAGTATAATTCAACATCTTATATAGATAAAACTTATGGAATATTACATTTTTTTATATTATTAGTGTTTCTAATTCATCTAAACACATCTCTTATATATGATTCACTATATATAAAAATTCAAAACTATATATGTGTAGTGAATCAATCATTCTTCGTAGTAAAAATATTCCACCATCATAACATAAATATATATTTTAGAAATTAAAAGAAAATCCTATGGATAAAATGATCTCACACAAAACATGAAGCGTTCAACTGATCAATAAAATATTTGTAATTCTTATATACTCCTATAACTATATTTAGAATGCCAAATAAAAAATAAAAAAAATATAAGGACCCAAATAATAAGAGTAATATATATATATATATTGAATATCAAGTACCTCCATGATATTTATAGCAGTCTATAAACCATGTCCTTTTATATATATCATTATATTAATTTATTAATAATTAAATATCAAATTACCAGCCAATGGTTGTAAAATCTAGTTTCTCAGAAGGCTAGTTAAATAATGATAAAAACATGTTACTAAATAAAACATTTCATTATCATTATGAAATTCTAAATTCCATTCACAAAATACATATTCATAGGATAACCTGAGGATAACATGAACAAATGGATGAGCTAAAAATCCCATTAAGTGAATAAACAATACAATAAAGATTTAAAAAATGGTTACAAGGCATAACATAATGATATAAAAAGGAATAGAACATGATTAAACAGTTGAAATAATAACATGGGATCATATAACTGTGGGTTAATAGTAATATGGAAGAAAAATAAATAATGACCACATGTCAAGGTTCATTACAAAAATAGGGACAGAAGTGATGGATCATTGTACAAATGGTAGAACGAAATCAAGGATAAACACCATAACCATTGCACATAACGTCTCATGATACTAAACACTACCCAATGAATTGGATTAATATATGGGTGATCCCATCATAAAATGTACATAAATATATTTTCCTCTTATAGAATCGTAAATATTAAATCGAACATATACACAATGGTTTCCGCTGGAAAGAATTCAGTATCATAATTATATTAGACAACATATCTAAAGAGAATATCATAGTGGTGTATATAAAAGGAAGGATTTATGTCATAAATGAAAATTAGTAATGGAATATACGAATCTATAATAATAATTGATGTCAAATTGAATTGTAAATTGTGTTTATGAAACATTAGAAATAAAACATTTTACAATGCATTAAGGGAAAACACTCAAAATTAATTATAAGAAAGAGGGAACTATTGTTTGTATTAAAAAAATTAACAAAGAATTTTTTTAATGATAGAATGAGTGATGTTATAAAAATTAGGTTTTAATAAAATATATTATTTATCAAATTGTAAAATGGGTAATAATTCAATAATTTTCATTAAATCAGGCTTGCATATCGGGAAGAATTGTGTAGAGATCCTTTTAAAAACATGTATATCCATAAAAAGAAGGATGATTAGATATTTCTTCCAGATTTTGGAACATATACATAGAATTTATATTATCTATATAAAAATAAAAGATAATATCATTTTTGAAAATGATAGAATGAGTAACTGGATGGAATAAATTAGGTTCTGGTAGAGCCCCTTACATTATGACTAAAATTATTCTGCACTTTATATTAATTTCTTGAATAATCTGGGTAGATTCATTAATTAATAATTTAAAAGAAATTTATAAAAGTATTTTATTTATTATAACTTTATTATGTTGAATTATGACCTTTTATTGTTTAATAGATTTAATTTCATCGTTTAAGAGTGTTGATTTCCATAGTTTTCAAGATCAGTTTAGTTATATATCTATATTGAAAATATTTTAGAATCCGGATGGTTGTACATAACTAAATTTATCAGTTATTAAGGAACATATAGAATATTAAAATTACATCTATTTATTTGTTAGGGTGATTCATTAGATAAATCATTCATGATAATAATTTATATTAATTTACTATTTTTCAATTACAATGAACTCATTTTGTTATATAAATTAATATCATGTATAGAAAAATATATCAAAATAATACATATGATATAATAATTATATTATAATATTATTCCACATAAAAATTGTTTCATTTCTATCCTTTAAGATGATTCAACGATGAAATCACGTTGTCCACGATTGTTGTAAATCAGCACCTTAGAGACGCAGTTTTCATTAGTAATGTAAAAGAGTGGGGATAATAGATTTGATGTAGAATTATTCCATTTAAAATTATAAATTTATAGAACATGTATTATGATATATTTTTAATTCCATTTTAATGAGGGGAGGAGAAGAGTGAAAATGAAATGAAAGGAACATGAAAAGAAATTCAAGGAAAACAATTGAGTGTTTTACCTCTTCATTACTTTTTCATGGGAACCACCATGAGGGATAGGATTTTGTATTTTGATAATAAAACTAAATTTTGGATATATTATAGAGGTTTTATAAGACTAATGGGATGAATTTGAACAAGGATCAAGGCTTTAATGGTGGGAATAGAATAGGTGGTGATGGGTGGTATTTGTAGTGGAAGAGTTGAGTGTTTTCTCATTATTTTCCTCAATATTTTTTTATTTTTCTCAAGAAATTAAATAGAGTTGATTCTTCAGAATAAATATATTTATTGGGTAGAATGGTTTTGAACCATTTTTACTTACATAATCCATGAACAAATTAATAGTGTACTTAACATTTATTGTATTTAAATAGTAAATTATAGTATTATAATATTCACTAAAAATTTATGTAAATCATAAAAATCCAAATAATTTACCATAAAATTTTTAGACAATTATAATTAAAAAATAATATCCATTTGATTAAAATAATTTTCAAAATATGATACATATAATTTTTAATTAAAATAATCATTATCTTCGAAAATACAAATTTTAAAATTAAAAGTACATTTCTAACACTTTGAAAAATAAATTAAGGTCTCATTAAATTATATTATAATATTTAGATACAAAAATATTTTTTTAATATTAAATTTCCTAAATTTAAATTTTATTTTAATTTACTATATTAATAAAAAAATTATTTAAATATTTATAACCTATAAAAATACCAACACTTAATTAATATTTTATTAAATATTTACATTCTTACACCATGTCATAATTATATATCATTTTCACTTATATGAGGGATAAATATTATTTATACTGTCATTAGTAAGGTTACTATTCAATTGGCTAGTTGACTATTCATAAGTGTAACATTACTATTCCAATGTTTATGTTACTATTTAATTAGTATTAGTTCTTTAACATCAATAAATACTCTGTATTTAATTCATTTAGAATTTATAAATATTGTATTGTGTTATATAATGTTATTATGCCATTTGAAATAATTATAGGAAAGGAATTTGCATTGATAAAACATTGGGTTGTTAAATTCTCTGCCACCCTTGGAAATATCTCATTTGAAATTTCGATTTACATAATATTGTAAGAATATATGTGGGTACTTTAACTTCATCACATGTTCTGGTTCCTATATTGCTTCATCGAAGATGTGGTTCTTCCAAAGTACGTTGACCTGGTGAGTATCCTTTTTTTATAGAACCTTATCTCTATGATCCAACACCTTCACCGACTCCTCAGAATAAGTATCATTCTACAATAGTACATCCATTGAACTTTGTAAATTTGAAAGATACATTATATACTTCTTTAGTAGTTATACGTGGAATATATTAAGTACTTAAGACATGGTTGGTGGAATTTTCTATCTATTGGCCATAACTCACACATGATCAAGGGTCTTGAATGGGACGATGTACCAAGGACTCGGCACCCCATTCCTCCCATATCTCATGATCCACTTCAATGGGGATGTATAGAGGAATACCATATCCCCATCCTTAAGCATAGGGTCTCATTGATGATTTTATACATAGCTCTTTTGTCGAATTTGGGTTGTCTTGATGTGTGGATGAATGGGTTTCACCTTCTCCCCAATTTCGTTGACCATTTCAGGTTCATGTTTCTTATGTTCAACAAAAAAATTTCAACATGTTAGAGTTCTTCACCCTTTCCCATAAAGGGATTCATATGGGTCTATTTGGATGCTCGAGTGGAATCAATTATTATAAGAGAATTTGAATAGTGGTAGATGTTGGTCCAATAATCCTTTGAAGTCCATAGAATATGATATCAACATGTCATCTTGTTTCTATATAGTTTGATCAAAATGTATATCAGTTTGAGGATGATAGTCCACACTGAACTTCATCTCAGTGCTTAGATCATGTCAGATATTTTCCAGACCATAGAGGTAAATCTCAAATCTCAGACATATTCAATATATAGTGGTGTTCAATTTCACTTTAACCTATTTCTGATATATATTTTTGAATGTTGATCAAGTTTGAAGTCCTCATGAATTGTGAAAAAGTGAGTTGTCATTGTAATTAATTCCCTAATAACCCATATATAATTGTCTCGTTAGGATGTATTTGTAAGTCTTGTGACAAAGACTATGGTTATGATTTTCTATTTCCATTTTTGTATGGGTAATGGTTGAATCATCCCTTTATAATTTTTCCATTCTTTCTTCACTTGATGACATACCAGCCGCATTGATATATATTATGAAATAATTTATTTATATTGTACCAACAAAAGTTCTCTCAGATATCTTGATACATCTTTGTGCTCCTTGGGTGAAAATAAAATGTCGATCTATTTGTGTCATTAGGAAAATAACTATATAACCTTGTATTATATAAGAAAAATAGTACTAAATTTAATATTATGAATTCATTCTCATTGATCATGAACTTGGAGGATTTTTTATTTCATATTGCATCCACCCTTTTTTGAATTTCCACAACTTCTCTTTGAGAATCATTTATTTTCATCATAAGGGATGATTGATATATCATTTGAGAAAGGATTTATGATGTTACTCCCTTAATAATTCTTATTTACTTACATTTTATGTCCTATAATATTAGTGCCTTCCCAATTATCATAATTGATAATTTTGCTAGATCCTTTTTTACTTAGAGCATCAAGCGCCTTATTTGTCATACTAGGATGGTTGTGGATCAAGTAGTCATAATCATTGATGATATCTAACCATCCTTACTAGAGAATATAAATATCTTTATGTGTGGATATTTATTTTTTAAATTTTTATAAGTATATATCTCACACTTCTCCCCATAGCGATAATGAATCAACATTTTCAATTCCAATATCACATCTGCCGACTCTAGATCATGTGTTAGATAGTTTTGATAATGAATTTTAAACTACCTAGAGGTGTAGGCTATCAATTTTTAATTTTTCATTACTACACAACATAATAACATCATTTATGTTTCAATACATACCATAATTAGTCCTCCACTTGTCAGGAGTGTGTGTATTGAGCCAGTGATAAGAATATATTTTAGATCATTAAATCAGTTATCATATTCTTGAGTCCAGAAAAATATCACACCCTTCTATTTTATATTTTTTATTGGTTTTTAAAATCAAGATATGTTCTTCAATTTTTTATTATAATAATTAACTAGACTAACAAAGATGTAGATCTCAATTACATATATCAGCCTAGGTTACTCTTCGATTGGATTTGTCGAAGAAGGGTCCACATATATCACTTTATTGGTCATAACATGCCCTAAGAATGATACATATTCCATCCTTAAATCACATTTAATATACTTTTCATATATTTTATCCCTTTTAAATTTCTTTATCATAGTATTAAATTGACCATTTTCCTCCATTATCTTAGAGTATATTAGAATGTCATTGATAAAGACTGCCAAAAAAATTTTGTGGTAAAATATGATGACTCTATTCATTAAATCCCTGAATATTTATGGAGTATTACTGATTCAACTGGAATCACTATGAAATCATATTTTACATACCTCATTCAAAAGAAATTCTTTGAAATATCTTACATCCTCACCATTAATTATTGATATCCTGAATGAAGGTCCATCGTAGAGAAATAAATTCCTCCATGTAGCTGATCAAATCGGTCATCTATCCGTGGTAGGGGACACTAGTTCTTTATAATTATTTTATTGAGAACTCAATAATTTATGTAGAGGTACATTTATCCAACCTTCTTCTTAACAATGTGGACTAACACAACCCATGGTGAAACACTCGGGAATATGAAAATAGTGTCTATATTCTCCTATAAATTCTTTATTAGTATATCTATCTCAAAAGTATACATTCATTAAAGATTTTTTTAGGTAAGGATCCAGTAATAAGTTCTATTGATACATAAACTTCTTAATTATGGGGAATACTAAGAAATATTTCATGGAATAAATCTATGTAATTTTATATGATATCCATGTCTTAAATCAAGCTCATCCACTTTATCTCGATCATTTTAGAGAGATATGATTTCTCACTAGGTAGTAATATTCACACTTACGATGACGATTCTGAAAGAGATTTATCTTCATCATTACAATTTGAATTAATTGTTTGTTGCTTTCATATGTGAACAGTGATATCCATTTACTAAACGTTGACATTTTATTTTTATAAATATAACTAATCCATTACTAATGTTGCACAAAACCTACCAAGGGGTGTTCATATAATTTGAAAGGAGGATTATATAAAAAACATTAACTGGAGAGGAGTGATGTACTTTGGATACAATAATTTCTCCATTAGGTATTATCAAAGATAACTGAACCTACAAATTTTGATGTGGTGTTTAAATACTACTATTAAAATTTCCTGATATGAAAGAATTCATAGAAATAGAATAAAATATTACATTACCTATTATTGAATGAATAACCTCTGTACCTATCATAAAATTGTTCTCTGGATCCTCATTAGAAGTTTTGATTTCATAAGAACCTACTAGTTTCTATGGAGATTGTTGTTGATTGCCTCCAACAACCCTTGTCATATGATATTGGATCGAAAAATTCCATGTTTTTTAATGTTCGATAACTGCATTTCTTGATTCTTGTTTGACAATTTCTGGGATTCTTCTTACCACAATGTTGAGACATGATATAATCAGTTTTTTTCCATCATGGGATTTATTTGCTGATCCACCCCAATTGGACTCCATTTTTTCACTTTTGTTTATCTAGACCACAAGAACATTGAGTGTCTCTAATCTCATTTTTAACCTTATGGGTAAAACATACAATATCCTCACAATTATAGAAGTCTTGAAGACCCAATTATTTTTGTTTACTCGACATTATTACACTAATTAAGTGTTCCAAATTACTTTTAGTGGTCATGATAAAGCCTGGTGATTATATTAAAAGCATGAAAAATATTTCTTTATACACACAGACATACTCATCCTCATTCTTATTATGCCTGAGGATCATTCATTACATCTCGATATAGAGGTTTTGGGGAAAATATTTTTGGAAGAACATTTTCTTGAATTCCTATCAATCCATGGAATAAATTCCCTCCATAGAATTTTTATTTTTATTGAGTTTCCACTGATTATAAGCCTAACAATCAAAAAAATAGGCCGCCCAAAAAAATTTCTTCTTATGAGAAATAGAGGATAGAGAATATCTATTCAATTGAGTTAATCCACTATACTTCGAGGAGGGGATTAGAATATCCAGTAATTATGGGAGGCCATTTTCACATGAAATATTCTATAGAAACATGATCATACAATTGAGAAGGATGTAAGTCCACACGATTCATGTTATTTTTCATAACATGAGACAGTTGAGAAGGTAATGTTATTATGTTTTGAGCCCCCATTTCAATTATATTTTATATATCATTAGGGAAATCATCATATTTCCCATCACATTTATTTTTGTCACATATTATTCTATTACCCATCATTAACAAAGAAAACTAATGATAAATTATTGAGATTGAATACATGTATAGTAAGCACAAAAAGGAAACAATAAACATTAAAGGGATAAATTTAAAAGTAAAACTATATCTTAATGCGTGATTACCTAGGATTCAGTACATATTATCCCTAATATATTTTCAATCATATATCCTTATGATAATTTCTATTATTTCCTTGATAATGGTTTGTAATGATTTTTTATATTTACCAAATCATATCCCATGGGAGTGTCAAACCCGGTGTGAAGTAAGGCACATTGTCATGTACTAGGTTACCTCGATTCAGGCTTGAAACACCATATCAGAGTTTTTACTCCTATGTACTTCTATTTTAGATCCAAATACAAGTGTATTATCTAGACATTTATATATTTTATTGATAAAACTCTTAATTTATTCGTACAAAAGTTTGGTGGCATTTTCATATACATAATATTATCCTTGAGGTTCTGATTAAAGTTCTATATTCTTAATCTCCAAAAAAATAAATAGACATTTTATTTGATACCAACAATAATAACACTATCCTTTTACACATATCTTTGAATGATTTTAAGTACAATTAAACATTAAATTAGAAGACCAGGATCAGGAATTATGGTATCTTGGATGACTATGTATATAAAACTAAAAAAATGGGACTAAAGATAACATTTCATTTATTTTTTTTATCCATTTTGATCTACTAAAATTCATTAAGACCTTAAATATTCATAAGATAACCTATGGAAAAAATGAAAAAAATGGATGTTCTCAGAATCCATGTAATGGAATAAACATTAAAATAATCTTATCACGTGGGTTCGATGGATTAAAATAATGATATATAAAGGCATGAAACATGATTAAACATTTTGTGTCATAACATAGGATCATATAATATTAGATTTAATGTAATGTAGAAGAAATATAAAAAAAATTATAACAAGTTAAGGCTCTTTTCACATAGAGGACCATGATTCAAGGCTCATTTCACATATAGTTTTAAGAGTCATCGCTCATTTCACAAAGAGGAGCACGAGTGGAGGCTCATTTCACATATAAGATCATGATTCAATGATTACCACCATGATTGTTTCACATGGAATATCATGAGACAAAACATTACCCAATTAATTACATAACTATATAGGAACCCCAATCATTAAATGTTCATGAAAATTTTCTCCACATAAATAATTATACAATTACATTCCAACATAAACATAATGATTACCCGTGGAAATAAATAAGTGTCATAATTATGTACAAAGGAATATTAAAAGGGAATATCATTGTGGTTTCAATGAATGGAAGAGTTACAATCATACATAAACATTTATAAATGAATATAAGTATATATCCTGAAAATTGATGTCAAAATGAAGTGAAAATAGTGTTTGAGAAACTTTAGAGATAAAAATTTTATTATTGTCTAATGGATAACAATCAAGATTATTTATAATGGAAAAGTAATAATTGTTTGTTTAAAAAAATAATTGAAACAAGTTAGTTTTTCATGATGAAATTATTGAAATAAATAATGGTGCCTTAAAACATATTACTTATCACACATTAAAATGTGTAAGAATTCAAGATGTTCCCTTGAACTGGGATTGCATATCGGGAAGAATTTTGAAAGGATCCATTTAAAAACATCTACATCCACCAAAAAGAATGATATATAGATCTTAGAACATTATTTTGGAAAATATAAATTTAATTTAAATGATTTACATAAAAATAAAATATTATTTCATTTGGGTAAAAATCAAGAATGAGTAACTCAAAGGAGTTAAGGTTATTTGGGAAGAATCCCATAACTTATGTAAGAAATAATTTTGCCCTTGATATTAATGTCAAGAATAAAAGAATTATAATAAATAATTAATTATTATAGAAGAATTTACATATTTATTTAAATTATTTTTATTTTATTATGTTTATTCATAGCCTTTTTGATGGGTTAAGGGATCCAATTTCATCATTTGGGTTCATTGATTTCCTTGGTTTTCATGATCATATTAAATTTATATGTTTAAGTAAAATCATGTATAATGAGGGTTATTTTATATAAATGGACATATATGTTATTAATGAACTTATATAAAATTAAATTACAATTTTTTCTGAGTATGATTTATTAGATAAATCAGAAATGATGTTTTTTAGATTAATGTAGAATTTTTTATCACAGTTAACTCATTTTGTTTCTAAATTAATATGCTATGTAAAAAATATGTGAATAAAATTAAATAAGATATTATAAATATATTATAATATGATTCAACCATAAAAATGGTATCATGAATATCTGTGAAGACAAAATTGACATATAAAATAACGTCTTCTAAGAAAGTGGTAAATCAGAACTTCACAAAACATGTTTTCATTCATATTGTAAAAGAGTGACAAGAAGATACATGGTGAATAATTAATAAATAAACATTATAAAATTCCATAATATATAAGATAATTGAGTTCTTATTCCATTTTTATGATGGGGGGTTAGGGTATAAAAAGAAAACAAATGACCTAGAAAAAAATTAAATGAAAATAGAACAACATTTTACCTTTTGATTCCTTCTTCTTAAGAACTTCCATAGGGGATTTTTTTTTCACTTTAATTTGTACCAAAATCTCCTATAAATAAGGGACACATTTGGAATGATTATTGGTTAAAATATGGAAAGGATATAGTCTTGAGAGGTGTGAGGAGATGAGTTGGTGTGGGTGGTATTTATAATTTATGAAAGGGGTACTTTCACATTATTTTACACAATTTTTTTATTAATTTTCTCAATACAAGTAATAAGGTTGATCCATGAGAATAAATATACTAATTAGGTCAGGTGAGTTAAAAAATATAATACTTATATAATAAATGAACTAATGAATATTCTATTTATCATATAATCTATATATTCCCCAAATTACAATATTTTATTAGTCACAAAAAATTAAACAATTTTTGAAAAATCACAAAAAATAACATTAACCATATTTCTACATATAGATTAAAAAATAAACAATATTTTATCATAATTATTTTATAATTATGAGAAATATAAATTTTAATTAAAATATTCAGTTAGTTGATTTTTTTAAATTTTAAATTACTTTTCTAGCACGTTGAAAAATTAATTAATGAGTCATAAAATTATCTTCTAACCATAAGAATTGAAAATATTAATTTATGAATACCTTTTATGATAAAAATTCTTTTAAATTACAAAAATAATAAAATAATGTAATTAAATATTTATGATCTATAAAAACTCTAACACTTAATTAATAATTTTTTAAAAACTTATTTACATATAGAATTATATAATTATATCATATTGTCATGTATAATTTAGATAAATTATATTTATACATTCTTTTATAAGTTTTCTATTGAGTTAGACCGTTTAATATTCATAAGTTTCACATTACTATTCAAAGGTTAAGTTACTATTTAATCAACACATGTTTTTTAACAACTAAGAACACGTATTATTTCATTCATTCATCATTTATGAATATTTTATTGTGTTCTCTTATATTCATGTAACATATGATATAATTTTAAGAAAATAATTTATATTGAAAAAATAATCGGTCGATAGAAGTGACATACTTATTGGAGAGTGGTGAAATAATGTACCAGAAGTTCCCTACTTTCTCCTAAAGTCATCAATAAAACATGAATGGGGTTTATTATAACCTTAATAAAAAACTATATTAATTTAGGGTGATAAATTTTGGATACTAGTTCACTGTATTCATGAGACTAATATTGAATCCCAGTAAATATTTACATGATATAAAAAATTGTAAAAATTTATCCCCTAAATTGCAGCTGACTCATGTGCTTCTTATATAATATCTATAGAGTACAAAACGATGAATTCAAATAAAAAACCTCACACAACCAGTTATAATCTTTGAAAGCCTCAATTTGAAACATTTATTTTATAAGGGTTTGATGTTCCATGACACAATACTTTGAATTTATGGCAGGATCTAGGAGGTATAATATCCCTAACTATCCCATGATTACCTTCCCTTCACATTCATTCATGTAAATTATTGTTCACTTAATATATATTCCCTAAAAAATTAGGGAATATGAATTAAGACATTGTAGAAATAAAAAAGAACCATACAGAAGGAAATTATATGGTGCCGAATTTTACTCATCATCCGGATAGAAAAAACCACCTCATTTCTCAAGAGAAAACCCCCTTTAGAATGGAACCCTCCATTCAGAAAAAAATATATCTTAAGAAAAAAAGGATCTTTATGGAAACTATTTTTGAAGAAAAATTCTCGAAATTCATCATGTTACTCATTTGGATCACAAGCATATGCATGGGTAATTCCCCTTTGGGGAAACACATGAGGACGACTATTTCAAGATTCAGTTTAACTGAAGTATATATAGATTTATCATCATTCAATAACTTATTTTTCACCCTCTATTTATATAGGTTCTCTAAAACATCCTTTGGGTAATTTTTTAGCCTCACTAATTTATAAATTACCCTCCATTTGACCGTTGAAAACATTCTCATTTGTGAATAATTCAATCTCTCCAATACAATTACCTTAAATACACTTATGTAGATACTTAAAACATCATAGAACCTTGATGTGTTTAATTTATAGTGAATCCTTTATAAGTTATACTACTAAACTCCTAAAATATGTAAATAAAAATTGTTAACATTTTCACATAATAAGGATCAACCATGCAAGATCTATAATGAAGCTTCATATTTTTCTTATGCATCCTTTGAAACATTGTTACTCATATAATTAATGAATATAGATATTCATACATAATCATCCCTGAACATGAACACCACTTATATTGAAATATCAAATGACAAAAAAATTTAAATTGTTAGTGAAGGAGAACACATATCCACATGGTTGAACAAAGTGTAAACTAAAAATGAAATGTTCTAAAAACATTTACATTAAACGAGAAAATAATTCTCACACATGAAGAAAAAAATCATCTTTAGAATTTTATACAATTATCAAGCCCTACATGAATGTATAGATGAAATCTTATAAACCCTATTATGAAATATAATAATGGGTATAAAAAGTGATGTTATATAGAATGCACCATGAGACATCCAAATATATAAATTATCATTAATAACATGTATCACATCTGTTGTAAATGTATGTCATTGACCATAAATAAAAAATCTTATATACCATTATATACACCCAATTAACCTATCTAACATAAAAATAAATACAATTCATATTTTTCATTCGTTTTAGAAGTTGTTTAGTCCCTGTAAATCAACAAAAATTTAGTTTTAAAAATTCAAAAAAGTAGAAAATTATAAAATGGTGTCACTCACAACATGTAACCTAAATAATAATTTAATAATTTTTTATTGAAAAAAATAATATTATGGAAAATATAAACCCAATTAACACATGAAATAAAAAAATTAATGGGTATAATAGTGATACGCCTAGAAAGTCCAATTATCCCCAAATTTTGAATGTCAAACTCATTACATGTTTTAAATAATGATTTTAAATCCATGGATCTTAACCCCAACCCATTGAAAAGATAACTCTATATTTATTAGAGTGGTGGAATGCATTTTTATATGAATTTTGATTGAAAAATTATCGATTAGATTAAAATAAGAGGATATATTCCACTATATTTTTTTGTTGAAAAACTAGTATAGGTTTTTTAATGATGACATGATACTATAATTGTAGAATAGATAATGTGTATTGTCACGACCCGTCCTCGGGGCCCGTGCCGTGACTACCCCATGCCCGCCTTCCATAGGCCAGGGGCTGGTGACTAGCACCAAGGCATGATTCTCGATATAAAGGGAAGGAATTTCCTTTGTAAAGTGAAAAAACATAAAGAGTAAGCAAGTGGAAGTAAACACTTTTTAAAAACTGGGTACAACAGTAAGTGTGGAAAAGTAAATGGGCTAGAATACACACCCAAACTGAAAGTAAAGTAAAACTGAAAAATGGAGTACAGGAACCGAAAAAGTAAAGCCGCAGCGTCGAGCCGTCCACTGGAAGTACCATATGAAGGGTGGGTACAGATACCCTCCACAGCTCCTCAGGTCCAGCCGTCCGCTCCGAGTATGTCCCGCCCATTGGTCCACCTCCAGGTACCGACCTGCTCTACAAACCTCAACCGCGATCAGCGCTGTCCATCGTCTACAACCAACACAACGTAGTGCGGGCATAGCCCGTGGAGGGGTGAGTATAAGTTTTTCAATACGGACCCTAAGACCCCAGAAGGTCTCCCATAATCAACAAAGGATAATCCAAAAAGGAATGATACAATCACGAAGTAACATCTGACACTACTTAGGTATATTCCCATACATATACATAAGTCATCAATTCCAGTTCAGCTCCAACATCCCAGCCCAAGATCGATCACGTCCACACAGGATAGCACAACACAATCCGCACAGGAAAGCAAGTCAATAATATCGAAGATAATGATTGAATGTCAAGATTCAGCTCACACAGGTATACTTCTTCGTAGGATGATAGAGATGATCAGATGTAGCCACTGATTCATCTAAGCCATCGGACCTACACAGGATCGATAGGTACTAACCCCCGCAATGAACCACACAAAGTCGGACCCACACATGATCTGTAGGTGCTGGCCCACACAGGACTGCTGATCACTGACCCACACAGGATCAAACCCACACAGGATCGGTAGCACTGATCCACATAGGATCGCTGAGTGCTGTAGTCATCACCGTTGAATCCACGGAGGATTCCTGCACAGTCGTCATCGTCGTCGTAGTCGCAGCCAGCTCTAGGGTTCCCGTACACAGCAAGATCGTTCGGGAGGGTCCACTCCACGAGCCGAGGGGCTAATACATCAACTGTCACATATTCCAGATTTGATGTATCCAAATGTTCTGTATCGTCAACTGAAATCAACGTCACAGATGGCGCGTCAATCGGACGCCCGGTCTGAGAGTTATTGGCTTTTTCGTCCCAGGGGCCCGGTTGGTTTTTAAGTCAAAACCAACCCGACCGTACTCCATCTGCATCCAAACATCGAGCAGAGTAAGCCAAAAGGTCCGTCTCACTTAGAGGAATCCATTAAAGTTGACGTCACGTCAATCGGACATCTGGAGCTCAAGATATAAGCGTTTCCACTCCGAGAGCCCAGTTGGTTTCATGTACGAACCAACCCGGACGAACCAAAAGTACTCCGAAACCTTGAGTGTAATATACCGAAATGACCATCTCGATCCAAGGATCACATCGTAGGTGACAGTGCATCGATCGGAGGTCTGCATGCAGTGTTATGGGGAAAAGACCATGAGAGGTCCGGTATTAGGGGGTTCGGGCCCGGTCTGACCATGCTCGGTACCCCCTGGGTCAGCCCGAACTGGTATGACCCGACCCGGGTCCGGGTCCGGGTCCGGCCCAATAGGGCGTAGCCCGGCCTCGCGGGCGCGGCCTGGCCAGCTCGGCCAGGCGGCTTGGCCGTAACAGCCGAGCGATGAAGGGGGGGGGGGGGGGCACTGCCCCCCACATGGTGAAACCGCGGCCCCCCATGTGGGGGGCTGATCTAGCTGGCCAGCCGGGGGTTACGACCCCCGGCGCTTCCACCGGATCGGTCGTCCTGCTCCGGCTGGCTGGCTGCTACTGCCACGGGACTGGGGCGATCCCATCCCCTTGCTCCGACGCCGGCGGCCGGAAACCGGCCGCTGTCCCATGCTCTGCCACGGCCTATGGCCGCGGCCTTGGTCCGTCCGACGCAGCGCGACGGTGCCGTGCCCCTCCGCCGTGGCCCCGCTCCGGCCGCGGTGCTTTTGTGGTTCTCCAACGTGGCGCGAAGGCTCCGCGACTTGTACGTCTTCAATGGCGTGGTGCGACGGCGCCACGCTTCTTCCCCCAAACTCATAGCTTCCGCGCGGTGCAACGGCACTGCGCCGCCTAACACGTGCCACAACAAAACCCAACAACCAAGGGGGAGGAGGATCAACCATGTTCATGTCGTCCGACCTCCTCCCGTTATTGCGATATCGGGCAGATCAAATTGAAAAGAATAATGGCGGCGGAATTAATCACGAACAAAAAATCAAAAATAAACCCCTACCTGGAGCATAGTTGAACGAAGGCTCGCCGCGGAATTGCACGTCACAGAAGAAGGCGTCGTGGAAGAAGGATTGTCACATCGCAGAGAAAAGATTCGTCGGCGTCGCGTCGTCGATCTCCGAGGATCTGGCATTCTTGTCGTCCTTCGTCGGAGTTCGGCGTTCTTCGTCAGCAGCGGTGCATTCTTTACGTTCTTTGGGTTCTTGATGAATAGGAAGAACTTCAAGGCTTAGAGCTTTTTCTCCCAATCCTCTCACAACCCCAACAACTATAATAAAATAAGAGTTTGTCTTATTTTATTTCTCAATCCAAGCGTTTTGAAAATAAAAAATGATTAAAACAATTAATTGAATTAATTGCAACGTTTAAATAGCCCATTTAATAGAGGCATTTAATAGTTAATTAAACACACAAGTTGACTTCAAATTAAAAGGGGGGGGGGTGCGGGTGTGTTACCATATTAATGGAGGGTGTTTATAAAGAAAAGAAATGGTGGGGATTGTGTGGGCCCCACCTCACAAATATCCTACCTAGTGGGTAGGATATTGTTGGTCCCACTTCATCTACTTAGTTTAGGTTAAAAAAAATAAAATAAAATTGGTTGCACTACTTTTATTTTATTTCTTCACATAACCCTAAAAATTAAAAAACTACACCCGAGAAAACGAAACACCAGAAAAGGCGTTTCTAAGAAATTACCGGCACTACGATTCCATCGGATCCCTCAGAATTCGATTCCGAGCACCGGTTCAAAAGTTAAGAAAACTCGCTCGTTCATTCACTGAACATTCCCATGCTAAACATTGGAAAATGATTCCGGGCACACCGGGCCTCAGAATCAGGTGATTTCAGGAACTGCTATTGTAAAATCCCAAAGAAAATTAAGAAACAATTTCCCTTGAATTTTACAGGTCTTTACATTACTCCCACCTCAGGGATTTATGTCCCTGTAAAGATACATCATAAACTAGGGAAACAAATGTGGGTACTAAGCACGCATCTGAGCCTCCCACTCCCAAGTTCTCTCCTGGAGGTTCTCGTGCCGCCATCTGATGTGCACTAGAGGAATAGGCTGTCCACATAGGACCCGCTCCTATCGATCCTCAATCTTCACCGGGACTTCTGCAAATTTCTCCCCATCATCAACGTCCAGCTCCCCAAGGTCAATGATATGCGTCGGGTTGTGCACGTATCTTCTCAGCTGAGATACGTGGAAAACGTCGTGTACCCGGTGCAACTGAGGTGGTAGATCCAGGCGATAAGCCACCTCGCCAATCCTGTTGAGGACCTGGAATGGTCTGATGAAGTATGGAGACAACTTGCCGCCTTGGCCAAATCTCCATAATCCCGATCGAGGTGAGACCCACAAGAAGACGTGGTTGTCATCCTCAAACTCCAGTGGCCTCTGCCTCCTTTCATTATAAGACTTCTGTCGGCTCTAAGCTATCTTTATCTGCTCCTGGATGACCCGGACCTTCTCTATCGTGGCCTAGACCATCTCTGGTCCCATAAGTACTGACTCCCCAGGGTCTGTCCAGCACAAAGGAGATCTACAAGTTAGCCATACAATGCCTCGTATGGTGCCATCCCGATGGTGGAGTGGTAGCTGTTGTTGTACGCGAACTCCACCAAGGGTAGGTGGTCCTCCCAGATGCGACCAAAGTTGAGGACACATGCACGGAGCATGTCCTAGAGAGTCTGAATGGTCCTCTTCGTCTGACCATCCATCTGAGGGTGAAAGGCAGTGCTCAGACATAGCTGCGTCCCGAACACCTCCTGCAACCCCTTCTTAAGCTGGGAAGTAAAGCGAGCATCTTGATTGAAGATGATAGATGATGGAACACTATGAAGTCCTAAAATCTCCTGAACATAAAGACATCCCAAGCTCTCCACTGAGCCCTGCTCTCTGATGGGTAAGAAGTGGGCCGACTTGGTGAGTCGATTGAAAATAACCCAAATGGAGTCCTGACCTCTGGAAGTGCGTGGAAGTACAGTCACGAAATCCATAGATATTTCATCTCACTTCCACTCTGGGACCTCTAAGGGTTGTACCAATCCTGCTGGTACCTAGTGCTCTGCCTTCACCTGCTGGCAGGTGAGGCATCGAGAAATGAACTCTGCCACAACCTTCTTTATGCCCGGACACCTGTGCTGTCGACTGAGAACCTGGTACATCTTCACCACTCCAGGATGTACCACTAAAGAGGGAGTGTGAAACACTCTTAGCACCTCCTCCCATAAATCAACTGGTGCCAAGGTACATCCTCTAAAAAGTGCATCATTCTCTCCTCCTAAAGAGAAACCATCAGGTGCCTGTCCTGAGGATATCTGTGCACGCCGTGTCTCACAGTCGGCGTCCCCACGTTGTGCTTCTCTGACCCGCTACAGTAGTGGAGGAGTGACTATGAGTGACTGAAGAAAGGCTGCTCCATCACTATCCACAAAGGATATCTGCAAAGCGGCTAGCTCCTCTGTCGCCTCCCCAAGTAGCTGAATGACCATCCTCCTGCTGAGTGCATCGGCTACTATGTTCCCCTTTCTAGGAGTATAGACTATCTCAAAGTCATAGTCTTGGAAGAACTCGAGCCATCGCCGCTGTCTCAGGTTCATTTACTTCTGAGAGAAGATGTACTTGAGACTATGATGGTCAGAATAGACTGTAAAGCGCTCTCCCATCAGATAGTGTCACCATATCTTCAGAGCGAAGACCACTGCTGCTAACTTGAGGTCATGCGTAGCATAGTTCAGTTCATGCGGCCTCAACTGACGTGATGAATAGGTAATCAATGCACACTCCTGCATCAGGGCACATATGAGTATAGTCCCTAATGCATCGTTGTAGACTATGTACCATACTCCCTCCTCCGGCAACCTCAAGATAGGCGCACTGGTCAATCTCTGTCTCAGCTCCTGGAAGCTCTACTAAAATCTGTCTGACCACACAATGGGTTTCCCCTTCTTCGTAAAAGCTGAGAGTGGTGTTGCAACTCTGGAGAAGTCTGGCACAAATCTCCAATAGTACCCAGCTAGTCCCAATAAACTCCGCACCTCTGTCACAGTACTGGGTGGGTCCCAAGCTAGCACTGCCTCGATCTTCGCAGGATCCACCGCAACTCCCACCTCAGAGATGACGTGTCCCAAGCAGTGGACCTCGTGTATCCAAAACTGACACTTAGAGAGCTTACCATAAAGATGGTGCTCTCAGATTGTGTCCAGTACAACCCACAAGTGGTAGGCGTGCTCCTCCTCAGCCATCGAGTAAATCAAAATTTCGTTAATGAAGACCACGACAAATCGATCGAGGTATGGCTGAAAGAACCTATTCATGAGGCCCATGAACACTGCTGGATCCTTGGTTACGCCAAATGGCATAACCAAGAACTCATAGTGGCGATACCGACATCTTAAGGCCGTCTTCTGCACGTCCTTATCCCAAACTCTGAGCCGATGGTAGCCTGATCTAAGGTCTATCTTTGAGAACCATCGTGCTCCCTTGAGCTGATCGAAGAGGTCATCAATCCTCAGTAGCGGATACTTGTTCGTCACTGTCACCTGGTTCAGGCGACAATAGTTGACACAAAGTCTCAATCTCCCGTCCACCTTCTTGGCGAACAATATCGGGAAAGCCCAGGGTGAAACACTGGGTTGGATGAATCCCTTGCCCTGCAAGTCCTCCAACTGTACCCATAGTTATCGAAGTTCGGCGGGAGCCATCCGATATGCTGGGGTAGATATCCCGGCTTTCCTGGGGTACAGATCAATATAAAAGTCTACATCTTTGCGAGGAGGTAGTCCTGGAACGTCGTCGGAAAAAACATCCACATACTGATCCACCACTACAGGAAAACCAAGACTCCGCACGTCAACTGCTCCTAGGATGAGGCTAGCCAACTGATGAGTGATGAGATGTCCTCTCATTTGAGAGAGTCCATCCTGTGTTGTGAAGGCTCCCTTCTCATCGGTGAAGGTGAACCTGCTCCCATCGGTGCGTACACATCGCACCTTGCGCCTAAAATAGTCAATCTAAGCATGGACTGTAGATAACCAATCCATGCCCAATATGACATCGTAAGGCCTTGACGCCACTACAAGAAGATCCCAGCCAAAGCTCTCACCTCCTAGAGTAAGATCACACTACCGACACCAGTGCGTAATCATCGAGTCTGCTCCCATAGAAGTCTCTAGCTGTAAGGATCGAGCCAACAGCTCTGTCGGAATCTCCGAGCTTCGAACGAGGGCATCGACTATGAAAGAATTACTCACTCTTGTGTCTATAAGAACTGCAGAAAGGGTGTAATAGACATAGATAGTACCTAGAATCATCTCTGGCATGCTGTGGTCGTAGGCCTCCGCTGCCTGGAGATGTGCCTGTCTCTGCCCGCCAGCTCCCTGTGGTCGGGGTGGACCTTTTGGTGGTGGTGGTGGTAGAGCCTGAAAGCATCGCCCACCACCTGCTACTCGGCTAGCTCCTTTTCCTCATCCTCCTGCTCCCTACGGACCGCCACGATCAACCCTCTGCCTCTGCCTAGGTGGTCCCTCAACCGTCTGCTGCTCCTCGGTACGGCGGGTCAGGTAGTCACGAGCCATGTGGCCCTACCCGCCGCATGCATAGCACTGTCTTCCTCTCGAAAGACTGGCTCCGTTCTATGTGCCCTGCACCACTGAGCCAGTGTCCTGAGGTCGTCCTCCTAAGGGTCTAGTCTGCTGGGACCCATGTGTCATCCGTAAACTGCCAACTGCAGAAGACTCTGCTACGTGCCGCCCTGTGGTAGGTCTCGTCGCTGGTGTAGACTCAGCAAGAAAGCTCTCAATGAGAAGGGCTCTCTCTAGTACCATTTATTGATTCGGAATGTTGAGGGAGATCATTGATGCCCTGATCTCTTGCCTCAATCCCTGCTCGAAGGTCCAGGCCCGATAGAATGGGTCCCGTACCATGTCTGTCGAATAGCGCGAGAGATCTGTAAATCTCGCTGAGTACTGGGCGACCATCAAGCTGCCCTGTTGTAGTTGTAGAAGCTCCTGGATGCGCACCGCACGGAGGGTGGCTGGGACGAACTCCTAGCGGAAGAGGCTCTCAATGTCCGTCCGGAGGAGAGATGTCTCGTCGTGCACCTGGAGCATCACGATCCACCATCTTCCTGTTTCCGCATGTTGGAGGATCGCTGCGAGGATCGCCATGAGGTCTGCTGGTGACCTCACTATCCTAAAAACTCATACAACTGCCTCCAGCAAATCCTCGGTTTCCTAAGGATCCATCACCCCATTGAACCTGAGCGGTCACTGACGCTGAAAATCGTGCAGTGCACTAAGGCGAAATTCATCGTCAGTGGATGGGGCTGGTAGCATCGGTGGCTCGGCGGGTAGAGGTACCATAGGTGCCTCTACTGTCAATGGGCCCAGTACCGAGGACTCATCGCTCGGTGGGATGTCGTCACGTACAATGCTCAGAACCCTAGTTGGTTGCCGTTGTGGAGCCATCCTGAAAAGAAATAGTTGCACCACGGTCAAATTGTATACCTGGTGAGCTGACACAAAGTAATCACAAAGAAAACATGAAATACACATGCAATCAATGTTTTCATGCATTAATTTGGAAATCAGAAGTCAGGGTCCTGGTGTACAGATACGTAGGCCGCCGCACCAACACTAGACTCCCTGGACTGGCAACCACACTCAATACTCTTAACACTATTGCTTCACATAAAAAAAGATCAGAGTCCTATGTTCAGCGGTAGAAACGAACTCCTCTAATACCAATTTTTCACGACCCGTCCTCGGGGCCCGTGCTGTGACTACCCCAAGCCCGCCTTCCATAGGCCAGGGGCGGGTGACTAGCACCAAGGCATGATTCCATATAAAAATGGAAGGAATTGCCTTTGAAAAGTGAACAAACACATAGAGTAAGCAAGCAGAAGTAAACACTAAGTAAAAACTAGGTACAACAGTAAGTGCGGAAAATTAAATGGGCCAGAATACAAACCCAAACTGAAAGTAAAGTACAACTGAAAAAGGGAGTACATCAACTGAAAAGTAAAGCTGTAGTGTCGACCCGTCCATTGGATGTCCCACCTGAAGGGTGGGTACAAATAGCCTCCACAGCTCCTCGGGTCCAGCCGTCTGCTCTGAGTACGTCCCGCCCAGTGGTCCACCTGCAGGTACCGACCTGCTCTGTAAGCCTCAACCACAATCATCATTGTCCGTCGTCAGCAACCAACACAATGTAGTGTGGGCATAGCCCGTGAAGGGGTGAGTATAAGCTACTCAGTAGGGACCCCGAGACCCCCTAAGGTCTCCCAGAATCCACAAAGGATAATCCACAAAGGAAAGATAGAATCACGAAGTAACATCTGACACTACTTAGTTATATTCCCATATATATACCTAAGTCATCAATTCCAATTCGTCTCTAACATCCGAGACCATGTTCGATCACGTCCACACAGGATAGCACAACACAATCCACACAGGAAATAAAGTCAATCATATCGAAGATAATGATTGAAATTCAAGATTCAGCTCACACAGGTATACTTCATTGTAGGACGATAGAGATGATAAGATGTAGCCACTGATTCATCTAAGACATCATACCCACACAGAATCGATAGGTACTAACTACCACAATGACCCACAAAGGATCGATAGGTAACTAACCCCTGCAATGACCCAAACAGGGTCGGACCGACATATGATATGTAGGCGCTGGCCCATACATGACCACAGAGCGCTGACCCACATAGGATCTGACCCAAAAAATATCGGTAGCACTGATACACATAGGATCACTGAGTGTTGTAGTCGTCATCGTCGAATCCACGGAGGATTTCTGCACAGTCGTCATCTTCGTCGTAGTCGCAGCCAGCTCTAGGGTTCCCGCACACAGTAAGCTCGTTTGGGAGGGTCTGCTCCATGAGCTGAGGGGCTGATACATCAACTGACATGTAGTCCGGAGTTGATGTATCCAAAAGTTTCGTATCGTCAACAGGAACTCAACATCACAGACGGCGTGTCAATCAGACGCCCGGTCTGAGAGTTATTGGCTTTTCGTCCCAGGGGCCCGATTGGTGTTTAAGTCAAAACTAACCTGACTGTACTCCATCTGTATCCAAACCTCAAGCGGAGTAAGCCAAAAGGTCTGTCTCACTTAAGTAATCCATCAATGTTGACGGCACATCAATCGGACATCCGGAGCTCAAGTTATAAGCATTTCCGCTCCGAGGGCCCGGTTGGTTTCTTCTACGAACCAACCCGGCCAAACCCAAAGTTCCCCGAAACCTTGAGTGTAATACACCGAAACGACCGTCTCGATCCAAGGATTTCATCGCAGCTTACGGTACATTGATCGGAGGTCTGCAGCCCATGTTATGGGCAAAAGACCGTGAGAGGTCTGGTATTAGGGGGTTTGGGCCCGGTTCGACCCGGGTCCGGGTCCGGCCTGGGCGCGGTCTGGCCTGGCGGCCCGGCCTGGCGGGCTCGGCCTTGACATCTTGGCCAGGCAGCTCGGCCGTAATAGTCAAGCGATGAAGGGGGGGGGGGGCTACCCCCGCGTGGTGAAACCGCGGCCCCCATGTGGGGGGCTGCTCCAGCTGGCCAGCAGGGGGTTACGACCCCCGTCGCTTCCCCCTGACCGGTCGGCCCGCTCCGGCCAGCCGACTACTGCCGCTATGGGACCGGGGTGGTCCTATCCCCCTGCTCCGACGCCGACGGCCGGAAACCGGCCGCCATCCCCTACTCCGCCGCGGCCTATGGCCGCGCCCTTGGTCAGTCCGGCATGGCGCGACGGCGCCGCACCCCTCCGCAGCGGCCCCGCTCCGGCCGCGGTGCTTTTGTGGTTCTACGGCGCAGTGCAACGACACCGTGACTTGTTCGTCTTCAACGGCGTCGCGCGACGGCGCTGCGCTTCTTCACCCAAAATCATAGCTTCCGCGCGGTGCAACGGCACCGTGCCACCTTACAGGTTCCGCAACAAAACCCAACAACCAAGGGGGAGGAGGGTTGGTTGTGTTTGTGCGGTCCGACCTCCTCCCGTTATTGCGATATCAGGTGGCTAAAATTGGAATGAAGAATGGTAGTATAAGTAATCATGAACAAGCAATAAAAAATAAACCCCTACCTCGAGCGTAGTTGAACGAAGGCTCATCGCAGAATTGAACGTTGCGAAAGAAGGTGTCGTGGAAGGAGGATCATCGCGTTGCGGAGAAAAGATTCATCGGCGTCGTGTCGTTGATCTCTGAGGATCCGGAATTCTTGTCGTCCTTCGTCGGAGGTCAGCGTTCTTCGTCGGTGGCGGTGTGTTCTTCGCTTTCTTCGCGTTCTTGACGAAGTGGAAGAACTTCAAGGCTTAGATCTTTTTCTCCCAATCCTCTCACAACCCCAACAACTCTAATAAAATAAGAGTTTGTATTATTTTATTTCTCAATCCAAGCGTTTTGAAAATAAAAAAAGAATCAAACAATTAATTGAATTAATTGCAATGTTTACACCACCCATTTAATAGAGGCGTTAAATATTTAATTAAACGCACGAGTTGACTTCAAATTAAAAGGGGGGGGGGTGTGGGTGCATTACCTTATTAAGGGATGGGGTTTAGGAAGAAAAGAAATGGTGGGGCTCGTGTGGGCCCCACCTCACAAATATCCTACCTAGTGGTTAGGATATTGTGGGTCCCACTTCATCAACTTAGTTTAGGTTAAACAAAATAAAATAAAATTTGTTGCACCACTTTTATTTTATTCCTTCACTTAACCCAAAAATTTAAAAAACCACACCCGAGAAAACGCATCTCCGGAAAAGGTGTTTCTAAGCAATTATCGGCGCTGAAATTCCATCGGTACCCTTAGAATTTGATTCTGAGCACCGGTTCAAAAGTTAGGAAAACCGGCTCGTTCGTTCACTGAACGTACCCAAGATAAACTTTGGAAAATGATTCTGGGCACACCGAGCCTCCGAATCAGGTTCCGTCAAAAACTACGCACTTGTGAACTCCCAAAGAAAATTAAGAAAAAATTTCCCTTGAATTTTACAGGTCTTTATATGTATATCCAAACAATGAACCCTTAATAGAATCACCTAATTTAACCCTCCATAGATTATATCATAAAAGGGATAAATAAGATTGATAAGATCACATAATTCTTCAATAATGAATAATAGATATTTTAGCCAATTTTTTATTACACAAGAGTGATGGTGGTCACTACACGATAATGAATATCATAATTTCATAAAATAATTATTTTATGAGTAAATTAATCAACTTTACTTAAGGATTGGTAAAGATATCTCATAGTTAGCCAAGAGAATGATGGAATATCTTGAAGAGTTTATTAATGAGGTGATTCAGAAAAAAATTCTATGCTCAACTCAATTTAATTACATAATATAGATGTGAATGGTTAAAATTCCCATCATAAGATAAATATTCAACATTGCATTCCATACAATTGATAGAAATAAATTGAGTGCTCTGTTGTCATTTCATTAATTTCTTTGACCAATTAGTTTTAACTAAGTAATTCATACTAATGTATTTGTTACCAAGTTATTACAATATATTCCTCCATACCTTTCATCGAGGAAAATATCTTAAAATACCTTGTAACCATGGGAAACCCCTTAATCTCATAATAAGATATAAAAATTTAAATATAAATAATTTATTAAAATTACCCTTCTAAAGGTTTAGGGTATTTCAAATTCACCCCTCATATAGTACATTGGTTTACGCTGAAGAGTTCATTCTTACTAATGACTAATATTGTATAGAGTTTCAATATATCACGTGGATATCCAATTTAATAATAGCCAGTAAGATGAATTAGAAGATTAGTGTCTGAATAGAAAATATAGACCTCAACATATCCTACAAGAGTTATTAGTCCCCTCTCCCAAAAAAATGTCTTTAATTAATGGAACAATCAGTTTTCAAGCCATCTCATTCATTGAATGATATTTTAGGTACAAATAAATCGTTATATCTTATGATGGAGAATAATATAATTCATTTATGTCATCCCATAATGCATTATAGCACCATTGACCTATTTAGTTTTCCGAATGAAAAATTAACTTTTTAATGGGTCATATATTATCTACTTAATACCCTTCATGGAAAAGTGGTTAAATTTTATATAGAAAAATTGGTTATAAAATTAGTCCCCTTAAAATAAAATATTATCAATGAGGGTATGAAATATTCCATGTTATGTTCCCAAACAATGATGTTGTTCCATGATAAGATTTCATTCTGGATTACATCTAGGATGTTTCAATATTTTTGTTATTTCATACAATGGAATGAATATTGTAATGTATATGATAATGTTAATCACTAAAATTCCACCATACATGTAATTTTTGAGAGATAAATTGGGGGTTGTTTAGTAGTCATAAGGTGCGTTATTTACAAAATTGTTCATAAATGTATTACCTTTTGGAGTGTCTTGATGAAGTGTTACAGTTACCTATAGGATGAAGAATTCCAATGTGTTTTTAAATACATTAATTAGTACTTTCTACACCCTTTATTCACTATTACATTTAATCAAGGAAACCCCTTGATTATCTATTTCATATATTTCTGAGGATTTGATGGTTCCATATTTGCCTAAAATTATAATGGGTTTAAAGATAATATCAAATACAAAATCTGCTAAATTATGATAATCTATATGATTATATAATCTCTTATCAACCAAAAATTTATTTATTAGGTATTTGGGATCTATAAGATATATTTTTATTCTAAAAATCCTATGTTTTAGATGATCTCGCACTGTGATGCCCAAAAATACAACTTTATTTCTCCAATTTTGATTGGATGATTGGAATTATGGTTAGTGTTTTTTTAATAATTTGACATGATGATCCTCTATGATAATTTTATCAAGTGATATGTGTTTCTAGATTTATTCATCATTTAAATGAATATAACAGAACTACCCATAAATATTGAATTCCATGATATTGAAATTACCTATATTAATAATGAATTGACATACCAGCACATGATTTTTTATGGTTCCTCCTAAATCCTAGATGTAAAAAAACATGGTTATTACTAAACTCAACATGTTCAAGCATAGGATTTTAGTGACTTCTCCTTAAAATATTCATAATTCCATATTTATTTATTCATTCAGTAGGATGAACCAACAATAAAGAAAACTATGAATCACTCATTATTAATGTAGTGTTAATTATTGAAGTCCTAGTACCAATAATTCATAATAATTTTGTATTTTGGATGGATAAAAATGAAATCAGTGGTGATAAAACAATCAAAAAGGAGGAACTCATATCCTCAATTGATCATAATCATTAGTTAATTAAAAACTACCCCATTTAATCAAAAGTTTTCAATTTTATAATCCAAACAATTTTAAAATAGAGTATATTAAGAAATTAAATGTAGTGGTTTTTCCCAAATTAGGATGTCCTGGTCATCCATGTAGTATGTAGAGTGGTTATTAGAGTATTATCCTCAATGGTGAAGAAGAATTGTTGAATAATCTTAGGAAACATACCAATAAGGTCATTGAATTCCTCTTCTCTAGTAAACTGGTATAAATAAATGTTTCTAATGGTTTAATATCTCTAATATGTAATGTTTTCATTATGTCTAGACAAGAGTGAATAAGATCACAAGTGAGTAGTATATATTATTGACTATGATATTCAAAATTCGAAGTAGGTTCTCTTAAATAGAAATTTGAAATAATACCTCCTTGTTATATCAATTCAAATGTTGTTCCTTAGGTTATGTAGGAATATCATTCTCCGGAATGTCGATCTAATAAATCATGATATATTATCTACAAAAAAATCTAAAAAATGTGGTACATTTAACCTACTTTGATTCATAATTTCATGTAATTTAAAAATACATTAGATTCATTCAATCATTATCTATAACCATCCCGAGCTTCTACCACATCCAAATAGTATTTGGCATTAGTTGTTTTGGGATTCAATTTCTTGGGTCCATAACCCCTGATGATATAATAACCAATTATGTTCATTAATTATACTTCCAACCTATTCTCTATTTGGTTGAAGTTGTTCTCTTGAAGGATTTTATGAAAATCTTAGGGATAGATTTTGTGAGATCATACATGATCCATTCCTTTTGAATTAATGAACACAAGAATAAAATAATAATTTTTATACCATAATCTAAACAATATGTACATTGAGTAATGAATTTAACCTAACCAATCTTTATATTATCAATCACCAAAAAATGATTAAATTGATAAATTCATCTAAGCGTTTTAAATATTTTATACAAGTTATTGCATCAAATTAAAAATATTTTATTCTAAAACATTCTCTAATTTATTAGGAATATAATCAATGAATACATAAAAATATATATGGGAATATAAAACCACAACCATCTACAGTCATTTTACAAAAATAAGTTATTGTAATACTAATTGGTAGAGTAAAGAATACATCGATGAAAATAGGTTGAAAACATTGAAAAATCTAATAGAACATTAAAATTTTATGGATAATTATTTTTTTTTAAGATTAACTTTATTTTAATTCTATAAGATCATTTTAAATTATAATAAAGGTATCCAATGATAATAAGAACAAAACCACTAGTGGTGTGCCTAAGTGGGATGTTCTTTTATTTTTCACAATGCATAATAAAATGGTGCATAATCATTGAGAAACCTATATGGAGATTCAATCAAAAAAACAATGAATTAAATGACCCTCAACACATAAAATGAATAGATAAATTTAGATATATTCATAGCACAAAAAATAAAAATACTTAGATCTATCCACACTAGATACATTAAAGTAATTGAGCTATCCTTATCACATGATGGTACACTAAATGATATTTTTTTACTTACTGCATAACATTAAACTATATTGGAAATGAAATCATATAGTATCCTTAATCTAAAAAACATTATTATATTCCTCACTCAATATGAATCACCTTTTTTATTTGAATCATACTCCACCATTCTCCAATTATGGTATTGTAAAACCTTCAAACCAGGTATAATGAAATATATTATGTTCAATTATTTTCATTAGAAGATATATAATGATCATTGGATACCATATATTTAACATAGTCTAAAATTGAATTTCCGAAATCTCTTATCTCATTAGGTTTATCCTCAAATTAACATCTGGACGCCTCCAACTTCTTGCCACAAATACATTATCATTTCTGTAAATAATACCTTTGAGATAAATCATCATTGACACTTCTTCATAGAAATTTATATTGACTAATTATTATTTTTACAAGATAAATTAAAAAAATGATGGTCTCCAATATTTTGATCAATAATTAATATTTTAACTCCCATGTTTTAACATACTGTTTGGGGTCACTATTTTCACAGTAAAGTACATTCACATACCAAAAACTGAGATTTCCTTATCCACAATAGTGGTTGTCTAAGATCAATAATCAAAAAATTGGATTTTACCATTATTTAAATTCTATATTTATATTACTATAGTAACACAAGTCATTAAATATCATATATACATCCTTAGACCACATTTCCTCATTCCCCACATAGATCCCTTATAATTTGGTCGATCCTTACTATAATGTTTCTAATTAGGATGGATTTTTGAACCAAAAATCTCAATTTCCCCAACCCATAAATTTAAATGATTTTCATATCGAAAAGTTCAATTTATTATGGATTAATCCTAAAATTTATCAATATCTAATTGAATATATTCAATCATTTTTTGTATTATTTGTTTTCAATAATTTATAAAATCACTATCTTCTATATAAAAACACATTATTTATGGTTAATTCACATATTCCTAGTCTTTTCCCATAAATATACATACATGGAAAAACATCCTAGAGGATGAAATATTACAAACAATGTGGATGAACATATGATTCAAACATTGTTAGAGACCATCCCTTAAATTTTTTCACATTTTATTAAAATATTAATGTGTAACCCTTATTTTTATTCAATAAAAAGACATCATCAAACTATTTATCATTTCTCTATTTTTATCATTAGATTCAAACTATCCCCATTATATGTTTCTTCTTCCCCACATTCACTATTTTAAAGTGGAATGTAAGTATATTTGGTGTTAAAAATACTCACATGAGTTTTTTATATTATGTGGTAGAATTTTTTTTCCCAAAATTCATCCATATCATTTCCAAAATTCTAATGTGATGTTTTTTGAAGGTAGAAGAATGATTTTGACAACATAAAATTTTACTCTATTGTGTGTTTAATAGTTTTATTAATCATATTTTATGGGATTTTTTATCATAAAAAATCATGAAACAAATTTGATTTAATATTCTACATGATTATTATACAATCATTATTGATTATTGAAAAACATAATATAGAGATTTTGAAATAAAATTCCTTGATTGAGGTACCTGATGAGGGTCTTCGAAAGCTAAAATGTATCTATTGATATATTTGTTGATGATTTGATATTTCCTTTAAGATGAGAAATTCAATATTAGATATCCTTTTTAGGAGGAATTAATTTCTTATAAAAACTTGATATATTTATCCATATATGATACAATCCTGGGAAAAATTTAGAAACAATCAATTAGTCTTCATTTTGGGGATATATGTAGTTTTTTACATGGGTTGTTTATCAGGAATTATCAAGATCAGAAGCTTCTATTCTAGTACCAATGGATGTGATCTTCTAATACTATATAAACATATGAACCTTCATTTTTTTATCTTTATCCTCTAATTAGGTAATCTCTTATTCAATTTCCAACATATTCTTAGTGTGATCAATCTCCATCCTGAACATTGTTAAGTCAGATAATTGTGTCTTCTCTAAATCATGCTTTACCATTATGTAACAAATAATTACATGAATGACATGATTATTTATTCAAATAATTCATTGTTTCGCTAATAATTTGTGCAAGTCCCCCATTTGAACACCCATCATATATTGAATGGTTTTGGAAATTGTGAAAATATGTTCTTCTGTACCCTTCCTCAAATCACATATTTTTGTATGGACATGTTTGAGTATAATTCATCTTTATCATTAGTGTAATTCTCATTTTTATAATGAAATTTGATTTAAAAAATGGGATCCATGTAAATTTTTTATCATGAAATGACTCTGTAATAAAGGGAATGATCTTACAAACATATGTGGAAAATGTTGGAAAAATATTTAGAATGAAATTAGTCACTACATTGATTAAATAGGGACACATGAAAACGTAATAATATTTTGAACTTTGGTCCCCAATAATAATCTTTAAATTTTAATATCCTCTCAAAATTAGTTTAAATTCAACATTGGGTTATTCCACATCTCATATTCTATTGTAATAATATAGTATTCCCTCTAGATGATGGCCCTATTCAGATATAATTAAACCTTATCCTTTACTATGCCGATAGTGTGTTCTATTGGATAAATTTGATTATCATTTTATGAATCCTCCTGCATATATATAGGAAAATTATTTGTTTATCCTTACAAGAGATATGAAATTATTACTCATTATCATCTTGTTTAAAGAATATAATTTTTGCATCATAAAATGAATGTGAATCCAAATAGGGAAATTATTTATATTCCATTATAGATTAGTGAAAATATTATACTCCACTAATATGAAAATGGAATTCTCAAACCCATCAGTTCCCTCTGTAAGATCTGGTTCAATTAACAAATCATCCTATAAGGGGAGATTTATGGTAGTGGATGCCAACTCTATGACCATGTACCCCTTTGAACTTATGGGATATTATGATTCCAATATAAATGGGTTATTAACAGAGAACAAAAGTTTGAAAATACTGAAATAAAATCCATCTTAACATGTTGTTCCTAGGAATATTCAATTTATATTAAAATTTGAAATTACCCAGTAGCTTTCTCCAAAATAAGAACACTAGAATTTTTTTTCTCAAAAAACTATTCATAATGTGTGGGTGGTGACATAAATAATGTTTCACGTGGAATATATAATATGCCAATATTTTAAAATTTATTTTCATTAAATATTTTATTGCTAATCTTATTGTATACATAACATGAATTCTCGAAAAAAATAAGATATAATATTATTTAAATATTAAAATTAATTAACTATCCATTGGTTTGGAAGTAATGAATTTTAATAAGAAAAAAATGAAATAAATAATTGATTTTTCTCTATAATCAAAATTAACAATCTGTAATATATATTTATATTCATTTGGTTGGAAATTGTGATTAAATATTTAAATTAAAATAATTTATCTTTCATAATGTTTTTAATGGGTGAAATAAATTTAACAATTATAGATTAAATCATTCTACATCTAGAAATTATAATAATTATATAATTATATAATATATCAAATTAAATTTTTCATCATTCATTTTATTATTGATATAATAAAATGAATGATAATATGACCGTTTTTTGGAAATACTATTTCTAAAAAATTACTGTATTTTTTGAACGGATAATATAATTAATTTATGAATCCAACAAAAAATTATTTGGTTAAATAGATAAAAAAATTTATATATAAATTTCAATATTATTTTACAATTATATTTTGAAATTTTTTAAAAAATAATGAATTTTTGTGGAATATTGAGGATACTGATTTTTATTACAAACATTTTATTCCTTTAAGAAAATTGACATGTTCTGTCTTTTAAAGAAAATTTTCTAATTAATATTACTTAATTTATTCTAGTTATAATAATTATTTTATCAATTTGTTAAATTTAATTCTTCATTTTGGATAAAAACCAATATTACAAAAGAAGACAGTTTTTCTAGAAAACATCTTTTCATCCCATTTGTGATTTTAATTTTAAATTAATTCTTATCCCTTCGGTAAATTGAATTAAATAAAAAGAATTAAATATTTATAACCATCACTATAAATATTATTTACTAAGTTAATATATTTATTTTTTTATAATTATTATATTAATTAGAAAAAAATACGTTCATAGGGTTATGGTAAAACCGTTTTAATGGGGGGGGGGGGGTAAACCAAAAGTTATAATCATTAAAAATATAAACCTATATAAAAACTATTTTATAAGCATATTTATATATAATACAATATAAAATTTTACATTTTTTATTATGGAGACATTTAACTTGATAATGTAATTATTATATTTAAATATTTTTCAAAAATCTATGTGTATACCCTCCACAACTTATGAAATGACAACCAATATTCAATAGTCATTTAACAAAAAGATTTATTTAGTTCACCCAACAATTACCGAAATATATTCAATGAATCCACCCCATTTTAAAGAGATCTTATTATGATAATAATACCAACCATAAAGGGTATAAGGTGTAAATAAATGATAATTTCTTGAAGAATAAGTATTTTGTGTAAATGAATGTTTCTGATTTATTTATACTTTAACATCCTTAATTTGATTCATAAAAAATTAATTTATAACATTATTAATTCACATATATTGATATTTTACTATTTTTTGGAATAGTCTTTATCCGTCTCCACTTCCATCAAATTTCAATTGAAACCATTTTGTGTGCGTATGATTGACTATTACTTTATAAATCAATGTAATTCATCTTCAAAACCACCTCCCAATAATTTTTAAAATTATAGAAATAATTTATATATATAATATTATGGATTTAATTATAATTCAATAATAATAATATATATTCCACTTTCATTAATTTTAATACATTGAAACTTGATAAAGTTGTTCGTTCCTACATGTGGATTACAACATCCACGAAGTGGGGTGATATTTTGGTCCCCACATCACATGAATTGTATAATATGTATAATTATATAATTAATATTATATTTTTATTATAAAAATGATAATGTAAATATATTATGGAAATTTCATTCTTCTCCTCAGGTTCATTGAAAAATGGAAGCATTTCCCATATTTATATATGACCTATCATCTCCATTATTGTAACATAAATCTGTTTCCATAAGTACTTTACATGGATGGTTACAAAATTATTACTACAATAAACAATGGAATATTATTTCACTATTATTATTATAGAGATTCTGTAATAACGATCTACTAAATCATAGTCAATATATCAAAGTCATTTTGAAATTATTAACCAATAATTCTCAAAATACCCAATATGAAGTTAAATGATTATATAATTAAATATACCATATAAATAATTTTTATAATTATTGTGGATTAAACAAGGAAAATTATCATAATAAATTAAATAAAAAATATATTTTATTTATACATGGGTTATTGAAGGTATATCTCATGTTGGAAATGAGACAGGGGATGTATATTCTTAATCATATCTCCTTTAGATTTCATCAATTTTCAATACATTTTTTTATTTCTATGTAGGATAAAAAAAAATTATAAATTTTTCTAATAAATATATTATATAAATTTATATTTTTAGAAATCCATTCATTTTTCATTCATTAAATACTTAAATATTATAAGAGTTTCTAGGCCGTAATGGAAACATTACTATAAAAACATTATTTTAAATGGTTAAATAGTTTATTTTATAAATATTTTCCATTATTTTACATATTATTCAAAATAATACTATTAATGTATTATTGTGAAGATAAATAAATTATATTGGACCTTTAATGTCTCTTTTTTACTTCTTTTAATTGTTTTCATAGGATATATTCTTTTTTATTTCATGTTGAATGTTTCAAATTTCATTACAATAATACACAACTAATGTTTTATTTTAATGTCTATCCGGTAAAAGGAATTTTCTTCAAACCATAATCATTATTTTATAATTTTATATATTTTTAAAATTATGCAGGATTTTCATGTAAAATCCCTCCAAATTTTTTTTGTAGTTATTTATGATTTAAAAATTGGATTTTAAAATATCAGGATATATCAATATCATAAAATGTGTTTTATCTTGAATAAAAACCATATTTCAATGAGTTTAATGATTTTAATTATATATTATATGTTTCTTATAAATTTTATGGTACATAAAAAATATTTTTTATTGGTTTATCAAAATGTATCTCTCTAATGCATTGGGTAATGATTATGTTCTCTGAATCATTAGATTTTATGATGAAAATGATGATTATTCCATTTTATGGGTTCCAATGGGGGTTATTATAAGAGTTCGTTTAAAATGATAACTCAGGGAATATACATGAATTTTATGTTCTTTTATTGAGTTTTTTTGGAAATATTTTTATTCCATAAGGTAACTGAACAATACTTATTTACAGAATGAGTATAACTATTCAAGGTAAGAGTTATGTTCTTAAGAGAATGGTATTCATTGTTATTTTATTTTCTATAAAAACCATAGGATTATTTTTCAACCATTATGATTTATTATGAAGTGTTTTTTGGAAAACATTGTTAATTATATATAATTTAATCTATATATAAATTTGTTTTTTGGAGACCAAAATTATATTAATCCAGGAAACTATTTTAAATGATCAAATTATTTTTAAAATTCATAAAAAAATTGTATATTTTATATACATACATTACTAATACATTGATTCTAATCATATGTTTTAAAAATATTTTCATAGTGTCTAAATATGATTGTAAATCATAGTGACACAATTTTGAGAATTCTGAAAATTATTAATTAAAATTAAAATGGATTTCATTTTAAAAGATTTTTATGGTTGGAAAAATTGATTCTATGAACATGTTATCAACTTTTAATGTATATTTTTGTAATGTTAGAGTTATTAACTAAATTTCTAAATCTATATTGATGATAAGTTACTTATAAGTACATGAAAATGAATTATTTATTACTTATTAAATTTTTATGTGAATAAAGATCATGTGGTAATTGTTTGTATCGAAAGAAATGATTAGATAACAATGGCGGTTTGGATTAAAAAAATTTGGTTATAATCGTTGCGATAATTTTACTATAATGATATTACCTCAGTTTTTTGGAAAAATATCGATCATGTGGCTTCATAGTAGTGAAATAAATATCAGGATAATTGTATGTGGATATAGTTGTAGAACATATAGAAATAGGGAAAATGAATCTATAAGGACATGATTGAGTGTTATGATGATCATCACATACTACACAATGAGTGGACATATGACTAAACACAAGGTTATATACCCTTGTGGGATATATTTTTTTTAATTAATAATTTTTCCATGACCATTGTAAAGGATTTGACCATTAGGTTATACAATTGAACAATGACCATGAAAAACCATAGGTAATCCTAAGGTGTTATAAAATGAATGGAATTGATTCATGTAGTATTCCATTTTTATTATTTCTGTTATTAACAATGATTATCTATAATAAAATAATTGGGTTTTGAATAATAGATTTTATTCATTTCTTAAAAAGTATTCATAATGATAGAATTTTGTTAATTAAATCCAACCGACATTTCTCACCTAATGGATTCACAAGTAATAATTATTGTATATATGTGATTTATAGAGATTTCATTATATTATAACTATGTATATAATGTTTTTTGATGTATCAAAAAAAAATATTATTAACACAACTTCATTTAGGATATATTTCACTACCATTGTTCAAGGAATCTGTATTTTCATACATTTTTTGTGAAGAATCCCATAAGGGACCTTATCTTGTTTTTAAAATTAAATAGTTAAAACTTTAATTCTATATCTCTAAAAATGTACAATAGATTGTGAAATATGTGTATCTTATAAATTTATCCTCTTTTCAAAGTATTTATATTTTGATAAACAAAGAACTGTATTTTAAAATTTTCAGTTAAAAACTGACCCTAATTGATTTTGGGAAACAAGTTTGAGATGATTTTTTAATGATATATAATCAAATTAGTGGATTAATTGATAAATTTATCCTATGTTAATAGGAATTTTAGAAGGGGTGTAAAGATGGTATATGGATAAATTATACTAAGGAACATTGAAATATTTTAAGGAATTATATCAATCAATGTATTCATCATGGTAGATCATGGGTCATAAACAATGAAAATTATTATCAAAATAAATGGTGATACGTAATTCAATGGTATAAGTTATTTATGATTAAATAAAAAAAACATGAGTAGATTTAGATTTATTAATCATATGATTTTATTCATAAATTTTATTACTGGATTTATTAATATATAATTTGTAAAATAATAGATGATTTATTACAAATATCATTTAGTGATGGAAGGTTAGAACATATTTGATCTAAAGAGGTATGGGATAGTGAATGTTTATCTAAGTGGATGTAAAATTCAATATGATCATAGGATTTAATTAATTTTTCATTTTTTGGTTTATATGTTTGTGCTTTGGTAGAAATTTAATATTTATTAGTAAATTTATATTGAATATATAAAACTTATGCCCATCATGTTATTTAGTGAAAATTTAATTTGAGTAACATTGTAGGTATATTTTCTTGGCATATGTTAAATGGTATGGATAAACTACAGTGAGAAGATAATATTTAATGTTGAGGTAATTATGGTTAATTAGGACAAATTATCTATAACATTTAAGGAATAAATGTTTTATGGAATGGATAACCAATGGGATTTTAAATTTATTTTTTCACTTAGTGATTAATCTCATTTATAATATAATCAGTTTTGGGAACATTATATTATTATGTTAAAAAGAAGTATCTTTCACTATGATGGAATTTTATTTAATTGATATATATTTTCAGGTATTTTGGAAGTATATGTGAATTTATTTTTAATACTATGTGATTCATGTTATTTATGGAATAAATTAGAATAATTTTGAGTTTAAACAATTATGATATATAAATGTATATTATAAATGTATTTATAAATGAATAATTAAGCATGCTGATAAATGATAAATTGATCTTATAAGAATATGTGACCAAAACCATTTAATTTTTGGATTTTTAACATGGTAAAAAAAATGTTGAAGTGGTTTAAGGTTATTTATTAGAATAATGATTTATTTTTTTATTTTTTGGTGTTAATGTTGAGGATTTTGAGATCAGTGTATTATTTAATAAAAAATCAGATTATCTAACCCAATTATAGCTAATTGTTAGTTTTGATTAATGTATAGATATATTAATACTCAATTTTTATTCCTTTTTTATATTTTAATCCCATAAATGTTAATTTTAGTTCATTAGGAATGAAAAATAAATCATGAATATTTATTTCTTGGAGTAACAGATGAGAGAAAAGATAAAATTGTTCAAATAACATACCAAGATATCAAATTTTCATAAAAAAAATGTAAATATATTTTGTAAGAATATTTTTTTCAGGATATTAATGTTGATAATAAATTAATATCTAATCTCTAGGAAAATTATCATGAATAAAAATATTTTCAGTAGACCAATATTTTGGATGAATTATTAGTCTCTTTTATTCCAAAAATAATGATGAATTTCTTCGTTAACATTAACGTGACTGTGTTCTCTATCAATAAATATTATAACTTGTATGTTATATTTTTCTTTGTATCCATATTGTTTACAATCCACCAATGTTATTTTCAGTTGGGAACTCGATAATGTATTATTTTCCTGAACTTAATATAACCATTATCATATTTTAAAATGTTTTTTTGTTATCCCTTTTAATAATGTGTGTTTTTATAAGAAATATTTGTAAATATTTAAAATAATTTCCATTCCTTACAATATATTTTATCTTCTACACCTTTGTATTGATTCTAGATTTGTTTGAAATTTATTTTATCAAGTATGATATAAAATTAAGGGGATGAAATTTAATTAAGGGGAAGAACTCAATGCCAAAATATTTTATAATTAATTTTCATTAAATGATGTGTTTTATATCTTATTGTGTACATGATATCAAATTTTAAACAAACCATGGTATACATTTATGTAAATATATTCATTATTTACTAGGAAAACGTTTTAGAGGGCATTAATGGGAAAAACTAAATTATAGATAATATAATTAATGTTTTTCCTCAAATTTGATGAATAGTGAATCAGGCATATATTTTTTTAAATGAATAAAAAATTTTAAGGAAAATGGTATATTTTTCAATAAAATATTTTTATGGATAAATTTATTTAAATAATAAAATATTAAATTTATCATTATTAAAAAATTATAATTAAATAATCATATTTTATATTCCATTTATTGGTTTAACATTCCTCTTATTATGTTTAATTGGAGTGGAAGGAGAACAATATCATTTTATTCCCTAGAAAAAAAATTTCTCCAATAATTGGTCTTCATATTATTTTCTACCCAGATAATACTATTCATTTCTAATAAATTTAAAAATATCATTATAAGAAAAAATATCACATTTTTTATATCATCAGTTACAAATAAGAGTACATTTATTTTTTGGATTTATTCAAAAAATATTTATTTTATTGTAAATAGTGAAAATATTTTTTTTATTGAAAAATTATTTTCTTTTTTTATCATTTAAAAAACTAAATTTGGTTTATAAATGTTCTTGATTTTATATTTGTTCATTTATTTTAATGAGTATAAAACTAAGGTAATTAGAATTAATTTTATTCTTAATTTTAGTATAAAAACTTTTTATAATAATGGAATATGATTTTTTTGGAGACCTAAACTTTATCATATTTTCCAAATACAATTTTAAATTATGTTTTACCACTTCGTTGGATTGTGTTTTACAAAATGAATTATAATTTTTTAATAATTAATAATTAATAATATGTAAAAAAGTTAACAAAATATTTTTTCATAATAAATATTAAAAGTATAGATAATATGATACCATCAATAGGGTTAAAATGTTTTTAAATGATCCATTTTAGAAAAATTTTTCATTATTAATATACTAATATATTTTTATCATCTAAAAAATTCAACGTTTCTCCCCATAACCATTTAGAAATAGTCACCAATATAGATTATTCTATCAGATTTAAGATCCTTTTAATTTATAGAATCTAACTAAAATCCATTAATAAAATCATTTAAATTTGTTTTAAGTTGTATTTTGGGTATAATGCCATCGGTATCAGGATTCATATATTAATCATTTAATGTTATCTAAATAAGAGATATAGTTTACAACCGATTTTTTTAGATCATATTCAACCTATTTCAATAATCATATAACTATAATGATATAAAAACATCAATATATACCATGTACATAGGTATTATAATATTTATTTTAGAACAATTATCCATCTCTTATTCTATAAAATTGGAAACAAAACCAACATTCACATGTTCTGTAGACTACTACCTCTTGAACTGATATAGTTCTTTCTCAATAATCGCATATTTGGGATGGTAAAATAGATTATTTAATATATATATATATATATATTATTAATGATATTATTTTAATTATTTTTTGAAATATTACTTATAAATTGTTACATTTAGATCAATTTTAAAAATATAACATCAATAGTACATACATGGGGAGTACCAACTTCATGAAGAGGTGTGATTCGTTTTTTATATCAACATCACATGGTCCATATATATAATTTTATTTAAAAATATATCATGATTTTTTTATATAATAATAAATTTTATGAAATTTATTTATTTAAATTCATTCCATCATTATTAAAAAAATAGAATCATTAATTATCCATATATATAGCATATAGTATCCATGATTGTACCATATTTTATATTTCATATCAACATAACATTAATGGTTTGAAAAGTACAATTAAATTATTTATGTAATAAATTTTATATGATTATTATTATAGATAGAATATAATATTGTTTTCTCTATACATGGTCAATATACTAATGTTTTTTTTTGAAATTATGTAATGATCATCCTCACAACACTCAATGTGGGATTACTCAAATAAGTAAATAAAAATTTAATTGAAATAAATGATATAAAAAATACAATAATAAGGTATAAAAAATGAAATATTATATTATTATATTAATTAATTCATATAAGTTCATTACATGGCATTTAATGAATATACATGGATAGTTGGGTGATAAAAAAAGGTATTTCTAGTTTCAATTCCATTTCATTGTGAATTGAGCTATTTTTACAAGATGTTTTAGTTGGTGTCATGTATAATAATAACATATAGACAATTGTTTCCTTAATACTAAAAAAATTATGAATATATTCAATTTCCATTTTATCAATGATACATTGGTTCAAAAGTTATCACATGATCATGGATAATTTACCTAAAAAATCATTTCATATTTTTTAATGATTTAATTTTCAAATATTTTTATTTAATGTCCACATTCTAGATAATAATTTTATTGAGTGTATATATAAGTAAATGTTTTTTGAAAAATATCTTTTATTTTACATTATAAAATTTTATAATGTTTTGGAAAGAATAATTCTTATATATTTTGAACCGAATTTATTATCATTTTATAAGAATGGAAAATGAATGGGGTTTTTAAAGAATGAGATATAAAAATATCAAAAGATATATTTATTATGTGTTAAAAAGTGTATTTTTTAGTTTTTTATTATTGAAAATCTTGATTCCATGTGTTTTATTCATGTAATTTTCTTTGGAAATTGTTTATGATTGAGTGATCTTGATAAACATATCTAATGCACTGGGTTATGATTTTGGTCATCAAATTATTATATTAGAAGTTGAATATGAATATTGTTCCATTTATAAGGGAAATTGTAATGGTTCTATAAATTTCACATCTCAATGAATGTATATAAAATTGATATTCTTTTTAATAGTTTTAATGGAAATATTATTATTTTATATTGTATGATACAGGTAGTTGGATTAAAGGAATGATTATTCATTTTAAGGGTAAAAACCTACTTTTTATGTAAATTATTTTGATGATTTATCATGTTTTATATGAAACCCTAATGAAAATTGTATTTCATTTTTTATTAATTGTTTTTATGAAAAATATTTAGGAAAATATACTTTTATTTTAAGGAAAATATATTTTTGACTTTAGTTATTATTATGCAAATGGCTAGTTATATTAACTGATATATTTTTTATGAAAAAGAATAATGTTTTCCTTTCCCTTTTTTTATGTATCTTACTAATATTTTTATACGAATCCCAATTTTTTTTAAATGTTATTTTATACATCTTAGTTATGAGTAGAAAAAATAATGAAATCATGTTGAAAATCATCAATACTGTTCATAAAAATAAAATGCATTTCTTTGTAAATGTTTTTTATTGTGGTAAAATGGATACTAATGGGATGTTTAAAACATTTAATAAATTGGTTTTTTACAGAAGTGTTATGGAAACATTCACAAAAAATATTAAAATGGAAGGATACTTGATAATTCCAAGAAATAAAATCATGATTATAAGTTAAAATTTGGTTTCAATAAGGATCAATTCATTATATAATCACTCAACAGACCCACATAAAAAATGTACAAAAGAGACACTTATATTTTTTTCCATTCATCCTACAAAATAACAGACTACATTATCCATATAAAATGGATATAATAGTATAGTTTTATATTAAGGTTCCTGTTTTTATTTCTTGGGGACGAATATGAGGATTTTTATGTGGTTATATAGGCTAGAAGATGCACTTATGACATTATGGGAGGCTCCACACCTAGTGTAGGGGATTCTGTAGGCCATATTTGTCGATAGAAATCCCTATGTCATAAAGAAAACTATAAAATGAACAATGAGGGATGTAATAATGAGTGTGTAATCTATAGGTACATCATAACCAAAAATAGGATATATAGCTCACAATACTATTTAGTTGACCATGGTTATGGGAAAATTATTATATAGATCTGGAATATTATTTTTTTTGTTATGGAAAATGTTATAGAATTCACCATGGTATATATCACAACATTTATTAGGCCATGGTTACAAAAATTTCAATTTTATAAAACCTAATGAAATTGGGGAAATGTCCATGAGACTTCTGGTATCATATTTTAACAGATCCACAGGGTATTTTATGGTCTTCAACACATTATGATGTATTTAAATGGGATTAAATTATAAATAATATGTTGGGACACTCTTTATTTTATTCCATTATTTTTACTTCAAGATCCATGTAATTTTTAGACCTTCTTAATCCCCTTAAGTCATTATTTTTTGAAGCATATCCCCTTTGACCACAGGACTATGTCATGCAAATTCCTTATTACTATAAAATCTTATCTATTTTATATTCTTCTTGGTTTTCATCTTTTTGGGAAGATCACAAATGTAAGAGGGTATTTTTTCATCCAACATTGATCAGAGTTTGATGACGAATACTATTATTAGATCAGGGAGATTTCTCATTGATGTATGGTAGGGAATAATATAAAATTACTGTAATTATGGGAGATTTTTCGCTTTGAATCATTAATGATGGTAGGGGGTTCTTTTTCCTCTTTTATTTATATTTACCCATGGGAATATCTGGATTTTAAAATTATTATTATTGATTGTAGTGAAATTCTCAATGGAATATTTGTTTATACTGAGAGGGTGGGTGAATCAGGTGTGACATGTTTTACTAAATTCCATATTTTATGTTTTGACCCCATTTATCTCAAACTTATATCACTATATAGAATTTTTGGAACCTATATTCTATGATGAAATTTCATGAAACATAGGGAAAAATATTTTTTCATGTTTCCGAAAAAAGTTATAGTAATATTTTCCCCATGGTATTCAACAAATTATAGAATTTGTATTATATATAGGTGGTTTTATCCACATAATATATTTTTCCCATAAATAATGATTCAAATATTTTAAAACTATTGTGTAGAAATAGAGAGAAAAATATTCCACCTACATAGTCGATCAAATTTGAAGGTCCCACACGTTGATCTGTATTATTCATCCCAATTTTATACCATCATCCCATTGGGATTCACCTAATCTAGATTCCCACAACAGAATTATACATTACATTAGATATAATTTTTAGATAGAAATATATCTATCATCTATTAACAACATCAACACTACTTTAGGATGTAACCATTCTCCGAAAATAAACCATATTACTTAATCTTCCCAGGTACATGACATCTATAACATAAAAAAATATAATCTTATTTTCCTAAACATTATCTCCATCCATCAATCATCAAATGATATATAACCTCTTAATTAATTAACTACAAATTTATGAATACATTATGAAATACATTCTAACTGAGTATCAAAAATTCACAACTCCCTATTCATGAAAGGAATATTTCTTGTGATATTATATATCATAATGCATGAAATAAAAATCATGAATGTATCAAATGTTACTCAGTTCATGTTGTAAAATAAAATCATTCAACATTATTCAAACTTATTTCATATGTCATTGTTATTTCATGTTCCTTCCATCATTGATAAGGTAGGGACACACAAAAACTCTGAATTCTAATTTATTATACATTAAAATAACATTTATACTTTATCTTCTTGATAGGATCATGACACCTTTATAAAATCATAATAATTTATTATTACACTTCATTAATTCTTGTAATAAAATTCAATTATAATGAATGATATTTTCCCCATTAGAGTACAACATCACATTTATTTACTCAAATAAATCATTCATATAAAAAAATTCTAATGCTTACAACTCCAATAGAATTAATGATTTCTGAAAAGATATAATTTCATCCTAAATTAAATTAAATATATATATCAAAAAATATTTTTCATATAAATCAATTAAAATTCATGTGATCAAGATATACTATATTGACTAAGAAAGAATTTATAGAACACCTTTTGTGAATATTAAGTACATTCTTCACAAATCAGTAGTACTATACACAATAAAATATTATTTTTAATAATGTGATTGATAATAGGATAATATTTGGTACATATAGATAAAATCCAATTACTCTTCCCATATGAACCAATATATCTCACGATGACATAGCTTTTTCACACCACCATATATTTTTTTGTAAACTTATTCCACTAAAAAATCTCTATATTTAATGTTGTATATCACTTTATGAATCATCACATGAAGAAAAACATTTCTTCATAATCATTTAAACATTTAAATATTATTATATGATCATAATATCTCACTAAAATAATAAAATACTTATCTATGAAGAAATCAAGGAACCGAAACCCTTGGGAATTGTTGATAAAAAAAATGATTCACTAGTTTTTTATAATAGAATTAATTGATGTAATTAGATTGAAAATTCTTAGTTTGTATAATTTAATATGAAGGATCATGATTCATATTAATTTATAAACATATAGACTTTTCTTGGTGTCACATTCCATAACAATATATCCCCCTTTACCAAATGATCTCTAAAGAACTAGGGTGAAAATCTGGAAGGAATTCACATGCATGAGCTTCATTGGAAACATCTAACTATGTATAACCACCTTTGAACCTTCTTGTTCACTGGCCCATAATAATTCATATAGTTTTAATACATACCCATTCCATCATAAAAGATTTTCAATCACTACACACATCTCCATTTATAGATACCAATGGGTTGCATTATTTTCTAACTGATTAGGGGTTTCATGAGTCCCTTTAGATGCCATGGTGGTTGAAATATTTTTAAATCAAAAAATATAAAATATCTAAGTGAAATATTCCATATGATTTAAAAAATTTATACCTATAATTTCATTATAAATATTCCCAATATAGATTTTCAACATTGTTATTTCACGAATATAAATATTATTTTCATAGCGTTCACAGCAAAAAAATCTCATGTAATAAAATAATATTTCACGAAATTCATTAAAATATTTAATCAGGTTTCTAAATTTTTTAATCAATGTGAATTATCAATGGGAAATTGGAATATGATTTTTCAATTAAAAATGGTTAAAAAATCCATAAAAATTTAAAACAAATTAACTTTTCAACATCACAATATATTAAAAAAAAGTCAATTTCAATATATAAAAATATTATTCTTGGTTTTGTCGATTTCCCATATAGATTTTTTTTATTATCATACCAATTTAATTTCAAAATTAATTTTTTTTCATTATCCCTACTTTATATGAAAAAAAATCATATATGTAAGAGAATGAATTATAAGCTCCCTATTTAAAAATTTAAGAATAATATCTTCTCCCCATCTGAGTGTTATAATCTGATTTACTTCAAAGAAGGATAAAGTCACATATAATTTAGAAATGAGTCTAAATTAATTAACCTGAATTTAATGTGATAAATAAAAATTGTATAAATTATGAGTGGTCAAATTTAATAAAAATTCCAAAAATAAAACATTAGCTTATAATAACAAAACTTATGCCTTAACTCAGAAATGTTTCAAAATATTTTCGACTAATATAATGAATTCATCTGAATAAATAGATTAAAAACAATAAAGTGAACAAATTCAATTCACATTTTTTTGTTCCTTTATAAGATTTTATCGATTTAAAAGTTACTATAATTTCATTTTAGATCTTTTATCAAGAAAATAAGATAATATAATCAACATACCATAGTAATCATAACACTCAATCTAAATAAATTTTATCATCCCTCACAAGTAAATATGATATTCCTTATATATCATCTAGAATATATATATATATATATATATATCTAGTAGTTTGCCTCTTATTATTTGCCTATGGATATTATGTATACACTCTATCATGATAATATTTCATCTTGGATAAACACAAAAATTCATCTATCTTTTTTTTGAAATGTGTCAAATAGAAAATTTGATTACAATAATTGTAACATCTCAAGTAAACAAAGAATAATAAATTTTTATATTTATTAATATTTTTTAATTAAATATTAATTTTACATTAATGGGGATTCTATGTTCGATGGCTTACCTAATACACATCAACGAGTTTCATTGAAATATTTCATTGCACACTAATAATATAATAATATTACTTTAAATTTTTTTAAATGACTATCCATTTTATTAATGGGAATTAATAGAACTAACTAAAATAATATTATACATGTTTTTGAAATATTTTTACACGTATCCAATAAAATTTAGAGGATTAAAATAAGAATTAATCTAATTTTAATCATAAATACTCTAATATTCTTTAAAAGGTCAATTTACAGCCTTTTAATTATGAACCCTCTTTAAATATAGTTATGGAAATTTTTATATGTTTTATTTGACAAAATTAAATTCTTTTTTTGATTTAGGGTATCAAAATTTACTTTGGATAATTTTTTGGTATTTCTCTGGTAAAGTTCATTTTTTAATGAATATTGAAAAATGATGTATTTTAATTCATAAGTACCTTTTAATGTAATTTTTTATATGGATAAATTATCATTTAAATTGGTTTTATAGTCTAATTATGTTATGTTTTTACTATTTAATTCAATTTTGGTAATGGGAAATAATTTAAATTTGAAATTGGACATAAACAATATCAATCTTTTGATTGTTGTTGTTTTTTTAAAACAAGCTATTTGTTTTCATAACAGAAATTAATTTTAAATTAATTATTTTGGATTATATTTTTTTAATTTGGTAAAATAGACATCATTTTTGAATTTGGAATATCAAATATACCAAATTCTAAATTTTTGGTAGTTTTCTAAAAGACATCAATTTTTAATGAATAGTGGAACCACTATGTAGTAGTTAAAACTGACATTTTCATTTAAATGAAATTTCACTATTTATGTGGATTAAATTTTTGAAATATGACATACATGGTTTTTATATGTAAGAAAAATGTGGTTCAATAAGATGAAAATCATTTTCGGTGAATAGTAACTTTTAAATTTTATTTAATGTAGTAAAAGTTAAATAAGTTAATTTAAGGTAAAAAGAATATTATAATAATACAAAATTACCTTAACGCATATCCTAACATTATTTATTGAGTCATTTGCGACCATTATCATCTTTGGGTCTATTTTGGGACTCCACGGTGCCACTTGGGAGTGATAATGATAGTTTAGATTAATTACTTAAAGTAATGATAAAAATGACACAAACAAATATATTTTTGTAAATAGATTTTTACATGAGGTTATATAAGATATATTTTTGACTATTAATATTCATTGGAAATATAAACTTATTTCCTACATCATGTTATTTTATTTATAATTTTTATACATTAAATAAATTAATGTATTCATCACACAATAATGATGCAGTATTTAACTCATTAATAAAATATTTAAATAAATAAGATAATAAATATTAAAAAAATCCAAAACCTATCCTATTATTATTTGATGATTATAATTCGACCATTAGTCAAATTATATTCATCTTTAATGATTTTTTGGTCTTTAGAAACCCAAAATAGGTTTATAGTAATATAATATTTGCAAACATTCTTGAAGAGCCCCTCCCCCCATTATAAAAATCCCTCACTACTTACTCATTCCTCACACCTCTCATGCCCCTTGTCTCATATAAACAATTCCCAAATTAGCTCTCAATATCTATATCCTCCTCTTAGAAGCTTTACCATATTCATATGTTACTTTAAGAAGTCCTTTTGGTTCAAACCAAAGGGACTTAAGAAAATTAAAGGTAACAATTCCTCTTAACTTGTTTTCTATTATTTAACTTCTACAAACACTAAACTCTTTGTATTCCTTTATTTTATAAAAACACCAGTATCCTAAATATATTAATATGTTTTTAATATAAGTATTTGAACAACACCTACACACACCTCAATCTAATGGGTGAATAATATACTATTTTTATGGATGGCAAACTAACGCCTCATGAAACGATGATTGTTCGATTATCTCATACCGCCTATCATGGTGGCCATTAATATGTAACTATATTTATATATTATATATATTTTATTTATTTTTTCTTTATTCTTCTGTATTTTCCATTTATAGTATACCTTTATGGTTTCCATTATGGGTAAATGTAAAAATTTCATTTGAGGAAGTGCAGATACCACCCCTTCAAAGTGATATGACTAGTTAAAGCCATATGTTGGAATTATAAAGGATGGAATTAATGATATTATATATGATATCATAATAGAAATATAATATATCTATTTATCATTATGATTTAATTCCATTAAAATAATAAATACAAATGAAATTAGCGTTCATGCATACGTATGACTTACCGTCTCTAAGAAAGTTGCATTTAATTTATCACCTCCAAATGATATGTACTATTATAAATACATGTATATACAGGATATATATGATATATATGAAATTTCAATGATTAATATCATTAGGAATATAATGAACTTTGGACCATTTGAACAACTTGTAATTATAAGAATTATATTTTTGACTCAAGTACCAAATATCGACAAAATAAATATTAATAACTTAAATGATAAAATAATGTTTATAACATAATAAAAAGTGATATAAAAGGAATAATAAACATTAAAAAGGTTATTAAACAATTAGAAATTATCTTTAGTTTATTATTCAAGATATTAAAGAATGAAAGGGTCAAGTCGGACACGAGGTAAGGGACTTCTTCTCAATCTCCTTTCATTGAGGAATATTTTTTTACACAAGAATTTATTTTATAAGGTGTATAACCCCTTTGACCATTCATTTCATGAAAATGGAATCTTTTTTATACAAATCATTTTACTAAATGTCAAAAAAGAATGTTTTTTTAACATAAGCGGTGACAACGACCTTTTTTTTCCTTCACGTGTATTATTTGATCTTTGGCTTCCTTAAAAAGTCGTAGGGTTTTTTTTAAAGGAAAATAAATAACATATAATTTTTACTTATTTTGTTATTGAAAATGGTTTTGATGATGGATTTGTTATGAAAATATATTTCAAGGATATAATGTGATTGAAATGTGTAAATTTCATCTTTTTTATTGTTTTATTGTTTTGAATATGTTATGGTTCTTGGGAATTATTTATGCATATGGGTGGTTCCATAATAAACCTATATCAGGTGAGCCCGAGATATCTCTCCAATGCATTGGGTATTGTGACAGAGGTAAATGTGAATGTTTCTCCTATGAGATTTATGGAATATACTGTGATAGGTATTCAAACGTAACTCCCTATGTAGCAGTGATAGGTTCAATATAAGTATGATATGAAGGCCATAGGTACCTTTATGATTTGTTATTAATATGTGTCAATCAAAAATCTTATGTTTTCATGAGCTAAGTAAAATAGTATATGGTTTTTATGGGCTAATTATTTCATTCTTATTTTATAACCCTTACTGATCTTTTTTATGCTCTTCCCAATTTTTAAAATGTTTTTCACAAGCCATAAAATGTGAATAGAGTCAAGGATGGGATCAAGGAAAAGTTTTCCTCTCTAAAACATGGAACTAAACATGAATCTTTTTTTCAAGATTTTTAATTTTATGAAAAAAATGTATATTGAGTAGAATTTTCTACATGTAATATTCATTTTCTTATGTAAATGTTATGACCTAACTCTCTAAAACTCTAAAACTGAAAATATCCTCAATGTGAATTATACATTTCATTCATTATTATTTAATTTTTTAAGGTCGAGTCTTTATAGTTGGTTTTATAGGTAGGTTGAGACAACTTTAGGAGTTATAATATAGTTGAATTAATATCGTTAAATTATTTTTTATGTTGTGATTGAAATGATATAGCATTTATAGATTACCATGTTTCTTAACCTAAGCTATTTCTGTGTTAAAAATGGTTTTCTGTAGAGGAAACAGGGAAACAATGTTGGGACGACATCCAGAGGAAGGAAACCTTCCAAATCATCAACCTGAGATGGTCGGAATTGGAACTGAACAGTTTGTTGTAGGGATTGAACAATTGAATCAAGATATAAATGGTGGTGGTATCCATACAAGAGATTATCCATATCAACCACATATGAACATGCCAGTAGTGGAACATTTCATGAGGCAACATCCCCCATCATTCAGAGGTTCTTCTGACCCTGTTCTAGGAGAAGGTTGTATTAAAGAATTGGAGAAACTTTTTGATATCATGGGGTGTTAAAAACATCATAAGTTTAGTCAAGTTGTTTACTATTTTGAAGGTGAAGATGATCAGTGGTGGTTGATGGTGAAAAATATCAGGGGTAGTGCGGAGATTGATGCTATTGATTGGGATGAATTAAAAGGTGTGCTTTTTAAGAAATATTTTCCTAATGTGGTTCGTCTTATAATGGAAATAATTTTTTTTTAATTGAGGTAGGAGGATGACTCAGTGGCTACTTATAAAGAAAAATTCACTAGACTGGCATGGTATACTCTAAATTTCATAAGAGATATTAATAGTAAAATCAATCATTTTAACTCAAGATTAATGCCAAAGTATCGAAGGGATTTAACATCTCATGTGTTCAAAAGTTATGATTTTTTTGTTGATGTGAGGAGTAGGTGGAAATGGAGTTTGTCGAAGATCATGTGTTCTTTGAAAAATAACAGAATAAGTGGTCGAGGTGGCAGACGAAGGGGAAGAACTCTTCAAAAAATTCTAATGGTATGAAACTTAAGTTTACAGTTTGTGAAAATTGGGGTAAAAAGCATATAGGGGAATGTCTTGTAAATTATAGTAAGTGCTACCGATGTGGTAAAATGGGACATAAGGCTCGGAATTGAAATGAAAAATATCAGTTAATAGAAACACAAAATCCAATTTAAAATCAGTAAAATGTTTTCAGTGCAATGAAATGGGTCATTATGAAAATAAGTGTCCAATGAAGAACTCAACTGAGGGAAAGAAGCCAGACTAAAAAAATAATGTTTTGGTGAAATCCATTGCAACTACTTCAGCAGATGTTGGGCCAACAAATAAAGTAGTATCAAGCACACTATTTGATTGTTCAGATTATGCCAATGCATTTTTTGATTTAGGGTCTACACATTTGTACATTTCTGAGAGGTTTTATAGTAAATTGGTAATTCAATCTCAAGATATGATTCCTAGACATATGGAAAAAACACCAGGAGGAAATTTTGAGACCAAAAGAAATTATAATAACCTTCCCGTCCTTGTGTGCAGAATGAATCTACCTACAAACCTTATTGTTTTTCCTCTATTAGAGTTTGATGTTATTTTGGTTATAGATTGACTTTCTGTTTATCCTACTAAGATTGATTTCATAGCTAAAGAGGATTATTTTCAGAAATAATTTTAATTTATAAACAAGAATGAACCCTTACTTTTGATAACATATCAAAAAGTTGAGAAACTAGTAAAATATGGAAATGAATGTTACCTTGCACAAATTGTTGAAAGAAATGGAACTATACAGATAAATGATGCGACAGTGTTAAATGAGTACCTTGATGTTTTTACTGATAAGTTTCCTGGTATTATACCTGATCGAGAATTTTAATTTAATGTTGACTTATATCTTGATGCTAACCCAATTTCAAAATCCCTTTATCGAGTAGCTCAAATTGAACTTTTAGGGTTAAAGATGAAATTGTATGAGTTATTAGATAAAGGTTACATTCGACCTAGCACATCACCATGGAGTGCACCTATCTTGTTTTATAGAAAGAAAGATGGTTCAATGAGGTGTTGCATTGATTATATAGCATTGAATAATATCAATGTTAAGAACAAGTGTCCTTTTCCTTATATCGATGATTTTTTTTATTAGATCAAGGGAGCTGAGTATTTTTCGTAGATTGATTTGAGGTCGGAGTACTATCAGTTGAAAGTAAAGGAAGAAGACATTCTGAAGACCGCATTTCGTACTAGATATGGCTATTATGAATTTGTAGTTGTTCCTTTTGGGTTAACCAATGAACCTACTGTATTCGTGGATCTTATGAATAGAATTTTATGTAAGTTCTTGTAAAAGTTTGTGGTTGTGTACATTGATGATATTTTGGTTTATTATAAGAGTAATGGGGAGAATGAATTTCATTTAAGGGTTTCCTTGAAATCCTTAAATGAAAAGAAATAATTTGGGAAGTTCAGAAAGTGTGTATTTTGGTTATAGAAAATTTCATTCCATTGTCACATTGTTTCATAAAATTTCATAACTGTTGATCCTACTAAAACAAATGTTGTTGATGAATGGCCAAGACCCACAAATATTACTAAGATCTATAGTTTTCTTGGATTAGTAGGTTATTACCAGAGGATTGTTGAGAATTTGGCATAATTATCTATCCCACTGAATAAGTTAACTTGGAATGTTGTTAAGTTCATTTGGACAAAAGAATGTGATGATAGTTTTAATGAATTGAAAAAAGATTGTTGAAGGCTCTAATTTGGGCACTACCTTTCTGAAATAGTGAGTTTTTTATTTACAATGATTCTTCGTTGAAAGGACATGAATGTGTACATATAAAGAATGATCAGGTAATTTCTTATGCATCATTGCAGTCGAAACCTCATGAGTTAATTTACCCTACACATTATTTGGAATTAGAATCCTTTTTTTGATTTAAAAATTTTGAGGCTTCATTTGTGTGGAGTAAAATGTGAAATATATACAAACCACAAAAGTTTGAAGTATATATTCACTCAAAATGAATTGAACATGAGATAGAGGAGATGGTTGGAATTGATAATGAATTATGATTGCATGATTCATTTCCATCGAGGAAAGGTTAATAAAGTAGATGATGCTTTAAGTTGAAAATTTAATGCTTCATTAACCATGATACGTTTAGAACATGATCCTTTGGTTTTTTGATTTGATGAACTTTGGCATAGAAGTTGTTGGTGCAAAAAATACTTCTATTTTTTTTCAGGTGTCAGTGTAATCATCTCTATCAGAATGAATAAAGCATGTACAGAATGATGACAATGAGTTATAGAAAAAGTAAGAGTTGGTTCAGAAGGGTAAGTTGCCAAATTTTAACATTGATAATGATTGTTTTTTGAGGTTTGGAAAAAGATTATGTGTGCCTTGTGATTCACAGGTGAATAATGAGTTGTTATGTGAATCTCAAAGTTCCCGGTTTTCAGTTCAACCTGGCAGTACATAGATGTATAGAGATCTTTGGGAGAATTACTGGTGGGATGGAAAGAAAGAGATATTGTCGATTTTAGTGTAAAGTGTTTGACATGTTAGTAGGTTAAAGGAGAGCATCAATTACCAAAAGGGGTTCTTTAGTCTTTACTAGTGCTAGATTGGAAATTTGAAAATATATCCATGGACATCGTTGTGGGATTATCAAAGACATCTCGATGTAATAATGCAATCTGGGTTATTGTCGATCGGTTGACTAAATCTGCTCATTTCCTTCCTATTTGAGATACATTGTCTCTAGTAAACATTCTCAATTGTAAGTTAAAGATATAGTCAGGTTTCATGGAGTTTCCCTCTCTATTGTATATGATCATGATCCCATGTTTACTTCTAACTTTTTGAAAGGCCTTCAGAAGTCATTGGGTAATGAATTAAATTTTAGTACAACTTTTCATTCGCAATTAGATGGGAAGTCAGAATGAACAATTAAGACCTTGGTGGATATCTTACATTATTTTTCAATGTATTAATAGGTAATTTGGGACCAACATCTTTATTCGGTTGAATTTTCCTATAATAGCAGTTTTCATTTCAGTATATAGATTTCTCCATTTGAGGCATTAAATGGAAAGCATTATAGAACTCTGGTATTTTGGGATGATATAGGTGAGAGGAAGCTGATGGGACCCGAATTTGTAGAAGAGATGGTATAAAAGGTTAATTTGATTCATAAGAACATCAGAATAGTTAAGAGCAGGCAGAAAAGTTATGTAGATAATCGAAGGAAGGATCTATATTTTGTGTTAGGTGATCGTTTCTTTCTCAATGTTTCTCCATGGAAAAGTGTGATGTGTTTTGGTAAGAAGGGAATGTTGAGTCTGAGGTTCATTGGACCTTATATAATCTTGGAGAAAGTAGAGTCAGTTTAATATAGTGTGTCTTTACATCAATGTTTATCCCATGTACACAATGTTTTTCATGTTTCAATGTAGAGTAATTATATTTTAGATCCATCTCATGTTTTGATTCCAGAGGTAGTCCAGTTGGAGGAGAATCACACTTACGAGGAACAACCTGTCTAGATTTTTGACGGTAGAGAACAAGTGTTTGCGGGAAAAGGTATTTCACTAGGTAAAGGTTTTGTGGAAAAACCATATTGTTGAAGAGGCGACGTGGGAATCTGAAAATTCTATGAGGGACAAATACACCCTTTTATTTGATAAGTGAAAAAAATGTGAGAATGAAATTCCCAAAAGGGGGGAAGGATGTAACATGCCAATAATATAAATAATAATACATTATTCCTATTTATAAATATTTTTCAATTAAATATTAATTTGACTATAAAGGGAACACTATGTTCGATAGACTACCTAATACGCAACATTGGGTTTCATTGAAATCTTTCATTGCACACTAATAATATAATAATATTATTTTAAATTTTAGTTAAAGCCTAGCTATTTTTTGGTGGGAATTAATAGAACTATCTAAAATATGATTATACATGTCTGTTAAATGTTTTTACATTTATCCACTAAATTATAAAGGCTAAAAATGTTAATTAATCTAATTTCAATTATAAATATTTTAATATTCTTTAAAAGATGATTTAACACCTTTTGATGGTGAACCATCATTAAATCTATCTTTGGTCATTATTATATATTCTATTTGACAAAATAAAATTCTTCTTTAGATTCAGAACATCAAAATTTACTTTGGTTAAATTTTTGGTATTTTTCGAGTAAAGTTCATTTTTAATGAATAGTGAAGAATAATGTATTTTAATTCAAAGTTCCTTTTAATATAATTTATTTATATGGTTAAATTATATTTTTAATTGGTTTTAATGTGTAATTATATTTTTTTATTTCTATTTAATCTAGTTTTGGTCATTGGAATTAATTTTTCATTGAAATTGGACATAAACAACTATCAATCTTTTGAAACTTATTATTTCTTAAAAACACGTTATTTATTTTGATAACAAGAATTAATTTTACATTGATTAATCCTACTTCTATGTTCTGAAATTCATAAAATAGACTTCATTTTTTGAATTTGGAATATCAAATATAGCTTAGGCTGAATCTTTGGTAGTTTTCGGAAAAACATCAATTTTTGAAGAATAGTGAAACCACTAAGAAGTAGTTAAAAAATAAAATTTTCATTTAAATGAAATTTTACTACTTTTTTGGATTAAATTTAAATTCATTGACAAAAATTTTAGTTATTAGTAAGTAATATTTTATTCAAAAAGATGAAAATAATTTTTGGTGAATAGTAACTCTTGATATTTATTTACCATGGTTAAAGTTAAATAGGGTAATTCAAGGTAAAAAGAATATTATAATAATACAAAATTACCTTAACAATTGTCATAACCATATTTATTGAGTAATTTATGACCATTGGCATCTTTGGGTCGATTTTGGGACCCCATGGAGCCACATGAATGTGATAATGACACTTTAGATTAATTAACATAAAGTAATGATAAAAATAACACAAACAAATATCTTTTAGTAATAAATTTTTACATGGGGTTATATAAGCTATTATTTAGACTATAAATATTCATTGGAATTATAAATAGATTTCATACATCATGATATTTTTATATAATTTTTAGACATCAAATAAATTAAATTAATTATGACACAATAATGATACAATATTTACCTCATTAATAAACAATTTAAATAAATAATACTATAAATATTAAAAAATATCAAAAAACTCTCTAATTCTTATTGGATGATTTTGTTTAATCCATTAGTAATCTTATATTTTTCTTTACTGAGTTTTTGATCTTTTTAAATCTAAAATAGTTTTATAATAAAATAATATTTGCAAACTTTCATAAAGAGCCCCTCCTCCCCTAATAAAAATCCCTCACTTAATACTAATAACTCACACCTCTCAAGCCCCTTGGATCATCCAACCCCTACCCAAATAATCTTTAATGATCCTTTTCCTCCTCTTAGAAGACTTACCTTCGGTAAAAGGCACATCAAGAAGAACTTTTGGTTCAAACCAAAAAGAGTTACGCAAATTAAAGGTAACGATTCCTCTTAAATTCTTTTGTTTTATTTTACTTCTGCTACCCCTAAACTCTTTTTATTACTTTATTTTATAAAAAAGTATAATAAATATAATAGAATGTTTTTATGAAAATTATTTCAACTAAACTTACACACACCTTCATTTAATGGGTGAAGAACATACTATTTTTGTGGATGGAAAACTAACCCCTCACAAAATGTTGATTGTTCGATTATCTCCTACTTCCTCTCTTGGTTTCTATTAAGGTAGAACTGTAATTATAAATGATTTATATGATATTTTTGTTTTATTTATTCTTTTTCATTTCCCATTTATTTCATACCTTTATTGTTTCCATTATGGGTAAACACAATAATTTCATTTGAGGAAGTGCAGACTACCACCCCCCCTTTGTGATATGACTCATTAATGCCATATGTGGGACATATAAATGATGTAATTAATGATATTAAATGTTATATTATTCTGTAATATTAATATATCTATGTGTCATTATGTTTTAATTCCATTAAAATAAGAAAATGGAATGAAAGTAACATTCATGCGTACACACATCGTACCGTCTCCATGAACGACACCTTTCATTTCTTACCTCAAAATGATATATACTATAATAAATATATGAATATAATAGATATATATGATATATATGATATCTAAATCATGGATATGATTCTGAATATAATAAATTTTTGACCATGTGAACAAATTGTAATTATAAGAAGTCAATTTTTGACTCGAGTACCAAATATCAACAAAATAAACATTATTAACATAAATGATTACTTAATGTTTATAACATAGTAATAAGTTTAATAAAAGTAATAATAAACATGAAATATTTTATTAATAAAGTATAAATTATTTTAGTTTATTATTTAGGATATTAAAGAATGAACTGGTTAAGTCAGAGATGAGGTAAATGACTTTTTCTCAATCTCTTTTCATTGAGGCATATTTTGTTTTATACGTGACTTTATTTTATACTGTGTATAAACCGTTTTGACCATTCAGTTCATTCAAAGGGAATCCTTTTTCTACAAATCATTTTACTAACTGACAAAAATATAATGTTTTTTTAACGTAAGCGGTGACATCGCCCTTTTTCTACCGCCACGAGTATTATTTGATCTTGGGATTCATTAACCATCCATAATGGTTTTTTTAAAGGAAAATAAATACAATATACAATTTAAATATTATGGTATTTCAAATGGTTTTGATTATGGATTTTTCATTTCAATATATTTGAATGATATATTTTGATTGAAATGTGGAAATTTCATCTTACCTTTATGTTTGTTTTATGTATTATGAATATGTTATGATTCTTGGGAATTATTTACATATACAGATGGTTCTGTGATAATCCAAGTGTAGGTGAGCTAGAGATAGCTCTCTAATGCATTGGGTAATGTGATATATGTAAACGTTAATGTTTCTCCTAAGATATTTAGGGAATATACTGTGATGGATTTCCCAACGTAACTCCCTATGTAGCTGTGATGGCTACAAAGTAAGTATGATATGAATTCCATAAGTACAATTATGATTTGAGATTACTATGTGTCATTCATAAATCTTATGTTTTCATGAGGTATTTGAAAGAGTTTATGTATTTTATGGACTAATGATTATTTTCTTATTTTATGAACCTTACTGAGCTTTTTTATGCTGAATCGATGTTTTAAAATGTTTTTCACATGACATAAAAGGTGAATAGGGTCAAGGATGTGATCAATGATAAGTCTTGTTGTCTAAAACATTAAACTAGACATGACTCTTTTTTTCAAGAGTTTTTATTTTATGAAAAAATGGACACTGAGTAGAATTGTCTGCATGTAATAATCATGTTGTTATGTAAATGTTACGACCTAACTCTCTAAAACAGTAAACCTGAAAAGATCCTCAATATGAATTATTCATTTAATTCAAGATTATGAATTGTTTTTAGGTCAGGCCTTATAATAATACTATATTATTAATAACTATATTGTTGTAATATTTTCACAACATTCATAAAATTTAGGCCTCCCCCAAAATACTTGAACCATGTTCTATTCCATCCAAGATAAAATTAATATAATTTTTATATGGGAATACGTTGTTTCTTAAATTCACCTTAGTTAAAGAAACACGATTGAGTGTTTCTTCACAATATGATTCTCATCATATGATGCAATATCGTTTTTTGCACTGGATAAATAGGGATATTAAATTTTCTATTCATTTTCAATATTTCTAGATTCATCCAAAAATTCTATACAGATGATAAATCCTTTTTAGGAACATGAAGAACCTTTATCTTATGTCTGGATTCCTTTTTAAAATTATATCATTACTATTAAAGGAAAAAATTATTTTCATTTATTATTATAAAATCCATCAACTCTTCGAGTCCACATCATGAATTTTTTATCTAAACACATAGATATATTTCTTCTTTAATATATATATATATATATATACATGAATCCTCATGTTACCCTTTTGTGAAAAAAATTAGTTTCGTCATCAGTGTTATCTTTCCCTAAATTGAACATTTTAATTTTTTAAATGATTCTTTCTTTTATATTAGTTTTGATTCATTAATATTTATGTTAATGGATAATTTCCAATGGTTATTGATATTTTATTTCCAATCAATGTAGATGCATATATAATTTATAGGGATACTATTCACATAATTCATCAGAATAAATCATATATTTTTAATTTTTTTCTTCTATTGTCCAAATCTCAATGATTTCATATAATCATATTTTCATAAAAATGTTGATTTTTGGTTTTTATCTTATTTTAACATCAACAAATAATATGAATATGATTTTCATTAACCAACTATCATTATAATCATGTCCAGATTAGTTATATTACTCTATAATTCATCAAAAAAATTGAAATATATTATTGATACTTATTTGTTTTTGATGAATTATGATTCTATTGTTTTGGTTTTTAATTTTCTTTAGCTCATTTCCCCATAAATTTATCCATTTTTAACATTTCACGTAATGAACTATTTTTTAAAAAATAAATAATATATATATAATCATTAAATAATACTAGAATTATCTATAAAGTCACTATTAATACTTTTATAACAAATTATAAATTTCTTTTTCACTTATATTCATTGTATAACAGATATAATCCTTTAAGCCTTTTTTGAGTGCTAATATTTCCTACACATCTTCACAATAATCATTAATGATATAGTGGATATACAAGAAAATTTTTTCTGGCATATTTATTTATATTTTTATATTGAACTTGAAATAATAATAATAAATACATTATTATGCAAGATTTATTGGGAACAAAGGGTTACCATATTTGATGAGAATTTAGATAATTTATCCTTAGATAAATGGAATATCTTCATGGAGCATGGTTGAGTATTTTAAAAAATAGAAGAATTATCATAATATTTTTTATATTATGTCATTTCTTTTCAACATGGGAAGCCTAAACTTGTGTCTCTTTAATATTTCTTAGTTTCACTTATAATTATATATAATTTATATTTTTATATATCATCTCATGTTCATATATTTTTAGGATATCTTCTCACTAAATATACATCTTCTAAATACCATTTTCATTCACATAATTTTAATTTAGTTAAAAATATTCAATATTATTATTTTTTTATTCCAACTCATCCTGTTGAATTTCTTTAGCATTCATAGATGCATAATGTAGACTTTTTAGTTCATTAATAACATCAATATTTACAATTACTATCACACCCTTCTCATACAATGTCCCTTAAAAATTTCATTTAATGAAAGAATATTTTTTCTTTCACAGTGATATAGACATATATTTTTTCTTACCATCCATGGAAAATATTTCATTATTTAATGATAAATTCACTTTCACGGTGTTATCATTTATAAAGAGATGACTTCAATTATGTACCTTCTTAGCTAATACTTCTTCCATTTCCTTAACTTCCTCATATATTTGGGGGTTTTCACCAAGAATATCATTGTAAAAAATAACTACAAAAGAAACCAATTACTTGGTAAATTTATTAGATAATATTTTATTTGACAATTAAACTTGTATTTATAAAAAAGTGAACTTGATTTATCAAAATTATTACCCATTTGTTTCACTAAGAAATTATCACGCATGTACATTTGGATAATAGTTGATCTCATTTAATGATTGACTTCTTCTTCATCGTCATCACCACTCTCTTCTCATTAATTTTCAGAGTCCTCACTGATGTTTCATCTTTTTTTGCGTCAATATTATATGTATGATTTTCCAAATGAAGCTCAAATAGATCTACATAAAAATAAAATATGACCTTTATTTACTACTGATACATAAAATTGTTCATGTAATTTAGATCCAACCAAATGTCTATCTTTTACACTATTACTAGTCATAGTGCCCAAAGTATCATGCAATCAAACTATGTTGGTGGGGGTGGATATGATGAAGTATATGTGACTATTTATTTAATAGAATTCATATTTTCTTTTAATTATTTATAATTAGAGCCTCTATAAACTTTATATATTATTAGATATTGTATGATAAAAGGATTTGAAAATTAAACATAATAGAATACATTTTTAATGGACTTTTCAAAGGAACTTTTCAATATTCTAAATAGTTATTCCACCCATTTGTATGTCATTTACTATAAGAGTGTATTTATACAGAGTAAAATTCACATTCATAAAAATATTGAGACACACAATGTTTTTTATAGTGTCCCATTAGATATTATAAGATTAACCTATAAATGAAACCATACTATATATCCCTTCAAGTGTATCTATTTACTACATACCATAGTGTAACCAATTTCCCACTTGTCATATCAGGCTCTAGGTACCTATTTTTCACTTCATAATAAATTTAGATATGATCCATATGAGGAAATATCTTTAACAAATTTTTCATACTTCTTCACTATGTCAACATGTAATTTTTTCCACAAACAAACTGAATGACAATATCATCTCATGTACAAAGATTCATGATCATTAGTAATTGACAATACATTCTACTAAAAATGGCTCCAAATACCCTTGTCCTTAAATTATCTATACCTTCTCAATTCACCAATTAAATTCATATGAATTCGTTATAAAATTTATCTGAACTCAGTCATTAAAATTCAATACATACTATTCCAAGAATTCATATTGCATGTTCCTTTCTCTATATTGATTGTTTTACCCAAATGGTTGGATGTTTTAATTATTCATGGGTGATATTTGTGAAAAAATAAAATCAAATACTCTTTATCTTTATTTTTATGATTGTATTATTTAATATTCATAAAAATATATTATAACTCAAACACACTTATGATATCTAAATATTCGAGTACTATATGTTCCACATAGTATAATAGTTGATCTTTATGATATTATCACACATAATTTATAAAATATGTAGGTAAACATTCACTTACACCTCATGGTAGAATATAATCACATGAATGTATATTAAATGACATTTATACATGTAAGAGTAAAAATAAATATTAATTACAAAAATAAATAAAAACATGGAAAACAACATGTTGAGAAGCATACAACTAATGTATATTTGAATATCAAAGTACACTTACACTCTCATTTAAAAAAAATTCAATATGGAATGAATATATTATGGTTTATATACCAAATCTAATCATTATGAAATCATTATATCCAAGAAATTATTATTATGAATTCATGAATCCCACATTAAAAATATAGAGTTTTTTCGGCACTATTTTAAACTTTTTCGTGCTCAAAACATATCACTAAAAACTACATGAAAAAAGACTCATCTATATTACTTATAGAATAATTACACAACCTCATGTAGTATACACTAACCTAGTTCACCATGTCTTAGATCAAATAGATATATCTCACTGACACCTATATAGATCACGCAACCATTGATAATGTTCACAAAGATAGCATTTATAATTCACTTATTAATCTTAGTAAGTCACCATCTTCAAAAATAAATCTCAAATTGGTTCATTATCAACATAAAAAACCTATTCATATCTATTTTAAATTAATTTTATTGATTGGCTTAATCTAAATATCATTCTTTAATAATCCAATTGTTTTCCATGGTAAATTGGATGAAAAGAAACCCATTGGTTAATCAGAGGTCAAAGTTGATGCACTTTTTTGTCCTTATAGATCAGATTTGTTTTATTGGAGAACAAATATTTAAACCATTTTATTTATGATGGGGAAATAGTGCAATGCATTAGAAGAGCCCCACATTGAATTTTAATTTAGTCTAACTCTCAATAATAAAACATCCCACTACAATGAATTATTGATTATCACCCATGGTTATCACTATAAGTACCTGACCATAAACATTACTTAATCATGGACTAAATGAATTATTCACATTGAGGATATTTTTAGGTTCAGTGTTTTAGAGAATTAGTCCATAACTATTACATTACATCTCAACATTTTCAAGTTAGACACTTCTACTCAGTTTCAATTTTTTTCATAAAATAAAAAGTATTGGAAAAAAGAGTAATTACTAGTTCCATGTTTTTTATTGCATGACATATCCATGATCCCATCCTTGACCCTATTCCACTTTATGTCACGTGAAAAACATTACAAAAAAATGGGATGAGCATAAAAATCTCATTAAAGGATACACAAAGAAGGGAAACTGTTAGTTTTTGAAAACAAAAAGTAAACCAAGAATATTTCATCATAAGTAATACATTTCACCTTTATAAAATAGTAAATATTATTCACTGATTAAAAGATAATTTCTTACACATTTGTAACTAAAATATTACCATAAAACCCATATAAAAAACACATAACATATAAAGGTAACTTGAGAAATAAACATTCTTAAGTGGATTTACCATAAGGTAGACTTCCACACACATCAGTAAATGGAATAGCCATACGACCGACTTCCATACCCAATACATTGGTGGATATAACATAAACACCCGTCCTGATTTATCATGACACTACTCTTCATTTGGTTTATCACGTAACCACCTTTCAAATGTCTAAGTAACATTATAAAATCATAACACATAAAATACTGCAAATATAAAAATTTCACTAATAACATATAATTTTCAATCAAAAGATATAATTTCAAGATACTGAAAAAATAAATCAATTTTAAAAACCATTATCAATTCTAAAACTCCCAAAAACATAATAAAGGATTTTTATTTTCATTTTAGAAAACACTAATGCTTATCAAGGATGCCAAGTAACGATTATGGCGGTAGAGAGGTTATTATCATCGCAAATGTTAAAAACATTCCGTTTTTCATTTAGTAAAACATTTCATAGAAAAAATATTCCCTTTGAATGAAAGTAAATATCAAAGGGTTTTATTATACACTATGTAAAAAGAAGAAGGTATATATTATCAAAATATTCCTCAATGAAAGTATTTTGAGACGAAGTCCCATAACTCGTGTCCGACTTGACCCGTTCATTCATTAATCTCATGAATAATAAACTAAAGTCAATGTCTACTTGATTAAAAACTTATTTAAAGTTTATTATTCCTTTCATATCACTTATTACCTTGTTATAAACATTATGTAATTATTTAATTTAATAATGGTTTTTTTTTCAATATTTGATACTTGAGTCAAAAATGAATGCCATATAATTACAAATTTCACTTGTGGTCAATTTTCCATTATATCCAGAATGATATTCATGATTTAGAGATCATATACATCATATATATCCAGAATATATACTTATTAATAATAATACATAACTTTTTGGAGATAAGAAATGAAATGCACCGTTCATGGAGACAGTAAGCCGTATGTATGCATAAACACTACTTTAATTTCTATTTAATACTTTAATGGAATTAAAAAATAATTAAAAATAGGTATACTATAATTCCAGAATAATAAAATATATAATATCTTTAACACTATCATTTCAATGTCCCACAGATGGAATTAACGAGTCAAATCAATTTGAGGGGGCGGTAGTCCGCACATCCTCAAATGAAATTATCTTGTTTACACATAATGGATAGCATAAAGGTATGATATAAAAGAAAATTCAAGATTTACAAAGAAATAATATTCATATTATATATAACATATAAATATATTTTCATCTTAATGTCCACCATGAAAGGCGGTTGGAGATAATCGAACAATCATCGTTTCGTGAGGCGTTAGTTTACCATTCCCAGAAATAATATGTTCTTCACCCATTAGATAGAGGTATCTGTAAGTATAGTTCTAATATTTCTCATAGTAACATTCTAATATATTGAGGATACTTGTGTGGTTATAAAAGTAAGGAACAAAAAGATTTTAGGTGTTTAAGAAGTAAAATAAAATAAAAGAAGTTAAGAGGATTCATTATCTTTAATTTGGGTAACTCTCTTTGGTTTGAACCAAAAGGAATTCTTTAAGTGCCTTATGCCTAAGGTAAGGCTTATAGGAAGATTACATGGATCCTTAGAGCTTATTTGGTCAGGGTTTGGATGAGCCAAGGGGCTTGAGAGGTGATAGGAATGAGTAAGAAGTGAGGGCTTTTTATTTGGGGAAGGAGGGGCTCTTTAGGAAAGTGTGAAAATATTATTTTATTATAAAATTATATTAGGTTTCTAAAGTCAAAAATTAATTAAATGATAATATAAGATTACTCATTTCCAAAATAAAATAATACAATAATAATTGGACATGTTTTGGATATTTTTTAAATATTTATATTCTTATTTATTTAAATCTTTTGTTAATGAGGTAAATACTGCATCATTTGTAACGCCCCAACCCTAGTTACCCAGAGTTGGTGCATTATTACATAACATTGGCATGATCACAAGAAAGAGCAAATCTTGAAAGACTGATTGGTTTAGTAGCCTTGGAAACACTAGATATATTCATAAGTTTTACATTACATCATAAAATGAAAAACTACTACAACAACATAATGTCTCCACAGTCCACACTATTATCCCCAAATAATATCCCTGCAGGTCATTCATAACTTACTTCTTCACATCCTGGGGAAAATAAAACATAGAAAAGGGGTGAGCTCAAATGCCCAGTAAGGATAACAATATAACGGAACATTCAAAATAAGCATAAACATTTAAGGCAATGCATTACTAAAACAAAAGCCTTTTAAACTTGAACTTCAACATATTATGGAAAAAGTAAAATGAAATAATGCCATTTACTTATTCACATGGATATTCTACTAATCGAATAATCACATGCAAAATCAATAACCACTTTCATAATGATGGAATGCATAATGCTAAACTTTAATTTCTTTTTCAAGGCCTCGTCCCAAGACCTTGGGGCTAACTGTAATCGGAACCCAACCCGGAGTGCCTCTAATAACCGGACACCAACCAGGTGTGCCTCTAATAACCGGACACCAACCCAGAGTGCCTCTAATAACCAGAGACCAAACCGGAGGGCTTACGTTTACCAGTCCCTAACCTGGAGGGCTTACTTTTACCAGTCCCCAACCTGGAGGGCTTACTTTTACCAGTCCCCAACCTGGAACATACCTGTCCAACACATTCATATGAAGTAAAGGTTGAAATATAACATAAACATTCTTATTGGAACTAGCATACTAAATGTCAATACTTTACTCATAAACCATGAATGCTATACAGATGACACATCTACTGTCAAACATATCACAAAACTTCATTACAATATGGAAGTTTTAAATCATAATAAATCAACTTCAAATAATCTTAAAATCCATCAAAGGATGTTGACATAGATGAAAATGTTTTTTTAAAAATTATTGAGAGAAATATCCCTTTTTCATGAAAACATTTTAATGTTACACAATTTAGAAAGTAAGGTATTTAAATAAATTTTTGAATCAAAGTGTCCCATAACACTTTAAAACATTTAAATGGAATTAACACTTTTAAAACATTCATTTTCATATAAATAAATCCTTACAAACCATTTTGAAAATGTGGACATAAATGAGGATGATTTAGAAGAATAAATATTTAAAACATTTAAAATGATGTTTTAGTAAAAGTTCCCTTAGAAATAATCCCTTTGAAAACTCTTTTATGAAATATGGACATGGATAGTAAATATTTCCCAGTAGATACTTACGTAAAGACAACCTCAGATATTAAAGAGAATGTGAAGTAAACCCTTATCAATTTGGTAACTTATGAAACATACAACCCATGAAAGAGGTATCATACAATGAAAATGTAAACACACATAAGGTAAGATGTATTACACAAATAATACAATTATGTGCAGTACATACACCACACAAAAGATAATAGTGGAAATATGGCATGAATCTCACGGAAATAAAGAGTGAGATGAAAACCCCTTACCACGTTAATCAACTGAGTCGTATGGACAAAAGTTAATAACCACCAAATGATTTCCAGAATAAAATGAATATAAAGAGAATCATGTTAGTGTATATAAAATGGCATTACACAATACACCACTTTAAATAATTTAGTGTCGAACAATGGAAATATCACGGAATTGAAAGTGAGATAAGAAAATCCCTTACCTTGTACTTTTACTTGGTTGGGGTAGGTTAACCTCCTCTTCTTCGGGTTCTTCCTTTTGATTTGATCAAAAGGGCTCCTTAGGTTGGCTTTCTGATCAAACTAAGGCCCCTAGGTTGTAGTGAGGGAAGTTGGGAGAGTATTTGGGCAGAGTTTGGCCGAACCAAAAGGCTTTGAAGGTGTGAAGAAATGAGAAGGAGGAATGCCCTTTTATAAGAGGGGTGAGGGGCACCTTTGGAAAAGCTAGAAATATTAATTTATAATAAATTCATATTCGGTTTCAAATGGCTCCAAAGTTGATTATTCAAAGTTTTAGGTGGGGATAGGTCGAAAAACACTCAACCAATAGAATTTAGACAGGTTTGGGTACTTATATTAACCTTATCTTTAAGTATTAACTCTAAGTTAATTAGTTTCACTTTTACAATGTCTCTTTGTATTTTTATATAATATGGTTAATAAACATACTATATACATCCAAGAGACCCCCAAGCGGTCCATTAATGATGAAACTATCACGATATAAGTCTCTTGGCCGAACCTTAGATTTTTAGGAATTTAATATCAATTAATAATATAATATTTGTTTTAAGAACTCTTTTATGTCAATTTTGACACTATTCAATAGTTGATTTTTTAGAAACTCATAACAGATTTATTACTTCGAAAAAAGTCAATTAAATAAATCCTAATATATCATATTATCCTATAAAATTAGTTTAATTCATTAAAAGTTTCATATTATATTTATTTGGGTATTTATAATATCAATTATTTTAATTTTTCACTATTATAGTAATTATTTCATCATCATTGTGTCATAAATAAAATAAAATATTTAATGTCTAAAAATTATAAATAAAATATCATTATGTAGGAAATATTTTTATCTTTCTAATGAATATTTATAATCTAAAATCCAACATATATAACCCTATGTAACAATTGTTTTTCTAAAAGATATATACTTGTGTCATTTTTGTATTCATTTTAACATAATTAAAATAAAGTGTCATTATCACTTACAAGTGGATCCATGGGGTCCCAAAATCGACCCAAAGATTCCCATGGACGACCATGTATCAACCAATAGGGTTAGAACACGTTTTATGGTAATTTAGTGTTATTATAATATTATTTTTTAACCCTTATTTACCGGATTTACCCTTTACCATGGTAAATAAAATATTTACCGCAGTAATTATTCAAAATGTCTAAAAATAAAAGTTACCTATTTACACAATTTGAACATCCTGATTCCAAATATGGAATCCATTTTCCTAAATTCAAAACACAGAAGTGGCAGAAATTAATTTAAAATTAATTCCCGCTGTCAAAACAAAAAGCGTGTTTTTAAGAGATAATAACTATCAAAAGATTGACACTTGTTTATGTTCGGTTTAATTGTAAAATTATGTCCAATGACCAACATTATATTAAATGGTAAAAATATATTCTAAATATACTTCAAAACCACTCAAATTTATAATTTATCACTATTAATTATTTTGATTAAAAAAGTTGTTTTTAATTAAAATTTAGTAATTTTCACTATTCATCAAAATATGAAAGTTATCCGAAAAGTACCAAAATTTCACCTTAGGCTAAATTCGATATTCTGAATACAGAAATGAAGTCCATTTTAAAATATAAAATATATATAATTTCGAAAAGTAGGTATTACTATTCATAACGGCTAGTTTGATTGGTTGTGGTGTGTGTTAAAACTCAAGGTTGCGTACAACACACGCTACTGTATTATTCAAAGAAAGCGTACCATGGAAGCTTGGGATGTTTCATTTTAAATTTTTGATGTCCCCATTTAGTCAAAAAGTTTAAAATATTGTATTTAAAAAGGGTTCACTATTAAAAGTTGATAAAAGTGCAATACTGAAAATGAATTTGTTCTTGCATTATATCTAAGAAACTCATAACATGGATTCTAAAATTATAAGGATTATATAAAGTTTAAAATTTATATAATACTATTCATAACCTCTTTTTAATGGATTTTTTTTGTAAGTCATGGTGTGATTGAACTCGGTGTTGCGTGTAGTGGAAGTTATTGAATTATTTTGAAGAAATAACACACTATGAAATCTTGGGGTGTTACATCATTATTGTGTCTAAAATAATTTACGTTATTTGATGTCTAAAAATTATAAAAAAACTTCCATGATGTAGGAAATCATTTTAGCTTTGGAATGAATATTTATACTCGAAACGATAGCTTATATAACAACATTAAAAAATTTATTTACAAGAAGATATTAGTTTGTGTCATTTTTATCAATATTTTTAGTTAACTAATCTAAAGTTTCATTATCACTCTCAAGTGGAACCATGAGGTCTGAAAATAGAACAAAAGATGCCAATGGTCTAAAACGACTCAACCAATTCGGTTAGAAGAAGTGTTAAGGTAATTTTCTATTTTTATAATATTATTTTTACCTTAAATTACGCTATTTACCTTTAACCGTGGTAAATAAAAGTCAAAACTTATTGTTCACCAAAAATTATTTTTATCTTATTGAACAAAATTTTACATACTAATTAGAACCATGTATGTTGGATTTTCTAAATTCAATTCCTAGAAGTGGTAAAATTTTATTTAAATGAAAAAGTCAGTTTTTTAACAACTACTATGTGGTTCACTATTCATCAAAAATTGATGTTTTTCCGAAAAAAAACAAGAAATTGAGCCTAATATATATTTGATATTCCGAATTAAAAAATTATATCTATTTTAAAAAATTAAAAACATATAATCTTTATTATTTAATTTCAAATTAATTCCTTTTGTCAAAACAAATAGCGTGTTTTTAAGAAACAATAACTATCAAAAGATCGACACTTGTTTATGTCGAATTTCAAAATGAAATTAATTATAGTGAAAAAAATTGGATTAATTGGTTAAAATAAAATATAATTAAACTTTGAAAAAAAATTAAAAATACATTATATCCCTAATAATAAATTCTATTAAAATATACTTTTGAATAAAAATATAGTATTTTTCACTATTCATTAAAAAATGAACTTTACCAGAAAAATACAAAAAATTTACCAACATTAGTCCGGAATCTAAATAAGAATATTATATTGTCAAATAGAACATATAAAAATTTCCAAAACTATATTTAATGAGGGTTCACCATCAAAAGGCAGCAAATCGACTTATTAGTGAATATTAGAGTACTTTTATTTTAAATTAGATTCATTCATATTTTAAGCACTTAAGTTTTATTGGATAAATGTAAAATTATTTAACAAACATGTAATATCATATTTTAGTTAGTTATATTAATTCCAACCAATACAAAAACTAGGAATTAACTACCATTTGAAATAAAAAATGTTATATTATTAATGTGCAATGTAAGATTCCAAAGAAACCTGTTGTTGCGTATCAAGTAAGCCATTAAAAATAGCTTCCCCTTTATAGTTAAATCAATATTTAATTCAAAAATATTAATAAATATGAAAATGTATTATTCTTTATTTACTTGGGATGTTACATCCTTTCCCCCTTTTGGAAATTGTGTCCTCACAATTTTTATCACATTTAAAATAAGTGGGGGTATTTATCCCTCATAGAATTTTGAGATTCCCACATTTCCTCTTCAACCATATTGTTTTTTCAAAAAAAAAACATTACATTGTAAATTACTATATTCCACAACACATGCCCTATATGGTCAAGAATCTGGAATGGTTTTTCCTCATAAGAGAGATTCTCTTCCAACTGAACTACCTTAATTCGGAAAAAATGAGATGGATCTGGAATATAATTTCTCAACATTAAAACATGAAAAATATTGTGTACCTGAGATAGAAATGGAGGTAAAGCAACTCTGTACGCAACTGATCTAATTTTTTCTAGGATTTCATAATGTCCAATGAACCTCAAACTCAACTTTCCCTTCTTACCAAAACACATCACACTTTTCCATGGAGAAAATTAGAAAAAGACATGATCACCTACCTCAAAAGATAGATCCTTCCTCCGGTTATCTCTATAACATTTCTTTCTATTATGAGCGGTTCTCATGTTCTTCTGAATTAACTAATCCTTTTCAGCCATCTCTTCTACCAATTCTGGTCCCATCAGTTTCCTTTCAGCTACTTTATCTCAAAATGATGGTGTTAGAAAACACATTCCATATAATGCCTCAAATGGAACCATAATTATAATTGAATGGAAACTCTAATTATAAGAAAATTCAACCAAAGAAAGCTATTGGTCCTAGCTTCCCTTGTAATCCAGTGAAAAAGAACGTAGAATATCATCCATGGTATGAATTGTTCATTATGACTGCCCACCTGATTGCGGATAAAAATTTGCACTAAAATTTAATTTTGTACCCAAAAAACTTCTGATGGCCTTTCCACATGCTCAAAGTAAATCTAGGATCATGATCAGATACATTTTATATGGGAACTCCATGCAACCTGACTATCTCTTTAACAAAAAACTGAGAAATTTGATCTAGATACAAAGTATCTCGAATATGAAGGAAATGAGAAGATTTAGTCAACTGATCAATAATAAAATAGATTGCATTATTACCTTGAGATGTCTTTGGTAATCCAAAAATGGAGTCCAATGATATATTTTCCTATTTCCACTCTGGAACCGTTAAAGGCTGAAGAATCCCTTTTGGTAACTACCGATCTACATTAACCTACTGGAAAGTCAAACAATTCACAATAAAATCAGAAATATCTCTTTTCATTCAATCCCATAAGTAATACTCCCGAAGATCTCTGTACGTCTTAGTACTTCTAGGATGAATTGAAAACGCGAAACTCTGAGCGTCACATAATAACCCATTCTTCAACTGTGAATCAGAAGGAACACATAATCTTTTTCTTAACCTTAAAACACAATCATTATCAATGTTTAAATCAGGCAATATACCCTTCTAAACCAACTCTACCTTTTACTGTAACTCACGGTATTCTTTTTGCGCATGCTCTATTCTGTCTGATAGAGATGATTTCACTGAAGCATGAAAGAAAATAGAATAATTTCACACACCAACAAATTTAATGCCAAAGTTCATCAAATCAAAAACCAAAGGATCTCTTTCTAATTATATCATGGTTAATGAATCAATACTTTTTCGACTCAATGCATCAGCGACTTTATTTGCTTTACCCTGGTGGTAAAGGATTATTCAATCATAAACATAGATTAATTCCAACCATCTCTTTTGTCTCATGTTTAATTATTTTTGAGTAAATATATACTTCAAACCTTTGCGAAGAGTATATATTTTACATTTTACTCCATAAATATGATGCCTACAAATTTTTAAAACAAAAAACAACAACAGCTAATTCCAAATCATGTGTAGGGTAATTAAACTCATGAGGTTTAAACTACAGTGTAGCGTAAGAAATTACCTGATCATTATTCATAAGGAAACATTCATGTCCTTTCAACAAAGCATCTCTTTAATTAAGAAACTCTCCATTTCTGGAAGGTAGTTCCAAAACTAGAGCATTCACCAATATTCTTCTCAATTTGTTAATACAATCATCACATTATCATTTCCAAATTAACTAATCATCATTTCGAGTTAACTCAGAACGACATCTAGATAACCGTGAAAACTTATCAACAAACCACTAGTAATAACCTACCATACCAAGAAAAATACGAATCTTGGATATATTTTTGGGTCATGACCATTCTTCAAAACCATGGTTTTAGTAGGATAAATAGTTTTTCCATTTTTTTAAACAATGTGACCAAGGGAAAAAAATTTCTATAACCAAAACTCACACTTTCAGAATTACCTAAACAGTTTCTTTTCTTTGAAGGTCAGTAAGACAACCCTTAAATTACTTTCATGTTCCTCTTTATAATAGGAATAAAGCAAAAAACCATCAATGAACACAACCTCAAATGTATCCAAGAGCTCACAGAAAATTCTATTCATAAGATCTTAGAATACAACAGGTTCATTGGTTAAACCAAAAGGCATACGAAATACGGTATTCAGAATAAATATTTCCTTTTCTTTCAACTGATGGTACGCCGACCTCAAATCATTCTTCAAAAAATACTAAGCTCCCTAGAGCTGATCAAATGAATCATCAATATGAGGAAAATACTACTTGTTATTAACTGTGATTTTATTCAATGCTCTATAATCAATGAAAAGTCACATAGAACCATCATTCTTTTTAACAAATAAGATAGGACCACCCCTTGGTGATGTTCTAGGTCGAATGAAACATTTATCTAATAACTCCTACAATTTCTTCTTTAACTCTAAAAGTTCAATTTGATACATTTGATATAGGGGTTTTAAAATTTGATTAGAATTATGTACTATTTCAATAGTAAATTCAATTTCTAGATGATGTATAATACTAGGAAACTCATCAAGAAAAACATCAAGATACTCATTTACCACTGGAACATCATTTATCTAAATAGATCCTATATTTTCAACAATTTGTGCATGGTAACATTCATTTCTATATTTTACTAGTCTCTCAGCTTCCTGATATATTATCAGAAGTAATGGTTCATTCTTGTATACCAACTGAAAATATTATGAAAAGAAACCTCTTTAGCACTGCAATCACCCTTATCATGATAAACATACAACCAATCCATGCCTAAAATAACATCAAACACTAATAGAGAAAAAACAAAAAGTATTGTAGGTATATTCTTTCAATACACATGGACATAAAGGTTCTTGTAATTTATTTTTTATCTCAACATTTCCTCCTGGTGTTTTTACCATAAGTTCAGGATTCATATATTGAGATGAAATTCCCAATTTACTAGAAAACTTATCAGAAATGAATGACTATGTAGACCTTGACTCAAAAAACACATTGGTATAATCTGAATAGAAAAATAGTGTACCTAATTATACTTAATTTTATATCCCAACATCTCCTGAAGTAGTTACAATGGATTTCACCACCCCTTTCTGCTTGTAGTCTTGTTTATTTCCCTCAGTTGAGGTTTTCCCTAGACTCTCATTTACATAATGACCCATTTCATTGTAGTTAAATCATCTTACCGCTGGATTTTCAATGTCTGCTTGATCATTTTCCTTACAATTACATGCAATATGACCAGAATTACCACATCGGAAGAACTTCCCAGACATTGATGAACATTATCTATGATGCTTTTTACCACACCTTTCATAAGATGGATATTTAGTTTTCTTTCCTCTTGGATCCTTTGATGAATTCTTTTTCTTTGCCTGCCAACTGGACCTCTTATTTTTTTTTGTTTTTCAAAGAACACATGATCATCGACAAACTCCATTTCCACCTTCTCTGCACATCGAACAAGTTTGTCACAACTTTTGATCACATGAGGGGTTACTGCTCTTCGATATCGTGGCTTCAATCCTGAGTAAAATCGATTTATCTTACTATCAAGATCTTGGATGAAATTTGGAGGATATCTTTCCAGTCGAGTGAAATTTCCTTCATTAATAGATGTTGAGTCATCCTCCATCCTCAATTCAAAGAATTTTTTTTCCATAATAAGTCAAACCACATTAGGAAAATTTTTCTTAAGGAATATACCTTTGAATTAATCCCAAACAAGGGCATCAATCTCCTCACTATCCCTGATATTTTTAACCATTGACCAGCACTGATCGGCTTCACCTTCAAAACGATAAATAGCAAGACTAACCTTTTGATGTTCTAAATACCCCATGACATCGAAAATTTTCTACAATGATTTAATCCTCCATTCTTCTATCATAGTGTCAAATGATCCTCTGAATAATGGGAGATATTGCCACATGAAATGCTCCACTACTAACATGTTCCTCTATGGTTGATCTGTTTGATCTCGTGCATGGATACCACCACCATTTATTGCTCAAGTCATCTATTTCATCACTGCAACAAACCGTTCTGTTTCAATTCCAACAATCCCAGGTTGTTGATTTGGAAGGTTTTCTTCCTCCCGATGTCATCCCAACATAGCTTTATTGTTTCCTCTATGGAAAACCATTTTGAACACATAAATATTTTAAGCGAAGAAACATGATAATATATAAATGCTATATCATTTCAATATTAACATAACGTAATTTATAGATATTAATTTAACAATATCCTAACACGTAATGTTATCTAATCGGACCTTTGATACAAACTATAATGCCATGACCTTAAACATTACATAATCTTAAAATAAATGAAGAATATACATTGAGGATGTTTTCAGGTTTATATTTTTAGACAATTAGGCCATAACTATTACATTACATCTCAAAAATTACAGTTTAGACACTTCTACCCAGTTTCCATTTTTTTTATAAAATAAAAACTCTTTAGAAAAATAGTCATGTCTAGTTATATATTTTAGATAACATGACATTTCCTTGATCACATCCTCGACCCTATTCTAATTTATGTCCTATGAAAAACATTTCAGAAACATTCGATGAGCATGAAAAGCTCATTAAGGGATACAAAAAGAAAGATATCTTTTAGTTTTTCAAAACAACTAGTATGCCATGAATATTTTATCATAAGTAATAAATTTCACCTTTATGAAGTAGTAAATACTCTTTACTAAATAAAAGACCATTTCTTACCCTTTTGTAACCAATTGTTTACAACAAATACAATATAAATAACACATAACATATAATTGTAACTTGGGACATAACAATTCTTAAGTCAAATAACCATACGGTCAACTTCTACACATTTAGCTAAATTGAATAGCCATACGTCCAAATTCCATACCCAATTCATATGAGATTATAACGTAACCACATGTCCTAGTTTATCACGACACCACCCATCATTTAGTATATAACCTAACCACCATTCAAATATCCATTTACCATTATAAAATAATTTCCCAAAAATATTGGAAATATAAACAATTCACTAATAAAATTTAATTTGCAATCAAAAGAAAAAATTTCATGATATTAAAATAATAAATCAATTTCATAAAAAAAATTCAAGACCAAAATGCCCAAAAACAGAATTTGGGATTTACTTTTCATTTTATTAAACATTAAGGGTTACAGAGGAAAAAAAATAATGATTACAACGGTAGAGAGGTCATTTTAACCACAAACGTTAAAAACATTCCATTTTACGTTAAGTAAAACGCTTCATAGAAAATTTTTTCCCTTTGAATGAATGTAAATTTCAAAGTGTTTTATTATACACCATGGAAATGAAGAAGGTATATATTATGGAAATATGCCTCAATGAAAGGAGATTGGGGAGAAGTCCCTTACATCATGTCAAGCATGACCTGATTGTTCTTTATTCTCGTTAATAATAAACTAAAGTTATTTTCTACATGCATAAGAAACTTTTTAAAGATTATTATTCCTTTTATATAACTTATTACCATGTTATAAAAATTATGTAATCATTTAAGTTAATAATGGTTGTTTGGTTGATATTTGGTACTTAAGTCAAAAATGAAAACCATATAATTACAAGTTGTTCATGTGGTCAATGTTAAATTATCTTCAGAATTATATTCATGATTTAGATATAATATATATAATATATATCCAGTATATATATATATGTATTAATAACAGTACATAACATTTTGATGATAAGAAATAAAATGCACTATTCATGGAGATGGTAAGTCGTATGTATGCATGAACTCTACATTCATTTATATTCCATACTTTAATATAATTAAAACATAATGATACATAGGTATATTATAATTCTAGAATAATACCATATAAAATATCATTAACAATATCTTTTATACATCCCACTGATGTCATTAACGAGTCATAACACTTTGAGGTGGTCATAGTCCGCACTTCCTCTAATTGAATTATCGTGTTTAACCATAAGGGAAACCAATACGGTATGATATAAAAGAAAAATAAATAAACATAAAGAGAAAAAAAACATAAAATATATCATATGTAATTATAGTGTCATCTTTTTTCCCCCAAGAGAGGCAGTAGAAGATAATCGAACAATCTTCATTTGATGAGGCGTTAGTTTTCCATTCATCAAAACTATATGTTCTTAACCCATTAGATTGAGGTGTGTGTAAGTATAGTTCGAATACTTATCATATAAAAATCCTAGTATATTCCAGATACTGGTGCTATTATAATATAAAGGAATAAAAAATTAGGAGGTGGAGAAGTAAAATAAATGAAAAGAAGATAAGAGGAATCGTTACCTTTAATTTGGGTAACTCCATTTGGTTTTAACCAAAAGGACTTCTTGATATTCCTTCTTCTAAAGGTAAGGATTATATGAGGAGAAGAGGGATCTGGAGAGCTTATTTTTTTAGGGTTTGGATGAGCCATGCGGCTTCAGGGGTGTGAGGAATGGGAAAGAAGTGAGGGATTTTTATAAGGGGGAGGAGGGGCTCTTTATGAAAGTTTGAAAATATTATTTTATTATATAATGATATTAGGTTTCTAAAATTCAAAATTAATTAAAGTTGAATATAATATGACTCGTAGTCAAAATAAAATCCTCCAATAATAATTGGACAGTTTTTGGATATTTTTTGCATATTTATAATCTTATTTATTTAAAACATTTATTAATGAGTTAAATACCTCATCATTATTGTTTCATAAAAAATATAATTTATTTTATATGTTAAAATTATAAAAAAAATTCATGATATAGGAAATATTTTTATCTTTTAAAGGAATATTTATTGATGAATAGATAGCTTATATAACCCCATGTAAAAATTTATATACTAAAAGATATATGTTTGTGTCAATTTTCTCATTATTTTATGTTAATTAATATAAAGTTTCATTATCACTTCCATGTGGTTCCATGGGGTCCCAAAATAAATCAAAAGATTCCCATGGTCGTAAATGACTAAACCAATAAGGTCATGACTAGTGTTAAGGTAATTTTTTATTATTATAATATTCTTTTTACATTGAACTACCCTATTTACCTTCAACCGCAGTAAATAAAAGTCAAATGTTTCTATTCACCCAAAATTATTTTCATCTTATTGGAAAACATTACTTACTAATAACAACCATATATGTTGTATTTTTTAAATTTAATTAATAGATGTGGTAAAATTTTATTAAAATGAAAAATTCTGTTTTTAAATATTCATAAGTGGTTTCACTATTCATAAAAAATTAATGTTTTAAAGAAAAATACCAAAAATTCATCCTAAGATATATTTGATATTATGAATTAAAAAATGATGTCTATTTTAACAAATTCAAAACATATAAGTTGCATAAATTAATTTAACATTAATTCCTATTGTCAAAACAAATAGTGTGTTTTTAAGAAACAATAAATAACAAAAGATCGACACTTGTTCATGTCCAATATCAAAGTGAAATTTATTCCAGTGACCAAAATTGGTTTAACTAGTAAAAATATAATCTAATTTAACTTTAAAACCAATTAAAAAGATAATATATCCATAAAAATAAATTTGATTAAAAGGTACTTTTGAATACATATACAATATATTTTACTATTCATTAAAATATGAACTTTACCAGAAAAATATTAAAAATTTTCCCAAAGTAAATGTTCATGTCCCAAATCTAAAGAAGAATTTCATTTTGTCAAATAGAACATTTAAAAATGACCAAAACCTAATTTAAAGATGGTTCACCATCAAAAGGCTGCAAATCGACCTTTTAGTGAATATTAGAGAATTTATTCTTAAGATTAGATTCATTCATATTTTTAGCCTCTAACTTTTATTAGATAAATGTAAACACATTTAAAAAACATGTATAATCATATTGTATTTAGTTCAATTCATTCCCACCAATACAATGTCTATGAAATAACTACCTTTAAAAATAATAATATTATATTATTAGTGTGCAATGTATGATTTCAAAGAAACCTGTTGTTGTGTATCAGGTAAGGCATCAAACATAGCGCCCCCTTTAAAGAATGATTAATATTTAATTCAAAAATAATAATAAATATGAAAATGAATTATTCTTCATTTAATTTGGATGTTACAATCACTCAAATACACTTCACAAAAACAAGCTTCCTACATCTCATCCCCATACATTAACCAACTGACAAACCTCCATAAGAAATCACCCATACACATTCATGTGGGTTGTATACTTACATATTCATTTTCATAGTATTTTTCCTCAATATACTCATGTTCCACCATGGATAAAAATATGATGAATTATTTCCCACATAAGAAGTGATACAGTTAGTCCATTTTTCATACCTAAGAAGTTTTAAATTATATTTCTCAAATATTTTAGAATATCAATTTTAAGTAATCCATGTGAAAAATATAATTATGAAACCATAATATCAATATTATCATTTACATCCCCTCTTTTTATAATTTCTTATTCTAAAATATTAAAATTAGTTTCATTACTTACATTATAATAATACATATGAAATAAAATAATATTTCATGTAATTATTCAAAATATTTATTCATTCAATAATATGTTATAAATTATGGCCACTCTCTTAGTGAAGCAGGAACATGCATTTCACATTAAGAGATATTCAAAAAAATTCAAAACATAAAAAAATTATTTTTTTATTGTCACAACATATTAAAATCAAATTAAAATTTAGTATAACCTAAAATAACTACTTCAATTATTCAATTTTCATCAACCAAAAAAGATAAGAAAATTTATTACTTTGAATTATATGGGATGGTTGGAAATTGTATGAGTTTTACTTGTTCTGTTGTTTTTTACAATATGGTTTCACATTATAATTGGTTTTCTAAATATGAATTTTGATTTCCATTGATGTGTTTTTATGGTTATTGAAATATTAATAAAATTTATTATTATTTGATAATCTGACTAAAAATGAATATGCATGACAATGTTTATAATGTTTAAAAATTGGTTGATCATAGTATCTCAGACTGTGTGATAATATATATAAAAATAATGAATCAATTTTAATAAAATCCTTTTCCAAAACCCTATTAAAAAAGTGGTTGTTATAATGTGGGATCATTGTGAATTAGGGTTCGTTTGAATTATATTGATGTGATGTTACGTGTTTTATTTTGTAGTTTGAAGCTATCATTAAAATGAACATAAAATAATGAAATAAGAATGAACTATCCTAGAAATTACTATATGTTAAATGAACTGATATATGAAATGGATAATGTATGGGATGGTAACAAATATAAAATTTAAAGTAATAATAAATTCAAATTGGCTGGTAATTAGAAAATATAGAAATGGGTTGTTATAGAAATGAAAATAATATTTTTCTATCTATGTGGCATACAAGATCAATTTTTTGGATATAATGGTTGAAAGGATTAAGGAAGTGATTTTGAGGGATTTTGGTGAAATTATAAATTTCATTAATTCACATTTTTTACCCTTAGATTGGTATTTTCTTGTATCCATTGATCATATACATTTATATTGGTTCGATATGTGCCACACCTTAGTCAAGTGTTTAAATAGATGAAAAAATTGGGTTGTTGATGTTTTCTATATATTTTACTGTTTATGAAGATAGAAGACTAGATACCCAATGATCCTATCTCTCCCTTCTAGGTGAAATTCATATGAACATTCCCTATTCATATGAAAATATAGTACAATATATTTCATGATTGATAAGAGTATGTGATGCTTCATGTTGGTAGATAGGGATGGGATGCATGGAGAATGAGGTTGATGTCCATAACATTCACTATAACCAACTATTACGGTCATATAGAAGTTGTTATGGGAGGATGCTGATGTAATAGAATTTTGCACATGGTGTAAGGTATGATGTGGTTTCCTAGGTTTTTTTAAAAAAGATGTACAATAATAGTCATGGTTTATCCAGTCATGATTATCATAGAAGGACTTAGAGAATTATGATATACAATGATGGAGTGTTAGATAGATAAATCAAGGGGAATGTGGATTAGGGATCCCTATATTAGTATAAATTTTATTAGTTTTCTATAATCTAATGTGTTATATGGTTATAAATACTTTGTGTGGATGGGATTGGTAAGTTGGCATGCTTAGGTGCAAATTGGATATATTGTTTTCTCATACGTTGATTAATATTTTGGTTTAAATAACATAAATGGGTTATGTTGTTACTAAATAATTATAAAAATTATTCATAATCTATGTATATAAAAACTATTTTTCATGTATTTAGGATGACATTAGGGATCAAGATTGACATTTATAACTCAGGCATTTGAATTTTTGTTGAGTCATTATCATGGGATTATTCAAGGTATTTCATTAGTGTATAAATTTTTTTTACACTATACATTATTTATGAAATGAGTTTTTGTACTATAATTTTGTAGAAGGATTTTATTTGTTTTTATCATTTTATCTATCTATTGAACATTTATAATTTATGTTAATTTTTTCATTATGTTATATTTTTTCACCCTTGGTGATTGTCTGAAACCTTGGGATTACTGAATTAATTACACATGTTTCACTATCTATCATGATTTGTACCAATCCTAGTAAGTATAATGATGGATTGAGGGGTTTTTTGAATAATGGTGTGAAAGGATTACATTGATGGATAGGATGATGTTTGGAGTTAGACACTATGAGTATTATGTGGGTTAGTAGGGAAATAGTTGTATTGAATATTGATATGTGATATAGTCATGTGATGCCACATAATAAAAAATATTTTATGGGCCCCAATTATTAGATGCATATACACTGAGTCTATCGAAAGACCAAGTGAGGCGGATCCTCTTTCAGGTTAGTGAACTATGGGAGGTACATACATCATGATTATATTTTATGATTGAAATGGGAGAAATTAGGGAAATTAAAATGAATAAAATAGAAATATCCTAAGTAAAATTGTAGGATCCCTAGATTAGAATATTGCCTTGTTTCTTATTAATAGATCTTGGTCATTATCCTCATGTAGCTGAGGTACTATATGTTATAAATGATGATATGATTGAGCATCCAACGATTGAACCAATGGAGGGGGATGTGGTATGGTAGTGAGTGTTATATTATTTTCAATTGAAATTATTGTAGAATATTTTGGTAAGTATAACCATTATACAGATGTTATGATGGTTGGAGGGGCCTGAGATCACTTTCATCCCAGATCATTCTTAACCCGAGTACTAAATGATATTATTAAAATGACTATGAGGGGTACTTCATAGTCATGTTGGTTTTTGTATATTTGTGAATATTAGGAGGATGATATTTAATGGGATGATTTCAAAAATTTTTTCCATGAAGATTTAATATCATCATCTTTGAAATTAGTAAATTGGTTTTAATTAGTTTCACTTATCTAGGGAAATATTTTTTTTGAGAGTTGTCTATCAAGACTGAAGACCCTTTTATTTTTCCCATTTTTATTTTCTAAATGATGAATCCCATCAGTGGAATCATGAGGAGGATAATTACCTATATATCCAATATTTGGATAATTAATTTTCCATTATATCATATTTATAAGTTTCGTAAATAGTTTAAATGATTTATCAAAGGCACATACAATGAAGGATACATAAGAGGGGATAAAATATTGGTTTTTGAGGATTAGAGTTTTTAGTAGTTGGTCTAAAATTTCAATTCCTTGATTGTTTTGAATAGTAGGTAATAAACACTAATAGCTTCTATTTAACCCATCTTAGACCAGCATGTCATATTTTTTTCTTAATGTTTTTGTACTAGTGTGCTATTTTTATGGGGGAAATGTTCATCACCATCAATAGTGACCAGTGTTTCATAGACTATAACATACTGGTGGAATATATAATATACATTAGCCTTAAAATCTATATATAATAAGGTATTATTACCATTATAGGTAGAATGATTATGATTTTTCAAGAGGGCATGAGTTAGTTGTGGGATATCCATAACAAATTACCCATAATAATGAACCATAACATGAGAGTGTCCATTAGAAATGAGGTAAAATAGATTACATGGGACGTTTTAAACTATATAGGTTCTAACAAAAGAGGGTATATAGATAGTTACAATATGTTTAGCTTATTCTCTACACATGTTTCATACATGTTTGATCTTAGAGCCTCACAAATAATTTTTCACACACCATAGTTGGAAAATGGGAGTACGAATATAGTCTCTTATTATGCACATTATTTTTAAATTTTTTGTTGGTAGCCATAAAATTAAATTTGATATGTTATAGGGATATTGGCGAAAAATAAAGCCACATCATCAATTTCGGGAACTATTCTTATTAAAGATACACTTAAAAATGAAATCATTGGATTTGATTAGTTTTATTATTTATTGTTAGATACATTTTATTATCTAGGATGACTTTCCAATTCTCCAGTATAGATGTTTAGTGTTCTATATTCATTACTGATAGGGGTTTTTAAAAAGGGAGTGCGTGACTTGAGGCCTTTAATCAAGATAATAGATTTTATTAATAAAGTTAGTGGGAACTGGGATGGTGAGAACTCTTATATTTGTAAAATAATTTATAGATATCTTTTGCAAGGATATTATTACACTAAACCAATGATTTGGTATCGAAAATGAGATTTATTTATAAAGATAAAATTATCTCATTTCAATGGATTCTTATCAAATGGAATCTTATATGTTTTTGGTGTTTAAGATTTATATATAAAACTAGATGTATAATGGTTTTATCCTACCTTGTGTGTCCTCATTGGGTTACATAGTGTTATTATCAAATAATGATGATGTTATTGTGAGGGTATTTTTCAACTACTAAAGGGTGAATATTTTGAAAATAAATAATCATTACACTCTTCTAAATATTGAAACCCATTTTTTCTAGTTTATATGATATAGTATATTTTATATGTTGGATCTATAGTCTATATACCATTTATTGATGGTGAATGTGTAATACATCACAAATAATTCATTCCAATACAGGTATGGGAACATGAATTATTGGATTATGAAATTAGGTGTCCTAAATAAAAAATATGTGTTGATAGGGCTCATGAAATCCAGGTTCCATGTATTCTTATAAAACCGTGTGGTCATATTCATCGATGACATAACGATCTAAAAAATTTCTTGGGTGGGGTGTGTCGATCATTTCATAGCTATCTAGTATTTCCTTTAAATACTGTAGATGCATGTGAAGTTGTGAAATTGATTTCATTGTATGTGGGAGGTTCATTTTATTAGTCTTGTGGTGCCCCATCAGAGAGTATATATAGCGAACCTAGACTTTTACATATAAAACAATATGATTTTAAGAATAATATTATATCAGAGTACATTCCAAGGATAGTTAAGTAAATTGTCTTGGAAGACTAGGTACATGATAAATAAATATGGGGGAAAATAACTTATTTATTTAATATTCATAAGGAGCTTCTAACAACTTTTGAGACCTTACATCTGCACTGGATAACCTATGGATAACATAAACAAAGAAGATGATATAAAAATCATAGTAATGGAGTATAAATGAGAATAAGTATTAAGAACATTGGTTAGAAATCATGATGTAATTATAAAAAAATCATGGAACCCAAGTAATCATAACAAATAAACATGGGATCATAATAACATGGAGTCTTTTAAATTTGGCAGAAACAAGAAATATGAATTTAGAACGTATCAAGGCTAATCGCCAAAATTGTTTCCCATAGTAGCACAATCCAAGGATAACTCTCAAGACCATCACTCAGAGTAGCATAAGTAGAGGCTAACCGCGAAGACCATCACACAGAGTAGCACTAATAAAGTCTAACCACCAAGACCGTCACACATGACGTCTTAGGAGACTTAAATTTAACCAATACATTGGATCACTATTTGATTCCACCCATATTACAATTCATGAATAATTTTCCACATAAATCATCATACATAATCAAAATTACATAAACATAAGGGCTACCCATAGGAATAATTGGATACCATTATCATGACATGAAGCATAACCAATAGGTATATCTAGAAATTTCCAATAAAATAAATGAATAAATGGATATTCATAATGTAAATTAGGCTTATATCATGGAAAGTGATGTAAAAAATAATTGAGAAAATGTAAGAAATGTAATTGAGAAATTTTTGCATAAAATCCTTATAGAGACCCGAAGCTTGATGTACATGGACATTACATTACTTTTGCGGAATACATAGTACATAACAAAAACACACACACAAGGATCGTAATAGTTTAGTGTCTTTGGAAACTCGGAATATAATATTCTAATCGTGGTGAAAGATCTTCAACATCTCCCATAAAGATCTTCTTTTTTTACCTAAAACCTTTCTTTATATCCTGGGGAAAAGAAAACATAAAAGGGTGAGCTCAAATTCTCAGTAAGGGTAAACAAAAGAAATATCAATCACATCATATTCATAAGAACATAACATTTTGGAAATCATAACATGAAAAAGAGAGAATAATATCATAACATGGGATAAATCATAGTAGTGAAATGAAATACCAATAATCATAACTTAAATTATGAAACTTGGTGTCATACACACATAATCATAGAGAATCATTTCTTATTAGTCAAGACTCATTTCCAAGACTATCTTAGTGGACAAAGTCCCTTTCTCAACCGAGTCACCCGCGTTTCAGTCCTATTTCACTGAAACGGTATAACCTACCATTCCAGCCATGTCTATCTCATGAGATATAAAATATTTACGCAATTCATTGGAGGGAGATATAGGTCCCACCCATCTCATAATGACACCATTCTTCTGTGTTCCACAAAATCATAAATCATACATCATTGCATAACCCATGTAATAAAAATGGGAATCTTAAACAATTCATATAAGATAAAGGAATTCATAAAAATATTTCCATCACAACATAATCAAATCCATGTAATAATAGGGATAGAAACATAACCCATTATTATCATAGATGGAAAATAATTTTGATAAAACACTTGAACTTTATTCTTGAGGAAAATATTCTTTCTACTTCAAAAAACATTTCCTTTCTTAACATGTCATACAATTTTAAACTAAAAGAAGTTGATTAAAAATATACATGAAAACTTGTAAAGGAAGATTCTTGGAAATAATGTTTTAAAAATCCATTCATGTCATATAAGTTAAAAAAACATTCTTCTCTTACTTTTGTCAGAAAAGTCAAAAAACTACCTCGTACGAAAAACGACAAAAGATTCCTATCATATCTTTTACTAAAAACTCACCGAAGGGTAAAATAGGATTTAAAAAATTGTAGGTGAATGGAAATAATATTACATATTGAGGAAACATGGATGTGGATGATAAAATACACCCCAGTAAATTTCAAAGTATAAACAATCTCGGATAAAAATGAGATTGTGATATTTCCCTTACCTTACGTCCGATATGCTTTGTACGTATCAGAACCTCCTGTATAATGATTTAAATAATTTCATTAACTTATTATAGAATCACATTAATTGTTATGATATCATATATGGTTCACTTATGACTTTATATTACCCGTTCTTTTGCAAATTCCATGTTAAAGAAGCGTTTTGGGTAAAATCGTTTCATTTATCGTAGGTGTTTGGACTTGTTGTTCTTGAAATTATTATTACTTATATCATGATTTACTTACTTCCAGAATATAAAACACGATTTATATATCATATATATTTAGTAAATATATATATATATAATAGATAGATAAATTAAATGAAACACACCGTTCATGGAGACGGTAGTCCGTACGTACGCATGAACGATGTTTTCCTTTCCTTATTGTCTTGAATGGAAGTAAGTAGATGACATACATATATATATATATACATAAATCCAGTATATTTAACATTTCATATATTTTATTATTATTCATTATATATACTTTATAATCATTCATGAATGGTTAATGTGGAGAATGAATCTCATCGCGTCGTGGAGACGGTATTCCGTACATACGCACACGCGGTGATTTCCTTTTTCCGTAGGATGGATAGAAGGTTAATTAGAGTTGTTTCATATTTATAATAACATATCAGTATATAAGAAATACTGATGTTATTACTTTATCATGAAACAACTAAAGAAGAAGAAGTTGAAGAAGAAAGAAATTGAAAAATATCGGTAATGGATATTACCTCTTTTTGACGCGCCTTCACTTAACCTCCACTTAAAGAACTAAGGATGGTCTTTGAATAAGACCAGGACCTCTAGGATGATACTAGGGAAGTGGAGAAGATATTTTGGCAGGGTTTGGTTGAGCTTTAATGCTCAAATTGGTGTGAGGAGGAGAGGGAGGATGTTCCATTATATAAGGGAGGAGAGGGGCACCATAGGAAAATCTCAAACTATTATTTCATATTAAGGTCAAATTGGGTTTATAATGGTTCCAAAGGGTACTATTTCGAAGCTAAAGTGGGGATGGGTCAAAATAGTTTCATCCAATAGGATTTATACAAGTTTAGGTTATTATTTTAACCTTATCAATTAGATTTAACTCTAAGTTAAATAATTTAACTTTTACCGTGTCTTTTTGTTTTCTTTCACTATATGGTTAATAAACTTACCATAAAAAGCCAAAAAAACCCCAAGTTGTTTATTATTAATATATATATCCTTATCTAAGTCATTTGTCTGAACCTTATATTTTTAGGAATTAAATAACAATTAATAATATAATATTTGTTTTAAAAACTAATTTATGTCAATTTTGACACTATTTGGTACATGATTTTTATGAAATTCATAACAGAATTATAAGTTCGAAAAAACTTAATTATATTAACATTAAGATGTCATATTAACCTAGAAAATTAATTTAAGTCATAAAAAGTCTCAAATTACATTTATTTGGGCATTTATAACATCAATTATGTCAATATTTCATTAATAAGACAATTTATGCATCATCTTTGAGTCATACTAAATGATAATTATTCAGTCCCTAAAAATTCTAAATAAATTCCTATGATGTATATATTTGTATTATATTTCTGGATACTATTAATTTTGTAAGTTTCATGAAGTTATCACTAAATTAAAATTATTATACTTATAAGATTTAAGAAAGTGACATGTTGTCACATTCTTTGGTTTTAATAATAATTAACTTATTTTCACGGAAAAAAGTCCATTAAGTGAATCTAATCCGACCCTTAGGTGATATGGGCCGACTTTTAGTCATCCAATAGGATTTTTCCAAGTTTTAGGGTAATTTTATAATCTTATATTTACCCTTAATTACCCGATTTACTTTTAACTATAGTAAATAAAATTTACCGTAGTTACTATTCACAATGCACAAAAATAAAAAGTAACTTATTAACATAATTTGGACCCACTGATTCCAAATATGGAATCCATTTTTCCAAATTCAATACACAAAAGATGCATAAATTAAATTAAAATTAATCCCGTTGTCGAAAGAAAACGGGTTTTTCTTTAAAACATTGCAAAAGATTGAATTGATTTAACCTACGAATTCAAGGTAAAATCAATGCTAATGACATAAATTATATTAAATGGTAAAATTATATTCTATTTATACTTTAAAACCATTAAATATTATAGTTTAACCACATAAGATATTACGATGAAAAAAGTTGTTTTTAATTAAAATATAGCGTGTTTTTACTATTCATTAAAATATGAAAGTTATCGGAAAAATATCAAAACTTTATCTAATGTAAATTTTTATATCTTGATTCAAAAGTAAAATTTTATTTTTTCAAATTTAACTTATAAACATTTCAAAAACTAGATTTAACGTGGGTGCGCCATCAAAAGGCGGCAAAACTGCATTTTTTGAAAAATACTTATTTTACCCGAAAAATTTATTTTGTTCTTATACCATGTTCTAGAAATATGTAAGATGAATAATAATGTTATAAAATTCAAAATTTAGTTAACACTATTCATAACGGCTAGTTCATAATAATATTATAATAATATATCATTGTTTAGTAAAACCCTATATTGCGTACAACACACGCTATCGAGGAAGGTCGCGATTGCGTGTAATGCAAGCCAAGTCAGGGTTGCGTGTTGTGAAAAAATCCTTCATTGTTTCGTATAACAGAATCCAACCATATTTCATTTATACATTGAATATATATATATACTCAATGTTTCGTAGAATAACTATTATCAAAATTGTGTGTAACACGATCCAAGAATAGTTTTGCATATACTGCAAGCTAATACGGTGTTGCGTATAGCACAAGGTAATCTTGGTGTAGAATACAACACAAGGAATTAATGAAATTAAAATAATATTTTTCATAAAATCTTGGGGTGTTACATTCTACCCCCCTTAAAATTAATTTCGCCCTCGAAATTCGTCGGGGTTATAAATCGTATACTATTCATAAAAACCCACATCGTAAAAAGAAATACCAAAACTGAACTTTAAAAACTAAAGTATGAAATATAACGGTTACCCAAATGAACTCATCACTGGGTTTCCACATAGGTGAAAATATGGATATGGAAGGGAAATCTCACCATCATGTTCTGATGGAGAGTGGTAGAGAACATGGCTATGGAAAAGCCCGAAATCACAAAGCCATAAATTTGTGACGATCTAATGTACTATATGATTCATTAGATATAAGAGCACTAGGAAAACATTTTTGTTTTTCAAGATCATTTCCCTAAAGTTGATGAAATTGTAATTAGAATAAATACTTTCGTGATTTTGGTATAGTCTCACCGTTTGTCGTTCTTTGGACAATTTCCACTTCATCTCTTAATGAAATGAAGTTGAATTTGTCATTCATGATGTGTTAGCATATCATGTGATAGAATGATGGGTCATTCCATCTGTCTCAAACAAAAGGTTACATAAGTCCATCTATAGTGAGATTAATCATATATGGTTCCTAAAATGGACTTATACTTCATATATCATATTGCTTAATATAATAAAACTAGTTTCTACTAAACAGGGACTTCCTGTAGGCCAGTGGTAGGCGATAAAGGCCAGTCGCACTTCGGTTGTGGGTTCGATTCCCACAGCCTTGTCCGACGCGATGGGTTGTCGCCCGTCCTGCAGGTTGTCTTTTTTCTAAAGCTATATTACTATAACATCCCATCGATAATATCAAAAAAAAGTTCTATCCTTAATCAATACTAACTTATGTACAACATAATTCAATCCAATCTTTAGGCTTATCTAAAATACTTCGGTCCAAGCTCATAGTATAAAGAAAATGATTACTTGAAATGTCATCAACCAAGCATGCTAATATCATCATTTATCCCCCATATATCTTGTTGGTCACATTCCAATCATGTGAATACCTTAATCATGTATTCTCTTTAAGAATGAATATCCATTGAACCTTAGTCAAAATATGAATGCCGTTAAAAGTTAACACCTTCCACATACCAAAATCCTCAAAATTATATATACTCAAACCATGATATCACTTAGTCCTTATATCAATCATGAGCTCACGAATACTATCAAACATATTAGATTCTATTTATCCCTTCATTATTTTCATATCATCTGCTTTCCAAAAATATTTCAATCACTTTTCATGGTTACCGGTACCTTAAAATTAATGAAAACCACAATAGACTAATACAAAAATATTCCAATACACAATAGAATTTCCTCAACAACATTATTCTTGAATACCAATACATAAACACTTAAATCCATCCTCTTCAATTATTGTCCTAGAATAAGTCCTTCATTTATTTAGAAGTAACTTTTTAGGCCAGGGCATTGCGTTGGGTAATGCCCATGTTCTCCAAAAATAATTCATTGAACTCCATAACAGTCTGTCACTCTATGACCCTTTTCTCCACACAGATAAGATCGGTCCCTCCATTTGAAGTATTCCTCAAGGTTCTTCTTCCCTTCTTTAGAAATCTCAATATTCCTTTCTTTATGCTCCTCAACATGCGAACATGCATAATAGTCTATCTTCCTCTTATTTGATGAATTAGGCATACCACTAAATTTCACATTGTTAATCATATATCGCGACGACTGATTCGGCAAAATCACAATATCTTTCTATCTCGGCATTACACAATTTTGTTGCTCATAGTCACCAATTTCTCCATTGGATTCAATGTTAACCAAATTTCTTCTGGCTCCCTCCATTAACTAAAACACAAAAAGAATTCTGTGATAGGAAAAATCATGCTAGAGAAAACAACATAGTAAAGGGGGAGCACCCTCAATATCTAACATCTTAGGTTAAATTCTAAGATCATTACCGTAGTTCTAGGACTATATCCTATACGTATACTTAACCTTAGGGACATCCCTAGACATACCTTAGAAATATCTCTAGGGATCTCACTAAAGTTCTCGGATCCTAGTTTCCAAAGGTTGAGTAAACCTTTCCTCTGATACCAACTGTAGATACCCGAAGCCTGACGTACATGGACATTACATTACTTTTGCGGAATACTTAGACCATAACAAAAAACAAACACACAATTATCATAATAATTTAGTGTCTTTGGAAACTCGGAATATAATCTTCTAATCGTGGTGTAAGATCTTCAACATCTCCCATAAAGATCTTCTTTTTTTTTTACCTAAAACCTCTCTTTATATCCTGGGAAAAAGAAAACATAAAAGGGTGAGCTCAAATGCTCAGTAAGGGTAAACAAAAGAAATATCAATCACATCATATTCATAAGAACATAACATTTTAGAAATATTAACCTACAAAAGAGAGAATAATTTCATAACATGGGATAAATCATAGTAGTGAAATGAAATCCCAATAATCATAACTTAAAACATGAAACTTGGTGGAATACAGACATAATCATATAGAATCATTTCTTATTAGTCAATACTCATTGCCAAGACTATCTTAGTGGACAAAGTCCATTTCTGAACCGAGTCACCCTCGTTTCAGTCCTGTTTCACTGAACCAGTATAACCTACCATTCCAGCCATGTCTATATCATGAGATATATAATCATTACCCAATGAATTGGAGGGAGATATAGGTCCCACCCATATCAAAATGATACCATTATTATGTGTGCCACAAAATCATAAATCATACATCATTGCATAACCCATGTAATAAAAATGGGAATCTTAAACAATTCATATAAGATAAAGGAATTCATAAAAATATTTCCATCACAACATAATCAAATCCATGTAATAATAGGGATAAAAACAGAACCCTTTATTATTTTAGATGGAAAATAATTTTGATAAAACACTTGAACATCATTCTTGAGGAAAATATTCTTTCTACTTCAAAAACACTTTTCCTTTCTTAACATGTCATACAATTTTAAACTAAAAGAAGTTGATTAAAAATAAACTTGAAAACTTGTAAAGTAATATTCTTGGAAATAACGTTTTAAAAATCCATTCATGTCGTATAAGTTTAAAAAAACATTATTCTCGTACTTTTGTCGGAAAAGTCCAAAAATTACCTCGTACGAAAAATGACAAAAGATTCCTTTCATATCTTTTACTAAAAACTCACTGAAGGGTAAAATAGGATTTAGAAAATTGTAGGTGAATTGAAATAATATTACATATTGAGGAAATATGGATGTGGATGATAAAATACACCCCAGTAAATGCCAAAGTATAAACAATCTCGGATAAAAATGAGATTGTGATATTTCCCTTACCTTACGTCCGATATGCTTTGTACGTATCCGAACCTCCTGTATAATGATTTAAATAATGTCATTAACTTATTACAAAATCATATTCATTGTTATGATATCATATATGGTTCACTTATGACTTTATATTACCCGTTCTTTTGTAAATTCCATGTTAACGAAGCATTTTGGGTAAAATCGTTTCATTTATCGTTGGTGTTTGGACTTGTTGTTATTGACATTTTTATTACTTATATCATGATTTACTTACTTCCAGAATATAAAACATGATTTATATATCATATATATTTCGTATATATATATATATATAATAGATAGATAAATGAAATGAAACACACCGTTCATGGAGACGGTAGTCCGTACGTACGCATTAATGCTGTTTTCCTTTCCTTATTGTCTTGAATGGAAGTAAGTAGATGACATACATATATATATATATACATAAATCCAGTAGATTTAGCATGTCATATATTTCATTATTATTCATTATATATACTTTATAATCATTCATGAATGGTTAATGTGGAGAATGAATCTCATCGCATCGTGGAGATGGTATTCCGTACGTACGCACGCGCGGTGATTTCCTTTTTCCGTAGGATGGATAGAAGGTTAATTAGAGTTGTTTCATATTTATAATAACATATCAGTATATTAGAAATACTTATGTTATTACTTTATCATGAACAACTAAAGAAGAAGAAGTTGTAGAAGAAAGAAATTGAAAAAGATCTGTAATGGATATTACCTCTTTTTGACGCGCCTTCAATTAACATCCACTTAAAGAACTAAGGATGGTCTTTGAAGAAGACCAGGACCTCTAGGATGATACTAGGGAAGTGGAGAAGAGATTTTGGCAGGGGTTGGCAGAGCATAAATTCTCAAATTGGTGTGAGGAGGAGACGGAGGATGTGACATTTTATAAGGGAGGAGAGGGGCACCTTAGGAAAATCTCAAAATATTATTTTATATTAAGGTCAAATTCGGTTTATAATGGTTACAAATGGTCATATTTAAAAGATAAAGTGGGGATGGGTCACAAGCCTCTCATTCAATATTATTTAGACAAGTTTAGGTTATTATTTTAACCTTATCAATTAGATTTAACTCTAAGTTAAATAATTTAACTTTTACCGTGTCTTTTTGTTTTCTTACACTATATGGTTAATAAACTTACCATAAAAAGCCAAACGAACCCCAAGTTGTTTATTATTAACATATCTATCCTTATCTAAGTCATTTGGTCGAACCTTAGATTTTTGATAATTAAATAACAATTAATAATATAATATTTGTTTTAAAAACTAATTTATGTCAATTTTGACACTATTTGGTACATGATTTTTATGAAATTCATAACAGAAAGATAAGTTCGAAGAAAGTTACTTATATCAACAATAACATGTCATATTAACCTATAAATTTAATGTAAGTCATAAAACGTCTCAAATTCAATTTATTTGGGCATTTATAACATCAATTATGTCAATATTTCATTAATAAGACAATTTCGGCATCATCTTTGAGTCCTAATAAATGATAATTATTTAGTCCCTAAAAATTCTAAATAAATTCCTATGATGTAGATAATTGTATTATATTTATGGAGACTATTAATGTTCGAAGTTTCATGAAGTTTATCACTAAATTAAAATTATTATACTTATTAGATTTAAGAAAGTGACATGTTGTCACATTCTTTGGTTTTAATAATAATTAACTTATTTTCATGGAAAAAAGTCCATTAAGTGAATCTAATCCGACCCTTAGGTGATATGGGTAGACTTTTAGTCATCCAATAGGATTTTTCCAAGTGTTAGGGTAATTTTATAATCTTATATTTACCCTTAATTACCCGATATACCTTTAACTATAGTAAATAAAATTTACCGTAGTTACTATTCACAATGCCCAAAAATAAAAGGTAGCTTATTAACATAATTTAGACCCACAGATTCCAAATATGGAATCCATTTTTCCAAATTCAATACACAAAAGATGCAGAAATTAAATTAATATTAATCCCGTTGTCGAAAGAAAATGGGTTTTCTTTAAAACATTGCAAAAGATTGAATTGATTTAACCTACGAATTCAAGGTAAAATCAATGATAATGACATAAATTATATTAAATGGTAAAAATATATTCTATTTATACTTTAAAACCATTCAATATTATAATTTAACCACATAAGATATTACGATGAAAAAAGTTGTTTTTAATTAAAATATAGCGTGTTTTTACTATTCATTATAATATGAAAGTTATCGGAAAAATATCAAAACTTTATATAATGTAAATTTTTATATAATTATTCAAAAGAAGAATTTTATTTTGTAAAATTGAACTTATAAACATTTCAAAAACTAGATTTAATGTGGGTGTGCCATCAAAAGGCAGCAAAACTGCATTTTTTGAAAAATACTTATTTTACCCGAAAAAATTATTTTGTTCTTATACCATGTTCTAGAAATGTGTAAGATGAATAATAATGTTATAAAATTAAAAATTTAGTTAACAATATTCATAACGGCTAGTTCATTACAATATTATAATAATATATTGTTGTTTAGTAAAACCCGATATTGCGTACAACACACGCTATTGAGGAAGGTTGCGATTGCGTGTAATGCAAGCCAAGTCAGGGTTGCGTGTTGTGAAAGAATCCTTCGTTTTTTCATATAACAGAATCCAACCATATTTTATTTATACATTGAATATATATATATATATATACTCAATTTTGCGTAGAATAACTATTATCAAAATTGTGTGTAACACGATCCAAGAATAGTGTTGCGTATACTGCAAGCTAATACGGTGTTGCGTATAGTGCAAGGTAATCTTGGTGTAGAATACAACAGAAGGCATTAATGAAATTAAAAGAATATTTTTCATAAAATCTCGGGGTGTTACAATCCTTTTTGTGCGTATTTAAGGAAAATACCATTGGGATTTTAAATTATAAAAGAGAAAAATAATTTATAAAAAAACTAAAAGTTAAATTATGTGGTTTTGATGATAAAAAGGAATTAATTTATAATTAAAATGGTGGATTAAATTAGAGGATAAGTGGAAGATTATGATGTTTAAAAAAATCAGTATGCTCCCTTAAAAAGAGTTTTCTTATTGGGAACTATCGAGGAGGGAATCACTTAAAAGCATGTATATCTCTAAAAGAGAAGGAGGGTTGGATATTAAAACATGAGTTTTGAGCATATAGAAATTATATATAATTTTTACATAAATTGAAAAGGAAAATTCATTTCGGTAAAAAAAATGATAGATAAACATGAACGAATAAAGGTGGTTTGATTATAATTCTTTACGAATCACAAGTATGGTGTCATGTGTTCTTAAGGGGGTAAAATGAGAGAGAACCCAGTTTCTCATCACATATAAATCATGAAGGAAATATGGGGGTGGTGTGTAATCCCACCCCATCAGTAAGAATTTCATATAAAATGGCATAACATAGAGGGAAATCTTGAGTAAAAGTGAAATGGAGAGGATCTCATACCTTAATTTCCATATAATTTCATCACTTCTACACCACCTGAATAATAAATTTAGTTTTATTAAAACAATTATCTAAAATATATTTGTATCCATTTTGTAAAAATAATTATCATTTATATGCATTGGATTTTATTTCATAAATTTCATTGATGAAATTGAAGTGTTTTGATATCTTATTTTAAATAAAAATTCCCCATCTTGCGCAGATTTATGTTTTTTTAATGTGATTTATAAATTAGTTTAATTAGTTTTCAAATAATAGAATACATTTAATTTTATATAAATATATTACATATATTTTTTATTTTCCATAAATCAAGGTTTTTATGAAAATTAACTTGGGAACATCTTGGTAGACGGTTAACTGTCCTTTAACAGGACATTGTCAACAGTTCAAGAAAGGGAGGTATATAATTTATATTTTTAATTAATATTAATATTATATTAGTTTAATATAATTAATATATTTTTTACATACATTATAATTATTTTTTTATCAATTTTTTAAAGGAATATGTCAAAGGAAAAAAAATTACAAGAGAAGAGAGAAGATTTAATTGTGTCTTACTCTCTCCATGGTGTAGTATCTCTTGCATGAAACAATAACTCCAATAGTGATTGGATTTAGAGGGTTCCAAAAGTTCCCTATGTAATATAAGCGGCTTAAAAATAAGAATTCTAGTAGAGATCCGGCATAGTTTTGGATGATCAGAATGATTTTCCAAGGGGAGGGAGAGGGGTTATTTATACATGTAGAGGATGTGTTTTAAAAATAAAATAATAAATAAAATAACATATCAAATATTAGACTTCTAATAGGTGTTTTCTGAAAAAAAAATAATTTATTAACATAATATAATTTTTTAGACTTTAAATCATCTTTATAATTCTAATTCATTATTTTTTTAAAAGGAATGCGAAAATAATTGGAAAATTATATTTTAGGAAATAACCTTTTCACTTTAGATTTTCGAATGTTCTTTATAAGTTTGAAAATTTAGTTTGTCGTATTTTAAGAAATATAATTTTAAATTAAATATAACATGGATGAAACTAATGTTCTAAAAAGTTTATGTCATCATTATATCATGAATGAACCAATTTAAGGTATACCGGTTATTTGAAAAATTGTATTTTTACTATTCACCCAAAAATTGAAGTATTCCATAAAATTACTAGAAAAACACCCTAACAATTTATCGAGGTGTAGAATCAAAAAATTAAATTCATTATTCAAAATGAAAATTCTAAATTTTATTAATTCAATATTTAATTAAAATCATAATTTCTTCTAAATGATGTTATTAAAACACTTATTTACTTATTCCAAAATATAGGTACGTCATTCATTCAATTGAATATTATTTTTATAATATCAAAGTCAATGTTTCTATTCATTACGGTATATCACGATTAAAAGGGTAACATTAATATTCATTTGGGTATGTTACTATTGACTAATAATTATGTTTTTCTTATAGGACTCTAAAAATCTTACTGATCGAAACTATGAATGTCAGATTTTCAAAATTCCAAACACAAAAGTGTCAAAATTATGTTTGAAGGTCACAAAGTACATAATAGGCTATTGTGTTGTAGTTTTATGTGATTATATGACATATTTATTACAAAATAATTTCTATAGAAAAACATTGCATCATTGCATTCTCCCCCCTTAAGAAATTACACCCTCGAAATTTTGTTTTACATTATAGAACATAAATAGGTATAAGTACTTTTCCTTCATTGTATCCTCCAGTTCCCATGATTCCTCTTAGTTCATATGGTTCTTACATAATTTCCTGACCAGGTGACTAGTCCGGATGCGTAGGACATTATATCTACAATCCAAGATCATCACTGTTTGCTCCTTATAATAATGACCATCCTCCATTTATACCACCTATGAATAGAGTACATGTGAAGGGTCTAGTATATATTTCTTTAATAATGATAAATGAAAGGCATCATGTACATTGGTAATTGTAGGTGCAAGAGCTATTTGATTGGCCACAACCCCAACACGATCATGAATCTCAAAGGAATCGATGTACTTGGGAGTTAGCTTCCTATTCATTCTAAACCTCATGACCTTCTTCAATATAGATATACATAGAAATACCCTTTAACGAAATTTGAACTCAAGTCTTAATCAATGATTATATTCATAACTCTACTATTGAATTTGGGCTTCCATGATATGCTGCTAAATGGTCTTCACTATCTCAACCATTTTATCATCAATTTCAGATCCTAGCAGATTACACTAACTGGATTCATCCCAACACACCAGTGCTAAACACCATTTCCCATAAAGGTCTTCATATGGTTCCATTAAGATGATCAAGTTGAAACTCTTATTATAGGAATTTAAAATAGTGGAATATATTGGTCCCATACTCCATTGAAGCCCTTATAAAATTATCTCAACATATCTCCCATTTACTGAATACTTCGGTCAAATTTGCACTGAGATTGTGGATGATAGGCGGTAATGAATTTCATTTTAGTGATTAGATAATATTAGATACTATTCCAATACATTGAAGGGAATCATAGATCTCAATTAATTATTATAGATAGTGGTACTCTAGGAAGCCTTACCACCTCTTTGATATATATATCTGCATGATGACCCATTGAGAATTCCTCTCGAATCACGGTAAAGTGAGCTGTATTTCTAAGACAATCCACAATGACCAATTTAGCATTGTTTCCTCTAGATGTCCTTGGGAATCTATGGATAATGTCCATGTTGATATTCTACCACTTTCATATTGGTATGGGTGGTGGTTGCAACTTCCCCTTCAGCATTTTCCTCTCATCCTTCACTTTTTGACATACTAGGAAAAAAGGTGTATATTCAATATTCTTTCCTTTCATATTGTCCCACCAAAAGTATTCTTGGAGATCTAGAAACATCTTTGTGCTCCCTAGGTGAATAGTGTGGGTCGAGCTATGTGCATCATTTAAAAGATACTTATTTATCTCCGGATTGTATGATACACATAATTGTGACCCAAATATAACAACTTCATCTTATTCAATCATGAACTTATAAGATTTACCATTTCAGATAGTTTCAGCCTTATTCAGAATTTCCACATATTTTCTATGAGAATAATTTAAATTATCCATGAGGGATGGTTGAGAAATCATCTGAAAATCTTGTGGTTATTATATATCTCACAATTATCCTTATAGAGACAATGTCGCCAAATTTTCATTGCAAAGATCACAGCCGCAAACTCCAGATCATGCAAAGGATAGTATTGGTCATAGATTTTAAGATTCACTGAGGTTTTGTCTCTCACATTATCATTTTTCATCTGCACACAACCTAATCCCTTAATTGAAACATCACTATACACCACAAAGAGTTCTCTACATGTTGGGAGTGTGGGTACTAGAATAGTGGTTAGCCTCTTTTCAACGGCATAAAAATGTATTCACATTCCTGAGTCCATACAAATTTTACTCTATTCAATTTCATTTTGGTCATTGGGTTTGATAATCATGAAATGTTATTCACAAATCATAGATAATACCCAACTAGACCCAAAAATTTGCGGATCTCTGTTACAGATGTTGGCCTAGGCCACTCTTCAATTTCAATTGTCTTGGAAGGGTCCATGGATATCCTTTAGCTAGTGATAATATTTCCCAATAATGATACTTCCTCTATATTGAACACACATTTACTATACTTTTCATAAAAATCCCCCCTTCACAATTTCCTTAACACAGTATCCAAATTATCCTCCTATTCCTCCTTGCTCTGGGTTTATATCATAATATCATCAATAATAAATACCAAAAAAATTCAAGTTATTCTCTAAAAAGTATATTCATTAAATCCATGAAAATTTATTGATAATTAGTGAGTCTGAAGGTAATCACTATGAATTAATGGTGTCCATATCTCATTTGAAAGTCAGTCATGTGAATATCATCCTTCATCGCCTCTAATTAGTGATATCCTGATCAATGGTATACCATAGAGAAGCAATTATCCCCCTGAAGCGTAATGAACAAGTCATCTATCTATGGTAGGGGATACTTGTTGTTTATCATGATTTTATTGATCTCATGATAATAGATGTATAGGAACATCGATCCATCATTCTTATTGATGAAGAGGACATGCCATCCCCATAGTGAAGCACTCGATCATATAAACCCCCTCTCCATATTTTCATGTAACTGCTTATTCATATATTCCAATTCTACGATGGCCATTATATAAGGTGTTTTGGATATAGGTAGTGATCCTGAAATATGTTCAATTGAGTACACAACCTCTTGATCAAGAGGGAGTTCAGAAAACTCTTTAGGGAATACATCAACGTAATCCCTCGTGATGTGAATGTATTCAATCATGATTCTCTCTATTTTCTCAATAATTTGAGCTATACATGCTTTCTTATAAGGAATTAATAACGACACTTGATACAATTATTCATAATGAAATATTATTAATCCTTAAATTTTTAAAGAATTGGAGGATGCTTTGGGATGTGAAGTGTGATATATCATTACCAAAAGATGATGTTTGATTTTTATTAAGATAACAAATCCATTCACAAGATAACATGGAACTCCAAAAAATGACGTTTGATAATATTTTGTGGGAGTTTCAGTACACAAACATTAATAAGGGAAATGTTATAAACCTTGGAAATAATGATTGACCCATTCGCTATTCTCACTGATAACTTTTTCTTCAAATATTAATGTAGTGTTTGAATATTTCTAAAAAACATGCGTGATATGAATGAATGTGCAGAACCAAAATCAAATAGTACTTTTTCTATTAATTAATTAATATCTTGTTCACCTTTCACCACATCATTTCCCTGCTCCACCTTATCAATAGTGATCTAATAATCCCATTATTATTGCCCTGTAGGTTTTTGATGATTGCCTCTGAAAAACATTGGATTAGGGAAAATGATTGCATAATGACTATGCTCCTTGATGTTGTAACACGACACCAAAAGCTAAGTGTTGATCTAGAATATCCTTTCATCTTCCACAATAGCAGGATTTTTCATATCCCTTTTGTAATTATTGACAAGATTTCCCATATTTATACATTTGAAATAATTACTAGTTCCCTTTAGATAGTTCCTTGGATACTTATTCCCACAAATTTTTCAAGTGGATTATCTATAATTCATTCCACTGTGGAATTTTTTTGTTTAACCATACATGTTGTTCTCTATTTTTTGATTCATATCACTAGGCCCACTAGGCCACTAAGAGTCTCTAATTTCCATTTCAACATTGGGGCACAAAAGACAATATCTTCATAACTTTCAATCTATCGAATCACCAACACTTTTTAATGACTCAATCTTAGTCCTCTAAATAAGATATCCACTTTAATTTTTGTTTTCATGGAAAAGACAGAGGTGTACCTTGAAATCCAGGTATAGTCTACTTTATATGCCCCAATGGGATCGTCTTCCTTCATCTTGAGTCTGTGGAAATCTCATTCCATATTGAGATATAGGGTTCGGGGAAAACATTTATTGAAAAACATTCCCTTTAATTCCTCACAATCCATGGAATCATTTTCCCTTAGTACATTGTATTCTTAATCAGTGTAAACCACTGATAAGTTTTCCCATAAAAAGAATAAACCACCGTTATAACGTTCTCTTCTTCTGATCACTAGATGATGGAGAATATCTTTTCAGTGGTGATAATTCATAGTTCCATGAGGTGGGTATCAGAAGATCCAATATACATGTGAGGCCCTTTCCACATGAAGGATTATATGGTAACTATCTTATTACATGGAATGGGGGGGTCTAAAAAATTATTGTTATTATTAATAACGTTATCATACTGTGAAAGTACCATCATGATGTTCTGAGCACCCATTCCCATTATATCAAGAATATCATTAAGGGAATCTTCCAATTTCATATCAACTTAGTTTTTATAAATTTTTCTTCTATTTACCTCCCTTAACAATGAAAAATAATTTACAATTAGACAGTATCAATATATAGTTATTGAGCATAAAATTGAATCTTTGAACTTAGAAGGATAAACTTGTAAAGAAGATGTATAACATGACTTTTGATTCCTTAGGCTTAAATCTTGGTTATCCTTGATCTATTTCGTAACTTATATTCTTATGGCATTTTATTGATTCCATTAATAATGGTTTATAATAAGATTATTTATTTACCAAATCATATCCCCTTGGGAGTGTTAATCAAAGAGTTTAGAAGGGCCTGTTATCGTGTATTATTAAACCCATGCTTTTAACTCCTCAGTAGATCTGTTCTAGAGCCTTGTATTCGTATTTGTATCTAAAAATAGAATTATTTTCCTGAAAAACAACATAATCTATTTTTACAAAAGTTTTGGGATGATTTCATTTACTTCACCTCATCCGTAAGGTTCTCACTGAGGTGCTCTATTCCAAATCCCTAAAAATAACTAGTCCATCATCTGATACCAACTGTACCCACCATAGCATTTTAGATATAACATTACATGATTTTCAGAATAATTATACATAAAATTAGAAGACATGGACCATTAATTATAGTGTCTTGTAAGACTAGGTACATAATGCTTAAACATGGTACTAAATGAAAACACTTCTTTATTTAATCTTCATAAAGATCTTTTAACATCCTTTGAGCCCTTATTTCTGCATAGGATAACCTGGGGACAATATTTACCAATGTATGAGCTAAAAATCCCAATAAGGGAGTACAAATAAGAATACTTCTTTATCACATGGTTTTGAAAGCATGACATAATGATAAAAAAATACATGGAACATAAGTAATCATAACATATAAGCATGGGATCATAAAAACAAGGAGTCATCGAAATAAGGCAAAAACATAAAACATGAATTTTGTACAAATCATGGATAACCTCCAAGACAATTTCCCATAGTATCACAATCCATGGATAACATCCAAGACGAGTGCACATAATAGCACAATCCATGGATAACTTCCAAGATCTCCACACATAGTAGCACAAACCAAGGCAAACCACCAAGATCAACGAACATAATGTATCATGAGACTCAACATTATCCAAATAATTGGAGTGATCTCTAGTTGCACCAATTTAAAATTTCATGAATATGTTTCCCACATAAAGAATCATACATAATAAATCTTACATAAACATAATGGTTACCCATTGAATGAATTGTGAACCACAATATTGACATAATGCATAACCAATGGGAATATCATGAAAGTCTAAATGAATGAAAGTTGTACATTAAAGTAAATAAAGTAAAATAGGAATATATAATGGTATGTATTTTCAAACAAAAGTGACAAAATGTATGAAATGGTTTTGGTAAATTTAAGCATTAAAAAAATTTTGTGCGGGTTTAAAGGAAATACTATAGAGATTTTAAAATAGAACAGAGAACAATATTTAATATAAAACCATAAGTGAACCAATAATGTTTTAATGATAAAAATGATTATCTTATAAAAAAAATTATATATTATATTATAGGATATATTGCACATGAAGCTGGGTAGAAAATTTATTATGTTCTCTTAAAACAAGTTTTCTTATCGAGAAGTATCGAGGACGGAATCACATAAAAAAATAGATATCCTACAAATACAATGAGTGTTGTATATTGAAAAATAAGTTTGGATAATATAAAAAGGAGTTATAAATTTTAAATATAAAGAAAAGTCAAATTTATTTGTGTAAAAATAAATATTGAGAAACCTGATGTAATAAAGGAGGTTCGGGTAGAAATCCTTACAGATCAATTGTATAGTATCATGTGTAATTAAGAGGGCTTAATGAAAGAGAAAATAGATTATAATCACTTATAAATTATAAGAGAATTATGGGGGAGGATCTTAATCATAACCCATCTCTAGTAATTACACATAAAAGGGTATAACATAGAGGAAAATCTTGAATAAAAGTGAAATGAAGTGGATATCTTACCTTAATTTCTGCATAATTTCATCTCTTTTAAACCACATGAATTATTAATTTTGGTTTATTAAAAAAATGACCTAAAAGTTAATTATAGTATATTTATAAAAATATTTATCAATTATATTCAATGGATTTTATTTCTTATTTTTCGTTTATGAAATTGAAGTGTTATGCTATCATATTTTACATGAAAATTTCTTATCTTGTGACGATTTCATATTTTATTAAAGTTGATTTATAAATCAGTATAATATCTTACATAAGCATAGAATATATGTAATTTTATATTAATATATTATATATAATTTATACTATCTATAAATGATTTTTTTTATAATAATTATCTTTGCAACATCTCCGTAAACGGTAAACCAACCTTTAACGGGACATTGTTGATAGGGCATGAAAGAGGAGTATGAAATTTTTATTTCTCATTAATATGATAACTAAAGTAGGGTAAAATCGTTAATATAATGTTCACATATAGTATAATCAATTTTTTAAAATATTTTTTTGAAAATTATAGGGTAAAATAAAAAAGTGGAAGAAAATAGAGATGATTTAATAAAGTATTACACTCTCCTTAGTGTAGCTTCTATTGAAAAAAACTATAACTCCCATGGTGATTGAAGTTGGAGGGATCTAGAAATTCTTTATGTATTATAAGAAACATTAAAGGGATAACATGGTAATATATTCGGCTAGTAATGGATGAGAATAATTTTTTACCAAGGGGAGGGAGAGGGGTTATTTATACTTGAGGAGGGTTGTTTTTAGAATAAAATATTAAATAAAATAATATATCAAATGTTAGGCTCGTAAAGGTATTTTTTTGACAATAGTAATCATATATTAATATAATATATTTAGTTTTAGACTTTATATAATATTTATGATTCTTATTCATTATTTTATAATAAGCAATGTGAAAAGAATGAAAAAATGATATTTTAGGAAATCACCTTTTGTCTTTAGGTTTTGGTATGTTATTTTTAGTTTTTCAAGTTGAGTTATATTTATTTTAAATAAAAATTTTGAATTTAATTAAAATATGGAAGATTATAATGTTCTATAATGTTTATATCATCATTACATAATGAATGATGAAAGTTATGATATTCATGTTATGTGAAAAAACTATATTATTACTATTCAACTGAATATTGATGTATTTCAGAAAATTACCCAAAAAATCACCCTAACAATTTTTCAATGCGTAGAATCGAAAAAGAAACACCATTTTTGAAAAATAGTTTTCTATATATAATTAGTTTAATATTTAATTAAAGTCATAATTTATTATAAAAACGGTTTTAAAAAATTTATTTACTTATTCCAAAATATATATAGATCATACTTTCACATGAATCTTATTTATATCCTATCATAGGTATGGATACTATTCATTAGAGTTTATCATTATTCATAAGGATAAAATTAATATCTATATAGGTATGTTACTATTCAAAAAAAATTAAGTCAGTCTTATTAGACTATAGACATCTTATAGATCACAACTTTGAATGTCAGATTTTTTAAATTCCAAACATAAAAGTGTGAAAATTATGTTTATAAGTCACATAGTACTTAGTAGTTGATGAAATTTTAATTTAATGTAATTATATGACATATTTATATGAAAATAATTTCTGTATAAAATCATTGGGTCATTACTGTATTCATGGACATGTCATTATAATGATAGTTTGTTCTTCAGATTACCTAGAAAATGTGGAAAATGTTAACAGTTTAGGTGGCCTTGAGGGATACTAGTAAAATTTAATGATTTATTTCACATGTATTATTTACCAATTTACATATCTAACTATAAAGGAATGAATATCATCTATACTGATTTTTTTCGGCTATTTTGGACTACATGAAGGTGATATTGACAAGTTTCACAATGAGTTAGTTATCAAAACAAGAGTTGATGTTTGAGTTTTTATCTAACACAAACAATATATAAATGGAATAAATCTTAATGCCGAAGAAGGTGATTATCTCTTATGGGTTTATGAATTTTCATCACAATGAGCCTAACAATTCCACTCAAGATATAGAGCTAGAATTTATTTTGTTTTTATTTGAATTTGTGGTGATAATAACTCATTTGAAAATAATTTTTGGTTATTACAGATCAAATGAGAATGAGTAGTATTTTCTCTCAGTATAACCAAAATAAGTGACAATGGAAATGGGTAATGTCACATCATTACAATGAATTTTATATCTCAAAATCATTAGTGAAGTTAAAAGTTTTTTATAATTATGGATTATGATTTTATGATGGGATATGGTTCAAATGTATATGGAGTCATGACGAGTGATGGAGGATTATTTAGCCATGTAACAAGATTTAGGGGTTGATTATATTGTATGATACATATTTTAGATGATAGTGTAGACTTCTTTGATGCAATAGGTAGACTAGTCATAGTGGATTGACTCCAAGATAGAGGTAATGTGAGAACATATTTTTACAGGGGATGTAGCATAGGGATGTCGGAAGGATTTTTAGAAACTAATGCTTTTTCATGTGAGGAAGTTAGAACAAATGTTGATACATGATGGAGTAATCAAGAGTTTTACAACTAACAAATTACAGTGCACTTAGGAATATCTAAGATATAAAATGTATTATAGATGCATTTTGGGTGGTCCAAGATGAAACTGTATGATCCCAAAAAATTTCTACAAATGTATTTATATATTTTTAATTAATTGTTTTAAATTTTCTGGATATAAATTGGTTAATCCATGTATTGGGTGTGTTTGGTTACAATTTATATTTTTTTTGGGGGGGGGGGGGTTCATAGTACATGACTGGCATAATATTTTCGATAACAATGCGCCCTAACCTTGAAAACCATGCACACCTAGACATAGAGGGACTGAATGGTTGAAAAATTGGTTTTTAAAACATGTGTCCTATTAAGAGTACGTATAAACCCCCATAAGAGATTCCCATGGTTAGGTCACATGGTTTCGAAAATGGTGAGGCGATGCCCATAAAATTTTGTGTGTGGAATTAATTCCCCAAAAAATTAGTTTTAAAAGTACCGAATCCCCGAAACATCTCCGTAATTCATTTCAACACGAACATAACATATTTGTCTCGTTTTTAGGATTCTAGATGTATTAAATGCAATTAAATATTACAATCATGATTAATAAATGACCAGATTTATGAATCTTTACGTATCTCGGTATGAGATTCTCATCACAATTATGATTCTCTCTCTTCCATCCATCTATAATCATTTGAAGGGATTATTTCATTTATTTGTGATTTTTTTGATCTTGGTTTTCCTGGATCTAATCCTTTTGATCAAGAATATATTTTTTTCTTCATGATATTGTTCTTTGTTGTGAAATTGAGAAATCTTCTTCAATTCAAGAATTTCCATTGGTGAGCTCCAGTCAAAGATCTTGAGGTAGGTGGTATAAATTGATGATTCAATAATCTTGATTATTATTATGTGTATGTAGTTATGAAATAAAAATTTCCATGTTTTGAAATTGAATTCGAATTGTATTAATGAATTGATAAATTAATTTTTGTAATAATTTTTTTATGAAATTGATGGTATATGTGGGATATGAATTCGATTAATTAATGGGATTATTTGATTTTCAATTAATATAATTGTAAATTAATTAAAAATTACAATTATTATATGGTTTAAATAACAATAATAGAATAATGGGTTATATGATTTAAAAGTTGTAAGAAAGGTTTTATGGTTAATTGGACATATTATTCCATGTGGTTAATGAGTTTAACCATGATTATTTTGATAATTTAAAAGGTATAAATGACATAAATTGACCAAAATGGGGTTAATTTAGACTAAAAATGGTTGATATGATATATGTGATATATGTGTGATTGATTAATATATGACTGTGGGATACTAACAGGGGCTCTAAATACCCTTATGTGATTGAATTATATACATGTGTGGGACATAGACAGATGCTGCAAACACCCATTTATGATTGAATGATAAATTAGGTATGATACAGGGACTGATGCTACAGATACAAATGTTCTTTTAGACATAGACTTCTAGGCACAAAATTCATGCATTAGAATATAGTTTCCTATAACTAGGATATAAAATTGAAATTAAATAGACAATGATAGACCATATGATAAAGAATTGTGATTGTTTATTTGATATATGATATCCCTTGGTAGAAGATAAAACTCTAGCATGGAATAAAGTAGGTATTTTTGTGTTGGGTGTATTTATGGACATGGGATATCATGGGGTTAATTAATTAATAAAGATATTTGATAACTCCTTACTTATGCTTTTAACTTTTATCTTTTTAAAATTTCATACACTATTAGTAAATGGATAATGATTTAGACACCATTTGTTGTGGCATACTATGTTGTACTAACACCCTACATGGAATTCTTGATCAGTATCTGAATATATTTTAGGTATCTATGAATAGATAAGGAAAAACAGTATGATAGATTCCAGACTCAGGATGTATCATGGATGATTGAACTAGAAATTATATTGTTACCTATATAGTGTAGTTGATATTTTTATTTTTGGTGTTACATTTGATATAAAAACATTCTAGGTAATTACATATGTACTAATTTAATCAACATATTTTTTGTCAGTTTCAGTTCGCCATGTGACACTGGTTTGTTATGGTTATTGTATAAATCAGTTTTTTGGTCATTTTAATTTTTTTATTTCATGAGTATCTCATTTTTTTCATATTTTATAAATAAGATATATTATCCCCATATTACATACATTCTAACGTCACTTTTATTTATAATCCTATGAAATTATAGGGTACAAACATGATGTCACATAACAGAATGGTTCTGGGAACTTGTATGTGGCACCAAGGTCGGGATGCTAAAATGATGTATCAAATGTTATTTATTTTCTTTTATTATCTTTTACAGTTTTGGATGTGTAGGTATGAGTATTGGAAGATTTTATCCATGTATGTGAGCTAATGTGATGGAGTAGTAAACACATGTTTGAGAAAAAACCTTAGTTCCCATGGTAAGAATTGTCATTTTTTATGCACAATGTTATAGTGTAATGTTATTTCCTAATGAGTGATGAATATTTTGTGATGTAATTTCTTTATAATATTTTTTGATATTTTAATCATGGACCATTATGGAATTAAATTTGAGTATTAATTCATTAATATAAGAACTCATGACTTATTATGACACATTATTTTAGACATGCAAGGGAAAATGGGTTTTTGGGTAAGTTGTTTGGTTTAATTTTTTTTATTTTGTGGTTTAATTTATAAAAAAGGGATCGAAATATGATATAAAAATTTCAAAATGTTGAAAAATGTGGAAAATGAGTGTCTAAATAGAAACTACGTTAATTACAACATGCTTACACTTTGTTAACCCTGAACTATATGTAGGATGGTTAAGGGTACTCTAAGTGCCTTAGTTTTAACCATGTGGTAGGAAAGGGGAAAAATGTTATGGATTTATTTGATCTGATATAGTTATTGTGTTGATGGTGAGTTATATTTCTTGAATGTTGTGTTTGGAATTGTATAGTTATTCCTCCATGATGATGCTTTTTAGGGGATGAAGGGAGGTTTTTGTGGTAGATGTTAATAAATTTGTGGATCCAAAGGCTGTAATAGTTTCAAGAATTAAAGTCAAAGATTAGTTCGATGATAACTTATCTTGATTCATATATTTTTTGTAAGGATACCTAGAAATGATCATAAAGATTATCTCAGACCTAACATGAGAGTTTTTATTGTACTATTATATTTCATTTACCGAAAATAGTAGACTAGGTGTTACTGATTTCTACACTCTGTGTATACAAATGATACATGATCGCATGGAGTCTCATACTGATAATAGAGTCAAATTCGATTCATACATGTTATGTGATTAATTGAAACATATGTGGGACATATAGTCTGATGATTGATCACTCTAGAACATGGAGTGGAAGGACATTTGGATAAATGCCTTGGAGCAGTTTACCCTAACATGCTAAGACAGGATAGAGGGGTTTAGTTTATGAGGTTGAATTAGTGGAGTATATTAATTATGGACTTTGTTTATTCAATTATAGATTGTTATGGGGTTTCTCTAAAATTTTCAAGAAATGTGGTTTTGTCTATGAAATAGTTTCAGGATCAAATTAAATGTGTGATTATCTCTCAGGAGAATATCTCTTAGGTGAAAATGTTATCTAATGTGGTCAATCATGATTTTATTTCTACGGGGAAACAGAAGGATGATTCTGATGGTGGAAATTTGGTTTCTTCATAATGATAAAGAAGTTTTAATTCTAAGAGTTGGAAGTATGACTATGATAATATTGACTAGATAAGTGGATATCAGAGTGGTTAGAGGTATGCTTAGTTACCCAGCATCTTACTAACGTGATTTGTTACCAATGTGCAAGGCTGGATAACAGTTATAAATAGTGACCCAAAACACTATTATAAGACCAATCTTACAATAATATGGGACATCTATAGGGGTTTAATTAGATCCGACAAGATATGTGTAGAGATATAGTAGATAAGAAGAACTATATTACGAGAATGAGATCTTCTACATAGTAATAGTTTGGAATTTATAGTTCTACTAGTCATGGAAATAAAGAAAGTGAATAGTGCGATTTAGGGAATTTCCACCTATATTAGTTGAGTGTTGTAGCTCAATGGACTTAGACAGCTTCATAGTAAAGAGGCATAAGAAAGTTTCATGATTTTCATCATACACTTGTGGATAGTAAGGATAGACCATCGATAGTTAGATATATTATTCTTTTATCATATAGACTAGCTAGGTCATTATTTTATATGGGTGAATCCCATTATTTTCTTATCAGCATAACTTATGAATGCATTGTGATTTGTAGTAGAGTCTATGGGTTGTTTTATAATGATCAAAATAAACTTATGAGTATGGTTTAGGGATATATTTTTGTGAAAAGTGTGATATATCAGTTTTGGTATGTATCATTTTCATTGGGATCTTTACATTTGAGATATGTTAGGCTTTGGCCAAAATATGGGTATAGACTCAATAATGGCGTACCGATCCGACATAGTTTGTTACCGAAGGGGTTTGAATTTTATCTATAATGATGGTGATAATTATATTCACCATCAAAAGTGTGATATATATGTGGGCCATGTAGGACCAGTTCATCAGCAATGGGGGGATCTCAAAACCCAGGTCACATGAATTTTGTTGGATAATGGGGTGAATGTCATCATGTCTTTCCACCCATAGTGTACAGGTTATAGGAATTGATTCTTTTATAATTCTTAGGGTGTCCACTTAAGAGAGATTTTGAATTTAAAATTGAACTCATTTCATGATCTATGCAATTTTATATTCAACCATATATAAATGAAACCAATGGAGCTTCATGATCTTAATACTAAACTGGAATAGTTGAAGGACAAGACGATTATCCTACCAAGTATGCCACCTTTGGGTTCTCTAGTATTTTTTACTGAGAAGGAAGACATGTCCTTGAACATATGTATTAATTACCATAATTTTAATCATATGAAATTGAATAATCGATATCAAATTGCAAATATCATTGATTTATTTGGCAAGATGAGAGGATATTGTGTTTCTTCCAAGATTGAAATGAGATTAGGGTATCATAAGTTGAGACTCTGGCCATATAATATACATCTAACTAATATATTATGTGGGAATATAATTTATGAGTTTTTTGGGATGTATTTTAGGTTGATGAATGAACCATGTGTGTTTATGGACTTGATGATCAAAATACTCCATTTATACCTCGATGAGTTTTTTTGTACTATTTGTGGATAACATATTGGTGTAATTAAAGACACATGACGATCATGAACAACATCATAAAATCATCCTGAGTACAATGAGAGAGAATCATCCATAATCAAATACACCTACATTTTACGTCTTGATCGATCATTTACATTTATTGAGTCACATAATCTCATATGATGGAGTGACATTGGACCTACAGAAGTTTTAGGTAGTGGTGTTTTGGGAGAAGACCTAGAATGTTTTTGATATCTGCAGTTCCATGGGACTAGAAGGAAATTATAAATAGTTAAAAAAATCATGCTTATAAGAAACTGTTTCACTCTTAACCAAAAATAAGCTAATTTTTTAATTGTCTAATAAATTTGATAATTATTTTCATGAGTGGTTGAAGTGTTTGAGAATCTATTGGAATATTGATCCTTCATGAGGTAAAATAGGATTATAGAATATTTTTTGATTAATATAGAATTTTGGTTTAAGAAGTATTGATATTGGGAGATCAATTTTTGGCATATTGGACACATAAGTTTAGGGAACATGAATTGAACTACCCTAAGCATGACCTTGAGTTAGATACATTTTTTTTGTCTTGATGCTTCTGTGGAATAATCTCTTTGGTGAAAAGTTTACCATACATACTGATCAAATTATTTAAATCTATATATATATTTAATGATACTAGCATTATTGTATGTGGAGATGGGTTGAGGATATAAAATCATTTTATTTTTATCTAGGGTATATCTCTAGAATATAAATAGTATTTATGACACTATTTAAAGGGAAATAAAAACCTTTATAGTTTAAGAGTCTAGATCTACATGGAAGACGATGAATTTGCTGGATGAGATGCATGTTACATTTCAGGATTATAAGGGGATGATAAATCTTATATTAGGTTTACTTGATTATATAATATTGATGATTCATTTGGGAGAGGTTTTATGAGTATCCATAATTTTTATCCTTGAGGTAAATAATTGAATATCCAGTGTCACCTTTAAATTGGATCATATATAAGGATGATATCAACTATGTTAGGAATCATGTTAGTTTCCCTATGAGTAAGCTAGGAGGAGATAATTCTTGGATTTCATTATTGATAGTGGGAAGTGAATGTGGGTTTGACCAATGTGGACCATGACCTATATTGATAGTATTGGTGTCCAGAAATGAAGAAGGATATTTTTGGGTTTGTGAAACGATGTTACAAGAGTCAACATGTCAAGGTAATGACCAAGTGGTTTCCAACATCTGTTTCTAATTCTAGAATGGAAGGGGTAAGACATTAACATGAAAATTTTGGTGTGTATCACAAGGATACCTAAAAAATGATGATATTTGAGTGGTTGTTGATAATTTGAGAATGGAAGAACACTTCTTACATATACAAGAAACTTTCACATTGAATGATATTCGATATATATATATTCGGGATATAAACCATAAAAAATGGGTTCTAAATAGTATATTTTTAGACTGTGGAACATAATTAACATAATGATTCTAGAAGTTGTTGTTGAAGGAACATGGTATGTTGGTTTTGTTCGGAATGGATTTCCACCCACTTAAATATGGGAATTAGTAGTTTACTATTCTGATCCTTGGAAATATAACATGATCATATTTTCTTGACCTTGGTGGCTCTTGGGAGAAAAACATGAAATGGTTGAGTTATCATATAATAATATTTATCGTGAAACTATTAACATGGAACCACATGATGCTATTTATGTTAGGCCATGAAAATCATCTCTATATCAGATGTAGGCAGGTAGATTAGAGATATTGGGACCGAGTCTCGAGGTGGAGACATCAGATAAGTTATATTTGATTATAGATCATGTGTATTGAACATAGATTAGGAATAATTATTATGACGATATAGGTTGATGAACCATTTAGTGTAATGTGATTGATCATGTGTTCCTTTGCGTGCTTCCAAGATTGGGTCAACATAGGATTTAGAGGTAGGTAACGATGGATCCCTAGTTTCTTGGACAATTCAAGGTTTTTTAGAGAATCAGGTTGGTGACATCCTAATTGGTACTTCCCTAATGGTAATGTTTTAGGCAAGCTATTTTTCAGGTGTCTCAACTTTGGTGGTTTCACCCAAACCCTTCCCATAAGTTCTGTGTGGATGATGTTGATATTAAGACCATTATTTCATTTGAGGAGCACTCGATACATGTGATGTATCACAATGATAAACTATTTTGGGGTTAGAACATGGTCAATGTTAATATATTACTGAATATAAATGAGTAATATTGGTAGATATTAATGGATATGTAGGCTCAGTGGCCCCATATTTTTTATTTTGAATTTTAGAGATGCTTGGGATATATCTCAAAGTTGAGATATTATAAGTGGGGGAGATTTTATGATCCTGACCATTTTCAAGAGATGTATCAAGATCTTTTTCATGTATTATTTTTATTTGATTAGGTTATATATTGGTTGAGTCTTGTATTGTATATGTTTGGGTAGAATTTGAATGGTTTTTAGGGGAATTGGGCAGTGCACGGTTGGAACAGAATTTTTCCAAATTGTAATACTTCAACCAGAAAACCACACCACCATAGATAGAGAGGTATTTCAAGGATGGCACGTAGTATTTAATACCATGTTCCTTATTATGATTAACCATTTACACCAACAGGATAGGTGAACAGCTTTTAAATCCATGCACCACTTCCCATGAACCTATGTGTGCATCATTAGTTCAACCGAATATTTGTTTAAAAATATATGAACCCCCAGACCATTACAATATAATTACTCCACTCATCCCAAAATAATTTCTCTCATTTTTTGAGTCTTCCTGAAATATTACAATGGATTATAAAATACGTTCTTGATGAATCGATGACCATTTTGTTCAATCTACTCTTCTCTCAGAAAAAGATTCTCATCCTAATTAGTTTCTATACACTCACCTATTTTTATCTCATCTATTGAAGAAATGTTTTACTATATTTTTGATGGTTTAGATCTAGGTTTTTAGATATATAATTTATAAGATCATGCATCAATGCTTTTTATCTAAATCCCATTATTCGATGTGAAATCAATTTTCTTGCTTCAATTTCCGGATTTCCATTGGATAGTCCCTATCAATGATCATGAGGTAGGATGAATAAATTGAAAATACAATAGACATGAGTAATATTAATTATATTGAATTATTAAATAGGAATTTCAATTTTTGGAATTCTAATCATGAATTGGATAAATTATTGGAATGATATTATTATAAAATTGATGGGATTTGGGGAATATGAGATTTTTTAATTAATAAGATTATGTAATTGGTAAATTAATGTGATTCTAAATTAACAAAAAATTATAATTATGATAATTATTGATTGACATTAATGGATTAATTGGTTATATGATTTAAATGTTTCAAAAATTGGTTTTATAGGGAATGAGTTATATTTTTTCACATGATTAATGTGTTTAACAAATATTATTTTGATAATTGAAATTGTATACATGATGTGAAATGATAGAAAGTAATTTAATTTTTATTAACCATTATTGATGTGATATATGTGATATATGTGTGATTGATTGGTATAATAGTATGGGATAAAGAGTGGTGCTGCAAATACCCATATGTGATTGACTGAAATACAATTGTTTTACACGGGATGATGCTTCAAATACCCATATGTGACTGATAGATTAATGGTGTCTAAGATAGGAGCTGGTTCTCCAAATCCTCACTAGGTGTTATACATGGTGTTTTAGGCCAAAAATATTTGCAATGGTCTTTGTTTCCAAGTAGTCGTGATATGAAATTGAAGTTCAATGGGTATTTAATGATGATGTGATAATGAATTACGGCTCTTTACACAATATTTTATATCCCATTGGGGTATTTAAAACACTATAATAAGTTGAATCTAGTATTGATAGGTTTAATGTCTTAAAAAACATTGAATATTTTCTGTTTAATTATAGAACAATGAAACGTGATAACTGTTTACATATTCATTTCACATTATTATTTTTACAACTATATACACTTTCATTGAATGGATATTTTTTTCGATGTCATTAGTAGTGTACTAATGAGTTTTCTTAATACCCTACACCAGATTCATAATTGTTACACAAAGAGACCTTAAGTTTATTGGATAGGATAATGAAAAAAGCACTATGTTAGATGGATTAGTTAGGATGGAGGATGGATGAGGGAACCAAAAATCATTTTTGGACCCAGATAGAGTTTTCAGTGTCTTTATTTTTGGGGTATTCATTGACATATGAAATGTACTATGGTATGTCATATGTACTACTTTAATTTGGATATTGTTTTCTATTTGGGACCATAATGTGATTTTGGTTTTTCATGTTATTATCTTATTCTAGTTTTTGGTTATTGTATTTTATCTATTTTATAGTTATTTAAAATAATGTGTTACTTTGATAAGGAGGGTATAGTCTCCCTATGTTATGTATATAAGAACCTAGTTGCTAGTTGACAACATATGGAGTACATGGAGGAGAATTTGACACTACGTAACCAACTGGCTCAAGGAATCAACATGTGAAAACTGGGTTAGATAGTTAAAAAAATATACTAAGGTAGAATTAATGGACCATGGTCTACTCATTTAGCTTGTAATGGTATAAAATCATGTCATTTATTTTTTTCTACAACCCTTAGACATCCACCACTAGATTTTAGTGAATGTATCAATGGATTTAGTAAGAGGAAAACCTCAATATCAAGGTGTGTGTGATGCTTACATGATATTTGTGGACCAATAAATGAAGTCAACTAAATTCCTCGAAATATTATAGTTGAGTGTCACATATTTTTGGAAAAAGTGGATTATATATAAATACATATGGCTAAATGGAGTTCCCTAGTACAATATTTTGGATAATGATACTTTTTTACCTCTCTAGTCAGTAGAGGACTTATCATGTAATTGGAACTCATTAATCCCTCATCAATGCCTTTTACCCTTTGATATAACTATTTAAAAACTAGAACATCCATTCCCTAGATGACATGTGATTCTTGTGAATATTGTATTTCATTTAATAATTCCAAACAGACATTACTTTTGAAGAGTTTGCATATAAAAAATGACAAAACACGTCTATCAGAATATACACATTTTAAGGGTCATACGGTCGATCATGTCAATCACCACAAAGATGGACCAAAGTTAGACATTCATAATTTATCATTAATGATGTTATTAACATATGTGAAGATAATTTTTGGGTATTCTATAGATGTATTAAGTCGTCACAGGACTGACATAAATCTTTGATGAATATAGTTGGCGACTGTTGTAGTTTGAGTTTGGGTATGAAATGTTACTGATGTTGTACCATCACCAAGGTTAGTGGAGTGTTGGTAAGGGGACTATACTTTAAGCCATTTTATTTGAGACCACTAAGGTGATGTAGCATGATCATGTTATTAATCTCGATGTCACTCTCAACATTCCTAGAGTATTTATTTTATGTATTGAGTGTTTCTAGATACAGAAATATATTCAAGGTGACTCCCATTCCATTTATTAGAGATATTGTTATATCAATGATGTCATAACCTCTTAAATGTGACCAATAGAGATCTAGAATCACCAAATGAAGTAGGTATATGGAAAAAACATTTCATTAGTAAATGTAAAAAATATTCCAGGTGGATTGGAGGAGTGTACATATATGCATGATATGTAGATGTCCGTCATGTTCCAAAAAATGTTTTGATTTTTTTTTATTTTTTTTACGTTTATGATGTGATGCATGAGTCTTGCGGAATTGTGAGATTTTATTTTTATATATATTGACTATGAGCATATGAATTCGAATATAGAATAATGTTATTGCCCTTTCTAATCTTGATTTACTATTTCTATAACATGTTCTAAAACCAAATTTCCAAAAACAGATTATATAATATTTATACGGAATGTGGGTTTCCATGATTTTCCTTCTTTAAGTAATGTTTTATAATTATTTTGGTTGTCAGTATATTAAGATATATAGAGGATTAAATGTTGATACATTTTTTTGTTGAAGTGAGTTGTTCTATAACTACAGTATGATGGTGTATTGTATCAATTGTAATGATATCTTTAAAAGGTATCTTATTCAATGGGATTTCACACACCATTAGTATCTATGGGTTTCATGTTGGTTTCAATTATTAGGGATGTGAATTGTTCGTATGTGTAAAATGAAATTTAAATAATCTTATAAACAATAGTTTTTTGGTTTACTAAATCATGGTGGTCTTGAGGATGAGTTTCAGTGTGTTCTAGAGGCTAAGAGATTGCATTGGGCCATTATGTATGTCACCACCCCTTGGTGTTTGGTGTGGTGGAGGTTATGGTTCCCCAGAGATATCATTATGAAAAATGGGCATCAATAAAACACTCAACGAGGGCATGTCATATATAATGGTGCATCTGTAGGATTCTTCTATAACACAGGGTGTTAAAGCTAACTGTGATATTGTTTTTGGTGTATTTAGGGGGAAAATTGAGTATTTAGTGTTAGGTTATGGTGTCTTGCAAGGGGAGACATCAAAGAAGTCATTATGGCATAGAAGATTCCATGGTTTTCACAAGGTTTGAGGTAAAACATAGTTTAAAATTAGTGTAAAATGTTGTAATTAATGAATGAGATATTGTTATCAATTATAATAGAGCATCAATTGAAATTTTTGTATAGTTTCAATATAGAGGTGGATTCCAGTGTGCTTCACCTATGGGGGGGGGGGTGTTAAATATCCCCAAATTTAATTTCTTTTTTTCTACCATCAATATTGAGTATACGTTTAGTTCTCTATACCACTTTTTACTTTTTTACATTTTTTAAAAAACTATGCCAATTTTCTATCTTACAAAAAAACATACCAATTTCATGATAATGCTCGAGAGGAATTCCTGACCATCCTATGCTGGAAAAAAGAACTGGTAATAAAATATATCATAGTAGTAATTATTTACCGAGTGATGAAATGATTATAAATGAACCAAACTGAACACACAGATGGAGACCAACACAAATACATAAGTGAAACCAGATATAACAACATATTCATAAAATAGAAACCAAAAAATTTAAATAAAATCAACTGGAACCCAAAAATATATCTACTTGACATATTTTTCGACACTAACAATAAAAACAACCCTACATACAGGCAATTTAATCCTTCAAAACAACTCGGGCCAGCTGATGCCGAGTGTAACATGTTGAGTGTTAGAAGAAATGTGTTATAGGTAATTACCATAGATTAGATACATTTTCATTCCGAAAACAGTCCAAATACACTAGTTTAAAATACATATAATGAAGAGAATGATTTTTTATTTGTAAATAAAAAATACAGACTTCCATAAATTCCCTTTTTGATAGAAAAACATGATTTCGCCATTTAAAAATAGATCTCCATGTCAAAAAATAACCGAAAAACCAAAATATAAAATAGGCATCCATACCTATTTATAAAAAGAGATATGTTAAAAATAGTGTTAATAGTATAAGAAGGGGAATGTTAATGTTTCCAAAAATGGTGTAATGGAACTAAATAGAATGTCAATATAGTAATAATTAGAATTTTATAAGAATATATAGAATAGATCCTTATATGAACTCGATTCAGACTCACCAACAAGTGTATGATGAAACTTTATAGTTAATAACCACCCTAGGTACTCTAAACTAGCCTCACTTATGGCACAAACCCCCTATCCTCTCAAGGAATACCAGGTTACAAACCCGTAAAATTGGAGTTTGTAAGAAACCATTAGTTTAAACTCTATATTAAACTTAGGAATCCAATGACAATAGTTTGTAGAAAATAAAGAGGTTATCACATTCATGGAATAAACCAAAAATCCAATGATTAAACCATTATTTCCTAGACTAAAATTGAAGAACATATATGAAGAGGGCCTCTCCATAGAGGGAAAACATTTATGCTTCCAAAAAATAAGGATCCATAAAACTTTCCAACCATTCTCACACATTTGCGAGTTTAACAACCAATTTCTAAAATATCATGAGATATCATGAGAGCCTTAAGTATCTTAAATCTAAATCCATTTAAAAATTCATTTCCAGAACTATATGAGAACATTAAAAATACAATGATGGTTCCAAATGGGCCATTATACCATTTAGTTTCCATTTCACATCTTGATGTTCTAAAAAGGGATAACATTAAGTAACACATTTGGGAACCAAATTTGAAAAAAAATTCATACCAAATAAACATTTATGAAAAATTAGGTGATTTTAGAAGGATAATTATAATAGATGTGAGTTAAGGAAGCGAATGAATAATGGGGAATTTTGTTATTAAATATATAGTTTATGTTGAACATCATAAGGGATATCAATTATCATTTGTGTGTTTATCCATATGTGCACTCAACGCACATAGGGATGTTCCCACATCCATTATATCACTAATTAAATTAAATAAAAGTTTCTAAGGGATTAATTAATGTGTCACAGAAAATGACACAACCAATTTTAAGAATCCAAACATGATCACTAAACAAAAAAATGCTACAAAACCACAAATGTTATCAATTACACCTATAATGAAATTTAATCAAAGCACAAACAAGACCCCAAACCATTAAAATGTTACCACAACTGTTTTAGGGGAAAATATATATTTCTTCAAACACCATGAAAACATTTATATATAGAAATAATTAATGATAACATTTGAAGACTTTTTTTCATAAAAATTACAAAAATGAAAACACCTTGATTCATCAAAACCCCTTAAAAACAAGGATAACACCTTATAAATTTAATTTTGAATGATTAAGAAAAAATTATAGTATTTTGGAAAGTAAATGAATGGAAAAACCTAACACAATTATCATAAAATGAAACAAAACTTCCTGAAAGGGAAGAACTAAACTCAAGGGAATATCTTCGCACCCTAACATCAAATAATTCTACCAACATTTTCCAACCCTCATCCTATGGGTTTTCCAATACGGGAACCAACCAAGAAATAAGTGATAACCAAGATAGGATGATGAAAAGTTGAATAATAGTGACAAAAAAACATAAAAACTTTATATGAGCTTCAATGAGGGTTGAAGAAGCATGAGATGTGGGGGTTTTAGAGACGATGGTGATACATGGATGAATTGGGGAGGGAAATAATGATTTGGGGATAAAAAATAATGGGAGACATGTAATTTTATGTTTTTAAGAATGATGGATATTCACAATGTTTGACTAAAATGTATTCCAATCCATGCACCAACCATAAACACAATACTGGAAAAGGATGAAACCTGTATGTCATGGATGCCAAGTTTTCCAAATGGTGAGAAACCCTTTTAAAATGGTCCTTTGTAATTATAGATCCTACCCACAAGATTTCATCGTGGTTTCTTTTAACCACAAACAAGTTCTTCACTTTTTCCTTGACCCCAAAATATGGCATCATTGTTACAACAAGGCATTGAACATATTTTCCAATCCATGATCATGCCATGAAAGTAAGACCATGAATGAAGAAAACTAAATTTAAACACTCTCATCCATAATTAGCTGCATGTTTTTCCTTACAATTATGAATAAATTCCAAAATAAACTCAAAAAAAACATCAAAACAGAGAAATTCATACCGGATAAAATACTTTAACCTCAACCAAAATATCAAAAAAAAAAGAAAATAATAATATAATTTAAATTTTGTGGTTTCAGTGGTACAATTATCCCTAACCCAAAAATATTATTCCCCCTAAAATTCACTTAGAATAACGAGTAACAAAACTAAAACCTAATATGGAGTGACGTAAATTGAATCCACAATCATTATTATGATATTTACAATCCACATGTAATACATGAACAATACCAGAAAAAACATAACACAAAAATAATAAGATAGGTTTCTCCCCAACAAAATAATGAGTTAGCATCATCCAACAGCCTGATCATGAAATCATAGATTAGACTCCCACCCCACTCAAATGGGATCTAATTAAAGAAACAAAAAATAAATCCACGAGACAATCCATGATTCATCAATTCCATATAAAACTCCTAAAAAATGAGCACACCCCAAAAACAACAGGATGAAAAAACACTATAAGTTCACTTCCAATGAACACAAACAAACATGAATATAAATCAGACCATAAAAAATTTTAAAAAAATTAAACACAAAAAATTAAAGGATGTTTAAGAAATGAAAGAAACTAGTGTAATAAAACATAATGTGTCTCCAATTTGATAGTTGAGAAAAAACATAGTCCAACACCCTTAGAACCAATGATTCATGAATGCCTAAAATGAATTACTCTGGGGTCTATTTCTAGATCCATGATGTCTTGAAGTATCCAGTACCCTATAGTAATGTGATGACATCCTTTGACCAAAACATCTTATTCCGATGAAGATACTTGCATAATTTCTTGATGTGACCCAAATAACCACATTAATGAAAAAACATTGGAATATTTTTTCAAGATATAATTAAATACCTGAACTGACCACACAAGATATAGATAATATATTCATCCAAAAAACAAGATATAGAATCATAAAGTGAACCCCCAAATAATAGTTTCAACTATCATAAACTAGTCACTATATGGGGAACCTTCATGAGAACTAAGAGAAACTAGATTTATGGCTTCTGTAGGATCTGCTCCAAGAACTATCTCAACTTGAAATTCCATATCAACTAATATCAAAAAATAAATTTCTAAATAATATAGGAATACCTGATTGATGTGATGAATAATAACCTTTAATATTGATTGATCTTTATAAACACCTAATTACTATAACTTTCCACACCTTCACATCCTCATGTAAGAACCATTGGATGAAAATGGACTTAAAAATATTCTAAGAAATACCATATTTAAAATATTATAGGAATATCATCGTCCATGGATACAAACCTATCCCTTATAATGAAATTAGAATAGTACACACTCTCTTGTATTCGGGACTTCCCAATGACATCAATAACCTTCAAATTTCTGAACCAACTCAACCTCATCTATGGGACATTGATCACCATACAAAATCTGGAAAAACCAATAGAAACACAACTACACACCTCCACATGGTGCATGAGAAGGGAAAAAAACCGGACAACACTACCAAGAATCCTCTAGGAGCTTTCTAGGTGGAATATTCTAAATTGCATATGAAAATAGAATGAAAGTCAACATCAATAAAAAAACCACCCTAATATAATGGTATTCCAAACCTGCAAAAATATAAAAAAAACTAACATTGTGAAATAAAACAAAAATCCTCTTTTAAAAAACACCATTTCTATTTTAATAGAAAAACTATTTATTTTGAAAATCACTTTTCAAACTATTTAATTCACCACCAAATCCAACTTGTAAAAAAAATTCTATTTTTTTTAAAAAAAGAAAACCATGCTATGATTTCATTAGAATTTAAAAAATGTTTTTTACAAAAAAAATTTCCAACTAAAATCCTATAATAAATATGATGTTAAATCTATAACGAAAATCACAAACACCCAAAATGAGGAACTGGTGGCCACTCGTAACCTGAAAACAAGGTTTAAAAGACTATTTTACATGAATGAAATGACACCGGGGCGCATCATGAACCAATCCACATTTGTCATTACTCCATGAAAATCAATATTATGACACTAGAACAAATCCATTTCATTCTAAATCAACAAAAATAAAACAAAATTCTCACATTTCAGAATATACCTAATAAATTGACGATTATAATGAGAAATTGTTTATGACATCCTTCTCGTACCTACCTATCATGTCCTGATAGTCTTAATATCAAGATTAACTGATTCTATAAATAAAAAATTGATTATATGATAAATTATTTTTATGAACCAAGCCAGTATTATATCCATCCCAAAATCTGACCTAGTCTACAACAAGGCTCGAGAGGTGTTCCTGATCCTCCTTGGAAAGCAACATGCACCAAACATTAATGATTTCACATTACAACTCATTTATAGAAATATAAACTTAATATAAATTAACCAAACAAATCATGTGATATTATACCATTATAAATACTAATGTCAATCAATATTACACAATTCTAGAAAAAATATAAAACTAAAGAATATAACTAAAACCAAATGGAACCCAGCTAAATCTACCCATAACCTCTTGGTCACCACTATCCACAAAACCAACCTCGTCTATAGGTGACCTAAACATAAAAAAGTCTTGAGTCTACTAATATAGAGTGACACATGAACATTTTTATGAAAAATGACTCATTAGGTATGCACCACATATTCCATACATTCCATTTTCAAAAATAGTAAAAACTATCAAGTCTCAAATACATATAATGAAAATAAGATTTTTATGTTTTAATGAAATAAACACATATTTTAAAAAGTTCTCATTTTGAAAAAAAACAAAATTTCTAATATATAAAATAGATTTAAATTTAATAAACCATATTGAAAACAAAAAACGAAATAGTAATCTATTCTTAGCGATAGTAAGGGTTGTATTAAAAATTTGGGAAACAGAAAAATCTATTAAATGAAAATTGTATAGATAAACCTGTGCAATGAAATAAATGAGAACATACATGTAATTATATTGGTAATTTACTAATCATTTATAAAATATATCCATATACATACTTGGTTCTCACTTACATATAGCATATGATGCATCTACATACTCAATAACCAACCTAGAATCTCTAAACTATCATCACTAGTTGCACAAAACACCTGGAATCACAAAAAATATAGTGGTACCAACCCAAATAATCGGGGTAAATAAGAAAGAATAATTCAAACCTAATGATGATACCATATAATCCCACAATAATAGTATATGGATAATGGGGAGGCCATCATACACATGGAAGAATCTAATATCAGACGAATTTCACTATGCTACACTAGCATATACTCTATCTCCATCTACATAGAGTCCCTTTCCTTAGAGGGAGAACCATAGAGGTTAACAACACACATAAATCCCTACAAGGAGAAAACCGGGACTATAAATTAAACAAGTAGAAAAATATAGTTTCCAAACATTACAATATACCAACATGGCATATATCCTTTTTAATACAATTCTATTTACAATTTCATTTCCAAAACCAAGAGAGAGAACACAAAATGCCTTAAAGGATCCAAATAAGCCTTCATACCAGTAAGTATCAATTTCACATTTTATGATTATAATCATGATTACCATTAAGAATAAATATTTTAACCATATTTGATACTATTTGGAATTTAAGAAATCTTTTATAAAAATTTCATGGTGTTTTAGAGAGCCCTTATAAAATAGAATGATTATAGAAGAGATAGAAGAATATGGAATGATATTTTAAAACATGATGTCCATGGTGAGCATCATAATGTATATGCATTATCATTTGTTTTAATATCCTTATGTTCACTCAATACAAATCAGTATGTGAACAAATCTATTGAAAAATCATTGTAATCCATAAAAATCTTCATGAATTTAATTAAGGAGTCACAAGAAACTACACAACCAGTTTTTGGATTCCCCACATGAGAACTACGCCACATAATGAAACAAAACCACCTGAGTTCATGATTCCACATATAACACAATTTTATCCCATCCCAAAGAAATCCCCACACTATTATAATACATAGAAATCATTATTAGGGAAACAATTAATTTGAAAAGCACATTTCATACAGGAATATGTTAGCATAATTAAATAAATCCATTGAAAACTAATTTCATTGAAATGAAAAAATTATAAAACAACAATTCATCAAAAATTAATGTGACAAAATATAGAGAAAATATTGTACAATTGATTTGAAAAAATGAAGAATCAATTAGTATTTTTCTGAATGGAAAATGATGGAAACACGTACCTTAATGACATGATATTTCAATTAATAATCAACAAAAGAGTGAAAAAATCCTAGTGGACAATCTACACAACCTATCATTAATGAAAATTAAATTATCCTTACCCTAAAGTTTGTCAATAAAAGAAACCCAACCAAGATAGAACCAATAGACAATAAATAGACAAGAGAATAAGATGACATGTGGCCAAAAAACTTTGGAAAATTACCAAAAAACAATAGAGTAAATTCAATGGGGGTTGAATAAGGGATGGATGCTCTGTTTTGGGAGCCCACTTGTAAGACTGGGTCAAATTGGCGAGAAATAAATACTTATTTTGGTTAAAACGACAAGGAATTTTTTTTTGAAATTCTTGTTTTTATGATTGTATAAAAGTCAAATTTTTTGACACCATAGCCTTCAAAAAATTGTTCCAACCATGAAAAACCTACTTGATATGGATGAGAATCACATGGGATGTCTTCAAGGTTTTCCAAACTGTGTGCTAACTGTGTGAAATGGGTATTTAAAATTTTAAGTACTCCCCTCATGCATTCCATATAGTTGGAATTAACCATTCACAATCAATGTACGTTTTACCTAGAACCTAAAAAAGCTAACAATATTACTCTAATTCATTGCATGGATTTTCCAAACCATGATCGGTCCATACATATCAAACCATTCAACAAAACAATAAATTGAGAACTCGTCCAATGTTTAATAGCTACATGGAATCCACTCAAATAATTAATAGGGACAAAAACAAACATAAAACCTTCCAAACTCAAAATCATATGCTGGTTTCTCAAAAATAACCTCAAAGAAAAGATCCAATACAATAAAAATAATAAAATAAATTAAAACATGTGTTCATGGTATAGAATAAATAAATATTAACTGATTTCATCATTGGATCATGTCATGTGGACCAATGTAAAATATCACATCTTCTCTATTTCTAGTTCATCATAGTTTCTTTTCTAGGTTGATCATAATAGTGGAGGTTTTTTGGAGTCGTTTGAGCATGGTTTAAAGAAGCATTTATTTTTCTAATATCTTTGAATATAATTCAATGATAATGGTGGGGATGGATATCTTGTTTTATCAATTATGAGTGGTGGTAATCTTGAAAATTTTAATTGAGATAAGGTTGCCATTATCTCTCATTTTTTATAATATTATATTAGAATATCCTTATTTTATCTTCATTAGGGTGGTTAGTATGTGTTAGATTAATAAAGATAATTATAATTATTAATTAAAATTGAAATGGAGGGGAAAAAGTGGCATGAGTTTTCCATGTTTGTGTTATTTTAAATATATAGTTAGGTGATATTACATACCTTCCATGTTTAATTGATGATTACTATTGGTGTGTTTCTTTATTTATTGATATTATTTTATTTATTATGATTATGTGATATTGTAAACGTTCATTAAATAACTGTATGAATATATATCAGACAAATAAATTATTTGCATTAGAATCTCTAATTATTTGTAAATACCCATTAAAATAATGAAATAATTGTGATATAATCTCCAGTTAAAAGTATATTTTAATGTTAGTTATTATGATATGGGGAAGTTCCGACGAAGGTTTAAATATCATGATATGGATGAGTTATTGTGTGCTTTTTAGTTACCTTATAACAAAATACTTTTTTATAATATCATTCGTTATAAATAAGGTTTTTTTTCTTTAATATCCTTCTTTGCATGAAACACCGTATATGAATAAACAATGATATAGTATTGAAATAATATTATATAATTATAAAATAATTACATAGTCATGGAATTCGATGTTAGGAATAAAAATAAACAGATTTTTTAATATATATAAACTCCTAGCTGAATCAGTTTTTTAGATTAATTATTTTTAAATTAAAACTGAATTTTATTTAATGTCATTTTAGTCATAAAAAATATATTTTCATAAATAATGGAACTATGTAATTTTTTAGAGAATATCATACATAATTTATAAAAAATTTTGAAATATTTTTTTTAAAATGATATCATTTTTAACATCAACATAAAAAAATTATATTGGCGTAAATTTTTGTTTTTTTAATTATTAAATATCTACTTAATATTGAAAAATAATGATTTGTTATTCCAAACTGTAGTTTTGTTTAAAAGGTTTACAGAGTAAAATTTTATTTTAAAATGTTTTAAAAGTAATATTACATCACTAATATTATTAATAATACAATTATGATCATTAGAATAAATTTTATTATCAATTTGTTTTAGAATATATTAATAATGAACAAGTAAATTTTCATAAAAAATATTTTCTATTTTCATGTTGAATTTTAATCATACATTAACTTTTGATAATTATAGAAAATTTATATTGGTAAATTTATTATATAATCTTAATAAGAAATTTAATTTTTTTTAAATAGGTCCCTTTAGATATTAGTGAATCTAAATAGTAACAAAAGTAAATTTTTGTCACCAACATATGGGAATAATAAGAAAAAATTGTTTTAAAAAATTGGTTTAGGGATTTAAACTTTTTCTAACACTTTATTTAGTAAATTAAAATGTTTTATTTTAGATTTTTATATCTAAATATCTAATATATGGCCAATCAGTGACGTATTCCATGGATTATAAACTTTATATTAATTTAGGTAAACAATAAATAAAAAATCTCACTCTATTGACTTCAATATATACATCTTTTTTAACTGATCAAAATAAGAGTATATGATTAGTTATAAATGAATATTTTAAAACAATAATGAAATTTTAAAGGTATTTTTTATTTTTTATTCATTGAATATTTACCATAGTTTGTTACGCAACTATGACACAATATTTCTTAATTTAACTAAAAAATAAAATAAATGATTTAAAAATATTAGTAGTAATAGAATTCTGATTAATTATGTTGTTCCATGAATTTTTATAATATTTTTTAAAATATTTGGGGTGTTTTAATGGATGATATTATAATTCAATAATTTTAATGATGTCTTTAATGTCATATTTAATTAATAGTGTAAAAAATAGGATAATTTTATTTTATGAAAATAAAATTTTATTTATTTATTTAAAAATCAAAAAATACTATATTAGGTGAAGTGACTCTGATATGGTTTAAAATATCATCCTTAGTCCATTTATGGATAAATTTTCCTCTTAGCGTAATGATTTTGAACAATAAAGTGTAAAATATTTTGATGTTATGATAATTGTTAATAGGGCCTACTAAGGGTTAAAATAATAGATCATGGTGAAAAATAACCAAAACATGTCAAAATTATCTTTTATGATATTTTTTAACTCACTCTCAAATTGATATTTAATAATATCAAATTGGATCAATTTTTTACATGGGAATTAAATTATATTAATATAATACTTTCTGTAATTATAGTAATTCCCCTCCCCACCCATGTAGAAGGGAACCACTTCTCATCTCATCATTGAAAAATTTGAGATACATTCATAACCATTATCCTCTATAATCTATTATAGGTTAATTCACCACATCTTATTTCATTGCCTAATTTTCAAACCACCATCCATTAAAGGAATAGTTTGAAGGCCATAAAATTATTTTCCTCGAAGATGCATGTTAATTTATCTTCTATTTTCAGTTTTAGTATTTAGTTTACCTCTAAAAAATCTATTTTATCAATTATAAGATAATAAAATATGCATAAATATTATTCTGAATTGTTATTTTTATAATTTAATGACCATTAACTATCTTTTCTACATCAATTGGTAAATTATACCATCATTCATGTGTATGTGTGGACAACCACAACCACAATGTAATGTGATTAATTATTCACTTTTGATTTTCATGGATCATAAAAAAGATATATTTAATTAATATATTATATTATAATTATTTTAATGGAAAATTATTATTTATCTTTATTTCATTACATTGAAAGAAAAGTGAAAACAAAGTACGTCCATATGTACATCCTACCATTTTAATGAATGGTTTCATTCATTATTCAATATCTATATCATGTGAATGAAAATAAATTTAAATATATTAATATATAATGAATATATAATAAATTTATATCATCACTAAAATTATATAGATTATGGAACCCTCATCAATTTAAATGGTTTAGGACATATGAACAAAAACATGCTTGAAAAATGAGGGAATTGTCTCAATGAATAGTCATTTTAGTAAAATATTTTTAATAAACATGTGATAATATGTTATATATAAATAATATATTCTATAATATTTATACATATGTTTTTATAATATATATATATATTCTTTTTATAGGTTGTTCAAATGCGTACATTGAAAGAGGATACATGAGCTATGGGATTTAAAAATAACATTTATTTTTCAGTGACACACTCCAAATTAACCACTTGATTCTTTTATGTGGGGTATATATTACCCATGACTATATTTTATGATTCTTATCTTGAAAAATATATATATACACATTTCTATATGATGTTTATTCTTTCATGAGATATTTATTGAAATGTTTTAAAAGTTGTAAGGGGTTAATGTTTGAATCCCGTTCTATTCATTGTTTTTAAGAATGGATTTCAACTAAATAAATTATATGATCCATAAATAATAAATAATATTTATTTTATTACCCTTTAATTATTTTATTTGAGTAAATGTTTTCCTTTAATTTTTCTTTATTTAATTATTCAAGGTATTTAAAAATTATTCCCATATAAAACATACTATAATTTATTATTCAGTCAGAAATATTTTTCCCAGGTCCATATTTTGTTCAAATTGTTTTCCTTGATGATTGTAATTAATATCATATTATTTTTTATGAAATTTTATAATTCCCCAACCCTAGAATCTGAGATCTCTTGGATTATATTTATGCATTAACATGATTTCAAGGAATAAAATCACAATGTACCAACCAATGTAGTAGTCTTGGAAAATTGATTACATATATAATCATTACATCAACATTTAAAAAATAAAGTAATATATAGATAATAAATTGAGAATATAATTATTATCCTAGATTAACATGACATATCAATCATAATACACATTATGGAAACCTTGTAAAATAAAACTTAAGAAATGGGTGATCTCTGGCTATTACTAAGGGTAACCAATATTGCAAAATCGATCATAAATAACCCAAAACATTTATGGAAAGTAAAAAAATAAAATTCAATCCTTTTAAACATAATTTTGATCATAATATTGAAATAATGAATCAAATAATGTAATTTAAATAGTCACATGTATATTCTACTAGTCTAATAATCATTTGAAATTTAAATAACTAATCTCAGAATAAGGGAATGAATAATGTCACACATCATAACCATACCATCAAGCCCTATGCCAAGAAAATATACATAAATGGGTAAAAAATCAAAACAGTTTTCTCATTAGACTTACTGATTCCTCGAGGGGCTATAGGGCACCACACCCATCACATACAATGTCCAATTCATTCCTCAAATGAAAAATGGAAATCATAACGAACATAAACATTTGTATTACTACTAGAATACAAAATTTTAATACATTATCCACAAATAATAAAAGGCATAAATATAGAACATCCATAGTAATACTATTCATAATACCTTAAATAAAATATGATAGGTTGTATGAATATAAATCGTCTTCAATTAAACATAAAATCAAATAATGTATGTTGTCATAGATAAAAATTTTCATAGTAAAATCATTAGAAATATATTTAGAGAAATAACCATTTTTATTGAAAATAATTTCTTAATATGTCATATAATTTAAAAAGGAAATATTTTCATTGAAAATAATCTTTTAAACGTGTAAAATTAGCTTAAAACATTAATTCCTCATGACGGTAGACAAATTCACTCATTTTTTTTAAGTTAGAAAACTTTTTTCGAGTACATTGTTGAAAAATTCAAACAATGTACCTTATAAAGAAAAAGAAAAAAATATTGTTTTTTTATAAAATAGATCATGGGTAAACATATCTTTATTAATTTTTAAAATAATAATAAGAATGTTTTCAAATAAAGTTTTATGAAACATTGACATGGATGATAAATATGTCCTATAAAAATCTACGGTAATAGAAATCCTAGATAATAATGATATTGGGAAATTAATTCTTACCACATAATCTCCTTTAGTATACGGTTCTGTAACAATAGATATAATTGTCAAATAATTTTATTGTTTTATAACATAACTATATCCATTTTTTATTATAACATATATAATCCTTTTATACTGGATTATTAATAATATTTCATTGTTATCATTATTTCAGTTCTGAACAGCTTCATTTTATTATGTTTATTCTGTCCCATTATTCATGTTTATCATGAATATAAAATATATTTTTCATATAAAATATGATATTATGTTCATAAATATTAAATTTATTAATTAAATACGTATTTATAATCATTAATTCCATGGTGTAGTGGATGATGAATCTTATCAAATCCTGGAGACTACAGTCCATACATTGGTAAAAGCAATGGAAACATTTCGTAATGGTAAGGGATAAGAATTTGATTGAATATGAATTAAACAAAAACAATATCATGTAATATTTATTATTTAAATCATTTGAATTCATCTTTATACGAATGGAAATAATTTATAGAAGAAAAAAAATTCCACACCACAGTGTGAAGATGGTACGTACTACATACTTACGCATTGTGATATTGTTTTTTCATAAAATGGGAAAAATTAAGGATTATGATTATACCATTAACATAAAAACATATCATCCTATATTTTATTTTGGAAATATTAATTTAGTACTAAAAAACATAGAAAAATTATGTAGAAGTTGAAAAGAATATTGAAAAAGTTGGTAAAATAAAAACCTCTTCTTCGAGTGTCTCATTTGGAGTTGCAAAAAAAAGGACTCCTTAGGTAGGATTTATAGAAAAATAATAGAATATAGGATATATTTAGGGAATATGGATTGAAAAATGGGTAGTTGATAAATTAGATAAGGGATTTAGTGTTGTGAATAAAAGATAAGTCCATGTTCCCTTTTATAAGAGAGTGGAGGGGAACTTTAGGAAACTCCAAAAACATAATTATTTATAAATTTATTTTTGATTTGAAATAGCGTAAAAGTGAGTTATTCAAAATATAATATGCGTAGGAGATGAAATCCTATAAACCAATCAATTTTATACCATTTTTTACTAGAATATAAATGTTATCATTTGGTACTAACCCTTAGTTAAAATGATTAACTCTAACTGTGACTAATTGTATTTGTATACTAAAGGGTTAATATAACAATTATAAAATTCATAATGAACACCAATTGGATATTTGATGACAAATATAACAGCAACCTAATTATTTTGAAGAAATATATATATTTTTTCTGAAATTTATATCATTTAAAAAAAATTTATTTATTTTAAAATCATTGAAAGGTTTATTTTTACAGTATTTAGTACATGTCATTTCAAAGAATCATAATAACATGATTTATTGAAAAAAATATATATTATACATTTATTAACATGTGAAAGTAATCTAAAAAATTTGTTTATGGAATCAAATATTTCATATTATATTTATATTAATTAAATTAAAATCATTCAACTGATTCATCATTTAATTAATCAAATACTGCATCCTTATTGTGTCACCATTTTATTAATAAATTTATTATATACAATTATATGTAAATTACCATGTAGTAAAAAACCATTTCATATTTCTAAACACTATTTATTATTGATCATTTAATATATATATACTTAGAAAAAGTGATATATTTATTAAATTTTGATTATGACATTCATAATTATTCCTTAATTAAAATATAATAAATGTCATAATATAACTCATATTTCTTAAATAAATCATTTTTTTATCCTAAGGTGGATTTTTTTAATAAAAATTTATCGAATGAACTGAGGAAATGTGTTACGAAAATCTTATATTATTTTTTAACCTTTAATTACCCTATTAAATCTTAAGTGTGGTAAATAAATTAATATTTAATAAGGTTACTATTTACATAAAAATTAATTTGATCCAATTATATAGAGATTTTAATACTAATTAAAACCACTTATTTATTTTTTCCAAATTTAAACCATATAAGTAACTAAATTCATTTCTACACTAATGTGGCGAGAAGGAGGCTAAATGAGACGTCTAAAAGTATAGTCTGTTTTTAAATATAATAATTCTGGAAAAAGATTTTAATCAAATAAATTATATCACTATATGTATTATTTATACATTTTGAATTTAAAAAAAATATTTAAAAAAAATATTTAATTTAAAATTCCAATTTAAAATAACCATTTATTATTGTTCATTATTCATCAAAAAATGAAAATTTTCAGAAAAATACAAATAATTGACCAATTTTTTTTTGATATTACAAATTCAAAACTAAATTATATTACAATAAATTAAATTTATATGATTTAGTAAAATAGGTTTTATTATTATTCATTAAAGGACATAAAATTTATTTCAATTATGAAAATTGTATTTCGAAACATGTAACTATTTTATTGAAATATATACAATTCATTACTAATATATTTTATTTATGTGAAATAAGTATATATTAGATTTCAAAATTATTTATTACTCTTCATGTAACTATATTTAGTTGATAATTTAAAAATAATACATTTAAATTATTTTAATACAAATATGTTGTTTCATAGAAACTAAATTTTACTTTTAAAGTATGAAAACTATTTGTCAAAAGAATTATAAGTTGTTTAATTTAATTAAAAAGATAACATACTATTAAATTTTGTGGTGTTACATTCTACCCAACTTCAATAAATTCTGTCCGCATAATTTGAAATTGAACTCCAAAAATAAAAGGTTCATAAACGAAATTACTTTTGTGGAAAACCTACATTAGAATTAGGGTTAGAAAAAACATCCTCTTAATAAGTGGAAAAGAAAGTTTCCAAGATCACCCAAAAATAATGTTTTAAAATTAGAGATATTTTGTGGAAAATAGATATATGTACATGGAGGAAAAAATAATATATGTATAGGGATTGATTAAAGTAATTATTCAGAAAATGAAATTATAATTGGAAATTTGAGGGCCTCAAATCCATAAATAAATGATGATTTAAAATAGAATCAGTTTAAAAAAATTATGGTATTATGATAGCACATTTTTTAGAAACATGTTTTTAGAGTTACAGGATTATTTTACTATCTAGAAAAGTACTTTAGAAAACTTATTATATTTCATTCAATGTCCAAATTTTATCCTTTGGTTGTGATTCAAAATATTTTCACATCATTTAATTAACTTATATATTGATACTCAATATGATTCATTATTAATGAAGCAATTTTAATGAATCATACATTCCATATGTATTTAATTCATTCTTTAAATGTTTAATAAACCCAAAAGGATATCTAATAATATCAAATAAATCATAATAAATCTTCAAACAATAATATCCAATTTTCAACTTAACCTATTCCAATATTAAGGATTATCCAAATTATTTCTGTCTAAATTAGTCATCCAAAATAATGTCTTAATTTTACAATTCAATCTGAACATTATATTTTTTACAGAAAAAAAAATTCTCTTATTGTCTCATAAAAAACATATTAATATCATTATCATATTAAAATCTTAATGAAAAATTTAAGGCTTCATAATCCTTAATGAAGAAGTACTATTGAAAAATAATTATATATCACATAATTCTTACAACCTGTACATCAATGATAAAATAAACAAATGAAATAATACGTGAATCCAAACATAATCATTTTAATCATTCCTATACTTCTGTGGTTGTATCAAAATGTTTATCATGATCCATTAGCCTCATTCGTTGTATATTCCTTTGATGCGTGACATAATTATTCGTATTGGCCCCCCTATCATTGTAGTTGAATCATTGTACCTAAACACCATTTCATTGTCCTTGAAATCCCCATCATGGTGTCCTTTATAACCAAAGTTGTATTAAACCATCATTTATTTTAAACAATTACTAGTGATATTTTTTATATAATTAACACGTGTGTGAGCATACTTCTTTCTATTTTTCAATTAATACACATTGTTCCCAATTGTGATCTTGATCTAATTCATCGCACACTATCCATGATACTTGGAGGAATCTTTAAATGACCAGCTTTTAGTTGATACTATGTCTTCATATCATGATAATTTTTGAGAGACAATTTTGCTTTGAAATATTTGATTAAGGCCATGAAAGATATGATCCTCATTACTCATTGGATTGTGTGCTTTAGTGAGGTTCACATTCATTCTACTGGGTTCCATTTCTAAATGACTATATTCACTCGATTATATCATATCTTAATTTATTATACAAAAAATTGATAAATGATAAAAATAAAATTAATATTTATGTATATATATTCTATTAATATTAAACATGGTTTTTTTGGGAAATATTTATTATAAATTTATCATGACTACCTACAAGTATAATGATAATTATGCAAAGAATTTCTACAGGGAGTGTCAAACCAGTTACATGGTAAGGTGAATTGTTGGGTACTAGGCTACCTCAAGGAAATATTAGAACACGTTGTCTGAGTTATTACTCCTAATTATATATTCTCCATAAAGAATCCAACTTACAGTATGCAGAAAATGATTTATTTTCTAGGAATACTTATGTATTCTCAATGTTATAAAAATTATAGAGTGTTCTTCAATACTAATCCATCATGTCTATCTTTGGGTAATGTTCCATAGTCAACATTATCTAAATCTAGATTTCATGTTTTTTGGTAAACATCCTTTAATACCAACGATAACACCTAAAACATGATTCATGGAGGTGGTGCATTATTTTAATACATTTTTATGATTAGATGAATAAAAATCTTGAAGGACTAATAAATTTATCAGTCTCTAAAAATAGATTGCATACATGAACATTACATTATACTTCGAAACATAAATGAAAAATTGATAATCCTTTGAGAACTTCATTATTCTTCAAATATATTTTTGTATATCAATCATAATACTCATTTTGGAATACTAGGAATATAAAAAATAAGAATTGAGTGATATTAGTTTCCCAGTAAGGGTAAAAAATATCAAGAAAGCTATCATAAAAAAACATAAACTTTTATAAAAATGTATAAAACAGAAAAAAAAAATCATTTTAAACATAATTAAGTGCATTATATGGAAATAAGAAATAAAATAAGTCCATTTAAATATTTATATATATTTTATACTATTCAAATAATCACAAGGTAATATCAACAAAGAATCTCTTAATGAGAAAATTAATAATTTCAAATGTCATAACCATACCGTCAAAGCCTCAGACAAGAAACCATATAGAAATATGTAGAAACCGAAACTAGATTGTCTCATGAAACCCAAACATGCATGGAAGGTCTATAGGAGCCCTCCTCAATCAAACATCTTCTAATGCATTCTTCATATAAAAAGGTGCAATCTTAACAAACAGACACAATCATATTAAATCTGACAAATGAAATCATAATAAATTATCTACAAATCATGAATGGTAAAAAAACTCATAAACAATCAAACAATTCATAAACCATTAAATACAATATGACATGTCTCACTATAATAAATAACTCAATTAAAAATATTATCCAATAATGTATATTGATATAAATAAAAATTTTCATAAAAATTCATTATAAATTTCATTACAGAAATACAACTTTTTTATTGAAAATAATTTTATTAAAATCAATACAATTTAAAAATAAAATAGGTTACTTTAAAATAATCCTTTAAACTTTTTACTTAATATTCAATATGGAAAGTCATCTTGATAGTGTAAAGAGAACCTCGTTCCATATAAGTTAAAACATAATTTTTAAACTTTTTATTGAAAATGTCATTCAAAATAACTTATAAGAAAAAAAATATTCCTTCATAAAAATTTGAGCATGGGTAAAAATATTTTCAAACATATTAAAAAATTTATTAAGAATATTTTAAATTAAACTTTTATGGTACATGGACAAGGATGAATAATATGTCCTAGTAAATTCTTATATTAATGTAATCCCAGATGAACAATAAATTGAAAATTGAATCCTTACCCCATACTCTCATTTAGTAAAGGGTTAGTAAAACTCCATTTTATTGGTTTATTAATGATATTAAGTTATAAAAGAAGTACATACATTTTTTTAATATCATATTTGATCAACCTATATTTTTTTCTTAATAATATATAATTATTATCATTATTACAAGCATGGACAGCTTCATTTTATTATTATTATTTTGTCGCATACGTCTTGTTTCATATCAATAAGATATATATTCAATAGATACATAATTATATTATGTTCATAAATCATATATTAATTAATTATATTCATTTTATTAATATTTATTAAATATTTTTAGGGGAGGATAAATCTCAATGCGCTGTAGAGACAGTATGACATACACACATAAGACCAATGGAATCAATCACTAATGGTAAGTTTAAGGAATTGGATTGAATATAAATTTAAAAAAATAACATGTAATATTTATTATTTAAATACATTATATTCATCATTATACCCATAAAAATAATGTATATATGAAAAAAAATTAACACCATGGTGTGGAGACTATAATCTGTTCGCACACATACACGCATGGTGATATATTTTTTATTGGATGGGTAAAATAAAGAATATGTTTTCCAAAAATCATAAAAAAACTCAAAATATAATATATTCTATATTTTTTATATTATCATGGAATCAACATTGGAAAAATTAGTAGATGAAGAAATGAACTTTTAAATGGTTGGTAAATCCATTATCCCTTCTTTGAGCGTCTCCATTTAACATGAAATAATGGACTACATAGAATAGTTTTTTTAAAAAATAATGGACTCTATGATGAAGTCATTGAATTTTTATTTAGAAATATGTAGGTTGTGTCTAAGAAAATGAATTGTGGGATATGAATACAAGAGAACTAGAGGTTACCTTTTATAATAGTAGAGAGCGGAAATTTACAAAACTCCAAAACTACTAAATCATTATAAACATATTTTTAATTTTAAATAGCTCAAATGTGAGTTATTTAGAATATATGATGATTAGGGGTAAAAATAAAAACAAAAATCAATTTTAAAAATTTTCAATTCACAATATTAACCTTGTCTTTTTCTGTAACACTTAGTTAAACTGTTTAACTCTTACCATAACTACATGTTTTCTTGTACTATAAGGATGATATAGTTAATTTAAAATTCAAAAATATCCCTAATTGGATCTTTTATAAAATATTTAACAAATAACTACTTATTTGTATAAAATATATATATTTTTAAATTTTATATCATTTAATAAAATATTACTTATATTAAAATATTTTTTATTTGAATTTTAGAACTATTTAGTAATGGTATTTTAATAAAATCATATAAAATGACTCCTTAAAAAAACAATATATTATCCTTATCATGTAAAATTCATCGAAACAATTCATGTATAGATCCTATTATTTTTATTATATATATTTTATTACTATTAATATCACTTAATTGTTTCTTCATTTAATAAATCATTTGTTGCATCATTATTGTGTCCCCATTTAATTTAATTATATATTTTATAAAATTATAAATAAATTACAATAATTAAGAAAAAAATCATCTTTTCAAGTAATATTTATATTCAACCATATCACATACATACCATCATATAAAAAATGTTATATTTATTATGTTTTGAATTTTCCATTGTTTACACATCATTAAATAAAATAAAATAAATTCCATAATCTAAAACTACATGATTAAAAATGATCACATATTCTCTCCGAGATTGATTTTTGGGGAAAGAAACTTATCCAATGAAATTATGAAAAGAGACATGGTAATATTATATAATTTTTCATAGCATAAATTACCCGATTATCTTTTAAACCTGGTAAATAAATAAATATTTAATAAAGATACTATTTAAAAAAATAAGTTGATACTATTAGATAAAATATATATACTATTCACAACTATTCATGTAAGTTTTTTTTTAAATTTGGGTCATAGATGTTACTAAATCTAATTTATCCCAAATATTGTGAGATTGTGGGTAAATGAGACGATTAATGATTTAGTGAAATTTTATATGTAATTCTGTTATAAAAATGATTAGGATGACCTAAATTGAATTAATATATGTATTATTTATATATTGTGACATTAAAGGAAATTTAATGAAAAATAATTATTTAAATGAAAGAGTTTGTTTCTAACAATAGTGTAGTATTTTTCACTTTTCCTCAAAAAAGGAATATTTTCAGAAAAATACCAAATAATAACCCTAATAAAATTTTTATATTTCAATTTAAATAATTATATCTATTTTAAAAATATAAATTACAAATAGTTTTTAAAATTAAATTTATTATTTTACAAAAAAGAGAATAAAAAGTTGTTCATTTAAGAAAATATATTAATTAACATGTAACTATTTTACCAAAACATATACATTCCAATATAAATACATTTTATTTATCTGAAAACATTATAAAGTAAATTTAAAAAATATTTATTACTTTTCATATTACTATCCTTAATGGATAGGTTATAAAATAACAGTTTATATAATTATAATACTGATGTTTTGTATCACAAAAACACAATGAGGTATGTAACGCAAGAAAAGTCAGTATTGCGTGAAATATAAGGTATTTAAATATTTTAAAAACATAATTAATGTGAAATAATGGGGTGTTAAAAATTTTTACCACCTATTATATAATTGTAAAAATATTTTAGTGGAATCTTCTTTTCATTTTCTGAATGTGATATTTTTTTACTTATGAAAATATGGGAAATAATTATTTATTTTAACATACTTATAATGAATAAAATATCACACTATCATGACTGATCAATTATTTTAAGATACCATTATATGTTTCTATGGACCTTTTGAGTGATCATTTTTTCATAATATTTAAATATTTTTATATTTTATTAATTTGACATCCCAATTAAAAAGGTTATTTACTCAAAAATATATTCAAGTGATTCATTTAAAATACATTTCACCTATGATAACAAAATATAATGTTTATTATTATTCACTAGGGATAATATCCAATGAAAAATATGTTTTATTTAAATAAATTTTTTATTTTTATGATGATGAGATATTTGTGAAACCCCATTTCTTTCTTTTGGATATAATATGTTTGATTTTTGAAATTATTTTTCAACCCATTTTCTCTTCAATGCTTATGATATGATGATATAATGAATGTTTTATTATCATTGATAATAAATATACACGTTTTACATTATGTAATGAATTGGAATAAAAATATATATCTATATAATAAATTGTGAAATTTTTTATATATCATGCGATTATTTTTGGAAACAAATCGATGTACTTGATGAAATATAGGAAACAAGAAAATGTGCTCGATAAAATAAATGATTAATGTTTATGTTATTGAAACCCTTTCAGAAACTTGTTTTTATAAATAATCCATAATGAAAAGATGATATTATTCATTATAAATTATGTTCAGGAAACAAGTTTTGATGTTCAATTAACTAGGATTCATTGATATTGGTAGTTACCCAAAGAATTTAAAGTAGTTTCAATACCTATGATGGTACAATAGTGTTATAACATGTCTTTAATCTGAAAAAGTGAATGTATGGTTCATGATTGATTTATAAAGATTTCAAATCCAATTATTCAAGTCTTATATATTTATACTATATTATTCCACTACATGGGATTATGATCTATGATATGTAGGTTTTTTTTTCAAATTATATTCTCATGTTCCCGGACCCTTATAATGGTTTTATATTTAAGGGATTATTGATATCTCCCCCATTTACCCTATTTGAACATTTAAGTAATCCATTAATTTTTTTCTTCTATATTATATAAAAAATGGTTAAAGTAGGTAATTTCATTTAATATTACTACTTTGGAGTATATATTTTTCAATATTATTAATACATTTATCTAAATAATAAATAATTTATGATGTTTATTAAGAAAAAACATTTCTGTTCCTTAGGTGTGTATTTTAAAAATGTATTTATTTTTTTATCTAAAATGATGTAATATTTATTTTTGAAACTCTCAGGATTTTAACTGGTACAAGAGGATGGGTTTAGTAAATTTATTAGGATTTAGATTAGTTAAATTTTGGAATAAAATTGTAGATAATTGTAAATATAGGATAAAATCATAACATTTTGGTAATGATCATAGAAACCCTTGGTTAAACCTATGGTTCCATAGATTTAGAAAATGGTGACATGATTTTGAAATCCTTTGAATGATATTTCCTAGATCACACATATTTTTATTGATGTATTTATAATCTTTTATTTTTGAATTTATTGAATGCTTTTAATGGGAATATATAATGCTAATAATTATTATGATGCAATATAATATGATTTTACTCCTGAGAAACCATATTCAATGCATGAGTGAATGAAAAATTTTATTTCCCTTTCTACGCATAATTATTATACCATGAGTCAAGTTAATTATCTAGAATATCAATGGAGGTATCTATATATTGTTGAGTAATTCAAGAGACAAGATACACTATAATTTATTAGGTCTCCTAACCCACTAGTTTTTGAGTGATTGATAAGTAACATAATGAGGATATTTTATATTATTTACTTCTTGAAACATGATAATATTTTCCTAACAATTTATTAATTAGAATGAAAATTAGACAAATAGTGGAAATTTATTTATATAAGATAGGATGGAGAAATTAAATCTATCAAATGGGATGATTTTAAGAGAATATTTTTCAGAAATTATATCCCCCATATTCTATATAATAGGATTGTTAAGAAATTTCTCGAGATTAAGAAAAAGGTTTCAGAATCTGTTGGTACATGTGAGGTAAATTTTACAAGAAATTTGTGGTAAGAATATAATTAAATAATTATGGATGAAATAAAAATTGGTCGATTTATCGGTGGATTGAAACCAATTTCAGAAATACATTATCTATAAGATGCATTGGTAACATTGAAGAAAATTATTTATTTTTTCCCTATTTTGAAATTGATATTTGATATTCCCAAAATTAATATTTTTTAAATATTAAAATGATGATCATGCCTCTTAAAAACTAAAATAAATCACATGTTGGAATGAAATTCAAGCCATCTACATGATAGAAATGTAAGAATAAAGAGAATGTGAATTTATTGAATATAACTAGAAGGTTATTTAAATTTATAATGGTGGGTAATAAATACCATGAATATATTACACCGATGAATATGCCATCTAATGTAATGGTGGAAAAACATACTCCTATCAATGAACCAATCCTGCTCTAATTTTTTAAAGAAATCAATTTGATCATTATGGTAACATGTGCATGAATATTATGGTTTATGATAGTGATTTTTATCATAAACTTCTTATGAACAAATATAAAGGGCAATATCATGTCATCAGAACTACTAATATGGGATATGATGATGATGTGGAGAATTGAATACTTCTTATCCAATCTATAAAAACAAAATTCATATTTGATTCTAGATCATCATACACATTATAACTATAGAGTGTGAAAAGGGTAGTAAATTACCACTTCAACAACTATATGTTGATTTAATAATGAAAATCATAATTTTTATGATGGAAAGATCCCATATTGACAGGTCCTCTTTGACTGATGTTTGTGAGAATGTACATCTCGAAAATATAGTGAAACACGTGTTAGTTGATTTTGATATGTTTTTAGGAATTTATTGAAATTAATTATATGAATCCAATATAAATTTATGAATACGTAAGTCCAAATTTATAATTTTAAATGAATATATGAGTATTTATCAGTTCAATGATTAATACTCACATTTAATGGAAATTTAATTTATTTTCTTGTCTTAATTTTCATCCATATTGTGTATCTTTTAAAAATATTTGTTGAGAAACTAAAAAAAATATTATTATTATGAAATAAGTTTTTATGTTTTTAAATAACATTCTTTAGGTCTCTATATGAATCATGAAGTTTATTTTTTAATTGAAATAATGCATAGTGCTACACTTATTTTAATTACCCCTTATAGAATGCATGAAATTATGTTGTAAAAAATGAAAGAAGAATTCTTGTATATTTATGCTTAAAGATTAATATTCTTTAGTGCTTTATAATATGGTGGACATTTATATATGTTTATAGGAAAAGTGGGTCTCAATGTATTTTCATTGATTATAGGGAACACAATAAGATTAATATTGATAACTACTATCATCTACCCTATTTAGATTGTTTTTAATGAATTATGTGGATGACAATACAATCCATAGAATTATATTCATCCTGGATATCCTTAATTGGGGGTTAATAATACGTATATATTGAAGATATACTTATGTAGAAGTTATGAATACTATAATTTTTTGTGATTTCATTTGGTCTACATAATGACCATTCTATTTTATTCATTATAATGAATATATTCTTATATATGACCTTTTATTAGTTAATGGTAAATTTTATTGGTGATATTATTACATATAATATGTTCAAGTAAGAGTATAAATATCATTTGAAAATTTTTATAAAGTCCATACGGATGGGGATGTTGTATAAAAATTCTAGAAACTCTATATTTTTTATTTAGAATTTTTTAATTACAGTAAATATATTCCTACGTTATAGTATTTTTATAGATCTAATAAATTTAGATGTAATTGATAAATTGAAAATTATAACAATGCTAACAAAAATACATAGTATTTTTAGGGTGGTTAGATATTATTGTGGATTTATAAGATATTTATCATGACTATCTAATATACTTGTAAGGGGGTTCAGTTCTTGTGGTCAATGGAATGTGATTTTAATTTCAATGAAGTAAATAGATGTTTGTTTAGTAAACCTATGTACACAATACCACATATTCTAGAAGTCATGGTGTTCAATAAATATTTTTGAATGTAGGTAAATATATGTCTCCTTGTATGGAATGATAGGGTTATACAATATTCCGTATGATAATTGAAAATACATGAGATAAATTGTCTTAATCATGTTTTGGATTTGATAGTGAAAATCATTTCATTAATAATATAGAATAATTATTATCATGGTCAAAGGTGGCGAATATATAAAAATAATAAAATATTTCAATATTTATTAAAACTAAAAGTGATTAATATAAAATAGAGAAAATGGTAAGTGTTGATTAAAATTATTAAATCTCAATACATTTTATCCCAAATAATGAAAACATGGTGGAAGATACACTATATTGGAAGGAACATCATATTTTTCAATGAAGATGATGGAATGAGATTCAATACATATGAAGTTGAAAAATATAAACTTCAAATAATGAATAATGGGGATAGATCTAATCGCTATCAGATAAAACATCAACAATATATCTATGTGAGGATTATAGTGGTGCATTGGGATAAAGTATAGCTACAGGAAAAAGTCAAAAAGGCTCCAGATTTAAACCTCTATTAGGATTGAATGATTTGGTGGAGGAACTGTATTTGTGTTACATTATTAATATAATTGGATATGGTCCTATTGGATTAACAATTCTTATAACATTAATCTTTTTCAAAACAATATTGATAAAAGGTTTTCTCCTAGTGTATTTAGTTTGCATGTCAATTAGAAGTTATACTATGTTTTTATTCACCCACAACATTGTAATATATTAAATTTTTATATGACATATTTTTAGATATTCGTAATAAAAATTAATCTCATTTATTTAGTGATGATTATTTAAAACATGGGTATGGAATGTGGAGTGGGATCTAAGAGAGGGATGGGTGTTACATGTTGATTTTACTTTTATGATTTATGTTTGGTAGACTTTTTCATCTTCAGTATGTATTTTTTTTATGATCTTAAAGAGATATGGATTGTTTTTTGGCCATTTTTTGAGTTTTATTTTGTACTCATGAATCATATAAAGGTTTAGTTGGTTTTTTTAGTTTTGATGTTTTTAATTAAAATGGAAAATATACGCCCAATTTTCATTGAGACCATAAAATTTATTGTCAATTTTCATGTCCTGTTGATGTCACCTAAGGCCTAGTAGACCCACCATATCTTATGAAGACAATAATGAGGGGCATGATGTTACAAATTGTGTCAATATCCTTTTTCTATCTATATCTTTTAGACTAATGGTATCACCATTGTTTGTTTCTAATCATAGAATATGGTCTTATTTTTTTTGATAATGTAGTTTTAAATATAACATTCTATATATTAGGATTCTATTATAGACTGGGTATTAAAAAATTAATCATAGAGCATAAAAATTCATATATTACATATTTATATAGAAATTGTTGTTACTAGGGTGTTTGGATACATGATTAATTATTTATACTTCTTGTGGACTTAATACTTCATCATAATGGGTTTATCCAATTATATTTACAATAAAATCATTAAAAATAAGACATCCCAATAAGAATTAATTTTTCATTTTGAAAAAATATATTATGAAAATGACAGATAGATCAATTATTCAATTAATAAAATGGTTGTTTTAAAAAACATGGTTACAGTATTACATATTTTTTAAAATGATGACCATTTTTCATTCGAGGATATATATATTATAATATTTTTGATATAGTGAATTTGAAATATGATGTCTTTAGTATCTAATGAGTTAAATTAGATATAGATTTCTTATAGATATAGTGAATGGAACCGAGTAGAAATTTGAGAAAAAATATAGAAGTGGCTACTGAAAATGCGGTTTTACCTGGTCTATGGTTAAACCAATAGATCGTTTGTGCACGGATTGTTCTGGGATAGTAGAAACTATGTTTTATATCAAGGAAACCAAGTATGAGAAAACAATGGGAACTGGGAAAGTGCACATTTTTTGAAAGGTATGAAAAAACCATAAAGCCCCTTAGGATAATCTGAACATCATGAAATATAGGGAAAATTATAGTTAGTTTATAGTTTCCATAACCATTTGATCCAACCATACATAGTGTGACCTAAAGACAGAAACCTCACATGTTTGACATAATTTTTTTAAAAACATGTAGACTAACTATGTGGAATACATTTACATCTCTTAAAAAAGTGGATATATTCCCAATTAAATACTTAATCCTTTTTTTAGAAAATACTCCCAAAAAATAATATTCCTATTTATCCCAAGGAGTGAGGTAACTTTGCAGTTTATATAGGAGTGATACTTAGGATAATTAAGGTGTGTTAGAGGCTTATCCCCATCAATGAGCTCTCATTATGTTTGGTTCTTCCAAGATCAAGGATTTATCTCTATTTAGAAACATTAAATATACTCAATAATGTATTAATCAAAATGTTATGAATTATTTTTATATCTAGTAAAGGGAATGATATTTTTAATATGATCTTGATTTTTTCTATTCCATTCATTATTTTAAACAATATTTGAGAGGTATGCTGCTTCTCTATTTAATCAACTTGATTTATAACTTGAAGGATTGCTTTTAATTTAATTATTTATGTGAAATTATTTTCAAATATGGCTAATATTATCTAGGGAAATATTAATTTGGTATTGGATTTGAAATTTTTTAGATTTATTTGTTTTTGGAATAACCCCTTGTTATAACATTTAAATGATCGTTTTAAAATTATCGACTGGATTCATTCAACTAATGTATTTTTTTAAGTTCCTAAAATATTGAAATGTTATAATTTAAAGGAATTGTAATTATATTGGAATAAACATTTTTTGAGTGAGTTAAATGGGATGGATAACGGCTGTGAAGTTGTACTGTCAGAGTGGGACCATGTATGGGCAAGATGTTCCACAACAAATGGTGGAACAAAGAATGATTATGCCTGTGTGTGTGGTTGTGTGTGTTTGGAAATTGGAAATAATATTCTAAATAAAATAATAAATAATTTAAATCCCTTGTTAGTGATTTCCATGGAAAATGGTTTGTGGATTAATAATAATTATTTTTACTGATCAAAAGTACTTTTTAAAATTATCAAAAATTCTTTTCCCTAGTGGCATGAGTTGGTATTTCATTGCATGAAATACTAATAAGTTTAGACTCACCCTGTAATTGAGAATTATTGTGTGTATGAAGATGTCATCAATCATGAAAAAAATAAAGGAAATATATCTATTTTTTTCAATGATTATTCTAAATACTGTGGTCATGGAATGTGGCATTATAGGTTAGAGCGGGATCAGTCTCGCTAGTTGATGACACTTTTTGTTGTGAGATTTTATTCCATTTAGTCTTCTCAATCATTTCAAATCTTTTCTTCCTGTAATCTAATATTTTTATGTTATTTGAAAATTTTTTATTATTATTTAATACTCGTTAATCCTAAATATGTTTTGTTGGTTATTAGTGTTGTAGTGGGAATGTTTTCCTTTCAAAATGGAAAACATGCACCAAATTTTACTCTAGGCCATTGGAATTTATTTCCAGCCTTTGGTATCTGGGGGATGCCACCAATCTCCCAGTATCACCCATATCACTTCACCATATAATATATTGGGGTAATAAGTTATAAATGGTCCCAACTTTATTCATCATATCTCTATGTTTTTGGACAAATGGTGTCATCATTGAATAGTTCAAGACTTAGTAAATGGTATTTTTTTTGTTTTATCATAGAGATTAAAGTATTATCAATCTATCTAATGGTATGGTAATAAGTAGTATGGTGGATGTAACATTGTATATAGATCAGAAGAAGGAATATATCAGATTTTTTGACAAATGTCATTCTACAATAGTGTTTGTGTACATGTGCATTTTTGTGACACTTCTATATAAGTTTAACCCATATCATCATTGGATCAACTGATGAGAGATAACAGATATTAATTTACAGTAAGAATTAACAATCGGATTTCATTGTTAATTTATACAAAAATTGGTTATAAAATGAACAGAACATGTTATTATGAAAGTAATAAAATGGAATTTCTGAATGACAAGGTTTAAATATTTTGAAAACTAATTGAAATTATTATGATGGTTAAAAAGAGGTATGATATTTTGTAATTTTTAATGATGTAGTAAATTTGAATTAAAAAACATTTTTTTAAAATGCGGGATATTAAAATGATTTGTCTTCTAGTTATATAGAATGGAATTGTGAAGTAATCACTATAACAAACCTCAATAGGCTATAAAAAATGTAGCTTCACCTAAACCACAGGGAGACCAATAGATCATATAAATAATATTCCATGATTTCAGACCCTGGATAATAGTAATAGGAATGATGAACGATGATAATAAGAACAATTTTTTAGTTCCAAAAGTGGAATTCACCAATATTTTTGCAGGATTCTGATCCAGAATAAATAAGTCATATTGTGCAGAATGAATATAATATTATATTTAATTAGGATAAAATTAGAGATAAATGTTATGTTTGAAACATACATGATGGAATATACATAATAACAATGGTGGGAAATATAAATTTAAGATAAATAGGACCACAAGACCACATAAAAGTATTTTCAAGAAGTCTATATTAAGTAATTATATCTTCACACCATTCATATGTATATAAAAATGGAAATATATAGTTTTCAGTAATATAATTTCTTTTTTATATGTTATAAAGATAAATTTATGAATATAATATGAGTTTTCCTGAATTTTTCTACAAGTTTTTCTTGAAGGAATAATTTTTTATCCATATGTGAACATGCAAATGAAATTCAAATAAGGGGAGTGGAATTTTTAAATTTTTGTTACATAAAGTAATATAAATATCATTATAAAGGTAAAATGAAATAACAAATTAGTATATCCTAATTTGGGATGGATATTTTTTAATTAATACCATTTCATTATATTTAAAAAATCTATTGGTATAATTTTAATACATTATTTCATTACTTTTTTACCTTCAATACCAGAAAAACCCATTAACGATATGATAAATTTTTCCATATTTACTATTCATATGGCTTAATAATTAAAAGGTAGTATTTATTAAATATTAAACTCAATATTCCAAATATTATATACATTTTAATTGAATTATTTTCTATACTTGGAATAAATCATTATTAATATAAATGAATAAGGAAAAGTGAAAACTATTTTTTTTAGAATAGATAATTTTATTGAATAAATATTAACTTATATAAAATTATAAAAAATGGTTGTTATATTATTCTATATAAAATGGGTTATATATCACATTATGATTAAATTGATAATACAATTGTATATTTAAATTACAATTTTTAATGGAATTAAATGAGAATATGAAAATTCTGTATTATTTAATATTTCCAAGAAAATTGTAACATCTATGAAAAGTCAATATATTTTAAACTAAGTTAAATATAATATAATGATTCCATATATGTTATTAATATAATAAATATAAATTTGAAAATTTGAAAAGTGGGTTTTAATTATTATGTTATAAAATATTATATGTATTGTGAAATAGTTCATTTTAAATAAAATGAATATTATAATTGAGTTTCATGAATAATAAATATTCTTAAATTTATATATTTTAGAAAAATTATTTAAAAATAAAAATTATGTTAACCCGATGAAATATTCCATAGTTCTTTCAAAGGATCATTTTTTCTATGATTACATCCACTGTTCTCACTTATGTTTCACTAGGATGTTTATCCTATAATATTGTCCTTATTCTTTTTATGGACTATTTATTATAATTGTAAGGAAATATTTAGGAAAAAAATTTTATTTTCCATTTGATATGTTATAATGAAATAAAATTTTTATATGATCTTTTAGAATAAATATGAATGGATTATTATAATTGGTTTGATGGGTCTATTATATAGATCAGGTGATTTGAAGATATATTAATTTTTTTAAGCTCAATGGATAAATGGGAAATATATGGGACCCAAAATAGGGTACACAAATGGTTATGCAAAACCCAGAAAAGGTATATGGGTAGTCATCCCAATACCAATATTGGTAGACACATGTTTATAAAAGTCCTAACACGCGATTAATTACTTATGTGGTTGAATTTATATAATAAGAAAATGATTATGATTATACCACACCTTACTCTAGAAAATTATGACATAATATCATGCCCATATTATGTTCAAATCACTCACATCATTTGATTCCATTAGTATTATTATATTATAAATTTTTAATCATTATTCAATGACTTAATATTAGGATCTTTGAAATTCTTGGTATTTTAATCAGATGTTAATATTGTGTTAATTAAAATTATTCTCTTTATTTTCATACATGTGATCATTAATTGATATCTCCCATATCTACACATTATAACTATCTAATATCAAAAAAATTTAAGATCTTTTTCCTCATTATATGATGAAGGGTTTTATATAGGATCTGTATTGGATGTGTGATGATTGTGGATAAGTTAGTGGGAGATGAGGTAGTTATTCTATGTATTAATAGTTAATTTATATAATCTTACTATGAAAATTTACAATTAAAATTATCCTATGGATCACAATTATACTTATTATGTTTTAATTTAATAAAATGTTATGTTTATATATTTATTTTTTTTGTCACCATAGTAATTATTGCTACTGTGTTCAAAAAATTATGAATCTTATAACCAATTAATGAAGATTTCATTTAAGGGATTTCAATTCATAGCGTATGAAGAATACAATTAATGTATTAATGGACTAATTATGATATTGGTCAATACTCTGATATTGAAATTAAAATCAAGTTGAATGTTTTGTTCTCTATTGTTTTTTATCGAATAAAGAAAATTGATTAAACCTTATTATGAATGAATTATTTTTTATTATACATGTAGACCATTAAATATGAATTAAAATTATTATACAACCCAGGATCTTGATTTAGGATTGGTAATATAGGCATTGAAGATATAGAGTAATAATATCAATAGTTGGATATATGAGATAATATTTATAATAAAAGTTTGAATTGAATTTTATTAATAAAATATATCAACATGAGACATTTATGATGATTATATTAGCTCATGGATTATGATTTTTCAATTCCCTACCACACAATAATGGAAAATTTGGTGCTTCATTCTGTTGAGTAACAATGATTATGGGGTAATGAATAAAATGAGTAATTTATATATCTTATATTCTTGAGTTTTGTAATGATAAATTTTGAAATTATTTGGGAATAAGTAAATCAATTATTTATCAAAATATTACTAAAAAAGTTTCACTAGGGAAGATAAAATAGTCATCGATTGATGACAAGTGTTTAAAAAAATGAAATTAGTGACATATAATAAATTGGTTGATTTTTTAGATGATAATGTACTGAAAATTGAAAATTTGATATGGGTTCCATCATCACCTAAGCCGAAGAGGGAATTAATTAATGAATCCCATATGTAATTCCCCGACCCTATATTCCTAGAGTTGGTGCATTATTTTAATACATTGGAATGATAACGTGGAATCAAATCCCGAAAGACCGGTCAGTTTAGAAGACTTGGAAAATAGATTGCATACATGAACATTACATAACACTTTTTAACATAAAACACAAAAAAACAATCCTTTGAGAATGACATTGTTTTATTAGCTTAACCCTTCATCTCAAACATAAAATACTTATTTGGATCCTAGGAAAATAAAACAAAATAAAGGGGTGAGCTCAGATTCTCAGTAGGGGTAAATAATATAGCGGAACCTAAAATATTTTAATTCAATATGTGTAATAAAAACAATAGATTTTTAAACATAAACATGAACATAATATGGAAAAAATAAATCAAAAATTACCATATAAAAATTCACATGGATATTATACTAGTTGAATAATCACATGTAATAACTAATTTCATAATGATGGAATGCCTAACGCTTGACATCATTACCACATAGTCAAGGCCTTGTGCCAAGACTACAAATAATTTTTTTTAAGGCCTTGTTCCAAGACACTATTTTTTATCATGAGATCAACTGATGCATAGATGTTCTATAGTAGGCTCCACCCGTCACTTACTAAGTTCACTACATTCCTCATATGAAAAAGATGAAACATAACATAAACATTCATATTAAAACTAGTATACAAAATGTCAATACTTTATAAATAAACCATGAATGGTATAAAAATAACAAATCCATATTCAAATATATCACAAAACCTTCAATTCCATATAAAAGATTTATATCATAATAAATATACATTAAACAATTTTAAAATCCATCAAAGGATGTTGACATAGATGAAAATTATTTGTAAAACTATTTGAGAGAAATATCTCTTTTTCATGAAAACATTTAAAAGTTACACAATTTAAATAGAATGAAATTTAAAGACATTTTTTAATCCAAGTGTCCCATGAAATATTGAATCTTATCAAAATAACTAACATTTTAAAAAAATTCATGTACATATAAATAAATTCTTTAAAACCATTTTGAAATCATAGACATTAATAAATACAATTTAGAAGAAAAAATATTTAAAACATTTAAAATGATGTTTTAGTAAAAAGTACCTTAAAAATAATCCCTTTGAAAAAACTATTTTATGAAACATAAACATGGATAATATATATTTCCGGGTAGATACTTATGTAAAAACAACCTCGGATAATAACGAGATTGTGAAATTAACCCTTACCTTGCACTTTCCTTTAGTCGAGGGTATATTTAACATCCTCTATGAAGAACATAGTATGTTATTAAATTATTAAAGAACTGTATTAATATTTATGATATCATAAATGATTCATTTATGACATTATACTACCCATTTCAAAATAATTTCAATGTTAAATTAACATTTTTGGTAATAATCGCTTTCTTTATCGTACGTTTTTTAACTTGCTACTCTTGATTGTATCACTTAGATCAAGATTTAAATACATACAAAATATAAAACATGATTTATATATCACATATATTTAGAATATAAATATATATAATAGACATATATATGAAATGGAAAACATCGTTTATGGAGAGGGTAGTCCGTACGTACGCATAAACACTATTTCCGTTTTCATAACGTACTGAACAGAACTAAGTGAATAAGATACATGTATATAAACAAACACACACACACACACACACATATATATATATATATATCTCCAGTATCATTATTATGTCATATATTACATACTTGTTAATGATATATGTTTTATAATAATTGTTTAATGGTGAATGTCGAAATGAATCTCATCAAGTCATGGAGATGGTAATCCGTACGTACGCACGAGAAACAATATCATTATAATGATGGAGAAATAATATTTAATTGGATGTTATATCATATATAAAGAACAACTAAAATTTTATATTTATTATTTACTTCAGTTATACTCATTCTTATACCTATCCAAATAATGAAGTATTTTAATGACAAACTACACCACGACGTGGAGATGGTAATCTGTACGTACGCACGTATGGTGACATTGTCATTTATAGGATGGATAGAATAATGAATATGGTTGTACCATTTCTATATTAACATCAATTCATATAAGAGATACTGGATTTATTATTTAATAATTGAAACAACAATGAAAGGGGAAGTGGAAGAAGAAAATAACATGAATGATGTGATGAAATATTTACCTCTTTTTCGAGTTTTCCTTTTGATTTTATCAAAAGGGCTCCATAGGTTGGTGTTATGACAAAAGGAAGGCATTTAAGATGAAGGTAGGAATGTTGGTAGGATATCTTTTCAGGGTTTGGCCAAGGAAAATGGCTTTGTAGGTGTGCTATTAAGAGAAGGTGAAGTGACCTTTTATAAGAGAGGTGAGGGGCACCATATGAAAAACATAAAATATTATTTTATAATAAAATAATTTTCAGTTTATAATGTCTCCAAAATTAATATTTTAAAGGATTAGGTGGGGATGGGTCAAAAAACACTCAACCAATAGGTTTTAGATAGGTTTGGGTCACTATATTAACATTATTTTTATATTTAACTCTTAGTTAAATAGTTTGACATTTACTATGTATCTTCGTATTTTTATATTATATGGTAAATAAACTTACTATAAACTTCCATTATAACCCCAAGTTCTTCATTAATGATATATATAATTGTATTTAATCCCTTTGGAATAACCATAGATTTTAAGGAATAGAATACCAATTTATAACTTAATATATGTTTTAAAAACACTTTTATGTCAATTTTGACATTATTTGTTATTTTGTTTTTACTAAATTCCTAACAGTATTATTACGTCAATGAAATTCATTTAATCAACCTTATCATATCCTATTAACCTATAAAATTTGTTTAATTCATAAAATGTCTCAAATTATATTTATTTGGGTATTTATAATATCAATTATTTTAATATTTCATTTATAAGGTAATTATTGCTTTGTCATTTTGTCATAAACAAAATAATTTATTAAATGTACAAATTTTTTAAATAAAATAAAATTATGTAGGAAATTTTTTTATCTTTCTAATGAATATTTATAGTCAAATTTATCATATGTGTAACTCTATATTAAAAATGGTTTAGTTATAGAACATTGAATTTAACACTTTTAACACTTCTTTGAATTAAATAATAATAAATTTCCTAATCTAATCCATGTGTGCCTAAAGGATAATATTTTATTTCTAATGTTTTTTTGGTCAAATTAAACTTATCCAATAGAATTAGGACATGTTTTAGTGTAATAATATTCTCACATTTTTCTCTTAATTACCTTATTTACTTTTAACCGTGGTATATGAAAGTGAAAAGTTACTATTTGAAAAAATTATTATTATCTTATAGAACCAAATTTTACTTATTGATATCAACCATGGCGCTTGTATTTTTTAAATTCAATTTACATAAGTGGTAAAATTAAGTTTTATGAAAATTTGCATATGCTCCTCGGAGGGGGGGAAATACGGTAAAACGTTTGATAAAATTTTATACATCTATTTTTTTTTATAAAATGACTCCAATGAATTAAATTGAACTTATATATGTATTATATATATTTTTTGACTTAAAAATAAATTTAAATAAAATAAATAATTATTTAAATAAAAATTTGGTTTCAAATAATAACACAGTGTTTTCACTATTCATCAAAAATTGAATGTTTTCTGGAAAATACCAAAATTTTACCCTAAGCTAATTTTAATATTCTGAATTCAAAAATAACGGCCATTTTTTCAGATTAAAAACATAGAAGCTTCTTTTATTAATTTAAAATTAATTCACATTGTCAATACCAAAAAGTGTATTTTTTGAAATAATAACTATCAAATGATTGACACTTATTTATGTCCAATTTCAAATTAAAATTACTTAAAATGACTAGGATTGGATTAAATGTTAAAAATTTAATCTATTTATACTTCCAAACCATTAAAATGTATAATTAAACACTATAAATTATTTTTATTAAAAAAGTTGTTTTCAGTTAAAATGTAGTATTTTTCACTATTCACCCAAATATGTAAGTTTTCAAAAAAACATCAAAAATTTATTGAAACTAAATAATAATGCCCAAATTATAAAGAAGAAGATTATTTTGAAAATTTTAATATATACAGGTTTTCAAATATTGGATTTACAGTGGGTTCTCCATTAAAAGGTGGTAAAATTGCATTTTTTTAAAAAATATTTTTTTTATCAAAAAAAAAATTATTCTTACATTTTGTCTAAGAAACTCACAATATGGATTCTAAAATTATAAGGATTATATAATGTTTAAAATTCATTTAATACTATTCATAACCACTTTTGAACGTCTAGTTTGGTATGCCATGGTGCACTATAACTCAGTGTTGCGTGTAGCACATGTTATTGAATTACATTGAAGAAATAATGTACTATGAAATATGGGGGTGTTACATTATTACCTTCTTCAAAAAATTGCGTCCTCACAATTTCAAATTGTTCTTCAAAAATAAAAGGTTGAAAATAGAAAATACCTTTCTGGGAAAACCACATTGGAAATTGGGTTAATAAAAATTAGTTTTAATAAGTGGAGAAAAATTATATACACATATATACTTGACAATTACAGTTTAATCCTTCAAATAATTCATACCAAAAACTCATCATTCATTCAAAAAGATTTCAAAAATATATATATTCTCTTTTTCCTAATCGTATAGGGTTCCAAAAATAATGAATTTATAATTCACCTATCAGAACCATTAAAAAACTAGATTATACAATCTAGGGACATCATATAGTCCATTGGTAGGTGGTAAATCTCAATCAAACAATGGTTGTGGGTTTGATTCCCGCAGCTTTGTCTGACACGAAAGATTGTCACACGATCTGCATGTTGTCCTTTTTATAATAATCCAAAAAAATCCTTAACAATAGTATCAAATTTAAAACATAATCCATTCCAACATTAAGACTTATCCAAAATACTTCTATCCAAACTCATAGTGCAAAATTTATAAAGAAGCTAAACATAATGAAGATCCTTTTTTCCATGTAATAACATGTAAACACCGTCATCATATATTATTCTAAAACATGGAAACAACATGAATTACCATAAAACCTTATCGATTACATTCATGGTCCCATATCTATTATATAATACTTAATATATTCCTTATATCAAAAAAATTTTCATATTACAACAATGATGAAATAAAAAAATTATTAATCAGTTCCAAGGAAGTGAAGATTATCCAATATATTTTATCCAAATCAAACATCTCTAATTCCAAAATCACTACCTCATTATCAGGACCATATTAAGGTTTACCTTTCCTTCAACCATGTAATTTCCAAAATGTGTAGCTTACTATTAAGTCACTTTTCTTATAACAATATAATCTCAAATATTTAATAAAATATTACTGATTTACAGTCCTTATTTATCTCCACAATTCATATAACCAGTATATTGTTAATACAAAACTCAAATGAAATAATATTATAATAACAACAGAAAGACACTAGTCATTCCTCTTCATCTGAGGTACTATATTAACTTGATTATTATCCAATAGCATAATTTCAGGTATACTCTGATGACTGGGACATTCATTCGTGTAGTGTCCCAACACCTTGCAGAAGAATCATTTTACATTTGAAACTGTTTTTTTACCCTTGCAATAACATACTTGGTGTCCTTTTTCTCCAAACTTATAACAAAATTTAATTTCCTTCAAGTATTTACCAAAGTTATTATTTCCACATTTATTACATATGGGAAAATCCATATTTCCCATCTTCCCTTTATCCATATTTTTCTCTACCATTCTTTTCTTCTCTTTCTTCCCATCAAAGCCATAGGAGTGAGGGAATTCTTTACTTATCATATTAAAACCTGATATTATTTCTTCATATTTTGAGAATACATGGGAGACTATTTCCCTTCTATATGATGTCTTAATACCAGGAAAGATATGACCCCTTCACTCTTTGGATCATACTTATTGCAGGAGTTCTCATTCTTTCTACTAGGCTCTATTTCTAAACATTTGAATACACTTGGCCTGTTTATGAATCGCAATTCATAATTCCAAACGTGTAAAATACCTAATGCAAATTGAACAGTTTATGGATATAATCAATAATCATGAAAAAATTTCTTTATGGAAGTATTTACTCCCAAATCCTTCATAATGTCTTGTAATGAAAATGTGAATTATCCTATGCATATCCCCCTAGTGTTTAATAACCAAGAGTGCAGAAAGGCCCATTATTGTGCACTATTTCCCGTTTGAGTCTAGCACAAAGCGGTGTTTTCACGTTTTACCCCCAAGTACATCTATGTCAGAGCCACCTCTACCTTCTCATATCCAGACAGGGATGTATTTCATGGTAAAATAAAAAAATCTCTAACTTACCAAAATTCTAGGATGTTTTCTATACTAATCCTCAAATTATATCATATAGTAATGTGCTCTAATCAAAGTTTATCTAAATATAGTTTCCATGGTTATTGCTAAACCTCCTCTGAGACCAACTATAACTCTTGGACCCTAGATTCCAAGAGTCGGTGCATTATTTTAATACATTAAATGCTTACAAGGAATCAAGTCCTGAAATACTGATTAGTTTCGTAGTGTTGGAAAATAAAATGCATACATGAACATTACATTACGCATTCTAACATAAAAATTTTCTTTTATAATTCCATTGTTCCTTTTTCTTAACCCTACATCTCAAACATAAAACACTTCATGGGATCCTGAGAAAATAAAATATAAGAAAGGGGTGAGCTCAGATGCTCCGTTAGGGTAAATAATTTAGCGGAAGCTATAATCATTTAAGTAAAGATGTGTAATAAAAAAATAGCCTTTTAAACACAAACATGAACATAATATGAAACAAATAATCAAACATTACCATATAAACATGCACATGGAAATTCTACTAGTCGAATAATCACATATAATAACTAATTTTATATTGAGGGAATGCCTAATGTCGGACGTCATTACTATAAAGTCTAGGCCTTGTATAAATAATACAAATAAAATTATTTTCATGGTATTTTACTAATACACTAGTTTGTCTCATGAGACCTACTAATGCATCTAAAAGCTATAGAGGGCTCCACCCGTCACTTACTATGTTCACTGCATTCCTCATATGAAAGGGTTGAATCATAAAATAAACATTCGTATTAAAACTAGCATACGTAATGTCAATACTTTATCCATAAACAATGAATGGTATACAAATAACACATCCACATTCAAACATATCACAAATCCATTAATACCATATGGATGGTTTTATCATAATAAAAAAACTTCAAACAAGTTTAAAATTCATCAAAAAATATTGACATAGATGAAAATAATTTGAAAAACTATTTGAGATAAATATCTCTTTTCCATGAAAACATTTAAAAGTCACACAATTTAAACAGGAAGATATTTAAAGAAATTTTTTAATGAAATTGTCCCATAACACTTTGAATATTTTCAAAGGAATTAAATTTTTTAAAACATTCATGTATATATAAATAAATCCTTTAAAACCATTTTGAAATCATGGACATTAACTAGAACGATTTAGAAGAAAAAATATTTAAAACATTTAGAATGATGTTTTAGTAAAAATTCTCATAAATATAATCCCTTTGAAAACTCTTTTATGAAAAATGGACATTGATAATAAATATTTCCTAGTAGATACTAATGTAAAAATAACCTCGGATAATAAAGAGATTGTGAAATTAACCCTTACCTTGCACTTTCATTAATCGAGGGTACTTTTAACCTCCTGTATGAAGCCCATAATATGTTATTTAATTATACGATACACATATAAATACATATGATATCATACATGATTCTTTTATGACTGTATACTACCCATTTAATAATAATTTCCATGTTAAATTAACATTTCGGGTAATAATCGTTTCCTTTATCGTACGTGTTTTAACTTGTTACTATTGATTGTATCACTTCGATCAAGACTTAAATACTTAAAGAATATAAAACATGATTTATATATAATATATATTCAGAATATAAAAATGTATAATAGACATATATAAGAAATGTAAAACACCATTTATGGAGATGGTAGTCCGTACGTACGCAAAAAATGCGGTTTTTGTTTTCGTATCATAATGAATGGAACTATGTGAATAAGAAATATGTAAGTGTGTATATATATATATCTCCAGCCGAATTATTATTTCATATATTACATAATTATTAAGGATATATATTTTATAATCATCTTTTAATGGTGAACATGGAAATGAATCTCATCACATCATGGAGATGTTAATCCATACGTATGCATGAGCGACAATATCGTTATATTGATGGATAAATTGTATGTAATTCAATGGTATATCAAATATAAAGAATAATTAACTTGTTATAACTATTATATACATTAATTATACTCATTATTATACCCATCCAAATAATTAAGTGTTTGAATGACAAACTACACCACGACGTGGAGACGGTAATCTGTATGTATGCACGTATGGTGACTTTTTCATTTATAGGATGGATAGAAAAATGAATATAGTTGTACCATTTATATAATAACATAAAATTATATAATGATTCTAGATTTATTATTTATAATGTAAATAACTGAGAAAGTGGAATTGGAATAAGAAATTAACTTGAAAGATGTGATGAAATATTTACCTCTTTTTTCTGGTTCTTCCTTTTGAATTGATCAAAAGGGATCCTTAAGATGGATTTATGACCAATGGAAGGCATATACTATGAAGGTATAAATTTTTGGAGGATATTTGGGTAGGGTTTGGATGAGACAAAAGGCTTTGGATGTGTGAAATTAATAGAAGGGGAAGTTCCCTTTTATAAGAGAGGTGATGGGCACCATAGAAAAAACTTAAAATATTACTTTATAATAACATAATTTTCTGATTATAATGGCTTAGAAATAAATTATTCAATAGGTAATATGGGTATGGGTCGGAAACGACTCAACCAATAGGTTTTTGATAGGTTTGGGTCTCTATATTAACCATATCGTTTATATTTTACTCTTAGTTAAATAGTTTGACATTTTCCATGTCTCTTTGTATTTTTATATTATATGGTTAATACACTTACTATAAAATTCCAAGAGAACCGAAAGTTGTTCATTAATTACATATATAATAGTGTTTATGCCCTTTGGCCAAACATTAGATTTTTCATAATAGAATACCAATTAATAATATAATATTTAAAAAGAACACTTTTATGTCATTTTTTACACTATTTGGTATTTTGTTTTTCCTAAATTCCTAACAAAATTATTACGTTGAAAAAAATTCATTTAATCAATCCTAACATGTCATATTAACCTAGAATGTTATTTTAATTTATACAATGTCTCAAATAACATTTAGAGGAGTATTTATAATATCAATTATTTTAATATTTCGTTAATAAGGTAATTACTGCATCATCATTGTTTCATTAATAAAATAAATTATTTAATGTCTAAAAATTATAAATAAAATACAATTACATAGGAAAAATTTTTATCTTTTTAATTAATATTTATCGTCGAATTTAACATATGTGTAACCATATATTTAAAATGGATTATTAATAAAACATTGAATTTAACACTTTTAACTCTTCATTTAATTAAATAATAATAAATGTCCTAATCTAATCCATGTGGACTTAAAGTATCATATTTTATTCCAAATGATGTTTTTGGTCTAATTAAAATTATCCAATAGAATTAAGACATGTGTTAGGCTAATTATAATATCATTTTTACCGTTAATTACCCTATTTACTTTTAACTGTGGTAAATAAAAGTCAAAAATTACTATTCACCAAAAAATATTTTTATCTCATTGAAACACATTTTACTTACTGATGTCACCCATGTCTCTTTTATTTTTGAAATAAAATTAACAGAAGTGGTAAAATTATTTTTTATGCAAATTTGCAAATTCTTCTAGGAGGGGGGTAAAAGACAGAAAAATGTTCGATAAAATTTTATACATCTAATTTGATTATAAAATGACTCCAATTAATTAAATTGAACATATATGGGAATTATATATATTTTTTGACATAAAAAATTAAACAAAATAAATAATTATTTAAATAAATAGTCTGTTTTAAATAATAACATAGTGTTTTATCTATTTAACAAAAATTGAAAGTTTTCAGAAAAATACCAAAATTTTATCCTAATCTAATTTTGATATTCAAAATTCAAAATTGAAGTCCATTTTACCAAATTCAAAACATAGAATCTTCATTTATTAATTTATAAGTAATTTCGTCTATCAAGACCAAAAAGAGTATTTTTAAGAAATAATAACTATCTATAGATTGAGGCTTGTTTATATCCGATTTCAAATTGAAATTACTTATAATGACCAGAATTTGATTAAATGGTAAAAATATAATCTATTTATACTCCCAAACCATTAAAATTTATAATTTGTCAATATAATTATATTTTGATTAAAAAAGTTGTTTTCAGTTAAAATATAGTATTTTTCACTATTCACCCAAATATGAATGTTATCAGAAAAACACCAAAAATTTATTGAAACTAAATTATTATGTCTTGATTATAACTAAGAAGTTTATTTTTTCAAATTTAATAAATAAGAGTTTTAATTATTGGATTTAAATAGGGTTCTCCATTAAAAGGTGGTAACATTTCATTTTTTTGGAAAAATACTTCTTTTATCTGAAAAAATGAATTTGTTCCTACATTATGTCTAAGAAACTCACAATATGGATTCTAAAATTATAAAGATTATATAAAGTTCAAAATTATACTACTACTATTTATAATCACTTTTTAACGGCTAGTTTGGTAAGTCATGGTGCACTAGAACTTGGTGTTGCGTGTAGTGCAAGTTATTGAATTACTTTGAAGAAAATAATGTACTATGAAATCTTGGGGTGTTACTCCATAACTGAAACTTCACTGTACACTATTTATAATATAGATGTGTAGGGTTTTAAGTGGATATTTATTTGTATAAAATATGAATTGGGTAATTGGTAATTTTAATTTAAGAGACCTAATTGAGAAATAGTTAATTGTTGTGAGACAGCATCTAAAATGAGGATTTGAACATTCCCATTTTCTTATGTGGATGTATAATAATATTACTATGAATATCTTCATTTTATTTCCAAGTAATCCAAAAATAATTTTTTCCAGAAGATTTACTATTTTTCTTCTTACAATGTTTTCAAATATTCTCTCTATACAGAAGGTTATACCTCTTGATCGCCTCACATTACTCTATATAAAAGACTTAGTGAGTCTTCATTCATAAAATATTTCCATTGTTTCTGATTATGACACATTATTTACATCATAATCATGGAATATAATTCCAAATTCCATGGACACTAATCAATAATTATGAAATTATTTTAATCATCATATTGATAGATAATCTTAAAAGTGTATTCAAATAATATAAAACATATAGAAGTCTCACGATCATCTCATTCAAGTTATATGGGATTAATATTTACATTTTATTTAATATTGACAAAATAATAGCTTCTACGTTGGAATTCAATTGGATTTGTGTGAATAATTGTGCATGAAATGATTTTGTTCTCCAAATTTCACGGGTAATGTTTTGTAAAGGAATATTTTTCCCAAAACATATTGAAGAGAAAAAAGGGAATGTGATGCCTATTTTGGGTTATTTCAAATTATCAAATATTTGGGAAAATAGTGTTTATGATAACCAATGGTAGGATATGAAATTTCAAGTAAGGCATGATTATTTCATAAAGGTTACTTGAAGGAAGGATGTAAAAAAGGTTTGTAATGAAATGTAAACTACATCCTATGTATATTGGTCCTTCTAAGAATTTTAAATGATTTGGAACTCTGTATTATAATTAACCAATTCCACTTATCCTTTAAAAATTTCCTAATATATTGAAAATTTCAATATTTCAAATCAATATTCATAACATAAAAAGTTTACTCACTATAGAAAAAATAAATTTATAGTCTGGTCAATCATATTTTAATGAGACTGTCTATATTATTCACAATAAAGAAAAAGCGTTGTATAATTAGAAGAACTATCTATTAATGGATATCTAAAAATTCCTTTAGATAATGAATTATTATGAGAACATTAAAATAGTATGAGGGATAACCAACAAAATTATGGGGTAACATTTTATAAATATTGAGGAATAATTTTTTTAAAGTGGTTAAAAATGTAGAACATGAGTATCAAATATAGTACGTGAGATCTTAATTATATATAAATGGAATCATAATACATAATTCTTTTTTATAAACTATGTTTAAAACATAAAATTTAAATTTATATGGTTTTAATATTGTGAAAATAATATTTTTTTTTGATTCGGATTTTAAAAAATTTAATTTGGTTATTTTTTTATTTTTTAGAAATCGTTTATTTTTTTAGTAGAAAAAATAAAAATTTTAAGAATACAATAAATTTAACGAATTTATCATTATATAAGAATTTATATAATGTTTATGGAAGATTATATAAATATCATATTCAAATTTGATAAGTAATATATATCTATTTAAAAAATATTATCTTAATTTAGAAATAAATGTCTAAAATTTTTGAAGATATAATTTATATGATTACTAAAATAAAAAGAAGTTGTTTTATTCTCTTTTATTTGAGTACTAATATGGATATGTTGAGTTTTTTATGATTTAATGAAAATTTTCTCTTCAGTGATATATCATTATTTGATTATTTCTTTGTTATTTATACATGAATTTTTATAAAATAATTTTTAAGTTTAATAATGCAGTTTTCTTAAAAACGTTTTTGTAATATATTATGAACTTATATTGAAGTATAATTCAAACACTTATAAAATATATTTATTGTCAAATGAAATCTTTATTTTCATCTAAAATAATAATTATTAGGTAAAGGTTTCAAACTAATTTTTGTTCATACAGAACACTAACCGTGGTCATAATTTATCTTTTATATTAAGGGTAAAATGAGATAAAATCATTAAAAATATAATGATAAGGATTCATTAAAATGATATAAAAATTCGAAAATATAATTTTTTTAATTAAAATAATTATATTATTATATATTATAATTTTGGTTCACTCTAGGGAAGTATGAAATATTTTATATGGAAATACTTCTTGTATTCACTTGTTTTCCAGCAACCACAATTCTAAAGGGGAACATCCTATCCTCCATAATCCACAATTAATAGGAAAAATTGAATAAAAACATAAAAAAATATCTTAAAATATTATTTTCCTTAACATATTTCTTTTTTTTTTCTAAAATTCCAATTTAATAAGGCATAATGTGTTATAAAAATAAGTTTACCAAAGTAATAAGTATATGTTCATACTGACGCTTTTCTTGTTTTTATCTGAAAAACACCATAAAATACTCAATAACCTCAATAAATTAAATTCTATGTATATTTCTTATATTTATGTGTTTTTATATTAATAGTAAATAATTTTTATATACTTTTTGCATCTTATGGAAAATTTCATCATTTCTCATGTTTAACAAAAATTGTTGTCACCATATAGTACTGCGAGTAATTTCCATCAATCCATTACATTATCCATAATAATTGTTGAATTATTATAAATATTTTCTATATTTACGTCATAATTATGATTCTATAACTATGACATGTCAACTAAATTTTTTCCCTTTCTATTTAATGGAAAATTATACCATCTCCCACTAGTATGGGAGGATTTCCATAACCTGAAACCAACATGATTTTCATTTTTTGAATAAACATATTATATATATGATTATAAAATATTATATTGAGGACGATTTAATATATAGGGAGATGGATGGGAGTAGTACTCCAAGTGATCTTGTGTGGGTTTTAACTTATTGTGTTTCAAATCCGAATGCACTTGGGGATTTTGGTCCTTATGCACGTCTACTTTCCAAGACTTCTAATAGTTACTCATCAGATATTATAGGTTCATGAGTTGTAGTTTCTTTCGAACATGATACCTGTTGACCAAGTTTATGATCTCGGCATTCCAGCATGAATGACTATGTTGATCTTTCTGATTTCACATTTAGTGGACCCATCCATAAAATGTGCTAGACTATATAAAGGCTGGTTCTGATACCTTTTCCAATTTTGGTGTTGATCTAACAATGGGTTTTTGTCAGGGGGCTTCATCAATGTTTCCTGATGATTTTAAAAATCCTAAGGGTTTGGTCTGGGACACCAAAACTTATTCTTTGAAATATTTAATTAAAAGTGTTTCTTTCTTTGATGTTCTTGATTTCCTTATGGATGTTGGTCAATGGGACTCCCAAATTTCTTGATCGAATGATAGAAAATTTAAAATCAATACCCATCATGAGACACATATTGAATTGATAATGTCTTGTAGATTCATCTTTATTGGATAGTTAATTGTATCTATGGGTGATAAGATGAACAATAAAATGGATATGAAGCTCAAACTCTCTAGAATATGGGGGGGTTTCAGACTGAGGGATAATCCTGATTTGAATTGGTTACTTCCACATTTTATTTATCATTCAATTATAGATCAAGGGAGTGTAGCAATGGTTTTTTCTCTCTTAATCCATGAATAATTATTTTTTCTAATAGGTATTTAATATTAAACCCATTCATGTAAAAGCATTATGATGCTCAAATTTGGGTAAGAATTTTTTTGTCAATGTTGGGTCTTTTGGCATCCTTTAATTTTTAATAATGCAGTATCCTACATTGGAGCCCCCATAAGGATGGATGAGAATACAATTCACAAAAAATTAGTTATTTTTCTAGTGTTTTGGTTTATGTGGACATGAAAAATTCTTTATATTATTGTGTCACTTTGGTGGCCAATGGTGACAAAATTGAGGTAGAATAGAAATATGAGTAAATCTATTCATTTTCTAACTATTGGAGGTTTGATGGAAATGGTTTCTATATATATATCTATAAATGTGACAAAAAATCAAGATGAATGTGGGGCCTTATGCTCATGGAAAAAATTATCATGGATCCTTTAATTAGGAAAAACCAGATTGTATGGTGACCCATGTAGTTGTCTCCATAGAGGATATACCAAAGGATCTTGATCAACCTTCTAGACATAGAAGGGTGTAGGAATGGGTACTCCAAAATGTAAAAATTAATTCCTTAATTTAAATTACAATGAGGAGGGATTTAACTCCATATGGATCGGTTCACAAATAAGGTTGTACCCATGCTATGAAAAATGAAATTGTGTCCTTTTGTGATGGTCTTGTAACACAGATTCATGCCCCCATTAACGATCTATGTTATATATCTGTCTTAGAACATGAATCCCAAATTCATGATGACTCATAGTTTTTGGAGGAGAGAAACTCCTATAAATATAGGAAAAGAGAACATGTTTACTACAACCTCCCATTCATGGTGAAAAATACTATAGGTATTGATGAAATGGTAAATCCATTGGAGACTTCTCAGGATGTTGTTATAGTCTCTCAAAAACATGGGGTGACTAGTCATATGCATGGAATGCTAGAGGCTTGGGAAAATATCCTTAATGTACTTGACATTCATAATAGATACTCTAGTTGGGAGGATATGCGTACAGAATTAGTAAATAGCCTTGGCTCCAATATGTTCAATTTAGGGGGTTAGACCTTGAAATTCCTATATGATAGCTATGATCTATTTAGAGAGTTGTATTCCACATTTTTAAAGGGACCATTAAATATTATCTCTTATATGGATAGTGGGACATGAAAACATTCGAAGACATGGAGGATAGGTTGAAAACTATGTGATAGAGGTGGTGGAAATTTCTCTCATTGACGATTCTCTATTGGTTTATGAATGCATTGTACGTTTTAGTAGTGTATGTTTAACTAGTGGTTTTTTTTGTTTCTAAATTGTATATTGTTTCTATTTTTCATTAATAAATTTTGAGATCAGGGGATGATAACCAAAGGTCTGCACCATTCTTTGTAAAATATTAAATAATTAATAAAGTTATTATTGTAAATATTATTAAATCTTTGAAATAATGAAACTATCTAATAAATAATTTTTCCAATATTAATTTCCTAATGTATTTTTGGGAAAAAATCGATGAATATCCATAAGTGAACAAAATAAGAAATAAATATTCAATAAAAATGTATAAAATGGTTATAAATAGACCTTGTAAAATTAAATAGAGATGAATTTTTATTATTATTAATGTATTTAATATAATTAGTTTTTTTATTTTATGAGTTTATAAATCATTTTACCATGAATGAATCCAATGGGTGGTTTTTCAATCTAGATTCTACTATAGAAATCCATATTTTATATTATCCACTTAAATTAATTTAAATTGTTTTTATTCAACCAATATGAAATATCATATCATGTTTCAAAATTTATTTATATTATTTTGCGTTCTAATCCATGATTATTATTTTATGGGTTTTTATTCAAAAATTATTAATTATTAAAGGATATATTTTACATTATCATTCTTATTTACAATTATTCGTGTTTTAATTTATATATCATGAATTATATGTTTTCCAATCTTATTACAAAAATATATTCAAATAATATATTTATTTGAATAATTCCTTGTTTTGCATAAAACATTCTTTGGAATTGAAGGAATTATTTAATTATTGTAATTACAAGCTGATATTATTTTTATTTTCTACAATAAAGGTATTTATTTTAATTTTTATATTTAATCAGTCATTATTTTTTCAAATTTTTTTGCTTTCGATATTCCTTCCAAAAGTTTTAATGTGATATTATTTTTAACATATAAAATATTCTTCACATTATCTATCAATATAATAGTTATTTTTTTATATGGATTGATCAATATAAATCCACGGGGTTTTAAATAAAATCATATTTCTAATTTTTTATGAATATTTATAATTTATATTAATATAAGAGAAATAATTTTCCGAAATATTTGAAGGGAATTATTTATATTTTTTATAATGTTAATCATAAATTAAATTTTCAAATTATTTAACTAATATTAAATTTAATGTAAAGCATAAATTATCATCAATAATTCTCAAAATTCATTATTTTATTTTAAACAATCATTTATGATTAATTTGCGGTCTTCTTCCATTCCTTAAGAATCTATAAATAAAATATTTTTTAGATAATCCAACATATTGAGATCCTCATCTATTTTAATTCCCATTATTAATTGGAAAATAATTTTATACTCTTTTTAAATATTTTTTAAATAAATTCAACTACATGGATATTGTTTTAACCATATTCCATTTCATTATACATAATTTTTTAATGGAGAATTTTTAAAAACAATATGTAATTTCCTAGGAAAATAGCGATGTTCTATTTTCAATATTCATTTTGGATATTTATTTATTATTAGGGATTATTTATAATGTCTTATATGATTTATTTCATACATGAGGAATTATTTTTGAATATGTAAGATATGTATATGATGGAGTAATATATATCCCCATGATACATAAATGGTCTAATGAGATAATAAATTGGAAATTATTTAATTATTTTTTGCATACATACTAATTAAGTGTTATATTTCAAAAATGACCTGAATGATAATGTTTATGATGTCTTGGAATGAGTCTATAATGGTAAGAAAAAAATGTTTGGAATAAAAATTTTCCATCTTTAAAATTCAATCAATTAATAACCATGTGATTACATGGTTGTTATTTTTTATGGATATATGTTTATTATTATATCCCTCATTATATTGAAATTTTATTGATTGTTTACAAGTCAATATTATTTATTCCTTACTAAATAAAAAAGGTTTCAATTATATGATTTCTTTTACTAAGAATTATAATGCATCATTTATTCTATTTCCTTTTCCCTATAATAATATGAATAAATTGTTGAATGATCATTGAGGATCAAAATACCATTTCTGTATATGTTTTGTTTATCCCAAATAATATAGAAATAATATATGTATCTATCCTCTATAGACGAATGAAATAATAAATTATTATTAAAATCCATTGTATTATATAATAATATAATAATGAAATTATAGGCCTAGTATTATATGATAAGGTATTTTTATAGTATATCAAAGAGGAAGAATATATTCAATAACTGATTCGAACCATCTTGTCCAAAATAAACCAATGAAGAGATATTATAGAATAATGCTAGGGAGTAGTTATTGATAATGATTTATAGTAATTAATGAGAAATATTTGTTATATGTCACTACACATTGTAAAATAACATGATTCAATCCACACATTGTTATATAAAAATAATATGTCATCGAATAATATAATATAATATATAATGATCTAAACTGAATTAGAATACTATTGGGTTTGGATGGGGTCTATGGTTAATGGTATTTATGGATGGACCTAGGTTCAAACCATATGATGCCTATATATATACTGATATAATTGGAATAAGGCCCTAAATAGTAGTGAAATATTGTATTGTAATTTATTACTGTAATGTAGGATTGACAATGGAATATATGGTATGAATTGAGGGATCCATTTTTTGTATTGCCTTGAAAAATGAGATTGAAATATAATTTTATGATGTATATGAGATGGGATTCCCAAACATCAATAAATATCCTCATGAATAGAAATAAAGTTTCATATATTTTTACAATATCTATATATTGATTTATTTCATGTATAAAGTACATTGTGGTGTAATAGATGTTTATTCATACATGATAAGGGAAAAAACCCGGATGTTATTTGACTATGGTCTCAACATTACTGATAGTATAAAAATAAATTATTATCGCTTGGTCGAAGAGAGGTTATATAAATAAATATTTACATGGTGATAATAGTCTCCAACCAACATATAGATCTTGGTAATAATATCTCTACTCCTATCAGGTTCATTTAAATTAGATAGTTTATATATTTCAAACATGTTTACAACTTTTTTATATGAACTAATGTTAATTAGATGAATGATAATGCACTAGAAAAGAATATTCGATTCAAAATATATTGATTTTTATATTGAATAATAGTGATACTTATATGATTCATTTAATATCCTAACTTATGTAGAATATATCAATATATAGGACTTATAATGTTGTTTTGTTAGATCAACCTCTTTTTATTTGGAAAAATATAAAGATCATGTCACATTGTCGATTAATAGAAGGGAAATCAGAACATCTATAAAGGAAGAAGGAAAACCTAGGAAAAACTTATTAGAAATAGGGAAATGTTATTATAGGGTGATTTTAGGTATAATTATGAATACTATTAAGATACTGACAAATATATGGATATCCTCATAGTAAATAAATTCTTAAAAAATGGACCCCTCTAAGATACATAAATGTCATGTGGGGTTTACAATTTTATTATTTGTTTTAAACCATGATAAAAGGAATTCATGTCATGTAGTTTAAGGTCTATTGAGCCAAATATGTATTTTTGTCATACTTGTTAAAATAATTGAAAATAAGTGAACATTAATAATTAATTTGATCATTCTTGAAGTTCCCTTAAAAAATATTATGAATGAAGAACATATTGCATAAAAGTATATCCTACTTTTGGAGAATTAGATCAAATGAGAATCTCTATAGAAATATTTGGATCTATATTATGATGATAGGTGAGTAGGTATATATTGATTAATATCAGTGGATAATAGTGAACAAATATATTTTTTTACAACAATTATGAATCTATTTAATGAAAATTCTTGAAGAATACTTGATCGGATATTTCGATGAAATAAAATTCTAATAAGGAATAAAAAATCTTTTAATAATTGTTTAATGAAGTGTCAAATCAAATATCATTGTCATTGGAATTATAATATAATGTTCAAATTTCATAAATGTAAAATTTATAGTGGTTAATGATGGGATTTATAAAAAATATTTTGTTTATAATCCATTAATTTAACTAGGACCATCAACATATTTGGTGGAAAACCAAATAACGATATATAGAAAAAGTAGGAAAGCGATCATCTCATTAATAAGTTACATTTTAAAGCAACAATGTGTATGAATATATATTCATATAATTCACACAACATGCATATTTTTTAAGATGAATTATCAGGGGACATCATGTTAACAAGAACATGTGTGTGTGTGGTGTGTCTGGTTGGCAATCCCATATACCATTGACATTGAGCTAAAAAATGTAGGGTCAATATATAAATATGACTTTCATGATAACCAGTATATTGATGTTTTAAATGAAAAAAATGGTAAATATTATCATTTAAATTAGTGAGTTATCATTTTGAAACTTGTGTTAGGTACCGTTGACCATCTTCATGCACATGGCCATCGAGGATTTGGTTGTGATGAATTAACTATGTGAATATGAATATCCAACACAATTGAGGATATATTATATATAACATAATATTGATTTTCTATTCTATAATAATTTATAATCAACTTTATGAAATGATATTAATGAACAACACAATATCTTTAGATCAACTTTGATTAGCTAACGACAACATGAATTTTGTTATGATATTCAACAAAAGTTGAACATGAATGATAAAGGTTATTATTCAATAATAGAATATTATTTAATATGGAAAATCAACATGATTAACCACATGATAATGATGAGATTCAAAAATAAAAAGTATATATTTTTTTAATAATCCTCATGAATCATTTTCCTTACAAATAATGATCATATTATTCCTTCTAGAATGTATGAATCATTATTGAGTTATGATTTATCAATAAATCTTACATTTACCTTCCCTAAGTGTAAGTATTCTATGAGTGTATGGTAATATTGAAAATTATTAATGGAAAATAAATAAATAATTTTATCAATAAGATGTGTTCATATAACTTCTGTCTGAATAAGGGAAACCAATACATATAATCACCAAAATAAAGTTCTTATATGATTTCTTATGGGGATGAACCTTTCTTCCTATAATGTACTAAGAGAGAGTTGAATCTATGGTGTTCAATAAATTTATTCAAATATATGAGTTTTATTATAATCAGTAGATATAGGAACAATAAATCTGTAAATGATGTGTTTCCAAATAATATTATTTTTTATGGGCTGAAATAAATATGGATATGTAATGGACATTGGAAATATAGAGATGCCATAAAACTAATCATTAAAAAAAATGATTTGATACGTGATAGATAACTAATGCTTAATAATTAATCAATGAAAATGAAAAAATATAATTATGGAAATGTGATTTTATAATTTTTATTATAGTTTGATTTAAATCATTTAGTAGAAGGTCATCAACCACCAAAATTTCCAACCTATATTTTGTTGTAATAACATGATGTTGTATATGAATTAAGAAGATGTGGAAGTACGTGGTTTATATGCTCAAGAATGTGTTATGGGAGATAAAAATAGCCCAAGAAATCCATATAAAAATGATTTAAGAGCAACTGTTGTGTTATACAAATACGTATATGATCAATAAGGACAAATTTAAATTAATGATATTTTTTATTATAAGGATGTTGATTTTAGAAATTTGGACCAATGTAGTCTTTTACTGAGAAAATGAATAATATTGAATAAAAAGTGGATGTAGATAATTTAAATAACCATTAACTAAAAATAAGTGTTATTTTTACATGAAATTTAAGATTAACAATGAATGTTTGTTAAAATAATTAGTCTACGAAATGTATGAATTATATTTTTTAAAAGTACCATTAATGAATTTATATCAAGAAATAATTTATATTGTATAATGTTTTTGATAATTATCATGAAAATAAGAAGTTGAAAAAAATTTCACACAAGAAAAATAAAATATTAAATATAGTATAAAGAATATACGGTCAGGATAGTCCAATAATAATAGTATAAAACTATAATTTTCATTGGATTGAACCATGAAAATGAGGAATTTTGATGAGGCATTTAAAATATATTCGCATTTAGAATAAATAAACTAGATATTTTTTATAAAATTTAATAATCTAATGATATTAAATATATAGTGTAAAGGTACCTTAAATTTTTTTAATTATAGTTATTTATTTAAGAATAATATATTGTGGTTGTATTAGTTTTGAAAATGTTTAACATTTTTCCATTAACTGATTCAATTGATAAATGATTTTATGGTTTTAAAATGAGAATTGAAGACTATGTATTTAAATTTATTTATATGAGATTTATTTAAACATTGATTGATGTATTTATGATTTCCTAAATTATAAGATAACTGAACAACATTATTTAGAACATTCCATATTAAATATGAGGTAATTTAATTTCAACAATAATCAAATATATTATTTTGTTAATATATATCCATTAATGTGATAGAGAAATTTAATGTTTGAAACTATTATTATAAAAAATGAAATGATTATATTAGGGAAATGATTTGACACAAATCAGTTCCAAACAATAATGTATAATTTAGTGTAAAATTGAATGCTAAATTTTTAAATTTAATAATAAATCAACAGACTAAAAAATAATAGGTAAATGAATAATTAAATTATATTGATATAGTAAAAGTACAATTGTTTATTTAAATTAAAAAATATTCTTTGTATATAGCATAACATATGTTCTTATATTGTAGAAATATGAAGAATATTGAGATATTATATTTATTTGTTTCATGTGATGAATAAGAAAAATTATTCTAGATTAAATGGGATTTAATTAAATATATATAATATGTATTTAAATTTATAAAATCAAAATAAATTTTATAAGTTGAAAAAATGCCACAACTACATTATACCTATATAATTTAATGATTATGCGCTCAATGAAATACCCTACCACATTATTTCTTTAATAATAAGATTTAATTTATGATGCAATTTTATTAAAAACACTATAAAATAGGACATATTCATTCTAATAGAGATAAATCATGCCAACAATACTAGTGTTCACCTTTTTTCATTTCTTATTTCCAATCTATATTCTCATTACCACATATAAGATAACATAAGAGAATGAAAAATTATATCACATACAAGTGGAGTTGTAACAAATGGATAAATTATTCCTTATATTATCCCAAACTAATGCATCCACACTCAGTGTGGTCACATCCATGTGGGATCCTTTTTAATTAGTTTAAAATGATGGTTACACATTTATTGGATTCCCTATTTTCTTGATGTATGAAGAAGTTTTCATTTTATCTTATTAGATAAACATAGAATACATATTTTGTGTAATTATATATATTTTTGATTTTATTTTCTTATCACTGAATACAAAAAATAATAAAAGGAAGATGGGTTTAATGAGAATAATAGGGGTTTCCCCTTATGTTAAGATAAATATGGGGTGTTTACCTATTCATTGATTCTATAGAAGATAATTCCATCATTGAGAATGATGTACTATAAATTTAAACTAGTACCCTTGAAATGAATAACATTTAATCCTAAAAATACGATGAAGTGAGAGTAGATATGATTTAAGAGTATTTTCCAAAAAAATTGAAAAAAGATGCGGTGATGTTAATAGTAAATATTTTAGAGATTTTTTCAGAATTTATTATCCACCACCTTGAATATAAATATGAAGATATATATATATATATCCCATACATGGTGATTTAGATTTAAAATACCACAAAATAGTATAGTTCCAAATGTATAAGAATCAATGGCCTTGAAGAGGAATGCTCCGTGGTTGGAAAGGATTACCTTAAAGAAATCCTACCAAAATACCAGTGTATAAAGATCTTGAGAAAACATTCTATCCACTAGTTAAGATATAAAAGACAATTAGTAATTTTACAAATGTTATGTTAGAAATCATGAACAATATGATAATGTAACATGAAAATTCAATTCAATAAAAGCATAAATTGAATGATGATGAGGTTGATAAAATCATTAAAAATAGTAATGAATGTATATTTATACCATAGAATTGGAAATATATCATCAACATGAAATTCATAAAACATGAAATTCAATTGAATAATCTATATATTACCTAATACATGCATTCACAACAAATTGGATGGAATGATGATTCTTTATAAAATACCAAATGGGAATCTGATTTTAATTTACCTATATCACGATATAAGAACATCATGAGAACATCAAATGGTGAACATGGAACATCCATAATAGAATATATGAAATCCGATTATAGAAATAATATTTTTATTCGATATGTTTTTCCTAAATTGTGATGGTTGAGAATCAAAATCTCTAATATTTAGGATGATGATAATTAGAGATAGATCAAAAAAAATAAATATGGTGGATGAAATACGATTTTTAAGGAGATGATCTCAAAGGAATAGACTCTTTCATGGAATAAAAAAGAAAAAAAACAACCAGCATGGAATTAATGAAACACATATTAATATAAAAAATAATAATATTTTCGGTCAATTTTTGGTGCCATAAGAACTTTGATAATAAGGTTTCTTATTATTTCAATAAATTTCTAACACTTAAATTAACTTTAAGGCCAACATCGGAGATGTAAATAAGAAAATAAAAATGAAAAAACTTATCCATCATAAATTAATTTAAAAAATAGATGATATCTAAGTAATTTCCAATTGTATCCCTAATGATAAAACATACAAGTATATGTGATTCAAAAATAAAAAAGTTAATATTTTGTATAAAAGAGCGAATAATCCAAATAATTTAAATTATCACATTTGGAAATTACCAAAATAATATGTTCATATTAAATATCAAGTGATGTTTTTAATAAAATATGATTAGTTATTATGTGTAAAAAATAAGATGAAAAATAAAAATTACATCAAACCTAATAATTTTATGAATATTTTCACACCAAATGGGAGAAAATATTTCTTATTCGGAAAAAGTTTCCACACCTTAGGGTTTTGAAAAATTCTCATAGTTTACGTATTTTAGGATGGGTATCAAAAGTTATTATGCAATATATTAATTGATTAAATAAATAAGGGGATTTTTTAGTGAATGAAATTATTGAGATTTCATACTAGACATCAATGCCAATAATATACATTACTAATTATTTCTTGTCTATTTGGAAATCTGATTAATTAAGAGTAATAAAAATGGAGAAATTAGAAGAGTATGGAAAATAAATAGGAAAATTGGATATTCTATATATTGAATCCTAATTTTAACTGTGGTATCATAAAAATTATTACCTAAAAATTTATGATTATATATGTGGGAGGTACAATTTGGATGGAAAAATCTGAAATTCGTGTATAATAATAACACCATTCGAAGATGAAATCATATAGAATATAATGATTCCATATCAGGAATCATGGGAATTAAAGGAATGCTTAAAAAGGTTGATTCTATATGAATAGAAAAAAATGAACCACTAACACTCATGTATACATGGAAACATAGATATATATGTAATAAAATAATTCACTACTAAATCTGAAAAGAAACATATTCTCATGGTTTAAAATGCATTATATAACTAATTTTTATTAATGAATAAATATCAATAACCCACCTTATTTACAGATCATTATGTTGTATCTATATTCAAACAATTTAGTGGATTGAATGTGATCGATGTATTTCAAATGAGAACTAAATATGGGAAATAAGTTATAGTTACTATAAATATATAAAAATATTTCCTATTGTCAAGATTTTCCAGTTGTAATATCGACGAAAATATGATGAAGATTACTGCCATGATGATGTGAATGAGTGAATCCATTAACAAGTATTCTCTTAAGAATATATCATATTTTATTATTAAATGAAATATTAATTTTGTAATGTTACTAATAACCATTAATTAAAAATATATGAATATATAAAAACACATTTTGGTTCTCATGGAATGATTCAGGTTTTAAGGAGCCTTAATTTTTTCTGCCCATTATCTAATAAATATTTAAGTGTTCATTGGACTAATATTTATAATGTTCAACATTTTGATGAATGTTTTCAATATATGTGTTTAGATTCAGTTAATATATCAAGTTTATATTGTCTAAAAAAGTATCTAAATTATAACTTCATCATTTCAACTTAATGGATCATGATCAAACACTAAGTTTATTATAGAAATAAATATGATTTGGTATTAAATTTACAGTATTATGGTGGGATTTTATGTCTAATTAAATCATTTAAGACGTCAACTTCAAGAATAAATCATGATAATTTTAGTGTAATGAGTTATGAAACATTATAAAATAATATATTAATTCTCAATTTTTGTCTTATTTTTTGTATTTTTTATATATAATGGTGAATAGTGAAGAAATGATAATAATAAATGACTATGGGAAGAAGAAAAATCAAATGTTATATTTGTAAGAATATGTTAATTGGAATATCACATTGATGTGAATTTTTTTTGAAAGATATTATTAATGGATACAAAACATAGTGGTTTTTTAATTCACATTATGTTTTGTTGAAATGTTTTTCAATGTATATCAATATGTGCATAAGAATATATTCATTGGATTTTCATGAAATTCCAATGAATAATTGTACGAATGATGAATTACAATGAATAAAGGAGTTCTATAGTTGATAATAAAAGATGATGAAAATTTACTATAATGATATTGGATCTCATTTGTGATGATTGTTGAGTTTGTTTTTAATTCTTATGATTATGTTTAAATACATTTTCAAGTTTCATTTTTTTATAACAGTTTGTAATCCTTTCAATAATGAGTCTAAATTAATTTTTTATGCCATTTATAGATAAAATAAAATTTATATGATTAATAATCTCTATTAACATGATGATTAAACAAATAAACATATGGAATAATTCATGTTTTCTAATTATAATATATTTTTTACAAATTCATGATTTTATTATTTATAAGAGTTTAATTATTGTAAATATATAAATTATGGGTCTTCATGGGCTATACATTTCCATGGTTGATTAACTATTTAGGTATGATTACCTTCTAAGCTATAAAACATAAGTTTTAATTGGAATGTAAAGATAATATATGTCCTTGTAGAGTCGTACGAAACATGTATTCATGAATATCATGTTGATATCACACATAATGGGAAACAAATAACATTTTTTTAATTAAAATCTTTTGTAAATGTTTCCGAGTCATGTTTTAGAGAGGCTTTCATCAATTCTATGGCATTTAAACTACTAAACTCTGGGTTTATGAATTTGGTAGAGGAAAACAATAAATTATATTTCAATCAGGGTTATCCATTTGATTTTGAAATATTACTCTTACATATTCTCACTCAATGTGGTAATATTGTTCAAATTTAATGAAATTCCATCCTATTATGGATTATCGAATTTAGAATCTCTCTTAGTGTCTTTATCATGCACCTACTAAAGATATTCATGTAGGTAGGATATTTTAGGCTCAACCACTTTTATTTTTTTCATGAATCCATTTGTTTAGTTAATATTTTAAATGTTTCAACTTTAAAATACAAGAATTAATGTCCATTAAAAAAATACTCAGTACTCCAAAACACTATGATAATCGAGTTATATTAAGGATGACCATAACATGAATTTTTAAATAAAAAAGGTAAATGAAATTTAAAAAACATACTCTCACAGGTAACATGTATACTGTGATGATCTGAATTGAGCACATTTAGAGTAATTATAGATTGTTTTTCTCATTTATCCAAACCCCAATAATGTTTTAAATCTTTTTCTGCCTTACTATAACACACTCTATTTAGGTATCAATTGTACCAACTATATTGTTTTAAATAAAATAGATTTATATTCACCATATCATTCCATCCATACTAGACATGAAATATTTAAGTGAAATAGAAGTGTTCAATGCCCCAATTTTATTAGAATAATATATAATGGTATTATAGTCTCCAAGGATAAAATAATGGTCCTATATTATATCCTCAAAGATTTTAATATTATTAAATAACATCCATATATCTTGTTATATGTTCTTATGGTAAATAAATAGAATAACATTTTCATATTATCATGTTAAGTCATGTTGGTGACAATCTTCTCTTACATAAATTATGTAAATACCTGTCTAATTGATGATATGTGAAACTCATGTAGTTATTCCACTATAGTTAAGAATCTATGATACTTCAAAAAAATAATATTTTTAATAATTCCAGAAAAATAAAGTGAAAACGAGGATTTAGGTTCATTAATTCCCAATAGTGTGTGTTTATGAACATGAATATTTTTATGAAATGTGCTTTAATTTTAATTTTTTTTTAATTCTTGGAAATTCAATAAACATTTATTTCAAAAATTATTTTGATATTCTGTTTCCCTACATTATATTCCCACATGCAAAATTTTTTATCAATGTTTTTCTAGAACTACCAACTATCCTTGACAAAAATTTGGTCAAAATTCAAATAAAAAATTCTACAACATAAAATAAAAGCTGTATTTATATTGCTTACAATTTCCAAAATTATTCTACCAAACAATACACTGCTTATAGAAGCAGACCTTTTGATTATGGGAAGGATATGGACACCATATCACCAAAATTTTCTTCCATTCTTCTTTGTAACCTCTTTTGTATAAATTAATAATTCATGATGAATTATGAATCATCATCACCGGATTGCTACGACACATTCCCATAATATAGAAAACATTGGGAGTCATAGATAATATTTTAAATATATTTTTATCCTTTTGTGTTATTATCCACTTATTGGGGAGACTCATTCAAATTCATATTCATGTGATCATTCTAATTATCCAAGGATGGTATGATATTACAATTATGTTGATGTGACCGTGTATTTATATCCCTACATGTTGTTGTAACAATCCCTCTACATCCTTTTCTATCAATTTATTTGAATCACTCTATACAGATTCTCTAGTCAAAGGAACACTCCCAACAAAAGACACCACCCCCATTCCCAAATCCTTTGTCACCCCCTCAATAGTGATAATACGATTATTGTTATCAATCTATGAAATATCCTTGTAGTCCTCACCTAAGTGATCTCCCTTTTCCAAACCGCCCCTCGTAGTTTTTACCACCTCTGTTTAGTCATTTAATTTTTAAATATTATTATTTTTAAACTAAATTTGGATAACTGAATCATTTGAAATTAAATGCCTCAAAAATTTTCACACCCTTAAGAATGGTAGTTTGTACTAATGTATAGTAGTCCACAAATAAGTAAAATTGAAATTATAATTTTTCATATGATAGAAATGAATTAAATTGTTTTACCAATATTTTATTAGAATTTCTTATAGTAATGAGACTGAAATAAACCAATTATGATGGTTATTGATATTTTTTTGGATGATATGGAAGAAATAAACAAGATTATGTTTTGTAAATTCAACAAACTTTTCTTTGGGAAATTCCAACTTTCTAAAACCTTATTCATTCAAATGTTGGTCCCCTATGAAGATCATAAGCGATATGAAATTTGGAGGGAATCATAATGTTTTTTTATTGGGATTGTAAATACAATAGTGGTAATATTTTACAAATATGTTTTGAGAGGAGTTACCATTTTCTAGGTTAGGTATATGGAAACACATAAATATATATAACATTAGAATATAATGAAGTTATATTTAAATTCAAGTAGAACCATGAAAGCCCGAATTTGTAGTTAAGATAATGGTGGGTGTTAATCCACTTAAAATATCACATTTTCCATTATTAATAGATATTTTATTCCATATATCTATTACTAAAACCACATTAATTATTTTAACAATAAAATTAGTGTCAAAGAATACTATGTTAATTATTTATTATGAAAAAAATTAAAAAAAAAATTCTACTAAATTTAAAAATTAAAATTCCAAATATGTAAACCTATTTATCATATAATTTTTATATAATTTTAAAAAGTAATATTTAAAATAATCTATAATAATAAAAAAACTAATTTTTAGAAAAAACCTTTTTAGAAAAGAAATTAATTTAATTTAATTACATTAAAATTAATAATGACTAAAATCATGTTCAAAAAATTATATATTTTATCTATAAATTTCCATAAAATAATTCATTAACATTAATTTATAGTATTTATTAATGTAAAATGCATTATCCCATAAAAATAAAATCTAGTTTACCTTCAAGTTCTTATTTTATTTCTAAATATTTACTATCCAAGGAATTTATATTATATGTCTGTATACATTATTTTTAAAAAAAATTAAAAATATTAATTAAATTTTAAGAAAAATGTATTTTATAATGAAATCTCTCATAAACATATTTTTTAAAAATATTATTTTGCGTACATACTTTTTAATAATTTAAATATATATTATTTTTAAAATAAGATTTTCTATAAAAAACAATTTAGTAAAAAAATATTTATAATATTTTTGAATTATTCAAATATATTCATTGATAAAATCATTATAGTATTTCAAATAGAAAATAAATTTTATAAAATCTAAAATTGTTTTTAAAATACATCATTCTAGAAGCTTAGTTCTATATTATGATGTTAGCTGCCATGATTATAATTGATAGCCTATAATATGACAAAAGAAATTATTGTATATGATCCTTAAAATAAAGATATTTATATTATGTTAGTATTTAAGGATTGGATGTTTTGGTATTGAACGAATTAAAGTCTTGAAAATTATCAAAAAAATTTGACATTTGTATCCCGAGGAGATCCTTACTCCATTTTTTCTTTCTTTTTACAATCATAGATGTGATCTCATGAGGTACATCCTCAATATATTCTTTAGGGTTCAGGGTGATGTGATCGTAGATATAATGGTGATATATATGACCCTTAATGGGAATATTTCAACTAGTATTTAATACATTGATGTTTCCTCTATCCATTAAACTAAAAACAATTTAGGTAGGTGTTTTTGAACATTCATGATAATATCCATAATAAATTAAATGTGGAACAAGTGCCACTTTCTATCAACTCTCATATAATCAATGAGTTTTCCAACATGGTCTCATCTCATTGGAAATTTTATTTGTTATCCTTAAGATGTAATGGATGAATTTAGGTCATAATCTTACATGAAAACATCAACTAGATGATGGAGGATGTGTGAGGTGGGAAAATTTGACCAGCAGATCCGAAAGGCCTTGATTTCCATCCAAACCAAGGCAGAATTACAAATTGTTATCTATCACTATTCATCATTGTATCATCATAGATTTTGACGTTATAGTCTATTATGTGTTTCGTTTGGATGTGAGTGGAGATCTTATTTGATATATTTGGAAATGGAATCCATTATTCCAATATCATAAGAAAAATTTCATGATTAATTGATACCTTTTATGAGTAATGGATTTTAAAAAGGGATTATCTTATTATGTCCCCCCAATATTTCTCATCCATGATTTAGTTTTTTATATAGAGATACATACAAAGGATTTCATTTATTGGGATATTCCAAATAAACATTGAATTATTCATTATGTTTTAATGGGTGATTGGTTTTTTAGTCACTTAAATGGTACTATTTACATTTCTATATCTATATTATATATTTTAGTCTTATTCATAAATTCCAATGAAAAAATAAAACATGTTTACTCAGTTATGGAATATATTAATTGATACCACATAAATGAGTGAAAATATATTTATATAATATGTTCTCTATCATTAACTGTTTTATCGGCTGTGTTATGGTTTAAAATCATATTAAAAAAACTCTTGGATTAATCTACTTAAAATGAGGTGATTAGTGTTGTCGATATTGGTTTTGGACAATGATAGGGGAATCATATATATCTTGAAAATAGATACCAGAACTAACAACTTCTAATATTTCATTAAGGGAAATATAATACCAGTAATTTTCATATAGAATTTACTATTATTCTTCCATTTAAGGATTTTCACCTTGAAAAAAGTAATTTCCTTTTATCATTATGTGTAATTTATAAAATAAATAAATTTTATGGTAATATATCTAATGTCAAATTAAGTTACATTTAATGTGATTCATATAGTTCCACATAATGATTTATTTATAGTAATTTTCCAAGGAATTATATTTCAGTTTAGGTTCATATAATAAGAACCTACTCTATTAAGTTAATTCCCATTAAATAGAACTAATATGTATATTTACCTATAAAAATATGGTGTTTAAATTTGGAATTTACATCCCATTCATAATTTTCTTTTTTATTGATAACTAACCAAGAAATGGAATGGTTGGGGAAATACACCAAAAAATAGGACCATAACTTTTGTGTCTACCTGATAAAGTGCATAGATTTTATCATTATTGAGGTTATAATCGAGGATTATTGTTACTAGGGGGTGCGATGATATGTGTGGTTAACTTTTATCACAAAAATCATTGAAAAAATTATTATGAAATCTACTTATCAGGTAGAATTTGGAATATATAACATGCAGAATTTATAAAGATGATTAATATAAGCCAAATATTTTGATTTTCTAGTATATTGAAGAGAGGGAAACATAAATTTTTCTAATAATGTATTGCATATAATATTATAGTTTTATATTATTGGGTATGGTTCTCCTAGGTTTTGTTATTTGAGGATACTAATAATATAATGATGGAATATGGTTTACTACATTACGAAGTAATATAAGAACACATCAGGAATGAATATACATGTAATGAATCTTGGAGGGATTATGTGTTTGAGTAATCACTACATAGAATTTATGTGGTAGTCTTTACCCTTTACATTCCATATTTAGAAGTTATATGAGTGATTCATAAATTTCATTCACAAAGGATGTGTGTTAGTCTATATGATGTAATAGATCATATGCGATAGTGGGGTAGAATTTGTATATGGACCTAACACATTGAAAAATATAATTACATAAATTTTACTGTAAATATCAAAATAAATATATCCCACTGATTGATAATATATGTTCAATAATTAATCTAGGTACAAAATACAACCAAAAGTAACTAAAATAAATCAAATTTATTTTATTATAAATAATGATATCCTAAATAATTTTTCACTCTTAAAACTAAATATGATGGATATGGGAGTAAATAAATATTGGTAAGATATAAATCCTAGTAAAAGAAATTATCATTATGAAGAGAAAACGTTAAGAGGGAAAATACATTACATTATATCATAAAACATAAGGCTCATAAATAATTAAATATTTCCTGACATAACAAAAATTGAATTAGAATATCCTAAAAACATAATAATGTTAAATAGTATAACTCATAAAATAAAAATATATTAATGAAAAATTCTATGACAGTATCACGTGGTCCTCTATGTCCCATCATGTATTAGGTTTACTCCTTAGTCCCTTTCATATAATTCCATCATACATAAAAATTTCAAAATTCATTAAACCACTATCTAGGATGAACCCTCATTACATGTATGTGACTATGTGTTCTACAAAATGAAATCATAAATAACGAGTAAGGATAAAAAAACCAATGGAAATGAAATGTGATACATATTCTTGCCACAAAAAATAAATAAATGGCATTTCATAGTGAATTACATGAAGGATGAGATTAAATCGGAATTGGAAATTTTATATTATATAAATAATCATAAGGCTTGAAAATGGAGTCTATATTATTATAATATATAAGAGGTATTGGATAAATAATTTTTAAAATAATTATATTAATCCAGGTTTCAAGAATAATGGTATACAATCATGGTATTGGGTAAGTGAATAATAATTTCTAAAAAATAAAAAATGAATTTAAATGTGTGCTTCTTGATATAATGAACAATTTGTGGAAATAAGGATGGATTAAAACATATTATGGAGCTGTAATTGATATGGGTTAGGAAAAAAAGATGGTCTCTTTAACTGGGTTTTCTATTGAATTATATTTATAAGGAAACCATTAAAAACTATATTTTAACATTAGGGAAGAGATAATTAATCTATATAAAATATTTTACGTAATATATGAATAATATAAATGAATATTATAATAAAAAAAATGATAAATTAGAAAAATGAGAGTGAAATCATGCATCAATGAATATCGGGTGGTTGAGAGATATCTTTAACCATAGGTTCTAGAATAATTCTTCCCACGAACATAATAACCTTAATTGTAATTTTTTTCCATAAATTACTATCAAAATTTTTTTCCTATAAATATATTATTTATTATAATTATATTCTCTTTATTTACATCAATTTCAATGTGATATAATTTTTAGGTTTTCATTTTTATGTGTGTTTTTTTCATGGTTCCAAGATCCGATATCTTGTTAAAAATTATTAACGTCCTTATATATGGTTCCATAAACACCAAAAGTGATCATTAATAATATAAATTTCCTTATATAAATTATCATTTTTTAATATCCATATGTGTTTTTACAAAGGGATTATTTATTTATTATAAATTATATTACTATACAGTTAGTTCATTTTAGAGGATTCACTAACATTAATGAGTTAGATTGATTTTATTTAATTTAGTGGTTATTAATAAATTTTTTAATAAATAAATTATTTATAACATTTTTATTATCATTATACTATATAGTAATAATATTTATATAACATTCCAATAATACGGTAGATAAAAATGATGTATGTTGGTTAGGAATGTGGTAAACCAACAATATTGGGAACAACATTTTCATTATTGTATATAATTATGATAGGGAATATGATTAATATAATATCAAAATATTAAAATATTTTCCTATTTTGATAATAATGTAACTATTTATTGGTAGATGTAAAAATTATGTGGTGGTTGGAGAAGAATAAAATTAAACATTTTTTTAGTTACAAAGCTGTCCCTCTATTTTGATTTCTCATCCTTAGCAACCCCTTAATGCTCCTTGGAATGGTATTTTGGGTGACCAATACTTCCAAGGACATGGGGAATGAGATAAGGATAGTAATGGGATGATTATGGTTAATTTCTATGGTTTAAAATGTTTCTACTGATGGGGTGGTGAGGTGTGGTTTTTATAACTAGATGATATAATTTATTTGGCATATTATATTTACTAGATTATTATTTTTTCTTAAAAGTACCCATTGTGATAAATATTGTGACTATATAGGGTAAATGGTGCAATAGAGTTTTAACTTCTAGGTTATTACATCATCACATATGAATCAAATCAGGTATTTAAATTTTAATATTAAATACTATGTTTTGTCAAATATAATTTTTGATAAAGATTACTCTATTTATATTAAACTAATAATAACTCCCCCTAACCATTTCACAATGTTTACATTATGAAAATTATATTTATTTTACTAATATAATTTTCTAAATATTGAAAATTTAATTTCTAATTTATATTCATATATATATGTATAGTAACAATTATAATTTTATTAAAAAATTGACTACAATTTGTAAAATTATTTTAGTCTAAAAAATATATTATCATTATAATAAAACATAATACTAATTTATAGTTGAATTTTATGAAAATATAATTTCATTATAACAATTTTATTTTTTAACGAAATGAAAAGAAATTATTGATTATTTTCTAAAAAAACACTTATTTTATAATTTTGAAAACACTTATTTATATGTATCACAACATAAGTATGACATATTTTCTATTTATAAGATAGAAAAATGTTAATTTATTATTTTATAAGTGATTATGAAAATATTATGATCATGTAACAATTTATATTGTTTTTTATAATATTCCAAAGGTTAAATTTCTATAATAATGATCATTAATATAATATTTCTATAAGTTCTCTACTTTCTAATAATTCTTCATTTATCATTAATTAATAATTTAAATTGATTTTTTAAATTGGTTACATATAATTTGATTTTAAATATTAATATACAATTACAATTTTCTCCATTTAAACAATGTTTTTTATGGAAGCACATATTCAAATAGATCATGAAAATTAGATTTCTCGTCTTATATTTATTTTAATTTCTATTTTTCCCATTATAATTTTTTCAATTCATATAAGAATAATTATTTACTATATGTAATTATAAAATTAATATAATAATATTTTCTTCTCAATAACCAGCGTTGTTCAATAATATGATACTATATTAGTTAATATGATACATTTAAATAATCATAAGGGAAATTCCATTGATAAAATTCAGGGTTGGATTATTCTTCCCACATTATGAAAGTTCAACCTCAACATTTTATTGTAAATAATATAGTGAAAACAGGTGATAGTAATTATTCTTTATTATACCCTCCAATTCCATTGTTTCCTCCTTATATATATGGTTTTACATTAATACCTCTACATGGTGTGGTTATTTCTTCATATAACCTTCACACAATGGTCTACTATATTCAATGATTAATCTCATTAAGAGAGAAAATTTTCCATATTTCACAACCTATTGAGGGATTAAATGTGAGATATTAGGTATTTACATCCAATATATGGATATATAAGACATTTCAAATACTTGGGATAGTGTAGGTTGGAATTTCAGTCGATAGGTATCATCTCTGTTATGAACAATAATATCTAAGGTGATAATTTACATGTGCCTTATCATTCACTTAATCAAAACTATAACATCTCAATTACATGGTGACATATATAGGAACATATTATCTCCAACATATAACTCTATGTCACATTGATACTTTTATGCATAGATATTAAATCAACATTGAGTATCCCATACTTTTGGATGACTGAACATTACATTTTTAATAATTAAATAAACCCTTTCAAGTCCATATATCTTGAGTTCACTAACATCAAACCAAAATGTAGGTGTTCTAAATTTCTCCACATAAAAGGATTCATATAGTGAGATTTATGTTCTATAGGTAATGGTATTATTTTCTAATAAACTTAACGTAGGATGATAAGGATCCAATCCTCCTCCTCATTCCATTGATAATTCTTTAAACCTTTCCCCAATTTTCTAGATACTATTCTAAAATTGGGAATCATTTTTGTGGTGATATGTTTTAATAATTTCAAAATCCTTATTATAATATATTGAAGAATTTTCTAGAAAATAGAGGTAATACATTAATCCTGATTGATCACAATCAATCATGATGTTTCATGCTACCTCATCCCTTCATTGATATATATCCATAAAATTTAATCATATGATAAATACTATAGAATTTCAATGAAATGATTCATTTTTAATGAAAATATTCTACAACCAATATAGAATTACAACCTATTGAAATATTAAGATATATAATGATAGACTATTAAGGGATGTTATCAAATATACATATAGGTATCGATAATGGATGCATTATCCTAATGGTCTCCTTAAATGTTTACATCACTTTCTAATATATAAAGAATTTTTATTTACATTATATGATATCCTTCATCACACTATAAAACTAAATGTTATATTATAGTTTTCTATATATACTTTTTCTCCCTTGATGGATAATGATGGCTGACATATGTGATTTATTTAATTGTTTAGTTAACATCTCAGACTATAATGGTATATAGTGTAATGGAAGTGATATTACAACTTCTTTTTATTGAATTTCAAAAAATGAGTATTTTTGTTTTTCTTGTAGATTCCATCACATAATTAATTTATATATAGTCCCTTTTATCATTCTTTTTCATATCTAAAAGGGATTGATGAGATCTAATTTCAGAATGGTGCGATTATATTAATTCCATTATTTCTTCTTGTGTTCATCCATTCAACACATAAGAAGTTTGGATCCCTCCCAATTATCATTATAGATATATATGATATATCCTTCATAAATAAAGGAAAATTTACTTTATTTCCATTCTCTTAATAATAGTGGATCTAATATTCATAAGCATAATAAAATCTAATAATCTATTATTGTTAATATTATGCTCATTATATGAGAATAAATATTTCATTCTCTTATAGTCCAAATATATTACCAACTTATATCAATAAAGATAATGAAACAATATTATTAATGAAAATATTACTATAGGAAAGACTGTTACATGTGCTGAATATTTCATCTCATGATGTTTGAACATCTTAGATGTTTAGTCTAAAAAATTATTATTTTTCACAAGTACATGTCCCAAAAACTACATTTATGCATAACTATAATCCAAAAAATACCCATATAATGTTTTGTGAGTACTATTGGAGTGATAATTAAATTATTCAATTAATTGAACCTCTATTCATTTTTATTTTTCTAGAAAAAAATTACTCCATTATTATTCATTTTCCTTATATGATTTGGAAATAATGGTATGCTTCTCTCAAATCATTTGTATTACACTTCCATTCTTTGGTAAATATAGATATCCACTAAAAATTCTTTTATTTTCCACATATCAATTTACCAAACAAATGAGCGGTCCACATATGCAATGTAGTTAGTGATATCATACCCCATTAATTTTTCATCCTCCTTAAAAAACTCAAAATTATCTTACAATTCATTGAGTTACTCCTTTCTTAAAATATTTTTCACAGTATTCAAATACTCTTCATTCACCCCCATGATTATGGATTGTTTGTGAATATATTATATAAATAATATCACTAACTTATAATGGTATTATCTAAATACTAAATTAATAAAATCTAGGATAATTTTTGGTTGTTAGGTGAGTCCAAAGGACATAATTATGAATACATAGTTTTTATTCCCTGATTTATTGTATTACAGGAGAATATCATTTTCACCATATTTTATTGGTTATATTCATAAAAAAATATACACCATTGAAAAATATTGGGTCCCTCATAGTTGATCTAATAGTTCTCAAATAGTTTTTAGGTAATAGATTTTCTTTATAATGATTTAGTTTAGCTCATGAAAAAAAATGGAGTGGAGCATTTTACCTAAACTTGTTTTTTTATCAAGAGGATCATAACACCTTTTTTGATGAACCTGATCATATAACACACATGTATACTATCTATTTAAACCAATTGTTAATATCTTACAACCAAATGATAGACATTAATTTTAGACCCATGTAAATGATCAATTATCAAATGAAATATTTTATTTATTGAATGTATATAAAAAATTTCATGGAATATATAAATATAGTCCTTCACAATGGGAATGTCTCCAAGAATTATTTTCCTATATCTATCAATCATTTGAGGAAGATAAGCAATCCATTATGAAAAAATAAATTATTGAATAGAGGATTCCAATAGCGTTTCATCCTCCTCCTTACATATGTATATAATTTGTGTATGAATAATTATATGGAGACTTATCTCACTCTCCAAATATTTATCATTGAATTTATATATGGAAAACCAATCAATGAACTATGTTGCATCAAATTCAACCAAAGGATGTATGACATGATTATTCATGTGGGTTCATTCTAGAAACATTGTCTAGGATGGTGTTTTATATTTAGAATGAAATTTATTCTCTCTCTATTTTTAACATATATAATATAAAATCTATGTTTTGATAGTTTTTTATATTATAACTTATCAAGGATGATGTTAAAGAGTGAAAAACATTAGAAACTAAAAATTGATTTTATATTCCTGAATGAATAGGTAGAATACCGACCACCAAATTTGTGTTGGGAAAAACCATAGTAGTAGTGAAAATTATACCCTTCCATGAAATCTATGTATTTTAGGTTCTTTTATGTTATTTTGTATGAAATCACTGTGATTTGGGAAATATCATTCATTATTTCTCTATACTATACAATTAATGAATTAAACTACATGTTGAGTGTCGATTATAAATTTATTTTCTCCCATAACATTTGTGGCCCTATTCATATCCATTTGGGATATATTAGCATTATATTCAATATTTCCTCACATAAATAATATCTTCATTACATTTAGGTAATTTTTAATATGCTTCTGAACTCATATTTAACACTTGAAAGGTTGGGTTTTCATTACTCTAAGATTTTATGGTTTAACCTACAAAATTAGACTATATTATTCGATTTTTTATAACATGTACCGTGAGGCCAATTTAATTACCCAAATTTCATATCATCCATAATGTAACAAATAAATATCAATGTTTTTATAAATCTCTCACATTGCTAGTGTAATTTATATGCACATCTTTAATATACTAAACCGGTGGACCACATTACATTATTTTTAAGAAAAAGATGAAGGTGTACCATTAGGGACATAATAGGATTTCCTAATATATATCAATATACAAATAATCATTTTTGATCAGCTTGAAAAAAAACATATCCATTTTAATATGGAAATTTTTGGGAAATTATTTATAGGAAAAAAATTTATGGAATCTATCCCATTAGATAGAATAGATTTCTTCGGTGGAATTTGTGTTCTAGATCAGTATCCACCACTCATCAACCTCCCCTTCAGGACAATAGATAATGAGATAAACTTTCTCATACATTTGTAATTTTAGGATAATAAATATATACTCAATGATGTTAATTTTTATTATTATTATGGGATTATAAGATACAATAATGGTTAAATTCCATCCGAAAATAAATGACTCAATCATAATATTATCATTATGATGGAAAGGAGGTAATTATATGCTATATATGTTATTATTAATAATTTCATTCTGTTAAATGTGTACTACCATGAATTTAATATATTATTTTCTGAATATATTACACATGTCATTATGAAAATCAATAAATTTATTATAATATTGATTTTTTTTGGAGTTAAACCAACTCAAATCCATTAAATAAAAGACATAAAATTAAGGATGACAATACTTCAACTTATAAATATATAATATAAATCATATATAAATTAATGCAATTACCTATAAACTAGACATATATCCTAACATTTGAATATATTTAACACATTAAAGGTTAAACATGGTAATTTATAGATTATTGTATTCTATCAAAAAAAATATTTAACTCATTCATAATAGTTCAAAAATGGTCTATGAATTTTCAAATAAATATCACCCATGTCTGTCAAACTGGATAGGTAGGAATTCCTATTTATTTAAAATAATTTATTGCTTATTTTAATACCCAAAAAAATTTCATTACGTCATTAACATTAGGTATATCATTTATAAACCCACATCTACTTTTAATATCCATTCTGGTATTTCATTTTTTTTTGACCACTCATTCCATGATTCCCCAATGATACTGGTTGTTTTTCATTCCATATAGTAATGATACTATTTTTTATTAACATATTTTTTTTTTCAAATAACAACTAAACCATTTTTTGATTAAAAATAGATTGACCATTTACATTTTCACATAATATTACCTGATCATTAGCATAATTATCAAATAAATAAATCCAAATTATTAGAGGTGTATTTTATTTGGAAGAATATATTTATAATATATATTATAGATAATAAAATATTAAATAACCAATTTTTTAATCATGATGATAACTGAAATCCAATTTATGTCCTAATAGATTTTAAGATATAATTTGGAGTAAGTAAAAAATGGTGAGCACTAAATCCATGTAAGATAAAAAACATGACGAAGATGCATAACATATGAGTAAAAAGGTATTATATTATATCATAAAAGGAAACGTTTATTAATAATGAATTATGATAATTAAATAAAGAATAAGTAGTCATAATATCATAGAATCCAATGAATATTTAAACAATATAAAAAATGGTATAAGACTATTTTATAGGCCATATGCTAAGAAAACAACACATGTGGGATAAATTAACATCATGGATTAGGTTAAATGCCTAATCCAACACATGTTATATTATAATTTATAGACATTACCCAATGAATTACTAAGATACTAGTTTAAACTAATCATAATAAGTACATTATAATGCATGTCAAATATAGAATTCATTTGTAAGGGAATAAGAATCATAAAAATCCATGGAAATGAAATGTGTAACATATTCATGTCTTCTTACAAAGTGAAATATAATTTCATAAAGAATTACACCAAAAAGAGATCAAATCATTCATGATATTTTATCAATAAATAATGAATCATTTTCCATGAAAAGTATTTCCATGTGAACATAATATATAGAAATATTGATGAAATTATTTTTTTCAATATTCTTTTTTAGTGGAGTTTTAGGGAGAGGGGTCAAGAATCATTAAAGAGGTTAAAAGAACAATAACTGTAATAACATTAAAAAATTACCAAATCTTGTTTCTAAACATAAAAAATCAATTTTATAAACAAATTATACTATAAGAAATTTTATGGATTGGGTCATTGAGTTGGTAGGAAAGATAGATTTTCCCTTTAATCAGGATTTCATATTGTATTAATTTTAGAATGGAACCATTAAATAGTAATATCACCATCAAATGAAAGTGAATTAAACTAGTTATAAATGTATAATATATATATACACAATATTGATAAATTAATTATAAATAGTTGAGGGAGAAAAAAGGAATAGTGAGAGACTGAATATCAAAAATAAAATAGGATACTATGGAATGATCCCTTAAATTATGTACCAAAATAGTTCCTCACATGAAATTAATATCCTAAACAATAAAATTATATTCATTATTTATATATTTATAAATATTATACGTATATTTTTAATAATTTATATTTATAGATATATTATGTTTAATTACAACTTATTCAGTGGGATATAATTTTTAATTTCATTGTTTTGAGGGAGTCTGTTTCATGGTTCTTAGGTGAGATTACTAAGGGAAAACTACTAAAATCATATCAAATGGAACTAAAAGTGTATAAGTGAAATGAAATACTATTAATAACCATATTTAAATATAATAATTCAAAAATACCCTTGTTTGGTTTGAAAATATTGATGATTTATTTATTAAATACATTATCGTTATATGGTTTGTTCATTTATGTTGTTTTACCCAGAATGATGAACAAAATTTGTTTTATTTATTTAAATAGTTATTAATACATTCAATTAATGGGAAATAAATTATATTAAAAATATTTTCATCATATGTAAAAGTAGTAATATTTATATAAAATTTCATGTAGGTGGTAGAGGAAAAAATTATGCTGTTTATAGATGCAGTGGTCCAATAATTTTTTTTTAAAAAAATTATTTCAGAACAAACTTATGGGTGGGTAGATAATTTTTATAACATTAAAATAATAAAATATCCATCTATTTTAGATAATTATCTTATTATCTATAAGATTATGGAAATATATGGGCTTCGTAGAAGAATAATTGACATGAATGAATCTTAGTTCATAAGTTACCTCTCCCTTTTCTTATATATTCTTTTTCTTCCCTATAAGTCTCTATATAATAAAATTTGGTTAAAACAAGAATTAAAGGGATATTGGAATAGTGATGAGGGGGTATTTGGGTGTACATTTGTAATACCAAATTTATATAAGGAATGATTAAAATGGGTGATATATAGAAGGGTAGATATGTGAGTTTTTTTAATATTATATTTCATAGAATATTATTTTGGATCAAGTCTACCAATACTGACTAATCAGGTTACAATGTAGTGACACAAATCTTTACGTACATGGACATTACATTAAATTTGCGGAATACTTAATACATAAAAAAACAGACACACGAGGACCTTAATAGTTTAGTGTCTTTGGAAACACGGAATATAATCTTCTAATCATGGTGAAAGATCTTCAACATCTCCCATAAATATCTTCCCCTTTTCTTTTTTTTACCTAAAACCTTTATTTAAATCCAAGGGAAAATAAAACGCAAAAAGGGTGATCTCAAATGCTCAGTAAGGGTAAACATGGAGAACTTAAAACAATCTATAAACATTTGATTGGAAAAACTTGAACATAAAATCCAAACATCAAAATCATGAGCAATGACATAAATCTTGGAAGTACATAAGGCATAGATCATCATGGAACATTAATCATGATAAACTAGAATGGGAATAAAACATTAAATGGTGGAATCCATTAAGCACATGTAATTATTTCCATAGTAGCCATGGAATTACTACCAAGACCATCATAGTGGACAAAGTCCCTTACTGAACCGGGTTTACTTGCCGTTCCATCCCTATATTACGAAACTGGATTTACTTGTCATTTCGGCCATGTCTATCTCATGAGATATAAATCTTTACCCAATGAATTGGAGGGAGATATAGTTCCCACCCATCTCATATTAAAATCATTCTTATGTGTGCTGAAAAACAATCATAAATCATTCATCATAACACAAAGAATAAATTAGGTTTCATAAACATCATTCCATCATTACAAATCCATATAAAACAAATGGATTTCTTTTAATCATAAGAAAAGTGAAACCATATAAATCATAGGTAAATTATACTTGAAACAGACACATATTAAATAATTTCATCTTAGATGGAGAATGGTTTTGATAAAGCACTTGAAATGAATTCTTGAGGAAAATATCATTACTTCTTGAAAATCATTTTCTTTTCACAAAATGCCATTCAATTTTAAAAGAAAAGGACTTTATTGAAAATACACATGAAATATTGAAGATTAAAATTCATTAAAATAAGGCATTATGAATCCAAAAAAATCCATTCGTGTTGTATAAGTTAAAAGAAAACATTCTTCTCATACTTTTGCCGGAAAAGTCAAAAATTACCTCGTATTGTAAACAAAAAAATTATTCCTTACATACCATGTAGTAAAATTGAAAAATTGGTAAAAAGAATATTTAACATATATGAAAACAAATTTATAAAACTTGGACATGGATGATTAATATAACCCCAGTAAATACTTACGTATAAGAAATCTCGGATACAAAACAATTGAGATTGCAACATTATCCCTTACCTTATGTCCAATTACTTATATATGTGTACAAGACTCCTGCATAGTGTGTTTAAACATATTATTAAATTGTTACAGAACCCTAATAATATTTATGATATCATATATGATTCACTTACGACTTTATATTACCCGTTATTTTGTAAATTCCTTGTTGAAGCAGTGTTTTGGGTAAAATCGTTTCATTTATCGTCAGTGTTTTGACTTGTAATTATAAATATGTTTAACTAGATCATGATTACATAATTCTATTATATAAAACATGATTTATATATAATATATATTCATAATATACATATATATAATAGATCGATAGATGGAAAGAAATACACCGTTCATGGAGACGGTAGGCCGTATGTACGCATGAACGCTGTTTTAATTTCCTTATTGAATTGAATGGAATTAATTAGATGATATAAATATATTATTCTTTCTCATATATCATGATTAGTTATTATATATACTTTATAATCATTCTTGAATTTTTAACATGGAAAATGAATCTCATCGCGTCGTGGAGACGGTAATCCGTACGTACGTACGAGCGATGATATCATTCCCATATTTATTGAATGGAATTGGAGTGGATGATATAATATCATAGAATCATTATTATTTTATAATAACCATATATATTTATTCTTTACACCATTATACCCATCCAAGTATGGTGGTGGTGGAAAAATAGATTACACCACGGCATGGAGACTGTATTACGTACGTACGCACGTGCGGTGATTTTGTTTTCCGTAGGATGGATAGAAGGTGAAATGAGGCTGTTTAATATTTATAATAACCTATAAGTATATTAGTGATACTTATGTTATTACTTTATTATGAAACAAAAAATGAAGAGGATGTAGAAGAAGAAATGAGTTTGAAAGAATCTGTAACAGATATTACCTCGTCTTCGACACACCTCTTTTAAACCTCCTCTTAGAATACTAAAATTGGTCTTTGAAGATGAAAATTACCTCTAGTATGTTTATAGGGAAGTTGAGAAGGTAAATATTCAGGGGTTGGCTGAGCTTGAAGGCTCAAAGTTGTGTAAATATGAGAGGGAGGAGGTTCCCTTTTATAAGGGAGGAGAGGGGCATCTTTGGAATCCTCAAAAATATTAGATTAATATAAATTCAAACCCCACATTAAAACCTCAAAAAATGACTCAATTAGAAGATTAGATGATATAGGGTTTCCATATCATCACCAAACAAAATTTAGACATGTTTTGATCTTATTTTAAACCTTATCATTTTGATTTATCCTTATTTAATCTATTTAATTTTATTTGTGGTAATAAAATTCTAAATTTTAAATGGTTATTAACAATCACTTATGTGTTGTTAATTTTACATAATTGGATACTTTATGAAATTGTATACTATATAAATTTCAATTTATAAATTTTAAATATTTTATTTATTTTTAAAAAATTTAATAATATATTATTTTTATAAAATAACAATAGTGTCAATTTTGACACTATTTATTTATTTGAATTTAAATAAAATCCACACATAGTATATATTTGAACTAAAATATTTAATAGGTTTCTAACATTTCATATTAATCTAGAAAATTAGTGTTTCACATTAAATAGGTCATATATTATTTATTTTACTATTTATAAAACCATTTATTTGATACTTCTCTTAATAAAATAATTTTTACAACATTTTTTTATAATTATTAAATATACTTATTTGTAGCATAAAAATTAAAAATAAAATACTAGGATAAATAAAAATCTTATATATTTTATAATAATACTTTGTGTCGGATTTATATTCTAAAACACCCAATTTTAAAATGTTATATTTATTAAATTATGAACGTGACAACTTTGACATCATTTAAAATAAAATAATATATGTGTCATAATCACTTTTATAGGACTCCAAAAGGTCATATATTCGGTAATTGGATGATTATGGTGTATATATACACTACCAATAAGTTTTTTTTTCAGGTTTGTGAGCCCTTTAAAGGATATTATTATTTCAATAAAAACTATATTACTTATTTTTCACTAAATAAATATTTTCTGTATCATTAATTTATAAGCTATTAAGGTAATTAAATATCTCATAAAAATTATAAATAAATTACCATGATAAAGATAAATATTTTATATTTCAAATGAGTATTTGTAACAGAATTTATAATATCTATAAACATATATTAAAAATACATTAATTATTAATGTTGAGTGAGACATATTTCACTTTCCTTTAAATAAAATAAACTAAAATTCTTAATCACCTCCAAGTTGGTTCCAATGGATTCCATTTCGACCAAAATATGGATTAGGACAAAATATAAGCATCCAATTATATTAAGACAAGTGTTAGAGTAATTTAAAAATATTATATTTACCCTTAATTACCCGATTTACCTTTTACTATTGTAAATAGAATTTACCGTAGTTACTATTCATAATGACCAAAAATAAAAAGTCACCTATTAACATAATTTGGAACCACTGATTCCAAATATGAAATTTATTTATCTAAATTAAATACACAATAGTTTCAGAAATTAAATTAAAATTAATCATGTTGTTAAGAAAATGAGTTCTAAAAGTTAAAACATTGCAAAAGATTGGAATGATTTTACCTATGAATTCAATGTAAAATCAATGCTAATGACATACATTATTTTAAATAGAAGAAATATATTCTATTTATAATTTAAAACCATTCAATATTATAATATAAACATATAAATTATTACAATGAAAAAATGTTGTTTTTAATTAAAATATAGCGTGTTTGTACTATTCATTAAAATATGAAAGTTATCAAAAAAATATCAAAAAATTTTCCAATGTAAATTTTTATATCCTAATTCAAAATAAGAAGTTTATTTTTTATAATTTAACTTCTAAACTTGTCAAAAATTACATTTAAAATGGGTGCTCCATCAAAAAGTATCAAAACTGCGTTTTTTGAAAAATACTTATTTTACCTGAAAAAATTTATTTTGTTCTCATACCATGTTCTATAAAATGTGTAAGATGAATTATAATTTCATAAAATTCAAAATTTATTTACAACTATTCATAAAGGCTATTTTATAATAATATTATAACCATATATCATTGTTTAGTGAAACCCTATATTGCGTACAAAACACGCTATCGAGGAAGGTTGTGATTGCGTGTAATGCAAGACAAGTCCGGGTTGCATGTAGTGCAAGACTCCTTTGTTTTTGCGTATAACAAAATCCAACCATATTTCATTTATAAATTTAATATATATATATATATATACACTCAATCTTTCGTATAATAACTACTATCAAACTAACATGAAATTGTTTGTAATACGATCCCAGATTAGTGTTGCGTATGTTGCAAGCTAATACGGTGTTGCATATAAAGCAATATGATCTTGGTGTATCGTACAACAGAAGATATGAATGAAATTAAAATGTATATATCTTATAAAATCTAGGGTTGTTATATTCTACCCCCCTTAAATTGAATTTCTCCCTCAAAATTCATCAGGTTTATAAATCGTTTACTATTCATAGAAACCCACATCGTAAAAAGGTATACTAAAACTTAATTTTAAAAACTGATGTATGAAATTTAATGATTACCCAAAATAACTCTTCACTGGGTTTCTATATAGGAGAACATAGGTGAAAATATGGGTATGGAAGAAGAATCTAAACATCAAGTTCTAATGGAGAGTGGTAGAGAACATCGCTATGAAAAAGTCATCAATCACAAAGCCATAAATTTGTGATGATCTAAGGTACCATCTGATTCATCAGATATAAGAGCACTAGGACTACATTTTTGTTTTTCAATATCATTTCCCTAAAGTTTAAAATTTTGAATTAGAAGAAATACTTACTTGATTTTGGTACACTCTCGCTATTTTTCTTGCTTTGACCAATTTCCACTTCATCTCTTAAAGAAATGAAGTTGAATTTGTTATTCGTGAAGTGTTAGCAGATCATGTGATAGAATGATGGGTCATTCCATCTGTTTCAAACAAAAGGTTATCAAAATTTATAAAATATAGATAAGTCCATATATGGTGAGGTTAATTGTATACAATTCCAAAAATGAACTTATACTTCATCTATCATACCAATTAATAAAATAAAACTAGTTTCTACTAACTAGGGAATTCTTGTAGGCCATTGGTATGCAATAAAGGCCAGTCACACTTCAGTTGTGGGTTCGATTCCCACATCCTTTCCCAACGCGTAGGGTTGTCGCCCGTCCTTCTGGTTGTCCTTTTTCTAAAATTACATCATTATGACATTCCATCAATAATATCAAAAAATGTTCTAGCCTTAAACAATACTAACTTGTGTCCAACATAATCCATTCCAATCTTGAAAAATACATATGTCAAATCTCAAAGTATAAAGAAAATGATTACTTGAAAGGTCACATAACAATCATGTGAGTGCCATCATTTATATGATATATCTTGTTGGTCACATTCTGAACATGTGAATACCTTAATCATGTATTCTCTTGAAAAATGAATACCCATTGAACCTTAGTGAAAATATGAATTCTGTCAAAAGTTAATTCTTTCCACATACCAAAATCCGAAAAATTCTATATACTCAAACCATGATATAACTTAGTCCTTATATCAACCATGATCTCAATTCAATTTTTTCATTATCCATTCATTATGCGCATATCAACTTCTTTCCAAAAATATTTCAATCTCTTTTTCATGGTTACTAGTACCATATAATTATTGAAAACCAATACATAGATATTCCAAAATTCCACAATACTATAAATGAGATTCCATTATACTATTTTTAAATCCCATTACATAAACACTTAATCGTTACACAACATAATTTTTATACTCAACATCACAAATAGTGATTTCATGAGACTTACCTTTATCCTTTTCTTTAAGAGGTTGATCACATTGATCATAATTAACCCGTTGATTAGGGAATTTATTAGCATAATGCCCCATTTCCTTGCACTTGAAGCATTGAAGTATTGGTGGAGTGTTTTCTGTTGTCTTTATCTATTCACATCATTAGAAACCTTTTTCCCATTACTTCGACAATCAACTCCTTGATGACCTTCTTTTCTACACTTGAAATATTTTCTAGTACCTTTTAGGAAATCTCCACCGTGCTTCTTTCCACACTTTGAATATAAATAAAAATTCATCTTCTTTTCACCATTGTTCTGAGATTTCACCTTGAACTCCATCTTTCATTTCTTGTCAAAACCATGAGATGGATATGTAACACCAAATTCCAGTTATACCTTGATATCACAACACACAATTTCTTCATAGATACTGAAGTCTCTTACAGCTAATTCCCTTCGAAGACATGGTTTTAAGCCACTAAAGTATCGATTAGCTTTACTTTCAGGTTGGATGATAAAGCCAGATTCATACCTTGCAAGCCTTGTAAAATTCACCTCATATATAACAAAAGATTCATCATCCTTTTCCTTAAGCTCAAGGAACTCCTTTTCCATCATATTTCGAAGAATACTAGGGAAGTACTTATTGAAAAATAAGTTCTTGAACTCATCCCATTCCATGGATTCAATTTCACCTTGGGGCCTTTTGTTTTTAATTAGAGTCCACCACTGGTCTACTTCACTTTCTAAACAATAAACAGCCAGAATGACTTTTTCATGTTCTGAATAGCGAAGTATAGAAAATATCTTTTCAATGGTACAGATCCATTGTTCAGCAACAAGTGGATCCGAAGACCCACTGAAAAAGGCGGACGTTGCCTCACGAAAGAATCAATAGAATATTATTCCCTCCTCTGCTCATTTGGATGTCCAGAATGATTCACAGCTGGTGTAAGTATAGCAATAAGATTTTTTACTCCATCTTTAAAAACATTGGTTTTTCAAGAGGAAAATCATTACATTGTACATTACATTGATCAACATGGTTCCATCGGGTTCCAGCCATCGTCTAAAACCCAAAAAGAATAGTGTGAGAGGAAAATATTTTGTTAGGGAAAAAACATAATAAAGGGGGAGTACCTTCAATATCTAACATCTTAGGTTTAATTCTAATATCGTTACTGTAATTCTAGAACTATAACCTAAACTTATACTTAACCTCAGGGATATCCCTAGACATACCTTAGAAATATCTCTAGGTATCTCACTAAAGTATTCATGTATTAGTTTCTAAAGGTTAACTAAACCTTTCCTCTAATACCAACAGTAGAGACCCAAAACTTTATGTACTTGGACATTACATTACTTTTGTGGAATACATAATATATAACAAAAACAGACACACAAGGACCGTAATAGTTTAGTGTCTTTGGAAACTCGGAATATAATCTTCTAATCGTGGTGAAAGATCTCCAAAATCTCCCATAAAGATCTTCCCCTTTTGTTTTCTGGCATAAACCATTCTTTAAATAATGAGGAAAAGAAAACACATAAAGGGTGATCTCAAATACTCAGTAAGGGTAAACATAGAGAACATAAAACAATCCATAAACATTTGAATGCAAAAACATGAACATAAAATCTAAACATCAAAATCATGAGCAATGAAATAAATCTTGGAAGTACATAAGGCATAGATAATAAAGGAACATTAATCATGATAAACTAGAATGGGAATAAAACATGTAATTGTGGAATCCATTAAGAACATGTAATGATTTCCATAGTATCCAAGGCATTGCTACCAAGACCATCTTAGTGGACAAAGTCCCTTACAGAATCGGGTTTACATGTCGTTCCAGCCATGTATTACTGAACCAAATTTACTTGTCGTTTCATCCATGTCTATCTCATGAGATATAAATCTTTACCCAATGCATTGGAGGGAGATATAGGTCCCACCCATCTAATAATAAAATCATTATTACTTTTTCTACAAAACAATCATAAATCATTCATCATAACCCAAAGAATAAATTGGTTTTCATAAACATCATTCCATCGTAACATAATCCATATAAAACAAATGAATTTCATTTCATTATAAGAAAAGTGAAAACAAATAAATAATAGATACATTATACATGAGACATAAACAAATGAAATAATGTCATCTTAGATAGAAAATGGTTTTGATAAAGAACTTGAAATGAATTCTTGAGGAAAATAACTTTTCTTCTTGAAATTAGTTTTCTTTTCACAAAATGCCATTAAATTTTAAAAGAAAAGGATTTTGTTGAAAATATAAATGAAATATTGTAGAGTAAGATTCATGAAAATAAGGCATTACGAAACTGTTAAAATATGTTCACGCCGTATAAGTTAAAAGAAAACATTCTTCTCGTACTTTTGCTGGAAAAGTAAAAATGTACCACGTGTGGTAAACAAAAAAAGTGTTCTTTCATACCATGTAGTAAAAGTAAAAAATGGGTAAAAATAACTTTAAACATACATGAAATAAATTTTATAAAACATGGACATGGATGATAAATATAACCCGAGTAAATACTTATGTATAAGCAATCTCGGATAGAAAACAATTGAGATTGCAACATTATCATTTAACTTATTTCCATTTTCTTCCATATGTGTCCAAGACTCCTATATAGTGTGTTTAATCATATTATTAACTTGTAATAGAACAATAAAAATATTTATGATATCATATATGATTCACTTACGACTTTATATTACCCGTTCTTTTGTAAATTCCTTGTTAAAGCAGTGTTTTGGGTAAAATCATTTCATTTATCATCCATGTTTTGACTTTTAATTATTAATATGATTAATTAGATCATGATTACATAATTACAGAATATAAAACATGATTTATATATAATATATATTAATAATATACAGATATATAATATATTTATAAACGGAAAGAAATACACCATTCATGGAGACAGTAGGTCGTACGTACGCATGAATGTTGTTTTCGTTTCCTTATTGAATTGAGTGGAATTAATTAGATTACATAAATATATTATTATGTCATATATTTCATGATTTCTTATTATATATACTATATAATCATTCTTTAATTTGTAACATGGAAAATGAATCTCATCGCGTCGTGGAGACGATAATCTGTACGTACGCACGAGTGATGATATCATTCCCATATTTATTGAATGGAATTGGAGTGGATGATATAATATCTTAGAATTACTATGATGTTATAATAACCATATATATATATTCTTTACACCATTATACCCATCCATGTAAGGTGGTAGTGGGAAAATAGATTACACCACGATGTGGAGACGGTATTTCGTACGTACACACGTGCGGTGATTTCGTTTTCCGTAGGATGGATAGAAGGTGAAATGAGGCTGTTTCATATTTATAATAACATATCAGTATATTAGTGATACTAATGTTATTAATTTATAATGAAACAACAAAATATGAGGAATTATAAGAAGAAATGAATTTGAAAGAATCGGTAAAAGATATTACCTCTTCTTCGACATGACACTTTGAAACCTCCTCATAGGATACTAAAATTGGTCTTGAAAAAAATACCAGGACCTCTAGTATGTTTCTAGGGAAGTTTAAAAGGGAAATGGGCAGGGGTTTCCCGAGCATGAAGGCTCAATGTTGTGTAAAGATGAGAGGGAGGAGGTTCCCTTTTATAAGGGAAGAGAGGGGCACCTTTGGAATCCTCAAAAATATTAGTTTAATGTAAATTCAAACCCCACATAAAAACCTCCACAAATGACTCAATTCAAATATTAGATAATATAGGGTTTTAATATAATCAAACAATAAAATTTAGACATGTTTTTATCTTATTTTAAACCATATCATTTTTATTTATCCTTATTTAACCTATTTAATATTATTTGTGGTAATAAAATTCTAAATTTTAAATGGATATAAATAATCACTTATGGGTTATTAATTTTCCAAAATTGAATACTTTATGACATTTTAGACTATATAAATTTCAATTTATAGTTTTTAAATATTTTTTTTTGATTTTTAAACAATTTAATAATATGTTATTTTTATAAAATAACAATATTGTCAATTTTGAAACTATTCATATATTTGAATTTAAATAAAATCCACACAGAGGATATATTCGAACTAAAATATTTAATAGGTTCCTAACATGTCATATTCATCTAGAAAATTATTTTATCGCATTAAAGAGGTCATATAATATTTATTTTACTACTTGTAAAACCATTTATTTGATACTTCTCTTAATAAAATAATTTCTACAACATTTTTGTATAATTATTAAATAAACTTATTTTTGAATAAAAATTAAAAATAAAATACGAGGATGAAGATAAATCTTATATATTTTATGAGAATACTTTTATTCAGATTTATATTCTAAAAAAACTGACTTTTAAAATGTTAAATTTATTAAATTGTGAAGGTCACAACTTTGACATCATTTAAAATAAAATAATATAAGTGTCAGAATCACTTTTATAAGACTCCAACGGTAATATATTCAGTAATTGTATGCTTATGGTGTATATATACACTACCAATAAGTTTTGGTCAGGTTTGTGAGACTTTTAATGAGTATTATTATTTCAATAAAAACTATATTACTTATTTTTCAATTAATAAATAATTTCTGCATCATTAATGTATAAGCTATTAAGGTAATTAAATATCACTTAAAAATTATAAATAAATTACCATGATAAATAAAAACATTTTATCTTTCAAATGATTATTTATAACCGAATTTATAATCTGTATAAACTTATATTAAAAATACATTAATTATTAAATCTGAGTGAGTCATATTTCACTTTCCTTTAAATAAAATAAACTAAAAGTCTTAATCACCTCCAAGTGGGTTACAATGGATTCCATTTGGACACAAATATGAATTAGGACTAAATATACGCATCCAATTATATTAATACAAGTGTTAAGGTAATTTTATAATATTATATTTACCCTTAATTACCCGATTTACCTTTTTCTATGGTAAATAAAATTTACCGTAGTCACTATTCACAATGCCCAGAAATAAAAAGTATCCTATTAACATAATTTGGACCCACTGATTCCAAATATGGAATCAATTTTTCTAAATTAAATACACAAAAGTTTAAGAAATTAATTTAAAATTAATCCTGTTTTTAAGAAAACGAGTTTTAAAAGTTAAAACATTGCAAAAGATTAAAATGATATTACCTATGAATTCAATGTCAAATAAATTATAATGATATACATTATATTTACCGGTAAAAATATATTCTATTTATACTTTTAAACTATTCAATATTATAATTTATCCATATAAATTATTATGATGAAAAAAGTTTTTTTTAATTAAAATATAGCGTGTTTTTACTATTCATTAAAATATAAAAGTTATCAGAAAAATATCAAAGCTTTATCCAATGTAAATTTTTATATCCTGATTCAAAATAAGAAGTTTATTTTGTAAAATTTAACTTATAATTTTGTCAAAAATTACATTTAAAATGGGTGCACCATCAAATGGCGTCAAAATATCATTTTTTTAAAAATAATTATTTTACCCGAAAATTTTATTTTGTTCTCATACCATGTTTTATAAAATGTGTAAGATGAATTATAATGTCATAAAATTCGAAATTTATTTACTACTATTTATATGGGCTAGTTTATAATAATATTATTACCATATATCGTTGTTTAGTGAAACCCGGTATTGCGTACAACACACGCTATCGAGGATGGTTGTGATTGCGTGTAATGCAAGCCAAGTCAGGGTTGCGTGTAGTGCAAGATTCATTTGTAGTTGCATATAACAAAATTCAACCATATTTCATTTATAAATTGAATATATATATATATATATACACTCAATGTTGCGTAGAATAACTAATATCAAACAAACATTAAATTGTGTGTAACACGATCTAAGATTAGTGTTGCATATAATGCAAGCAAATACGGTTTTGCGTATAGCGCAAGATAATATTTTTGTATCGTACAATATAAGATATTAATGAAATTAAAAAGAATATATCTTATAAAATCTCTGGTTGTTACACACAATATATAGTAAATGGTGCTTTTGAGCTTAAAAAATAGGTTCTCACTTCATCCCATATGAAATTAATAATTTCCATAACATTTTGTTTTAAACATATGGTTTTATGGTATTTCACTATTAAGTAAACCTTGTATAATTATAAAAAAATAAAAAAAAAGTAAACATGAAAATTTATCAACATTTAGGTTAAAAAATGAAATCTATTTTATAAAAATAAATTTTTAAACATTTTATGTTTCATTTTTATGATAAATACTTATTTATTTAAAAATTAAAAATATTATTATTATAAACAATTTTATAAGCCTTTGAATAAATTCATATAGCCACATAAAATTATAATTTCATTATAATAAAATATAATATTAATTTATCAAATATTTAAAAAACATCCTTTATAACATTATAATCTCTATAAATATTCAAATAATGATATTAATGTTTTACAAAGTTACAAAACCTAATATTATATCACTAAAAGTTTTATTTAAATGTTTCATGATATAAATATTCCATATTTTTATTTTATCATATACCTATATATTATTTTACACTTTTATATAATAGGATACAATTTTAATGGTCATATTATTGTTTCATAAATTTCATCTACTATTACAATAAAATGATTACCATTGAAGTGGATATATTCTTTAATTGTCAAATGTGTTTCCTAAATTCTCTAAATACACCATATTTCATTAATTTTTCTTTAACATATATTTTCTATGTAGGTTATAGAAATTTTCATTTTAAGGATGTATATTAAATTGATAATTTTTTTTATTTTGATTGGGTTGTTAGTTAGTAAGTATTTTCTAGTGGATTAAGCTAATTCTAATTATTATATTATATTTATATTTTGTTAAAAAAATTCCCTTTTCTCATTATTTCCATTTTTATGAACATATTTTTTATACAAATATATTATTAAAATTAATTTAATTTAATTTGTTTTTTCTATTAGGTGTTGTGTGTGGATTATATAATAGAGCATTAGTTAAAGTGATATGTTGATATGATCAAAAGGAAATGTCTCTTGATAGTTTTATATGTTATTTAAAATAAATTATTTCCAATTTAAAACCATCTCATTGAGGATTAATTTTATCTCTATTTATAAATAACCTATTTCACTTCCTCATAGTGTCTTTATATTGAATGATGTAGTAACACGAGGGAATCTATTTAATTTGGTTCAACCAAATTCTGATAATCCATATGGAATGTTACTATAAGTGTACTAATGTACATGATAAACTATAAAGATAAATATACATGTGACTAAAAATAATTTAATTATACTAATACCCCTGACTAACTATCAATAAAAACACTTAAGAACAAATTAATCTTCTATATATGTTTTTTTTCATTGATTCTTATATACAATGATCATTGTATGATAATCTTATTCAATGGAAATTTTGGGATGGTAATTATTCAATATTAGTGTATCATTGTTTATCCATATCGAATTTAATCCATTTAGATAAGTCCTATGTAAAATCATGTTATATCACCTATAAGATTCCAGTTCATAAATATGAATTTATCATCATTTAGTGGTAGAATGTATAAAATAGCAATCCATTCACTTCTTTTATTATTATCTCAAATATAATGAACTATTTTTTACTAAGATCATATATTCTCATTGTACATATGTTATTATTTTTCATTTCATTTGATTATTTTTAATTTACCTATATTACTGGTTTTAAAACCCTACATGTCACCAGCATACATTTACATAGTGTGGTGTACATTGGAATGACCATGTCTCTAAAAAAACCCTTTATTCAGTACATTGAATAATAATAATTTCATCTCTTGATTCCCCCATGGATCTCATCTTGATTATCAGCTTGAATGGTTATATAGTTTATTAACTAGGTTTTACAATTAGAAAATATTTTTTTTCATAGATCCATGTTGATTCTTATGATATACAAAAATGGATGCGTCATATGTCACCTCGGGGGAATCATATATTGTCATCTAGATGACTCTTTTATAGTCCCCATTCAATCATCTGGAAATACTCTAATATTAATGACTCATAAATACTCCAAAAAATTTAATATATGAAATCATTGACCATATAAAGAAATTATATTCCACATTGAATGACTTATTCAACATAATTTATTAAAATATACATTTATTCTCTAGAAAAATAATAAATTATTATATGACTTTTTATACCTGTAAAAAATGACTCCAATGTAGTCCATATTCATTAGTTTATCTATGATGACTTGATCGTAAAATGTACACACCTCATATATATAAGCTAAAATGACTCACAAACTGTCCATCCATGGTTATTTTTTCCTAAATCTCAAACATAAGTAAAACTAACACATATATAGAGCTGATCACTTTACCATTTAGAATATATTATATTTATAAATTGATTCTCAATAATACATGTTCCCCAAAAAAATAGTGAATTTTATTATAAGGAGAAAATAAACATGAGGATTCATAGATGCTTAAATTATTGTAAAAATTAAGGAAACCATAATTATATGATTGGAACACCCAAGGGGAAGTGACCTAAACCTTGAAAAATAAATGAGAACACTGTATAGAGTTTAACTTGATTCATGGTAGTCTATAAATATATTCCCATCATGAAATGTTTATAGAAGTTCCATCTCATGTCTGATGAGGATCTTGCATTTAAAAATCTCATAATTAATCATTTATTGGGTGGATAATCAACCATGGAAGGAGATATATATTATATTTTTACAATTTTCCATAGAGGAACAAAAAATATTATTATATGATATTATATAATGGTATTTACGGATGGCGATATCCTCTAAAAAAATGTATTATACATTCAAATATAAAAAACCAACATGAAAAACTCATAGAACCATTAGGGGTATAGAAAATACTTACCAATACATAGAACCAAGGTTGTAGGACCCCTCAATGTAACCAATCTTCTTTTCAACAATGTGTGGATTGCATTGTTTTTTTAATTCCCTTAAAATATAATAATATTTATGTCCAACTATGAAAAGTTGGAATCATATGTGTTCGCAGATCATTCAAATATCTAACCATAGAAATGGGGAGAATATAATGTGCAACACGGTTAACAGAAACTATGACCTTTAACCAATATAGTTTCCCTAAACTATACTGTTTTAGACAGAGGTGCAGTAGAATCTGCATGCTTTGTATGATAGAGTATCACTCCATGGAAACGTCCATATGAGAGGCTTCAGGTTTCTAACATTGTAATTTCACATGCTTTGTGCATAGTTTGGGAATTTTTTCACCTTAACCATTAAAGATATTCCCATAGGTTGAGTCTTGAGCATGTTTGGTGCATGGGTTTCAAAATCATGAGGAAATACCATCCCCCCCCCCCTTAATGTGAAATTGACACTTTTTTCTTCACTTAAGTGTTTAAAATAAATTATATTTTTTCACTTCTTCCTCTAGTAACTGCTTTGAGTCTTCCAATATCATTGCTTTACAATTCCATCAACATATACATACACATAGCTTATTCATCTGGTCTTCAATTCATGATCTATTTAAGGTATTAGATTTCACATTGTGAGATTTGAAATCATATACATTCATATATATGATTACCATTTATCCCATCATGCTATTTATGTGCAAGATCATTTTCCCTATTTTCTGGGTGCTTGATCATTTCATAGATCTTCTCCAAAGTACATCAAATAGGATAAGAATATAGAGAAAGGAGACATTTAGAACCACAATATAGGTTGTTTCATAATTCCCCCATGTGGTTTGATGTTCTATAGCTATGTCTTTGTGTTACACACCATATTTTACAAGATTCTACTTTTAAATGAGTTCTTCATATAAATTTAATCCCTATGAATTAATACATTCATATTTATCCTTTTTTAGTAGATTAGAGGTTTTTGATAGGATTTATTAACACTTTTTAGGTATGCTGCTTTGAATTTCTTTGTTTGGTTAAATGATTTACAGAACATAAATACCTATTTCGATTTGGTATTGAAATATAAATGGAATTTCCTATGATATATAATGGTTTAGTATATCCAATGATCATATTAGGTGTTTTTACTAACCTATACCGGGAATTTCCCAAGTAAAGTTTTTTTTTGATGACCATGTCTTTTTTTAGTGATCCTTTTCACTTATAAATGGAATTTCCATATTTTTAAATTTTAATTGGATAAATGGACTTGTTATAGTTTGATGGAATATAAAAGACGAATTTCATTTTATATAATAAAATTTATAGATTAAATATTATAATTAATGTGTGAAATGGACATGTTAATTATTTCATTCTTTATCAAAAGCTAAATGGAACTATTGAGACTTATTTATATATATATGTGATGGATGATAATGACACATGAGAGGTAATAAATCATGACATGTATTATAACCATTATAATTATTTTATATAGGATATGATTTGATACAAAGGGTTTAGTTGGGCATGGAGATATCACGCTCCCTTATATCGGATGTGGAGTGTGATGTCTCACACCACTAATACCAGTTGGATTTTGGGAATTATGCACCATGTCAATTTTTATACTGTTGAAATGATGGAACACTAAACATTACAAGTGAAGAGAATGAATTTCCCAAATAATTGTGTGATATAAGGCTTGAACACTATTTATTGAGCATATAAGATTGATAGACTAGTCATTAATGTTAGATTTATTCCCTGATCATGTCAACACTAGTACCCTAGGTATATATCCACAAACATTTACACAAACATGGTTCATATTGGTGGCTGATATTTATATAATTATAATATATATATTACTAAAATATACATGCAGTTACTACATAGACTCTTACTCCATCGATTATTTGAAAGAGGTAGACCTACTAAGTGTGATATATGAACCTGAGTGGGAAGGTAATTTATTTCAGTATTATTTTCCAAATCTTTTATTACATGCACAATGATTAGTAGTGCGATCTTCATGGACTACTAATACAAGACATTTATGGTGTAATATTGATATTTTTATCTCATACCCTACTCGTGCATCCAATATTTCCAAAGAATATTATATGATTTTATATATGAATAATTTCAAGGGACATACTATATGTTGTGGATATGCATTACTTATAGACTGTTATTTAGAGTAGAGGATCAAGCATAAACTCTAGATACTCAGGGAGAAGATTTTTGTTTTTTTGGTAATCTTTTTATTTTCATTATCATGTTGCCTTTATTTATATGAGCTTACCATGACTCCCTTTATCTAAAACATCCGTAGTGGATTTTTGTTATTATATAGTTATTTATGCTTCCATGCTTTTTATTTATTATGTCAATTTAAAAATACACCCTCTAATGTTTTATTCTTGTTCTGATATATAATGGAAAATCCAATAAGAAGTAAAAATCTCACCACCATACCACCATTACACCCTCACTGCTAGACGGAGGCCTAATACATATGGGGAGGTCCACATGATGCCATGTTACCCACAAGTTTAGGTAATGGGTAAAGTGAACCCAGGCCTGGAAGTTACAGTGTTTTATTAGTGATAATTATATTCCATTATCTTAATTTATTGGTATTAGACAAAAGGATAATAGTTATATTTATTTGGAATTTATATTGTTCATGGATGTATCTAACCCATGTATATAAAAAATTAATTGAAAACACAGACATGAATACATTCTTTCTATATGTTGATACATAATAAGATGAAAATTAGAGTAAACCATTTATTCTAAAGTAAATAAATTGTATAATAAAATTAGTAATATCTGGGAGATATATATTATATAATTTCATCTTTGAATATTTTGACACAAACAATCCTAGTAAAAATGAGACTACATTGTAAACACCCTTACCTCACATTTTGATTTCATTGTGAAAAATATTACATGTTAAATAATAGATATTTGTGTATTATAATTATAAAAAATATATTTACTTAATTTACCATATTTGATTCAATTATAACTTATAAACACTCGTTTTTATTATTTATTTAAATCATCAAATCTAGGTGTTAACTATTTCACTTTTCAAGAATGATTGAGTTTAGAAGTGTTTACCCCTATAATTGAGATGTGTTCCATAATATATGGAATGATAATTATGATTTTTTTACAATATATATGTGTGTGTGTGTGTGTGTAAATTTTAAAAAAATATATATTCATTAATAAATTATGAAGATAGAAAAATAAATTTCAACAACTTGGGAGATGATATTCTCTCTGTACGCATGAACATGATTTCTAATTCGGACTAAAATTATTGAAATATAGATAAATAAAATTTCATCTTCTTCTAATAATAATTATATCACAAATATCATATATATTCATTAAATATATCATTATGCAGATCCTTGTTAGTGGGTGATGAAAAATTAATCAATAACTATTTTATGAATATATTCCCCATATATGTACAAGTAATAATTTAATTTATCATATGATGGAAAAAATAATGAATAATATTATCCACTCATTATTTTATAGTGATAAATTATTTATTATATATAATTCATCAGTTTATGGTGTATATTGTATGATAATTGGAAGTGGACGAAGAAATAAAAATGAAAGAGATTATTCAAGGACTATACATATGCATTTATAAAACTCTATTGTATAACACCTTAATCCTTTGAAGGATTTCATTGTGATCAAACCATGACCTTTAGATTGTGGGATATATTTTAGGAATTCATTATATTAGTGATTTTTTGAGATTGAATCCTCATGATTTCTGAGAGAGATAAGGGATGTGGTGTTATTTTATATGGTATATACCTAACACATTTGGATTTTTTATAATTTTAAAAGAGATTAATATATTACTGAACATATAAGTCACCAAAATGAGTCAATTTAAAAATTGATATTATAGAGTGAGAGAATAAGAAAATATAATAGTATTTCATCATATTTATATGGAAATATCACCTTTAACTCATTGATTAACCTCTATTAGAACAATTTTATCCTTAACATTAGTACCAAAATATTATTTTTAACTATCTTTTATAACAAAAAAATTAATATTACCTCTTCCTAAAATGTAGATATATTTTTATAAATATAAAATTCATTTTTAAAATTCAACATCAAAAATTTGGATAAAAAAAATTATAATAAATCCCATTAAAATTATTTAGTTTTAAAAGAAATATAATTGTATGTATATAAATGTTTATTAAATTTTTTGACTCAAATTAAATTGATTGGATTATTATCAATATAATGAAATTATGGAAATAAAAAAATCACATTAACGAAAATTTTTATATAATGATATTAAAAATGATAAATTTTTAATACAATAAAATTTATTAATGTTGTATAAATTAGTGTTAATAATTAAGAAAAATTAAATAAAATCAATCGTAATGAATTCAAATTTTTGAATCATAAAATCACTTACTAAAAATTGTGGACTTATTTTATATAGGTTTATTAATGCATATCCATTATAAAAACTATTCTCATAATTATCATAATGTGCTTTTTCTTATTTATAATTACAATTTAACATATATGTTATAATATCCCCACTAGACAATAAAAATATAATATTATCAAGAGTTTTATTTAAACTTGTTGTTATGTGTAAAAAAATAATATACATTAATATTATTTCAAGGGAATAAAAAATATATATAATCATGGGGGGTTACATGATACAAACCTTAAATTTATATTCACCACTGTCATTCCATCCCACATTGACAATAAAATGAGTAAATATTTTCTTTATCATATCAATATTTTCCCATTTAGTTTCATTGAATATATGATTTCTCTATATAACATTGTAAAGGCATATAATCCTTTTAATATCTCATAATCTCTAGGAGAAATTATTTTTTCTAGTTATTCTTCAATGGAATTATTATTATCAATTGGTAAAGCCTCTGATTTTTGGACATGTCAATTAGAAAATATGTAATATCTTGGATGAGATATATAAAACACATGATGAACTTGAGAGATGATTAGTGGAAGTACCATGCAATAAGAAAAAAACTTGATAGGATACGAAATATAAAAAAGTATGATATATTTAGAGATTATTATTCCATTATTCTAAAATATGATATCATTCTTTCATGGATACATTTAGATTAATATGTTCTAACAGACATTGAATTTTAGATATCACCGCTTACTTTTAGTACTACATTCTTGAGGACTCTTTTTTTATTGGTGTTATACATCTTGGATATGACATTCACTTGCATTTCCTCAATATGGTTGGTTAATAACATATTTTTTTACCCATTTTCATCCCAATATGTTGAATTAATTCTCTTTATTATATAGGGGGATTCATAAGGATCCATTTGAATTATTGAGTAAAAGCGATTATTATAATATATTTCAGAATGATGAAGGTTTTGATCCCAAACACATTTTAATTTCAGACAAAAGTATCTCATTATATCCTTAATAGTTTGGATGGTTCTCTCATATTAAATATATTTATGAGGGTGATAAGAAATAAAGAAATAGATAATGTTATCCTAATATTGTTGGATACTTCTAAGAAACATAGAGGTTAACCTTATATCATGCTTAGATGTAGTAGAATAAGTTACTCCATGATAACATACCTCTTCATTAATTATATTAGTAAAATATTATAAAGATATAAATATTCTCTATTATTATTGATTGTTTTCATTGTTCAGTTATAGATATTAACCTCAATATCGTTATTTCCTTTAGAGGTTTTTGATGAGTTTTAAAAATAAATATAAGGTGATGTATTCAAATTTACATTTCATTATGGAGAGTGGATGTTGCATCCCATTAGAAATTTTTCTCTTAGACTTAACATTCAAAATTAAAAACAACTATAATATATATTATATTGTATCTGTGTTCATTTTCCCTATAGAAATAATCTTTCTAGTCAATCTAAATAATATTACTTCTTGTATGAATATATAATTATTATTTATGAGCTTCTTACAACATTAACCAATTTAACTAAAGTATTTAGAAGACTAGGTCTTGGTCCAAAACCTAATCATTCCTTCAAAATCATGGTTCATGTAATGTTCATTTTCTACCTTCTCATAAACTTTTATTTCCTTTATTTTTACAAATTTGTCATCACAGTGATATATGGTGTAACACTCATGTGAAAAACAATATTTTTTAACTTTTCCTTCATGATTTCAAGGTCTATTCATTTAGAAACATGATATAATAGATCAAATGTGATCCTGATAATATATAAACTATTCTGATAACTTGGAATAAAAAATTCAATAAAATATTTGTCTTTAAAATGGTTTTAATTAATTGAGATGTTTTAATTTATTAGAAAACCAACCATATTCTCTATTCTATATTAAGATCATTCGAGGGGGATATATTCTTTAAAGATTTTTATTAGTATATGAATCATAAAATTTATTTTTATTGATATTTTATCACTGTTTTTAATGAAATAATTAGACATTCTTACCTCGTATAATGAATATTTTAATTATAGTCATAAACCCAAAATTGGTATATACATAATCTATCCCCATGTCATCCTGTATATGAAAATAGACAATCCCCAATATGTATTAATAACAATAAATCACAAATCATTATCCACTATAGGTTACTATGAGTATTGGTTCAATGAAAAACCACCTTTTTAGTGCATGTAATATTTATGAAATTCATATGTCTAACACATAATAAGTCCCTTCAAAGATAAAATTGTGAGTTGATTAGATATTAATGATAAATTATTCGAAATGAATTAATAATTTACTTAATATAATTATTGTTTTATATCATAGTTGATGGAATGGACCGATATTCTATAAATTACATCACTTATTGATCAAAAAATATATTATTTATGGAAATTATATGACCCAAAAGAAACAATCAATAATAAAAGTTGACAGTTTCTTAATTCTTCGTACAACTTATAAATCTACAGATTCATCAATTCAATACTCAAATGACCATCATTATCTTACATGATCATGAAATATGTAAAAATATATTCTATGAATACTTCCAAAAAATTATCAATGTAATATATTTAGTTCATATTCCGTAAATCGAAATAAATATAATGGGAATTAGTTAGACCAAATGGAATAACTATAAATTAATAGTTATCATTCCATATATGGATTCATGTCATGGATATGTCATTATATTTTTCCTTCAATTGATTTTATATAACTCATAAATAAATCATATAAACATGTTGTGATCATTATAATTGATTTAATAAGTCATCAATAAAGGTTATACGATATGTATTCTTGATTTTGATCTTCATTGTTCCCCTTAATCAATCTATAGTAACATTTATCAATCTTTCAATTTAAAAAAAAAGAAATAGATATACCATATAGTGACACTTATAGGTAAATTAATCTCTTATCCATATTTTTTTAATATTCATCAATATTTCAAGAAACACAATCAGTGCTATTTTATATAGAGCCATTGCAATAAGAGTATCACAAGGTATGATTTTATTAAAAAACTAAACATCACAATTTCTGGAAAATATTTGGAAACTCTTCAATAATTAAATAAAAAACCTCATATATAATATGATTATCTACAATGTAGAGTTTCTGACCATCAACTAGTGTTAAATACCACCTTTAGAATCATAATATTTACCCTCTAAATTATTGTAATTCACATTACAAGATTATATTTATCATCGTATTAATAAATGAAGATAGGTTGCTTCAGAATAAAAAAATGTGACAAAACTCCAACAAAATGTGATATGAGATATATATAAATAATTCTAATTCATGTCCAAAAAAACATCATATTCAACTTAAGGATGAATTATTGGACTTTTGGGAACCACTTTCCCAAAATATTTTAATGGAGAGGAATTAAAAAGAAGATATAAAATCAATATAAAATTATGGTTTCATACTCATTATTAATTTTTTTATCATAGAGGTGGAAATATGGTACTGCTAGATAATGTTTCATTCATAAAATAGATAGTATAGAAAAATAATATAATAAATTATCAATTATACTATGGTTAAAAAGAAATAATTTTACATCATCATTATATTAACCCACATAGACAAAACAATGTGCACATATTATTTTAAATTCTCTTATGGAATGATATGCGGAAAATATTTATAGACACTGTCAACCCTACAATTTTATCATTGATTTCAATATATCCATCATTTTATTAAAAGAGTTGCAGAGTTGGTGTTGATTTATTTTGTTATTTTTCTCTTTTCACAACATAGGATAATTCCCCCCCCCCACCTTTAATTAGAATTCAATTTATTAGATAAATATCTATTTAAGAAATAAATTGTTTACTAAAAACCATTAAATAATTTAATCATTTTTTATTTCCACACATCATGAATAATGTTTGTCATATCATATTCTATTCATGTTTTAAATTATTATAATACCCTTTCAATTCCATCATTCATTTCATACAACAACATTCATATTATTGGGAATCTATAATTTCAATTTCCAAATTGATATAAATGTCAAGTATTTTATTATATCCACAAAATATCTTTATAGATCACTCCCTTCAGAGATTAAATTTTATGTCTTTGATGAAATGATCAATCATAATTTTTGATTGAATGGAAATACTAGAATATTATCATTCATGTCTTGAAAAATGTTCCCCATATGTTCTAATGGATTCATTATACATCTACATTAACTCAATAAATTTCTTATCAATATTCCTAAAGTATAGGTTGAATTTATTTACTAAAAAATAACATTCTTAATTCATCCCACTCGATAGTGCCAACTTCATCCTAGTACTTTTCCTCTTAAGAAGAGTAAATCAAAAATATTATTTTCTATCAAAATGATAAAATTATTATACACTGATTCCACAAACTAAACACTAATGAATTGAAATTATCATTTATGTGGTACTAATCCATTACCTAGAAAATAAGGAATCATGTGAACCATATAAATTAGGTGCTTGTTTTATCATAACGGAATAAAAAACAGTGTTCCCACCTTTCTAATCTGGTCTCTCAGCCAAATTTATTGCTTAGGGATGTTCAATAGTAAAATAAATGAGATTTTGTGTTCTATTGATCAAAACATTCAATTTAATATGATAAAAATTATTTTATATTTCATCAAATTCATAAATTACAAGGTTTTTCAGAATCAACCATTAAATTAATAAAAAAAAATTGTTTTAGAAATATTAATCATTGTGATAAACCAAATAATAAAGAAAAAAGCAGTCAAAATATATCTATATCATGAGACAATTTTTTCAATAGTTGTAAACTTTGGTTTTATGTATTTAAACATCTATTTAAATCCATATTATTGATTCATAAAGATAATGTGATTTAATCCAATAATATTCCTAGACTATGTCTATCTAGGTCTGTAGTATTAGGCATACTCATCATGTTGTATTGTTAATTAGGTTTATATCAAATATGAAATAATCAGTTATTTTACCCTTATGTGAATCAATTACCCATCTGCATCCACTTTCTATTATCTTTAAATTGAATTATTTTCTATGTAAAAACAAAAATCTATGTTAACATTGACATATGAAGATATCATATCAATAGTCATTTTATTATAAGTATCAAAATTGTTTCCTTATATCAATTTTTAAAAATTAATAAATCTCTTAAATTGATAAAAACAATGGTGACCCAAAAATTTTACACATAAAAATGATAGTCTTAGAGAAATATTCCTAACATATTAATACTTTATACACCCGAACGTTTCTGTTTCATTATCATTGAAATACTAGATACATAGAGAAATGGTTCATAAATGATCTACACAATCCCCTACTAAGTTCATCAAACGGATAGACCCTTTTTATAAATATAATATATAAAACCATTATTCATATCTAAGTTAAAAGGGAAAAAATAAAGTGTGAGCTCAGATACTCAATATGGGAAAACAATCGGTAAAAAATGATATTTAATGTATACTATTAGAATATTGATATTAAATCATGAACATGACAATTGAATAAAAAATATAAAAATTAATAGATCAAAGTCTGTATTCATCGATTAACGATTGGAAGTTCATAAGACCTGAATAAAAAAGGAATTAATGGACATGATCTTTAAGATAATAACATTGGAAGAAGATCATGTAGTAATAGATTTTTATAATGTGAGTAATAATTATAATCCTACAAATATAATTTCAATGCTACCCATAAATATATTCATCACATGATATACTCTGTATAACCACACAATTAGCTACTTCTATATTGGGAAAAAAATTGGTGTACACTATTTTGTGATTTTAATAACCTATCACTTAACCTATGATATTATAATATATCAATCATTACATACTAAAATCTATGTTTACAATGTAATAAAAAATAAAAAAATTATAATCCATTCATATATATGGATTGTGACCATGAAAAACTTTTAAAATATCATCGTAGGTTAACCCATTGAAACATTAGTTTCATCAATATTTTATCTTCATAATCATAAAATATCCATTCAAGGAATAAGGACGGTATTAGAGGTTCATATCCCTAGGGAAGCCTAAGTAGCATTAAACTATGTTATCATAGATGAAAAATACCTTTAAATTGTTAGTCAATTATTTTTTTAGGAAGACACACATTTCATTTTCAAGAAACTTATACAAAATTTTAGAATTATAAAAATGTTAACAACTATATTTTCTTTGGAAATAAAATGGAATATTGTAATGTAATTTTATATCATTTTATGGTATTTATGGGCTAGAGTTTCATTTATATTTTCTTTATCAAAAATATATTCATTTTATATTTTTGGTAAAATTTCATAATAACTTGTTAAAAAAATGATAAAAATACTCTTTTAATAAAATTTTATAAAATTTTAATCATTGTTAATACTGAATATAATAACCCATTTTATAATATTAATAAAATTTTTATAATCATTATCATGAAAATTAAGACTGATTTGATGAAATTCTAAGCCGAATTGAAACCCAGAGTTAGTTTTCCTTAAAATATTATGTCATTATATTATGTAATTAATGATAGGAAATTAAAGGGTAAAATTTATTAATTAATAATAAATTTATTATATTATAATAAATATGATTTTTGGGAGATATATCAACTAGTTTCTTGATCTGAAATTTAAGCATATATAATCATTGTAACAATGTTATTATAATGTAGAAACCCTTACCAGATTGTTGAATTTATTCCTATGCACATTTATCTTATTTATAATAAATATAATTTATTTTATTTTTATATAATGTCAATATAAATACTTAGAATATCATTTATATATCACTTATAACATTTTAACACTCTTTAATTAATAAATTTTTCGTTAAAATATTTTTTGGGATGATAAGATTATTAATTTTCTTGATTATTTCAATTAAAAAGTTATATTTATTAAAAATTGAATATGGTTACCCCACAATTTTTTATTAATTAAATATAATATATATTCATTACAAATATTTATATTCTTAAAAATAATTTATTCATATAAAAAATGAATTATATCCTTCTTAGAGATGGAAGTTTGTATATACAAATTAATGAAGTTTTAATTTCATAATGAAAAACATATTGAATGTTAAATAATTATTTTCATTATATAATCAAATTTATATCATATATAATCACTAAATCCATCATTTTAAGGGTTATTTTTCCAATTATGGATAATAAATCCTAACATTACTCAGTGTTGATATTCTGTATATACGTAAATGTGAGACATTCAGTTTCTATTGAGAGAAAAAGATGTTGAAAATGTTGTTCCATCTACATAATGAAATCACATTACATTTAATATACTATATTTTATAGGTAATATGAGTTAAAATAGGGTTTGAGTTAGTGTTTGATGAAATAAAATTCGAAGTAATTGGTTGAGAACAATACCTATTTGGTGATAAACCTTATATAGATTACAAAATAAGAAAATAAATGATGGTATTATGATCAATAGATATACATAGAATATGTATGGATATATTAAAAATGGATTATAAAAGGTGATTTTGATATATAAGGATCAAGAGTTGTAAGGAAGAGATGGTATTTGGTATCCTTTTATATGGGATTGATAAGTAATAGTTATAATTTTTACAAATATTAAATTATATTAATGGTCTACTCAGTCCAAATGAATAGAACCATACCCAGGTGTCCTTGAGATTTTTTCCTATTAATTAAAATTACAAAAAATATAATGAATCTTATCATGAAGGACCGAATGATTTAGTGTTATTGTAAATTATATACATAATTGATATTCAAATTACCTTATAAAACCCAAAATAATAAATGAATTTTCATTGAGAACTATATTTTCACTATTATGTATCCCTACATATTAGTCAAAAACACTTCCTAGTATCATCATGGAAGATTAAACATAAGAAATTTTCACATCTGTGATTCTATTTTCACATATTTTTGAATTTCATCATTTTTAGTCTGTATTTTATCCTTAGGCTCTCCTCTGAATTTTAGATAAAAATAGAGGATTTTATGTTTGAAGAACCATGTGCATAGTTGGAACACAGTTTCTGAAAACCATGAGCCCAACCCTGGTCACTAGGTTGTAGTAGACAGAGCCTACCACACAGCTTCCTCACAACTGTGTTCCTCGGCACTACTACCCATGTGCTATAAAAAGAGTGTGCACACAATTGATTCAAGGATTATTAAACCAAGTGGGATAACTGTCCTCATTATCTAGCTCATAGAAAAGAATATATACTATTTTTCATCCATTATTAAACCTTATATGTCCCTCTTCTCCCCCGCATGGTATTTTTAGCCATTGGAGTTATCCAATATCCCTCAATCGCCCTTGGAACCCTTTTTTGAAGGTGTTTTGGTGGGAGAAACATTAAGAATCTTCATGTAACGAGATTCCAACCTTTTTTCTACCTTCCTTTTGGGGTATTATTCCTCTATCATAGAGTACTATATTTCCAGTAGCTAGTATTTTGGTCCATGGAAATAATATTGGATTTCTGGGTTCAGCCTCTTAAATTAGGGTTCGTTCTTTCTTGATGGTGGTGCGGTTGAGGTGTGGTAGAATTTTGACACAAATATTTGTGAATTATGACAGAAAATGTAGTTGGTTCCTTGTATAAGAATTTTTTGGTGAATTTATTTTTAATTCTTGAAATATTTAGTACGTTCCTTAATCATTATATGTGATGTTAAGGTGGTTTTCAAAAGGATTAAGTGTGTGTTTGATTTTAACGTTGATATTCGACATGAAATTTATTGTTTTTCTTGTGTAAAATATTTTTGTGTCACTAGGAATGATTTTATAAATAATGAAATTGGTTTATTATTAATTTAAGGTCTGAAAATCAGAATTTGGTATTTCATTTAAGTGTGTTTGATTTGAAAAGAGGTCCATGGGTATATTTTATTTATGGAAAATCCTTGTAATGTTTGTGAAAATTATTTTATAAAATTTATCAATGGGTTATTGAGTTTTATAGGTAGTGAGAATATTTTTTGGGAAATATTTTGGTGTGTGTGTGATTTTAAAATTAAATTTTGATATGCATGTTGTATTATGTGATATGAAAAACTTGTTTCAGCCTAAAAGGGATGCACGAGTATCTAGGTGGGAATACTACGACTAGTATTATAGTGATTCAAATGTGGTTGCGGCCTAGTTTGACATATCAAGATTGATTATGATAACACTAAATATATATGGATAAGATTTTAGGCCACTTGATCTTTGAATATTAATCCTCTCTATTGGATTGTTCATGAGAAAGTTGTTGGTGTTTTTTCCAAAACCACATTTCACCGAGATATGAGGTACCTTAGGTCCCAATGAAAGCTACTGCCTAGGGGTAGTTCCTATGATTATTGGTATTTATATATATTTCACATACCACCAGAATATAGTAGACTTTGGTTTTAAATTATCAGTATAAATTTTGATATCATTAAAATTATTTCTTTTAAAATATCTAGTTATTTTAAATTGTTTTTCATAAAATTGTTACTAGAATTTCCTTTGAATAAATTATTCAATATAGATTAAACTATAATGTTTAGATATTGTAATATTATTCTGGTAGTAATATTATTGGGCTTAGGTTGACAGCCTACATACACCTTTGGATGTATTTAGACTTGGAAATGTTTGACATAGGTATGTGTAAGGATTTTGGCTATGGAGGTTTGGGTTGCTAGATATTTTCTTGGTATGGTCTTGAGGAGGTGGATTTAAGGTGAATCCTCCTTTCCATGTGGTGATTTTTATGATAAACTTGATAATCCTTTTCATTGTAACATTTTTGTGTTTTGGTCCAGTCTATGTATTCTAATTATGAAATATCTATAAGTCTTTCTTTTTTTAATTTTTTAGCTTCTTGTTTAATAAAATATTTTCCTATTGTTTTATGAATATAAATCATATTAAATCATTTAAAATATTTATTTATGATAGATAGGAACATGTTCCATTCTATGGGGATTATAAAATCCTTCCACCTCATTCAATAAACAGGGTCAGTTTTTGGTTTGGATGATAACTTTTCATGTTTTGTGAAAAAATGGTATCAAAGTGGGTTAGGAAATTAGTTCATTTAATTTGGGATGAGTATGGTCATACACAAGCTAATACTATCAGGTCACAATGTTTTTTCTGTGAGTAGGGTTCCTAGGTATCACAACATTTTACAAAACTCGAGTGACAATGGGATGTTAGTAGTTTTGATTGACTTTTCTTCTAGGTGGGACATATAGGCAATAGAATAAAATATGAAACATGGTGGGGGTGATGTGTTTTTTTAATTTTGTTATTGTGTCTAAGTTAATTTATTTATATTTTATTCTATTTCCAATATATTGATAGTGGTTATACCAAGGTATTCCCTTGTGAATATTTCTGTTTGTATAAACATTCCTCCTTCGGGACCACCCTTGAATCCATGATAGGAAGATGTACAGAATTATCCAACATAGAATGATCAAAGGTTGGTGGATTTTGTGGTTTCGAATACTCATGCTCCAGGAAAAGGAGAAAATCCTTATCCTTATCTAGTAAAAGAGGATGAATCTAGTCTTTTTATGGGAAAAATCTCATGAGTTTCTCAAGAACAAGCATCTTAATTTTGGGGGAAATGCAGATCCATAAGAATATTTTCAGTGGATCATGAAATCAAGAGGAGTTTTGGGTTTTATAACACCTATGACAAAGCTAGGGTGAAATGTGTTTTATTATTACTTGGGGGTCCCTAAAAAAGGTGGTGGGAATTAGTGATTCAGGATAGGAAGTAAGAGCAGATATACTGAAAGGAATTTAGGACCATCTTCAATGAGTAGTATTATCCCGAGGTCTTAGCCTAGGATAGATCCTGAGAATTCATGGATCATTCCTAGGGATATCATTCAATGATGGAATATACTAACTATTTTAGTGAGCAAGTATTGTATGAACCTAAGATTGCTTCTAATGAATATATGTAAGCATGTAATTTTGAGAAGGGTATGGTACTATAAATATACACTTATGTATTATTTTTCATGATGGGAACCTATGTTGAGGTAGTTGATCAATATTGAAAGGTATAGATTGATCAGAAACGTATGTATATGATATCTCGAGTAGTTTCAGATGTGGGAAGTGGATTATCCTGAGAGAAAATGATGATGTAAGATGAGAAAGAGAAGAAGGGAGGTGGTAGGAAATTCCATCCTTCTAGGATGTTTTATTTGGTAGCTTCTGATGGGAGATATGTTGACTTCCATCTGTGTGGTAGGGAAGGGAACACTGGGCCTTCTTGCCATCTCTTCCTAGGTATTATCATTGGTGTATAATTATGGGGATACTTTAGAATTATTGTAGGGTTACACACCTCTACCAGAGTGGGTATGATTTATGGATTCCAGGGGAGTTTCTTTTCAGTAAGCACCAACCTGGTTGGTGGGGTCTATGTTTGGTAGTCATGGTTCCACAACTAAATCATAATCAGGGAGTTCCATTTTTTGGAAGAGACAAATGTGATTGGTCATTCTCAGTAAGAGAAAATGATTCTTCATGTTGTGGATCAGGCACCAATGTGACATGATAAATGGCCCTCTATAGTTTATGGTACCATTTGATTGCATATTCTAAAAGAGATGATTTATTTAAAAAAGTTTAATCAATTTTTATCTCTATCCATATTTTGTATTTTTTGAACATTCCAATTGACTTATGTGTAAATTAATGGAGATAGTAACACCATTGTGTAAAAAATAAATATCGAGGTCCCGGGTATCCATATTTTTCCCTCTCCATGTCAAGGGTTTTGATGGAGTGGGATTTCATAGTTATGGACATAGAACTATTTTATATGATCCTTAGTACAGATTGGATAGTGTTATTCCATGAAAAAGATGATTTTTATAGGTTTTATGTGAGTTTAATGACATCGGATGGGAGTCCTATGGTATTTATTGGGGAATGGGATCCTCGGTTAGGTCACACGGGTCCTACACTCCCATATCTTGTAAATTATATAATTCAATTATCATTTTTCATTCTAGAGGACAATGGGGGTGCTCCTAAGGGTGGATAACCTCGAGTAGAGGATGAGTTACAAAATTTATTTGTAGATTATTTTTTGGGATTACCCCGAGAAGATGATTTCGAGTTATCGATTTATTTATCATTTGGAACAGAGCTGATATATCATTCCTCATATTTCATGTCCCCAACTAAGGTAAGGGAATTAACGATACAACTGGATAATTTTGAATCAAATGTGTTCATACTCCTAAATGTATTCTAATTGGTCCACTTCTGTTTTATTCATAATTAAGGCTGATGGATCCTTATGGGTGTTCATTTACTACCAGAAGATGAATAAGTTAACGAATAAGAATAAATACCCTTTTCCCAGAATTAGTTACTTGTTTGATCAACTGAAGGGGGAAATATGGTTTTCCATGATTTATTTTTTTAATGGTTATGACCATATCAGGGTGAGAGATGTGTAAATCTCAAATATGTATTTCCAAATCAGGTACAACTACTTTTATTATTCGGTCTTCTATTTTGTGTGATCCAAAACTCCATAAGTTCTTATGGAACTCATTAATATGGTGTTCCACCAAAATCAAAACTATTTTATTGCTGTATTTTTGGATGACATATTAGTTTATTCTGGATCTTAAGAGGAGAATGGTCATCACGTGCAGATCATTTTGGAGAACATTCAAAATTTAATTCTATATTCTATGAATTCAAAGTTAAAATTCTTAATAAAGGAGGCAAATTTTATGGGTCTTTGGATTTTTGGAGCAGGGAGTTTTTGGGGACCCCAAAATGTTCAGTATAATTATGTCCTTGGAGATGATGAAGAATGTGTTTGAGATTATGAGTTATCATACACTTCAAGGTTATTATAGATGATCTGTTCTTGATTTCACATGTCTTTCCACATCTATGATGAAACTCACCCATAAAAGGATGATGTTTGAGTGGATCCCAGAGTGCTAGGATTACATTGAGGAGCTGAAGTGGTGGTTGACTACAACTCCTTTATTGATCTTTCATGAGTATAGGAATGACTACATGGTTTATTGTGATTCTTCAGATATGGGTCTTTGGAGAGTTCTTATACAGGGTTATCATGTGGTGGTGTATGGCTCCCATAAACTCCAACCAGATGAAAATAATTGACTTTCCCAAGACAGAGAATTAAAATATGTTTTTCTTTACTTGAATAATTGGCCCCATATTATTTTTGGGGAGAAATTTTTGGTCCACTTAGAGCATAAATATTTAGCCTAAATTTTCTCCTAGAAAGAATTGATCTTGAGGGATCACTATTCATCTGAGTATTATTATGGATTCAAATTTTAAATTATCTATATCATGGTCAATGGAAATATTTTGGATGGAGCCTTGTGATGAAAAGAGATAGTGATCGCTTTGTGAATGTCTAGTGATGAGTGGACTCTGATTGGGATTTTCTTAAATGCATTATATGAACAAGGAGCACAACATGGGTGTGTTCAGGGAGACTATTTAGTTGAATAATTCCCTTATGGATTTGATTCAGTGGGAAAATCCTTGTCATGAGATGTGTCAGTGGTCTATGATGCTTCTTCAGGGATGGGAGACTTCCTCAAATTGGAATTCATTTCCTAAGGGAGCCTTTCTCTTTAATGTCTGTTTAGTGGTTTTGTTGTCCTTGGGGAAGGTGGTGATGTTTGATAACCACAAATATTAGTGGTTTGTTCATACGAGGGAGACAATGATGTATTATGATGTTCATGTGTATTTTTGGTGGCCATGAATGAGTTGTTACATAAAGGATTTTTTGTCAAGGAATTATACAATTAAGTAGGTAACGACATATCATCAATGGACCTTCAATTTTCTTTAGTAATTATGCATTCCTACTTCAACGCGAGACTAATTATCCATGGATTTATTATTTTATTTACTCACACACCTCATGGAAGAAACGCCATTTTATTAGTGATTGATTCTGTGACTGAATCATCACATTTTTTCCATTCTGATATTCATCGAAGGTGGATGAGTTATGCATGTTGTACATTCATGAAGTGATCAGATGTTAGGGTGTTCCATCAGTAATTAACTCAAATAAAAACACATGAATTATCTCCCAATTTAGGAAAACCATTTAGTAGGAATTGGGGTTATAAATTAAGATGAGTATGAAATACCATCCTCAAACAGATTGTAAGATAGAGTTTGAAATGTATATTTGGAAGACATGATTCCCGCAAGTATTTTGGGTTTTGGAGGATTAAAGGATATCCATTTTGGGTTAAAATAAATTTCTTATGATAAAATTTAAAAAAAAATTAATTAAAATGACCCTATTTGAAGATCGTTATGTATATCCTTATCATTCTTCTCTATGCTGTGCTGAGGTGGGTGAGAACTCACTTTTGTGATCGTTTCATATGCAGGAGACGTATGATAAAGTCATGTTGATTAGTCAGTAGTTGTTGACAACCTAGAGTCTCAAAATATCATATACTAATTATAGGCATCATGATCATTTGTTTTTCATGGGTTATTGGGTATTCATGAAGCTTCTCCCTTTCTTGGGTCATCGCCATTTAAGGAATTAGTGAAAACTTATGCTGACGTATATAGACCATTTTGGAATCACATAGTGGGTCTTAATGGTGGAATACATGATATATTTTCATTCTTATTTTTCTTCTATTAACAACATGTTTCTTGTATCCAAACCGAAGAAATATAATTCTGACCTATAACATATGCAGAAATGGAAGGAGTTTGAGATAGATCATGATTTAACAGTTTTTGAACGGTCTATACAGATAGTGGACTCCAAAGAGATGGTGCCTCGTGGGAATTAAATTCCACTTGTCCTTATCCTTTGGTTGAATGAGAATTATTTTTAAATGACATGGGAGTATAAATAATGGTTTCATTCCGAGAATCCAATATTTTTTCTGATTAATCTTCAGGCTGACATTTTCGGGAGGAATGTTTTATGGTATGAAAAATTACAATATTAGTGTTTTTGTTTTTAGGTATTACTATTATTTTTGGTCTATCATTCCCCACTTTTTAACCCTATTAATTTTTGAGAAAATAGATGTTTTTGGGTATGTAGAACAGGGGTCATGATTATTGAAAATAGTGTGCCCAACCTAAGAAACCCTGCGGTAGTAGGCCTAACCTACCACATGGATACCACACAGTTGTGCGCCTTGACTTGGGTAGTTGTGCACTCCAGACAGAGAATTCCCACAGTTGCCTAACACTTTATTAAATCATTAATGATAACTATGCCTTCTCTCTATCATAGAACAAAATTGGAATTTACTATTTTCCCTTCTAGAATTAATGGTAGGTGCATTTGTGGTGTGGTTTATATTTCACACCTTTTTTCATTATTATATAAATGGTAGGTAATTTTATTTATAAACATTATTTGGGGAATTTTATTTTTCATTAATGTTTAATTTAGAATGTTCCTTGATTATTAATTTTTGTGTGAATGTGGGTTTCAGAAGGGTGAAGTGTACATTTTATTTTAATGTTGCACTTCCACATGATATTGGGTGTTTTTCATGCGTAAACTCTTTTTGTGTCACTAGCCATGATTTTTTAAATTATTAAATTTGTTTATTATATTATTTAAGGTATAAAAGTCATATTTTGGTAAGAATTTTAAATGAGATTAATTTTAAAAGAGGACATTGGTAGAAATTTTAGGTTGCATACCCTAGTAGTCTATTTGAATATATATTTTTTAAATTATCTTAATGGTTTATTTAGTTGTATATGAAGTGAGAATCATGTATGGGAAATTTTTTATTGTGAATACGATTTTAAAATGTAATTTGGAAGTTCATGTGGTGTTCGGTGAGATAGGCAACATGTTTGATCACAAAATGGAAGTCCGTGTATCTTGTTAAGTGAACTAGGACTAGAATGCTAGTGATTTAGATGTGGATGCTGACCTGTTTCACTTATTCAGATTGATGATGACAAAACTAACTATAACTGGAAGATGATTTGAGACCACTATTACTTTGGATATTTCTCCTCCATCGTGGAACATGAAAAATAAATCTATTTTTTGTGGTACATATACAACATTTCACTAAGATATGAGGTACCTTGTGTCCCACAACTAGCTAGTGTCAAGGGGTAGTTCCCATTATTTATTATGGTTGGTTATATTTCACTTACTATAAACATACAATACTGTTTTGTAGTAAATTTTCAGTAGTAAATATGTTCTATTTAAAATTGTTATCTTTAAAATGGTCTTTCATTTAAATAACATTTTATTAAAATTGATACTTTCATTTATTATGTATAAAACCTTTCATGTTATTTTACCATATAATGTTATGTTCATAAAATCATTTCATGTGAAGCATCATTCTAGTTTAAGTATGAGAGCCTACAAAACAAATTTGGGTTTGAGTAGACATGGTAATGCTCAACATTGGTAAGGGAATGCTTTTAGTGATGGTGGTTTGGGTTGCTATCTTTTTTCAAGGTGCAGTGTGGTGGAGGTGGATTGAGGGCGATGTCCGTTGTCATGTTCTGTTTTTTTTATAAAATTTATTCTCTTTTTTTATAACCTTTTTGGGTTTCGTTTTAAATGTTATATATCAATTCTGAAAAATTATTTATGGATTATTAGGTTGAACTTTCAGATTCAGTTTATTAAATTGTTTTATGTTGTTTTTTACTTATAAATTCGTTTAAATTGATCCCAATATTTATTTTTGATATAATGGGACTTATTCTAGATGGTGTGGATTAAGAATACTAATCTATACTTTCCACGGACAAGGCTAGGATCAAGTTCAAATGGCGACCAGACATACTAGTGGACAAAAGGGGTGACCTCAATTTCCCAGTAAGGGTAGGCATATAGTAAAATCTATTAATTAATAAGGCATAATAAATATGTAATGGTAAATAGCTGAAACACATACCACATAATCAATAACATGAGAATAATATTAAAGGAATAATATATGATCATCTAATTCAATATATATAATCATATAATCTCATACAAAAATAAATTTCACTTTTATCCACATTAAAAAATTGTGCTTATATTCCTACAAACCATGGCTATAGCTTATGTTTACGGTTCTTATTCGTTGTAAATCCTATTGGAATAATGACAGGGAAAATATATATCCATGGTTCCAAGGTCTATTCCATCATTTTTATAGTATGTAAATTGATGATATAGACATAGTTTAGGAAAATGTTGAAATATCCCTCCACTTTTGGAGGAACTATAGACATAGTTGCAAGGGTTATTACCTTCCACTGTTGAAATATAAGCTATATCCACTATTTTTAAAACCATGGAAATATCCTTGTATGTTATCAATCATGGAAAGTGAGATAACTATTATTTGAAGGGTTATTTCCATGTTTTATACTATTGTGGTATAATCTATAATCATGGTTCGTGAAACCATGGATATATATATTTATAATAAAATGACCCCACTAGGATTTGATCCATACACCTCTACTAAATTAATATAGTTTCTTAACTACAATGTTATAAATCATTAATGATCCATATATTTATATATATAACTCATGGATATATGTGAAAAAATATAGAAATAGTATTTTAATCCCCCTTCCAATAAGAATGTTTTTTACAGTGCTTAAGTTGGGACTATATTTCTATAGTACATTGAAACTGTTTCTATAGCCAATAAATAGAAATAATAGATCCATGTAGTCATTGAAATACTTTCTATAGGTATGTTTTATAGCTAGAGTTTTGTTAATTCATGGCTATATCTAATATATTAGGGTATTATATCCATGGTTCTTTTAAGCCATGGCTATATTTATATGTTCTATATCAATGGTTTCATAAAACCCTGGCCATATCCTGTACATGGGGACCCTATTTCCATGAATTCTATAAAAAAATGGATATATGTATTTTCTATATCCACTATTTCACAATACCATAGAAATAGCCAGTATATGGGGACCATATATCCACTATTTTAGAAAACCATGGATATAATAAATTAATAATTATGTATATCCACTAGTTTACTAAAAATAGTTATTATATCCTTTCCCACAAACTTCTGGTAGGAAATATTTCTTCCCATGAAATCTATAAACACTATTTATAAGAACCATGGACTTAAACCCCACCAATGGCCACATGTTTATAAAACTATATAAATATGTAATGTCTAATGGCCTATAACCATGGTTTCCCAAAACCTGAGGTGCTATAAGGGGACTGTAGACATAGTTTTTGAGAAAATTTTTACAATGAAGGTGTTTATTAGTATTTTACAAAACTACAAATCAATATAATAACACATAGAATAATCAAAATTAATATTAATAACTAAACTGATAATTATTGAATGCCAAATGTTAGACATATAAAATATACATTCAATTATTTATCTAAAACATTTAAAAGAATCGAGGCTTTTCCCAATATATGTAATACCATCGATTATTGTGTGAATACATTTATATAAATGTGTATGGCCTCATAAGGAACCATATATTAGTTGTCTTAAGTGACCTAATTATGTAATAATCAGATATAGAAGGCCTCACCCATTTCATAGAATGTATATTTCCTTCTTTATATGAAAGGGTAAAGACATAATCAATATAAATATTCATATTCAAACATTCATAAAAGTATATATAATTTCTCTAATCAATATGTCTAATCACAAATCATCTAGTGTAAAATGAATTCTACCATCATAGTACATAACCAATCAGTCTGATCATAAACTATTGAGAAACATAACAAGGATTTTATCATCACAGTATATCCCTATTAAATAATAACAAAAATATAATAATATCATCTTAAATATAAATTTAATTATAAATATCACTTGGAACATTTCTTGATGAAAATAAACATTCATTGAAAACACCATTATTAATATAAAACATGAAAATTCCTAAAATGATGTACAAATATTTCTATCTGAAGATAACATTTAAAATCTAAGAATATAAAATATATTTGTAATTTTAATGAAAAATATACCTTATAAACATTAAAAGTAATTTTCAAATAAATTATGTTCGTGATGGAAATTTATTTTTTAAATAACCTTTAATTTAAAAAGAACATTCCTTTCTCACTGTAAAAAGATTATAAAAGTGCCTCATTTAAGAAATACAAATTCCTTTTTTTTTAATATTCAAATTCGGAAAATATTTAAATAATAATTTTTTCTAAAATGATAAAAAAAATTATAAAACATTTTTTGGAATCTTTATAGGATTTTGTGCCATAGAGAGAAATAATGCCAGATTTTATGCAAACAATTTTTATTTCTATTACGTATAAAAGAGAATAAAAGTAGAACTATTACAAAAATATCATGAATAAATATAAAAAATATTATTGATTGATTTTAAGGTATAAATGATATATAATTCCCCCATGGGGATCTCAAATTAAAATATCATGAATAATTAATGCATTGTGAAATAAACAATTATAACAATGGTAACATTTGAATCATAAAACCTTTAAATGAAAAAAAAATTATTTTAAACATTAAATACCTTGTAGCTAAATTAAAGAATTTTCTAATATAAAAAAATAACTTTTATAACCCACATAAAATAAATATGTTGTGAACATGATGAATGTTTATGATAATTAAATATGAGACAAGAAGCCTCAACCTTATGATTACCATTGTTCGAAAACACATTAAACTCATTTATAGTGGTTTTAAACATGAAAATAATAAATTAAATAAAAACATAAAAAATTATTATATCTTATATGATCCTTTTATATCATCTTACCAATCATTCATCAATAATAATTCATTATTCTCATTGTTTCTTGTATTAATTATGTTTTTTTGTGTTTTCCATAACTGATATAGTTCATAAAAATATTATATAGTTACCTTATCTAAGATATAATAATAATTACATAATAAATCATATATATATATATCTGTTATTATTTTAGAACCCATTATTAATGATAGTCCTAGAAAATGAACTATTTTATAATATCAGATATATTAGGTTATTCATACGCATGACCAACATTTCCATATATTAATGATCATTATCAAAAGAAGTTAAGTAAAATTTTATATTTAGATAATTTCGAAAAAATCATAATTTACAAATATATATATTTATTATTAATATATATGTCCTCTAAGTGGTCTGGAGATGAAATGAGAGTTACATCACTCCATGAAGCTGGTTTTCCACACATACACGAACAAAATTTTCATTTTTCCTTGTAACCAAGAAAATGATATATTATCATTGAGAATTATATATATTTAATTAATAAATAAATTATTTTATGTATATCACATATCTACATTTACATTTTCCTTATGACCTTCTATGATATTTTTTACTGAAAATAAAATCTCATCATTTCGTGAGGTGGTAGTCTTCCATAAACAAGATTGACATAATCATGTCTTTTATGGAATAGATATTAAAAAATTTATAAATTTTATAATAACTAATGTTGTATAATTATATTTTAATGGTAATATACATATTTCATATCCATCATCATACCAAAATTTGAGATATTGTAATGTAAAAATGATGGAAAACAGTTCAAAATAAGGTAGTCCACCTAACACAAGAATGATAATTTTTAACCCATTTGATAGATGTGGGAATGGATGTAGGTTATAAAATTATTATAAAAAATATTATTATATTTAATATACTATGGTATTAAATTTATCACGGTTTAGTAAGAATTTATTGAGGTTGATAAAGAAATAAAATTTGAATCCCCATTGAAGAATGTTTCCTCTTCTTCAAGTAACATTCGTAGGGTTTCACTATTACCATAATAGGATGGATTAATTCCAATAAAAATTTTTATAGGATGATTGTATGAAATTTGGGTTGTGAATCTCTTAGGTCAAGGCTAAACCACAAGGGTGTGAATGTGTGAAAAGTATTGGAGAGTTTGAGTCCAATTATAAGTGAGGTGAGTGGAATACATATAATTTTTAGAAAGATAATGTCATACCCACATTATTCACTTGAAAAAAGGGTCCAAAATATATAATTATAGAGAGTTAGAAATTATAAGGATGAAATAGGCCCATAAAATATATTTTAGTAATGTTATTAGTTAAATATAACCCTTACCATTTTATTATAACATCCCCGATAAATCCTTTTTTAAATTATTGGTGGTAACTAATTTCTAATACATTCGAAATTAATTTTGGATGAAAACAATGTTTACCATATTAAAAAAAAATTAATCTTATTTTATATATGGAATCAGTTTTCTAAATTTTCTTCACAAAGGTATATAAAATTTATTAAAAATTATTCCCATGAGCACGATGAAAAAAATTAGTTATAAAGAGAAAATGATTAGAAGCATACAATGTTTTTATATAAATTATAAATACAAAAGAATAAAAATTAAAAAAATGAGTTAATAAAAATTTATTTGAAAAATAATTTTTTTGAAAATAATTATAGCATTACTTTACTTTGAAAATAATTTAAATTAAAATGTAGTTTTGAAATAAAAATTATTATTTTTCAGAATTCATTGAAAAATGAGACATTTAAATAAAAAAAATTAACCCTATTATAATTTAAAAATTATTATTTAAATAATTAAGAATATTTGTATAAAACAATTTATAAATTTAGTAAAATTTAATTTTAAATAATGTTATCAAATCTCTAAACTATCGTCTTTTAAAAAAAAAATTGAATTTTTTTTTATTTTAATTGATTACTATTATTTTTATAATACATAGAGAACTATAATTTTCATTATTAAATTATTACTATAAATTCCCACATACCTAATATCTACTATTTAAAAATATACATTATTCTAGTTCAATTTTAACTGGTGTGGCATTTTATGAAAGCTATCAAAGAGAGTAAATATATTTTAAAAAATAAATTTGATAAATTCGAAGTGGTTATGTATTCATCCAATCATAATTTTTCATTTTGTAAACATTATCAATTTTAATTTCACTATTTTAAAATCTCATATTTTTATAGTCTACGTACATTAATTAAATTTTACCCCTGCAATTTAAACATTATATCTATAATCGATGAGTTGAAATTATGAAATACCATTCATGAAAAACACATATAAAAAATTGATAATAAAAACACATATTGACAATATATAAAATAATTTAAGAGTTTAATTTGGAATAAATCCTATCTTGGATTCTATATTGTAGAACATAGATGTTAAATGAAAACATGGAAATGATAGAATAGTGAAAATAATTATAGTGTGATAGAGATCCCTGATCATATAAAATTAAACGATTAATAAAAACAAAAGTACCTGAAATACATTAATAATTTATTATTTAAAAGAACATCTGATACATCATATATGAATTTAATATTATAAAATTTTATTTAGGATTACTTTTTGGAACTTGAGTTCTTATTTGACATTATATATTTATAAAAAAATATACTCAGTTGATATATTTCTATTTCATAAAAAAAATTCATTATTTGGTTGTTCTTCAGTCAATTTCCAATTAATCTCCATCATCGTGAAAAAATATCCAAAACACAATTTTTTATGCATTATGAAATAAAAAAACTTTTAATGACTCTTAATATCGTTAATATATTAAAAACTAATTTTGTTGATCTCTAGATAAGATAATAATAATCTTATTTTAACAGGTTATCCAATATTGATGATACTCGATATGGTGGAGTAATAAAATGTTATCTAAAAACATATCCATAGTTCGTCTTAAAACATTTAAAAATTGATAAACATTTATACCTTATAAAAGGTTATGATCAATAAATTTGGAATGAATAAAATGAATTCCAAAAATGGACAAATCATTAATCAGTTACATGATTGTTAGTACTCTTTGATTTAAATTGTAAATATTAATCAATTAATTATCACAAAATATTTATATCAACATCATATAAATTTTATAGATAATTTTACCTCAGACATGTGTTTTCCAAAAGTTCCACATTACAAAAAATTACTTTTACGGGATATCTGTATTGTTCATCACATGATTAAAAAATCATTAATTTTATGTTATAGTACTAGGACCTTAATATGTATCAATAATATCTATAAAAAACACATTAACAACATATTTCATAAATCTAAATAGACATGAATCATAATCATTCCACATTAATAGTAGAAAAAGAATAATCCTGACATTTACCAATTAATTTAATTTGATGTTTTTAACCATGATACATGGGAATTTCACTTCCATAGTTTCACACCTTTTTACATTGAAATAATTTTACATTATAAGTTTCACTATATCTCTTTATATTAAAAACATGAGAAAAACATTCTCTATAGTTTTAAGATACTCCATCCCCATTTATTCATATTTGGAGGTGTTTCCTTCCACAAGTATCATCTATTATAAAATCCTCCTTTCAATTATTTAATTTATCCATTTTTTCCTCTTTTCAACTTCTTCACATTATTCCCTTCCAATCCATAATACTTGTATAAATTTTCCTTATATTAATATAACATTATACTATATCATAGTAATAACATTGTTTTTTGGGACTAGTAACCTTTGGAGTATTTTTCTAAATTCTATCAATAAAATGTTTAATAATTTTTTTATTATGTATCTATTTGTAGAATTTCTTCATAACCACGTAATGTTGGAATCATACATAGAAAATGTTTTCACTTCATTATATCATAGTCTAATAAATGGTGTTTCTATATCCTCTCATTTCTCACGGGGAAAATAGTTTTAAAAAATATTACATTCCAATATTTCTACACTATGATTTTCATTTCTAGATTATCTTTATTGTTTTCAATCATTGAAAACAACTTATATTCATCTCTTTTGTGATGATAAACAACCTTCACTACCTTCTCCATTTACATACTTCCTAGATTGACAAGTATCTTATTTATGGAAGATATAATTTTCTCAAGTAAAATTAGATTTTTTGTTCCCTCAAATGATATTTGTTTTTGACATACATTATTGTGTAACATTTTTACAAATCATGGTGGATTTGAAATAATTTATATATGTGAATTTTTATAACTTATAACATATTTCAACATCCCTAATTTTGTTATATTTTGATTAGTTTTAGTTATAGCTCATGTTGAGCCTTTATTATCTAGAATAAAAGTGAGGTAACAAAATGGGATATCTGTATTGATATAGTTCACATTATTTACATTGGGAAAATTTTATGAAAAATTATTTAATTTTTTTGATAATATTATAAACAATTGAACTATTCAAAATAAGTAAAACACTTAACATATGTAATTTCATAATAGAAAACATTGTTTATTAGAAATTATCATTTTTTAACTCCTTTATAATGGTCTATAAATAAAATGTTATTCTTACTATTCTAACACCCAATGAGTGTTCAAATAGGTGCATAATAAATAATGTTATTTTTAACCAGGTGATGATTCAGTCATGGACATTGGTCACTTTTAAATGTAATTGCCCATAGTTAAATCAATTAGACAACTAGATACACTAGAAAAATCCATACATGGATGTATTTTATAGAAAAATATATAATAACTTCCATAAAAACATTATAATGTTCTTCAAGTAATATCCTCAATATCTATCAAAGGTTTATATTTTTTTCTATGTTTTCTAAAATCTAGTTATAAATTGTTTTACTAAACTTACTCAAAAACAAACTAAAAAGAATATAAATGTAATATCCCAAATAATGTGTCTTAATTATTACATTAATATACATTAACTTAATATCATATTGAATGAACTAGTTTTTTTACATTATTTTTAAATTATATAAATAATTAAAATACAAATTACATTTAAAAAAAATCAAACACAATTTTTTATTTGAACTAAATTACCCCTTATCATATCACTTCACAACATTCAAAAAAACAATCTATATTAATAGGAAAAAACATAATAATTGGGTGATCTCAAATTCTCTATAGGGGTATGTGTAGTGTAGAATATATGAATAAATAAGGATAAATCAATATGGAGAGGAAAGTTACTAAAACATCTACCATTAATCAATAACTATAGATTAATATTGAAGGAATAAAATATGATCAAATAATTATATATTAATAATCACATGAACCTGAATCATGACCGTGGATATTATAACTAATCCAATCATTCTATGGAATACCAATAATTATATTCATAAAAATTTAATGCATACTGCAGGAAATCAAAAACATGATGTCTACTCTTGTGCCCAGAAAAATAATACCGTCAAGGAATTTTCCAAGAAATAAAACATCATTGAGGATTATTCCTATATATATATATATATATTGTGTTTGTGTGGTTTAGTATTTGTATAAAACCATATCCAGTTTGTCTCATGATATTTCATGACACAGCAATAGGAAACCACAAGAATCACTTATTACATAAATTTTCTAATTCTTGCATCATATATAAGGGTTGAATCATAATAAAAACAATCCATCACAAGGTAATTGGAATATTTATTGTAAATACATTCCATAATAAATATTGTGTCCATAAACCATCCAGTATAAAATGAATAGTATTAAAATTGTACATAACTGGTCAAACTAATCATTAACCATTCAAAAATTAATCACACACCATTTAGAGAAATAATTATTATTGTATCATTTGATTATATCCCCATTGAATAATATTTATCATCAATGGATATATTCTTAGAATGAAAAATATTTTGAACTATCACTTGTAATATTTATTTACTAACATAATCATTCAATGGATATCACCATTTTTATTTTAAAACAAAAAAATTATATAAATATTTCCAATATCCATTTTATTGAAAATCCAAATAAAAAACTAATAATTTCAATAATATTAGAAAAAAAATTAATTATCACCTTGTAATTTTCCAACTTTATCTTTACAAAAATTATGTTCATAATGGTGGGTAAATTTGTACATACATTATATGTTAATAAAATAATTCCTATTGCAATGTAAGATGGCTAGAAATGATACTCACTTGAGAAATGAATTAAAGATAACTTTATAATGGATTTATTGAAACTAAAAAATGGTTCAAAATAACTTCATTAAATGATTTGAATAATTCTAAAAATTAATTTCTTAAAAACATGGTCTAAAATAAACATTTGATGAATGAGGGAAATAGAATATTATTTATTAAAAATATTTTTAAATTATATAGAGTACCAAAGAGATGAAATAATTATACCGTAGGAAGAAAAATATCAATAACAACTAAAGGAAAAAATAGATTTATTTTAATATAAAAATATAAAATAATTATCACAAGGTAGACTTAAATAGAAACAATTAATAATAATGATAAGATTGTGAAATAATACATTTTCGAAATGGTAAAAATTTAAATCAAAAGATTAATAATAGAAAAAAAAATTGACAAAATATATATCATGAAGAAAAATTAATTCATGTCATGCTATATAAAACATGAATTTTAAACACAACACCAATGAAATAGTTGGTGAATATGGGCTTTATCTCATAGAAGTAATACTAAGACGTGAAACCCTTACCACACACTGATTTATGGGTGAGCTTAATTTAACATACTATTTTTTCAAACAAATAATTAAAATATTATATAATAATAATTTTATTTTTAATAGGAAATAATATCTTTATATAGCTTTTATCACTTGTTCTTTAATAACCATTCACAATACTCATTGTTTGAGGTGTCAACTTCAATTTTCCTCTTTATTTTTTTAATGAATGTGTATATTAAAAGATATATTATATTATTAAATAATATATAGAATATTATTTCTTATATATGTAATATATTTATCAATAAATTATAATTTAAAAATATTTGTGAAATATGGATTTTAAAAAGGAGATATGTTACAGTCATGGAGACTGAAGATCATACTTACGGATGAGTAAAGATTCCATTTTTCATGAATCATTAAGAAAATGTGTTAAATAATATTTTCTGTTTATATAAGGATAATTATATCATTAATACCATATTATTTTTTAATAAATTATTTTATATTTCATACATGTCGCGTAGCATTGAAAAGTGTGTCACGTTGTTTTGTGTCGTTGGTAGTCCACATATTGATGAGTGAAATTATGATTTTTTGAAGTGATAGTGAAAATGATATATTAACATCTAGAAAAAATATGTCATTAAGATCATATTTTTTCATTAATATAATATTTATTCATTAAATTTGTTATTATCATCTTCCATGTGATTGTTTACACAAAGACGAATCATTACACCATGTGAGGCAGTAGTCCATCGTACAGACAAGTGATGTATTCATATCCTAAATGGAATGGATGGTAAAAATTTATATATTATATAATTACACCATATGTATAATAATATTATATATATATTATATATAATTTAAACCCATCATCATCACTAACTACGTTATGTTGTAATGGGAAAAAATGACATTGGTCTGTGAGTTGGTATTTCTCCATACACATGAACGATTATTTCCAAAACCATTTGATTAATGTGGGGATGGTAATAGGTAATGTTCTTATTATAAACACATCTCAGAAAATGGGAGATAATGATTTTAATATATCATCTTGGTTTAATTATATTTTATGGAGGTCAAGGATGAAGTAAAATTAAAATGCTCATTAAAAAACTTTAAATACTATCCAGGTACAGTAATAGGACTTCACTAAAGCCTTCAATGATCAATTTCATCTTATAATAATTATAGTATTATAAGTTAATAGAATTTTTTTTATTCTTCTACATATTTTCATATCTAAAAGTGTTATGATGTAATGAATAGTTGAAACGGGGTGGACTATTATTATTGAGGTGAGTGGAATATTTTTAATTTTTGAAAAAAAGGTTTACCAATGTTTTCCAAATTCCACAAGGGTCTAAAATGGACAATTATCAACAATTAAAAATTATATAGTCCATATGGGTTGATATATTATATTTTACATACACTTGTTTGTCAATTTAACACTTATTTTTTTGTTTAGTATCCTATAAATCCATTTTACCTTTTACAGTGATAATTAATAATTACTTTTATCATTGTTAATTTTAGTTTAAAAATAAGTGGACCTTACTAAAAAATATAAATTATTATAATTAACAATATTGATTCTATTTTTCACAATTAAATTCAAATTAGTGGATGAAAATAATATAAAATTAATCTCACAGACGTGATGAGAATGATAGTTTTCCAAGAGAAAATGATCAATATGTTAAAGATGTTTTACATAATTATTCATTATGAAAATTATTCCACAAAATTTTATTAAAAAATATATAATATAACTATTATTACTTTAATATAAATTTTCAATATAATTTCTCATTGTGTATAATTTAATCAAAATGTAATATTTAGTTAAAATTTTATAGGCTTAACTATTCATCGATAAATGATTTTTTTTATGAAAATTCAATATTAACCCAAAGATAATATTACTATTTTGATTAATAGCTAGATTATTAATTTCTAAAATAAATCTTATAAGTATTTTTTAATTTTATAATTAAAAAATTGTTTAGAAGCATGACTAAGCTATGTGTTATAAAAAATAGACTTTTTCAAAAAAAACATTTATTTTTATTTTAAATTACTTTTATTTTATTTCTAATATGTAAATATCTATAATTATCATAATATAGATGTTACTATTCTTACCATCCAATTTACCATCTAGGTTATATCAAAATAATATGTTTTGGGTCATTTTGACAAGGGGTTGTATGTCTCGTAATCTATTAAAGATAATAAAATTATTTCAAAATAAATTTTTCAGAAAGACATTGTTGTTATATTTCTATCTATTCATGGAATTTCATTCCCTACATGATATCTAAATCAATTTTCATTGTTTAAATTATTTATTTTAACACTAAATGGATCCAAAATAACTAACATTATAAGATGATATGAGATAGGGTTGAAGTACTTCTATATAATATTATTCATTCTTGTAAAAGTTCTAAGATAACATTAACCTCTTATTTAAACACCCATATTTGGTAAACATGTTTTAATAATAATAGTGGAATCAAAAATTTAATATTTTTACAATTATTTTCTTTAAATGAATGTAGAATAATTAATAATTTTTTACATGATCATTAAAAATAAAAAATAAATTTTGTCAAACACAATTTCAATAATAGGACATGTCACATTAAATATAAATTCCTTAAACATGATAGATATATTTTTCCAGATAAATGAATTATAAAGCATAAAAATTTTTATATAATATAATTTATTATATTTTCAATTCAAATGACATTGAATATATATTGATGATAAAAATGAAACAATGTAATTTTAAAATTATTTCATAATATAATGGGAATCTATTAATACTTGAATTTAGATAATAACTTCTATAAAATTGATATTTTTTAAAATTTAATTAAAAATTAATATTTTAAAACAAATAAAAAATAACCTAATGTATGTTTATATATGATAATTAAAAAAATGATATATTTTTTATTTTACTTTTTAAAAAGTGGAAGATATTATTTCAAATATAATAAATGTGTCAAAACTAGTCGATATAACATGTCACTTGGGTTTATTAACAACACTTTAGAGAACAACCCAAGTTCCAAAACCATCTATACGAGTAAAAATAATTATGTAAACAAAAAATATTGCATTTTAGATGAAAAATAAATCCCAATCAGAGACAAATGGAAAATCCCAAATTCAAAGTTAAATAAATCAAATAACATTTAATTCATGTCTTAATTTTACTAAATGTAACTACAAAACCATCACAATAAGAAGCTGAAAACATCCATTATATGCTGGTGAACTACATGATAATTATACTTTTATTTGTGTCTAATAGAAATATATCTAAATACAACCCATGGAATATGTATTGTGTGAGGAATATACCATTAGAATAAAAAATGAATATATGTAATGTATATCATTATGAAACTTCTATTTCTGACATCAAATCATAATAATTTCATTTATCAATTTCAATAAAAGTTTTTTGCATCAAGGACCATTTTTTCAATAAAAAATCCATATTAAAATCCATAAGAATGAAATTATTAATATGTTTGAAAAAGTGGGTGGTAATATAGAGAAAACCTATCTCAAAATATAAACATACGATTACTTAGACATTGTACAATAAAATCATGTAAAAAGCATAAATAAAATTTGGATATAGCACTTGGGAAAATGTAATTGGAAAAAGGAAGAAATAATAAGAAATAAATAATGTGTATAATATAGATATAAAGTCATTAAAAGGTCTATTGATATCATAACAATACCCAGATTCAGGGTACGCTCACTACAGATTCTATATGGCCAAAAACAAAAAAACCAACGGTTCCAAATGTCCTATGTTTTCTAAAATGTTTAAATATACATTATAATTATTTTATATATCACATTCACAATAAAAGAGATAGCACCTCAATTTATAAAAATAAAATTTATTATCCAATTTATATCAATGAATTTTATCAAACAAATATTGTTTATAAATAAATTTGAAAATAAATCTCTCTTAAAAGAACCATTTTTATGCCGCCAAAGAGTCACATTTACAAATAAACTCTTGATTGACATTAAATAAATAATTTTATTGTACCAATCCAAATAAATATTAAATAACACTAATTAGTTAATGTGATATAATCATTGAATAGTGACACTTACATTATAAAACTATTAAATAAAATAACCTTTATGAATATAGTATATAAATAAGGATATATGATCCTCAAAAATTGAAGATCCATAATAAACATCAACAATTCCTCATCAAACATCTAAAATCATAAAATCATAACCCTATCATGATCTAATATACCATGGGAAATGTATATAATGTAATTATATATAGATATATAAGGTGAGGTCATATAAAAATATTCCATAAAGAGATATACTAATAAAAAGAGACAATCACCAAAGATCATAGTAGAGAACCTAAAGGGAGTCCATGAGAGGTTATGTTTAGTCTATGATATATTTGGATTTACAAGACATAAAAAATATTGTAGTAATTGATGTAAATTAATAATTACAAAAATATCTATGAAGTTAATAATTATTCCACATGTCTAAGAAACCCACACACAACCATATGATAGATATTAATCCTATTAAAACCATATTTAATTGTTTCATATGTATGGTTTCTTAGTTAGAGAATCAATGTTCATGTTGTATGAAAACAACTGGACAAAAAATCAGACACCCTCCTAATCAATCACCCATTTCACACCATTATGAAAATGATTCTTTAATAATGAAAATATCTAATATAACTAAAATATCAATTTTCTATGATTACACTTAACCAACATATCATTCACTTTATAGAGATCAATTCCCACTATCACCCCCATAACTATTAATTATTTCCTTACTTTTCTATGGATTAATTTCCAATATATGTACTATTAATTTGAATCCTAATTTTCTGTTATTACAAATATACTTCATAGTTCCTTTAATGTATGTTTAACAAGAATTTTAATTAACACTTTTACGATGTGAATATAATAAAAATATTATTTCCACATTTCAACCCCTTCATTAATGAGATCATGTTTAAATCAAGATGATGCACTTATTTAATGGTACTGATATTTTTTCAGCTAGATATTTGAAAATATAAATCCTTTTTATATAATTTATGACTCGCGACATCAATCTTATAATGAACAATACCACCTGATACTTTTCAAAGTATTTCTTTTTTAAGTATTTCAAATCTCTTTGATAGATTTAAGAGATAACAACAATGAGTAAAATGAACCATAATAATGTGTATATTTGTAAATGATACATAATATAATGTTAATGAATAGAAATAACTATATAATGATGATTATAGTTATATATTGATTAGAAATAAAATATAGATCATTTAAATGAAAAATAAATGTTTTATGAAAACTATGTTTTTTTTAAATGATGGATTAGATATTTACTTGCCTCAGAATTTAAAGAAATTTTAACATCATCTTTATAAATTATTTTTAAAATTAGAACTATTTTTTACATCTATGTTTAGAAATTATCTTCTAGTTAATTTTTATTAATATATATTAAATTATTCCTATTTTAGTAAATATTAAAAAATTCTGAATTCTAATTGAAAAAATAAACTTTATTTAATTTATTTGGAAAGATAAATTATAATTTTCATTTTTATTAATGTATTTGGTATTATTTTATCAAAATTTTATCATTTTAGTAATACTTATATTTAGTTTTATATAAAAACATTGTATGTTATTGACCATTTTATCTATAAAAACTTTGTTTACAGTCATATCTATGAGGTTATTAATAAATTAGACTTTTCATCCTATGTGAATGAAAGTTGTAAAAAGGAATTCTATACTTTTATTCAAAACAATATATATAATCTAATAATTTAAAATTAATTTATCAAAAAATAAATAGTTAAAACCCAAAAAAATATTTTTCGAAGTGAAGGTAAAAATATATTTTCGTGGGGTTAACCTTAAAAAGATAAGTTTTTTATTTTGAAAAAAATATTATAAAATACAATGGAATTCAACATCATTAAAAAAATAATGGAAATGTCACTTTAAGTGTACATTTTTTTCTTTTTCATGTGAAAATCATTAATACATCATCTTCTATCTAAAAAATACAATTTTTATACTCACAATAAAAATAAAAGGTCACCCATATTCAATATTATTCAAACCATAAGTCTATTTTAGTTCAGAAATTTACATCAAAAATAAACTCTTAAATTCTATTAATTCATCATATGATCATTATGTTTTCCAGAAATCAATCATTATAAGTTGTTGGTGCAATCCAATGTTTGTTTCCAAATGAAGATGTAACATTATTCATCGATATTTTTAATTATATTTCTCCTTCCAACACATTAAATTATTATTAAACCAAGATTATATAATAAATTAAATGTATTACTTATAATTATATGCTTCTATACACTGTTGATAAACTAAAAATAAGAATAATTCCATCAAATTTTTAATTAAATCGTCATTTGTGTGTTCGGCGGAATATCGCATCATGAAAAAATGTTATTCATTTTCCTGTTACATGATCTCATGATTGGGTATGATGATTGATCTAATGTGTATATATATCTAGGATATTTATAATATTATTATACATATATAGTCTTATATCATTTATAACATTTTTACATTCCATTTCTTATGGAATACAATTATATCACTAGTGTGTATGTTGGACTAATACCTTGCGAAGCGATGTCATTTTTTCATTGTCATCTTACATTTATGGTAATAAAGAAAATTACAATGAATATATGTGATAAAAATGGTGTAATTATTATATTAATGGAAAAAAAATTATTAAAAGATATTATTTCATTTTATAATTTTCTCTGATGAAGGATAACATTGTTTGTGTATATGTGGACTACTGACCTCACGAAGAGAAATGACTCCATTTCATAACTCACCACATGGATGATATATAAAATATATTTAAAAAAATAAGCTGGTATATTTTTATATTATTATCAACATATAATGGTAATATATTACTTATCTTTTTCCCATATTGGTTATTGAGAAAATGGAAATGTTACTCATGTGTACGTACAACTTTCTGTGTCAATAATTATAAATTAAATAATTTTTTTTAACCATCATTCGTGATTTTTTTTTAAATTATTATTAATTTATAAATAATATAATTATTTAATTATTATTATTATTATGTAGACCATGTGTTTATATAATATGTGAATAAATAATATCTTTCATGAAATATACTCCTAAGAAAACAATACATCAAACACTAGAAAAAATTATAATAATGAAGGATTATTAATGAATGGGTTAAAGTATGTTATAAAAGGAACTAATATGTTATTATAAATATTAATATTTTTTTTCTTTATAAATTATAAAAAATTTTAAAATAGTTATATATGAGGTTAATGTACTTTTTCCCAAAAATGTAACGTGATGTAAGGGGTTTTTTCTCACTTTTACTGTCATGAGACATATGCAATGTTCACAACATATTTCATTTTTGTGGTGTATACACTACCATATTGATATTTTATACCATGAATAAATTTTAATTCATTTTATTTGTATGTTCATTTTATTTTATTTCTTTTTTGGGGATCATGATTCATAAGTTACCAAATTTGTAAGTGTTTATATCATAATATCAATTTAATCAAGATTGTATACCCTTGAATTACCAATAAAAGGTACTTATTATCATTATGTAACAATAAATATAGATTTAATAACACATAGTTAATAATTAATATATTCATATTAAAGTGTCATTTCCCATTATTTGTTACTTAATTTAATTGATAAAATGTTTAAAAAAAACGGATTTTTTTCACTCTTCAGTCGGAAATCCATTTATTACAAAATAATGTTTTTTAAAAACATAAAAATGTTATAGAATTATCCAAATCATTTATTAATATTTTATTTTCTCATTTATATATTTCTAAAATTATATTGAATGTAATATTCTTATCTTATTTATAAAAAAGATATTATTTATCCTTTTATAGGGAAAAAATATGATTCTTTTCAAATTATATAGAATTTATGGAATTAACCACATTCCTGATCATATTTTGTTTAACGAATACATGAAATATATAATAGTTTTTTTGAATAATAATTTTTTATTTATATTCAGTTAATTCAATTTTTTTAATTTTATTTTCACTGAATAGTATTTTTACATTATTTAAGTAATTATATAGTTTTAAAAGAATATTTTTAATCATACGTTATTAACCAAAAAAATTTCCATTTACTGTTTCAAAATAATTTTCCATATATAAATTAATTAATTGATGTTACATATTCTTTAATTAGCATGTACTCTAATGATACACTCCTTATTATTCCCCTAGATGTATTTCGATCAATTTGAATATTTATGTATTGTGATGACAACATTCAATTTACTCTAGATATTTCATAATTATGTTTTTTGGTCAGGGAGATTGTTTTCATTATTTATTCTATTCTTCATAAAAATTTCAATGTGGAATATGTTTCACCCATCCAATATAATGAATTCATTGTACTTTGTAGGTGATGGGTGGGTCCACTATAGCACCACAATGAATTGGTAGGCCACATGAGACAAACTCTCAACGATTTTGGTCAAAACCCTTGCAAATTATAATTATTACATGAAAAAATAATTAATATTATTAGTTTCCTTGGAACAAGCCTTAATAGTATTAGATTTCATGGAACAGTCCTCAGTAGTAGGGTTTAGATGTCCAACATTATTCATTCCATCATTTCGAATTTAGTTATTGATATTTCATGTGATTATTAAATAAGTATGAATATAAATTATCAAGTTTCATGATGAAGTGATATTTAATATGGAATTAATTTATAATAGATTTATTACATCCATATTATTCACATTTTTTTATTAAATTATATTTTTTATGTTTTTTTACGTATCCATGTTGTTTTTTCATTAATTATTCATAGATTTTGATATACTTTTCCCTATATTGTGCATCTAATATCACTCATTCATAATATTTTATTTTCCCCCAGATATGTAGTATTATTTTTTGATCAATATATTGGCATTGTCAATGGGGTATAATGGAAAAACATAGAAAAATTTATTTTGTATTTTCTTATGCAATTTAAATTAAAAGTATTCATCTAATGTAAAAAGAGTAATAAAATGTTGTATCATTAAAGATGTGATTCCTCATATATTATTCTAATGTAATATCATATATAGTTACCCCATGATACTAGTGTAGTTTCATTATAATAACAAATTATTTCTAATGGTGATATGATTTATCTATTAGAGACTCTGAACCTGACCATGGTAGTGTCATCAAACATTTGGATGGCAATATACTATGATAAAAATATTTAATGAACAAAACATATATTACATGAAATGTCACCAGAGATAACCCACCACAAGATAGATAAAAAAATATTAAAACTAATTTCCATTGAGTAACTAATTTGAGTAAAAAACATTTTATAACCTAAAATAAATATACACTTCCATTATACATACATGTAAATTCTAAAAAGGATGACCCTAAAATCAATAAAACATAAATATAATCATTTCATCATGTTACTAGTCGTAACTACAAACACATCTCGCAATGATGTATATTAAATCATATAGAATCAAACAAACTCAATGATTAACATCCCTTTTCAAATGTTTATTAAAACCAAATTTTATAATTCATAGATTCATTTATAGGGTTTGAGGTAAATAAATAGTATGCTATGATAATAAATTATAACAATTTCATTCACCACGGTTCAATTTTTCTACATTATAAACAAAACCCTTGTATACAGAAATTTCCATTTATATCAGTTCAATATAAAGCACCAAACTATTTTTTTTATAAAATATTCCACACTCAAAAAACAATATTATGATTATATAAAAGAGTGATAAAAATTATGTAGTAGTAAAAATATATTATTTAACAAATATAATCTTGTGGGAACTAAAAAAATAAAATATCATGTAATAAACCCAACACAAGATAGGATCTAGCATATTTGAATATATACTATGACACCTGAATGATTATTAATTTAGAAATACATTGAATCTAAATGATAATGAATCTCTCCATATTATGTCATTCCATAAACTATACCTCGACTGGTGTAGCACACAATAAGGTTTTCATCTATCCATTACCCAAAACACATATGTTTCCAATGTGGTTTATTTTCCAAAACATTAAAATAAACCATACTCATAATTTTATGAATAATTTTTATATGTAAAAATCACTTCTATCTTGATTGAAATTTCATATTTGAGCCAAAATCATCCTGAAAAACATCATTGAACATAAGAAGTAAAAAATTCTATTTTTATATCTAAAACATCATTAAAATCTCGTTTTATTAAATCCAATATGAAATTTTATATAATTAAACATATTTTATATAAAATTAATAACATTAATAAACCAAACTATAGGAATTTCAAGAAAAAATTGGTAATTAATTTAATAAAACCATTTAATATAGACACCACCCTCTCTAATTAAATACATATGGTCACCATAATGAATATTGATTAAAAATAGAACCAAATCATTAAAATTATGCATCCATATGGTATATCATCAATTCCCTATTATGAATTATATATCCAAAAAATCACTTACAATAAGTTTCTTGTGTAACTAGGGGATAGGATATCAATGTATTTACTATAAATTCGGGTATTGATCAGATTAAAAACATAAAATAACTTTACTAGATATTCTTGAATGAAGGTATTATGACTAATTATCTAATGAGAGAACCCACAAGACCATAAAAGGGAGTTTAGTTCAAGCCTATATGAGATTTTGATATGACTATACATAAAAAATAATTAATTAATCATGGTAATATAATATTTTAAGTCTCAAATATGGGTATCATAGTTAAGCCAAATGGTTAGTCAAGGTGTGCACAAACTATGTAGTTTCCATAATGCCTTAGAAAACCAAACCACACAATTATATAAAAATGTTACATTTTTATATATACAATTTCAAATTCATGTTATATCCATTGGTTAAAATCCCCATCAGTAAAATAGTTTTTTTTAGGATTCACATGGTTAGAAAAACAATGAATAGAAAAATGAAACCTCCCACTTTAACCAATAGATCAATTTCTCACAGTTACCACACAGTTACCTCTACACCAGTGTAGAGAAATCACATGGACTATTTCTCCAAATCAATATTTTATAACAAAAAATTCATTAATTCCATTATAACTTTAAAATAAATCGTTTAATCTCAAAAATTAACATAAATATGATCTCAAGGAAATAATACATTCATACATGAAATTCAATAAATTCCAATATTATGAAAAAATATTATATATAAATAATATGACTTAAAGAATATTTATTTATTTATTTTTATTAATAAATAATTGTAAATTTTATTAAACATTTGAATAGTATATTAATAATTTTTAAATCTCATTCATACTACGAATATAAATCAAAGGATAAAAGGTGAGAAATAAATAATAAAAATTCAATAATATCCCATAGTTTGTTTAAACTAAGTGTTCTTTGTAATGAAAGCTATAGAATAAGTAATTTTTCATTCAACAATATATATATATATATATATATATTAGTGTTTCAAAATGTTTTTTAAATTTCTATGTTCCACACAAATAAAAAAAGTTATACTTTTAAGTATTGACATTGAAATAAATTTTCCCAATAAATTAGTAATTTCACTAATCTGATGAGATATTATGTATGATTCAAATCTAGTGGGCCAAACTCATTAGGTTATTGTGTGTTTGGTATGAAATTTGACCTATAACATGATTTTTTTAGTGAAAAAATATTAAATTATCGTGGTTACTATACTCATCTGTCTCCCTGAATGTTTTCGTATGTTTCCATGTAATGTTTTTAAATCCATCCATTTATTGATTCCATTTTATGATTATTGACTATCTTTCTATCTCTAAATATGAATATCCTATTTTACAATCCTACATAGAGGGGTTCTTATAAATGACATCTCCAACTTGTGAAATCAGTTTATCTTAATTTTACAACTCTTCCAAAGTTAATGTAATTAGGGGGAATTTTCTAATGAATATAATAATAAATTAATAATTAGTATTTAAAATTATATTGGGGTGGATTATTTTTCTTTATAAATAGAAAATATGAACTATTTTAAGAACTATATTACATTAAATATAAAAAAACACAAAAAATATTTTAATAATGTTTGGAAAATAATTAAACTAATTCGGAAACTCTATCTCAAAAATTATATGATTTAATTTTGATGATTCACATATATCTTCAATGATATTCCCATATAAAATTGTTATAGTAGAAGATATTAAAATATAAATTTAAGATGATCATGTATTAATTGAAGAGATTTATTGTCTTTCTTAATATGGAGATGATTTATTCCCTTTAAAAAAATATTATACCTCTTTCTTTATCAATATGTTCCTATAAAATGAATAATATAGAACTAGAATAATCAAAAAATTAACTATATAAAATCATAGAAATGGTTTTTATACCTTATAATATTGGTCCATGTGGTGTCCTAGTTCAATTTTATAAGAACAATGATAGGTCAATTTGTCTATATATTAATTATTCTAGCTTTAAAATCATGAATAAAAAATTATCCTCTATAAAGGAATGAAAATTATTCTATTAACTAAATGGGTCTCAATAATTCTCTATGAAGGATCCCTATTCAACGTATCACTATTTAAATATGAAAATTCAGTATATTCCTAGAAATCACATCCTTACATGTTATATAAAATATAAATTTATAATGATAAAATTTGATATCTATAATACTCAAGAACTCATCAAGTATTTAAAGAATATGGGGTTGAGAGATATTAATTAAAATGTATTGAAAGACATTATAATTGATATTATTATTATTTTTTAGAAGAATGGGAGACCAAAATTAGTACATAAGGGTTGTATTATGTAAATTTTGATATAAGGGTTTTATATAATGTGTTGTAAATTTGACTTTTTGATATATCAAATCACATTATTCACGATATCTTATACTCCCATGATATTCTATTAATGTTATTTGGACTTAATAATGACTTAATTATTTGTAATTATATAGTCTAGAAGAGTTTAGGTGGTTATAGGATGAAAAATAAAGATTATGGAAAATAGTATAGTGATAGAATATTACACCGTAGGATTTTACAATGAATATTTTCAATTAAAAATGACCTACTCAAAATAGATTATTTTACATAGAAAACTAAAATAAGATGAATATTTAATAATTTTTTTGATGTAACATGCTAAAATTCGATATAAAAATTATTACATTATGATAATATAATATGAATCATCGAAATGAAAATTATATATTTACAAATCAATTTGTAAAAAAATAAAAAAATTAATGTAAAAACATTTTTCCTTATAGTTTTTGATTATATTCAATATTAAAATGAACAATATAAATAACATAAAAACATAGATATATAATATTCATTTATAGAGGGAATTAAATTTGTTGAATGATTTTAGTAATTTCTATGAGGATAGATAACTGAATTAAATATCTTCATTATATATATATATATTTACATTAGATATAATTATTTTTTTAATATAATTATTGAAAATATTATTATGGTGTGCATGAGGACTCAGTATAAATTCTTATGAATGTATAATGAAATTTAATCTTTTCCTAAATAACACTATGCAAGAATTCCTCAACCCACGTATAGTAAAAATAAAAAAATGTATATCATACATACATTACACCAATAGTTACTCCATAACACAATTATTTTTCTATGATGTGGTTAATTTTAATCGCCAGAGTAGACTATAATAGACTCCCACATCTTCATATATCTACATGGTGTGTTAATCACACTACAAAACTGTAAAACACTCATTTTTCCATGATGTAATAGCATCCCATGATAAATCTTATGTGGTAAATGAAGAGATATATTCTAGTTGTAGGTTTTACCAAGAATTAAAGAAATATTACAACACAATTAAATCATATTTTTTGTTGTATATATATGCACAATTAAATTAACTAACATTTTTTTCATTTTCCATTCATGAATTAATATATTTTTAATTCCACACTTGATTCATGCATCATATGGATCCCCCCAAAATTTTTCTCACATAAAATGATTCATTAAATTATAAACTATTGGAATATGATTCAGTGGTAATTATATTCATAACTTTTAGGTCATATACATATTACATATTGTTCTAAATTTTAGCCAAATATAATATATACGACGTGAAATATAGCTTTTTATATTATACTATATGTAAATTATAAAACACAATCAACCATATCATATAATATTTTACAGTGTACAATTTATTGAAAAATTATATCAAAAAAACCATAAGAATAATTTTAAAATTTTCTTTTGATTTTTTCCATAAACCTTTTATATTATATCCCACTTAATACCTCATGAACACCCATCCAAATGAAACTTTTGTTGGTTAACTCTAGAATATTTTTAGTTAATATCTCTATAATAAACTCAGAAAAAAATTTTTGAATCCAAAAGTGGGAACCCATGGGTATTTCTAGTGACAATACCAAATTTGAGTAGTCATATTCAAAAATGATTTAAGAGTGTGTTCACTATAAATTATTTAATACTATTATAACTATAATGATTTTTACTATAATTTATCTCAAGCCTATATAACACTCTAAATATTGTCACCAAATTACATCACATGAGTATGGATTCTCATATGTTTTTATTATCCATGAATGTTATTGTCCTTTTGGAATAGAGTATTTCAATCCCATACAGCCACTCAAATATTCATGAGTCTTAAATTATAGAACAAACTGGTCAATGAATACAACACATATCATTGTTTTTCATGGGTGAGTATATAAAATTCCAGTCACCTTGATAGATTACCAAATGAAATTTATCATCTTGGTGATTATAAAAACACCATATTATATCATAATATATATAATATATATCATAAATATCTCTTGTTGGATCCAATCGACTACATAATCAACAACAGACATTACCAAAAGAATATTATATTTATCAAAGTTTTATTTTTATGTAACGTATCTATGTTTATGTTCTCATGGTAGTTACCTCACCATGATCAAGTAATGCGGACATTTACATTATCCATAGACCAGTAGTAAACCAATGATATCATTTATAAAACTTAATGTGGTGTACATTTTTGGTTTCCTAGTGTACAGATTACTTCATCTCCCACATGAGAAAATATTGTATCTCTAAATTAGAATTATACTCATTTTATCTATTTTATTCCATCATAAACTATAATAATCTATGATGAAAAAAAATTACGGATAAATTAATGTAGTAAATTGAGAGGCTAAATATCAATAGGCTTCATGAAATGTATGTAAATATATAAAAATTTGTAACCAATGTGAATTAATGTAATGCATAGAATTAAAACAATAGGAAACACTTTTAAAATTATTATAAATAATTAAAAAACCATACACTTGTACTTTTTTGACATAAAATATTGAAAAACAATACATATAAGTTTTATATTTGATGAAATTTAAATGTTTTTGTAACACAGTAAATCCAAATGTAATTCATATTGAATAACTAAATTATTTTCTAAAAAACAATCAAAATAAATAATTTTAGTGATATATATATATGAATTAATAAATATTTATTAATTGTGAGACTTTTGAATCATGTTGATAACATTCAAATATTGAAACATCTTAAATTCATTAACATCAAATGTTATCTTGTCGACCTCTATTTTCTATGTAGAACTATGTCAATATCAGCATCTTTATAACACATTCCATCAAAAATTTTACATGAAATATCATTATAAGTATTATAACTATTTAAACTATTATTTTACTAGTATCTCTTAATACACATTATTTAAAATCAATTTCTACATTGTGAATATCAATACAAAACCTATGTATGTTTCTATTTAATATCATTCAAAAAATAATAATTATATTCCAATATCCCATATTATTCACCTTATAATTTATATACAATAATTCCTTAGGAATAAAGTACCATTCATAATCATTGGTAACAAAACGTATGAATTTAAAATTTTCATCACCATCAAATGAACAAAAAAATTTGAGATATACGATACAAATGAATATAAAAATATACTTTTTTTATAAATTATTTATTAATAATGAACTTATCTCTGTTTAAAAATACAATATTTATCCTCTAATATAATATATATGTATATTTCAATGACCAATCTTTATTTTTTTTGAAAATTAGTCTTATTTTAATTTTGTTGGAATATTTTACAAATAAACTATTAAATATATATCACATATGGTATTCAATGAATCTAGATCATTTTTATTTTGAAAATTTATTATTATTAAAATATAAGATGGTTTGGTTGTGGTAACACATTCATGTACATTTTCACAGAAGTCCCTGTAAATATTATATACTAGATAAAGTTTTATTTCCCTTGTATATATTTTATTCATAATAAGTGTTATAGAAATAGATTAGTCAAAAAAAATTGAATTGAATTAATATTTAAAACATGTTAAAAAAAATACTTATTAAGGAACTAATTTTCTTATTATTTGTCGGAAATAATAGGAAGATACACATATTTCAAATTGATTCACCAAAACATATTAAACTCATTTACATTCAAATCATTAGGTAAAAACATTCAACATCAACTCATAAATTCAAAAAACTATACCAATAAATGTTTATTATGAGTTTTTACTCTTTTATATTATATATATATGTGAATAACTGCTTTCATATAATAAATACATGCAATTATAGGAAGATAATTCTACAATATTGATACAAAACATGGATATTCAAGTGACATTACAATATTTCAATAGATATCATTACTAATTCTCTCTTCTAAAATTATTTCTCATTCATCCTAATTTTACAATAAGGTTTCAATTAAATTTATTAGATATTGTAATATAAATTGATAGTCTATATACCTAAAATATATTCTATTTATTTGAAATTGTACCCATATTTTGTATCATGAGAATACTATAACTATTGAAAAATATTCCATGCATATATATTCTCAATACCTGGGATTATTTTTCAGGATTTTCATCAACACATATATTTTTTCATAACATATCAATATATGATTTTAGTAACATTTATAAACATTGTAATATTGAGTTCAAATAGAAAATATAAAATTACATAGGACATCTAGAATTTAATACATTAATAACATGTTTGAACCACTATATTCTTCCATTAGATTCATCAATAACCTCAGAAATGATATCAAATTTTTTATTACTCCAGATGTGAATGATGAGAAAAATAGATTTTGAATTATTTTAATAACATTTGTGTTACTAGTCTAAGTATTAGTATATAAGAAGCCTCTCATTATAATTATTTATTTTAAAGTCAGATTTCATGTTTTTGTTTAATTATCTATAAAAAATTACTCAATGAAATTAGTATATTTTATTTATATCAGATACTAATTTGGGTTTGAAAAAAATGATCCCTTCACAAATTTGGTATCACATTAGTTAGAAAAGATCTATTTTTCAATATGAAATGAGGCTATAATGAATTTTTCTGACATATTTCTTTTATGAAGGAAATCAACCAAATAATTTCTTATATCACTATTAGATAATTTAGTATAATAATTTTTCCATACTATCATATATATTAACCCAATATTATTCCTATAGTGTTGTCTCTATGGGTTTCCCATCTATTTGTACCCAAATAAAACCATAATTATTATGACTAAAAATACAATATGAGGGGACTCGGTTATTCAAGAACCTCCACAATGATGACCTAGTGTAACCCATTACCTTATTTCTATAGAAAAAATATTCATGAGTCATTTTTGGTGTATAACATACATGGTTGTATTATTGATGTCTTTAATGGTGATACTTTAGAAGGAATCTTACTCATAGTGTTTGAAAATTTTTAATCAAACCATATATTCCCATTTTATTCCCTTTTATAATAATTATTTTAATTAATTTTTTTAGTATCAAATTATTACTACTAAATAAATTTATCAAATCTATATCGATGTGAAAAACATGTATTCAACAACGTGTTTTGTTATATACCAATAAAATGAAACCAGGTATTTTCATACATATTATAATTCATATCATTCATATAGTATTGAACCTATAATGTAAAGGAATAAAGATATATAGGATTTACAATATTATCTTTTTTTAACCATGAAACCATAGATAGTAAACCCAAATATTTCTAGACAATTTCATTAGCCTCACTGTTATTAGGATGTCTGACCCATATTTCATTAACTCTGAGAATATTTACTCATGAAATAATTAAATTATTAATAATTATAAACCCAAATATTCGAAATAGTATCTAATTAATTAATGTAACATCCCAAGTATATATTATAGGAATGTTATATGATTCATGAGGTTTTACTTTCTTCCCAATATTTATTATGAAATCTATGATCTCGTAATCAATTATGGGCTTCATGATGCCTGTGAAATAATAATGTAATGTTTTTTTGTATCATCCTATAGAAATTGGGGTACCACAAAAAAAAACAAAGGACTATTCCACAAAGTGGTGTGTTTCACCATGTATATTGTGTAAATTTAATATTGGTATATGGTTGCTTCATAGAGGGAATAGTTGTGTCGTGATAACCCAAAATATCAAAGGAAACAAAGTATTCATTTCAATGATTGACTTCCTGATAGGGTTTTCCCCATGGAGTTATGTACCAAAGATTAGTGTATTTTCAACATAAATTATGGTTGAATGTTTTGATGTTTAAGAATTATTGATTTTTTATATTATTATATATTTAAAATGTTGATTAAAGGGTCAATTTGTGTTTTTCAGGAGAGAGTTATGAGGCTGTTTTCTGATGGTGATAAACCCATATATGTTTACCATTCCTTCCCCTCACCCGGTGTGGTTACAATGTTATAAAGGATTGTAGAAGAACAAATTTCTCACCATATAACCCCACCGTAATCCATGATGATGGGTATCCACAATAAATGAATACATATTTTTTAATGGGGATATATTCTTATATGCTACTACATTGTGGTGTTCAACCCTGTGTTTTGGTGTTTTATTATTGTACACTTCTAGTCCTATGTTCTAATCTTTATCCATGGAACTTCCATATTTTTAATGGAAAACTAGTTTCTCTTTGAGAACCACATATTAGGGTATTTCAATATTTCAATGGGAACTCTTATTACTTAAATCATTTTATCTTGAATTATATATTTCATTTCAAATAAAATTTTAATACTCGATTTGGCCATTCCATAAATGAAAATTTATGTTGAATGTTTTATGATGAAATGTTAATGATGGTTATTAATTTTCTATTTGCATGAAAATTTTTCACAAATTAGAATTAAATAAATACAATGACATTGTTTCAAATTGAAATAAATGTGATGTTTTTTTCATGGACATTTGATGATTTGAAATTTTTTGATAAAAATGGTATGCTATTAATTTTTTAATCATAAGGTATGAATCTATATATAAACAAATTCCTTTTATTATTTTTAAAAAATATATATCAAAATACAATTTTATGTTAATTTTTTAAAAGAATTAAATGTTTTGAGATATGAATTGGGTATGAAAGAAATGATGATTGAAATGATTTTTGTACCAATGATAAACCTTTTTATTGGTTTGACATTCATTGAATCACATGGGAGACTTGGTATTTGATCATTAACAAACAACACTACGAATTTATTATATTCACATGGAAATGCATTATCAAATAATAAATTATGAAACAACATCAGGGAAAGGATATTAGTCCTAAATTATATACTCAATTTATCCTTAGGAATATTTCTTGATAACATTATAAGTAATTATTTACAATTTGGATTGAGAATAATTTTATATCATTACTCTTGGAAATCATAACTATAGTTATATTACTGGATTTGAAATTTTATAAAATATGATAATTTTTTTTACTGATGTCATTTTTAATATAAATTATTTTTCATGGTCTATTTTGATAACATTTTTATTCATCTATCTTTAAAAAAATTCATGATTATTAAATATTTTATTGAAAAGGGAAAGTATATGTGTTTTAATAGACATTGGGAATATTTCATTAAGCAATTTTTTAATATGAACTATAAAAATGTTTCATGACATGTTTTATTTTTGATTATGTATAAATGGGTTATCTTATATAACATTTTTATATAATTATTTGTGAAATAATAATAGAATATAGTTGACAACCAATCATTTATTTTAGGTGTTTGTAGATTCTATTATACTAGTTTATGGTAAAGGGAATTTTATACTCATATTTTTTTAATGAACCTATTTTGTGATACCTTTGTGAGTAATCAAACCATGATGGAGTTTCTAATTAACTAGAGGTGTTTTCTTTTCTAACTTTTTTGTAGACACTTATCAATGTATTATTTATCCCTTTTATTCTTTCGATACCCTATCATACTAACCATTTTTATCTTCATATTAATTTTTCATCTTTTTGTAAAAATCATTCCCTCTATATAATTCTCGATTCCATCTTTCTTTTCACTAAACCTTAGTGATCGAGAACACCCTTTTGTTCTTTTCAGGATCAACCTGTTTAAATTTTAGGTTTGTAATTTGGGTTGGTTCATGAAAAAATGGAATCAAAGGTTATGTATCCACTTAAATGATGAAAATATGTTGATATTGATAAGATTAATTGGTCCTAAGGGTTATTTTAAGAGATATTTCATAGCTAAATCAAATTATTTTGTGACTTAGGATAGAATGGGGTATAATTGAATGTTCCTTAAAGAAAGCAGTATGTTATAAATCAAGAAATTTAAATATTTCTGGTTTGTTTTTTTATATCCCAATATATTTACTCATTATATTTTTCATCATATAATTCCTCTTAACTAAAATTAGATTTCATGTTCTATAGTATCATGAACTAGGTATTAATTTTAACATACCTCATATGAAGATTCTGATGAACCACATCAATTGAACACTTCAGTTAATAAGAACTATATATGATTTTATTGGACACATCCTAGGATCTAGCACTTTTAGCTGCACTGATTGATAATCATTATGCATATATTATATCCTAGATGAATGATAAGAGATATCATTCCCATAAATTTATAAATATCAAGAAACCATTTTTAGGGTGGAAATTATCATTAGGGGAATAATGGTTGAATAATTTTTAATAGATCACCATGTTCAAAGAGTCTACTAATTCTAAAATGGTGAAATATGTTTTTTAGATTGATGGGTCTATCAAAAGGTAGTGTGACTCAGTAGTTTAGTCTATGAATTATGTGGTCTTGGAGTCTGTATACCTCATGTATATTTTCGTGAATAAATCCTTTATGGAGTCTATCAAGTAATAAAAATAGATATAGTTATATAAATATAAGAAATTTGAAAAAAATTTAATCATTATGAAAATAAATATTTTGGTTTTCTTCATATCTCTGATAAGTTTGCATCAAATGTGAATCTAAAAGCCTAGAGATTTAATATATTTCCTAAAGTAGATATTTTATTTAATTTTATTCAATTAAAACTAACTCATATACTAATGTTCTAGATAATGATTTGATAGTTGTTATTGATATTAATATGAATTTGGAGTTGATGTGATTTTCTGTAATAGTTAGTGTATGTTTTAGTGATTCATTTAATAAAAGTGGATGTAGGATTTATCACATTGTAGAAACTATTGTGGTGGATCTCAATAGTAGACCTCCAAAAATTCATCTATAAAATTATTAAAATTCCGACTCAACTAATATCAAGGTGGTAAGGCATGGAACATGAATTTTTCTTTCTCATAGGATGAAATGAATTAAATCTCGATGTTACCCTTAGTTGACTTGTATAGAATTTCCACTTCTTCACCCCTCTATATTGTGATGTGCGTAGATTAGTATTAAGAACAAATACAAAGTAGATAGACACTACTAAAGAAATTTTGTTTTTGAAAAATGAAATAAAAATGGTTTTTCATAATTTTATTGGATTAATCTAATGTGGGTACCATTGTGGGACATGTGATAGTAAGATTTACTATAATCATTTCTACGACATTGGTATCTTATTAATTTGGTACTGGTTTCAATAATTCCTTTTTATCGTACCCGATAATATAATTCAAAAACAATATAATGGTGTTCATGGATTATGTTTTGCAGACCACAACAGATATTGTGAAGAAAAAATATAAGGGACTCTAATGTGATTATTATAAATTAAATTTGTAAAAAGTTGATATTTCATGTTATTTTATTTTTCTACAAGTGAATCCATTGGACACCATTCATGTGATATATTGGTTGATCACTCATTTTTCTCGTATTATGTACTATAACATATAGGATTCGTTTTCTAGCACTGATGGTATAATTAATGACTTTAAAAAATATTGGGAAATTATTTCTAGTAGAGTTGAATCACCAATTATGCAGTTGGGTAAGAAGACATTTTAGTTTTTGTTTAAAATAGTGCATGATATTTTGAGGGGTGAAATTTAATTAGAAGTTATTGAGTTACATGAAATTATGTAATCTTACATTAATCATTTTCTACTGGTATAATAGGTGTAGTTTTCCATCAACAATATAATAGATACCCAAACCATATTTATTCATTCTTACCATATAGAACTAGTGAAACTGAATGAATTAACAACTTAGTTGGGTGATATATTGTCTAAATACTTTATCTGACCGAGTATTTCATATTCGGATTAACCCTTTAACTTTATTAATAATGTAGATAAGATACATTACTTTTGGGTTCATTATCAAAATTCTTATTCCATTACAGTGATTAATAAGTATATATAACATCATAATTATTATTTTTTGACCAAATAAAGAGGTCATTTATTTATTATGAATGGATTTTCAATCTATTTATCACAATATTATTTTTAGGTATTACTGAATTCTTATGAATACCTTCAATAGAAGGAATATAAATTATATGTACCTCATTATAAAATTTTTTCTAACTCATGCTCTAGCAGTGTTCATGGAATCAATAAACATGTATTCCCCTAAGTACCTTGATTCATCATATATGATTTTTTAAATAAATAATTGTTCACTATAAGAGTAATAGAGGACACATAAATCATCTTAGAGTTGTACTAGATATGTTGGGGAACAACATACATTTTAGAAATCATTATAAATTAATCTTTTATAAATTGGATGTTAATGTTTGGGGGAATAATATTTTAAATATTATTTTTAGTTTACTAAAATTTGTTGAAATCATTAATGATAAGGGAAGACCAAATAATTTGTATAAGAATTATATATTGTTCTAATTGGTGGGTTATTATCATGATTTTAGGAATTATTTATTTAATTTGACTTCCTGGATGACTACTCTTTCTGTGAAGTGAGTAATTGTTTTATGGTATTCAAAATTTGATACTTCCTTTGATGAGTTAAAGAATTGGTTGAATTACGTGCCACTTCTGACTCTTCTAGTATCCAGTCAAGGATATTTGGTTTTCCATGATTAACTATGTTGAGGGTTTGGTTTTTTTCTTATGTTGGTATACCATGTTGATATTCTTAGCCCATTCTATCATCATTATCATGAAAATAACTACCCCATAAATGAACTTGAACTCATATTAATTATTATTTATATAAACAGTTAGTGGAATTTTTATATTGTCTGATAATTTACAATCAAATCTAATCATAGATGCTTCAATTATATATATATATATTCATAAATGGATTTGAAATTAAAATTTATATTGTGGGTAAAGAACAAACAATAATTTTATTTTGACATTTTCTACATTAGAGTTTGAGGAAATGTTTTTTTCGAATCCTTGAGTTCAATAATTCTATTTGATGGCCTGAATGAATCATCCGAGTAGTGGATATTGATATCCCTCATTGTAAATAGGTATTTGATATTCAATATGTATTAGACTAAGATTTTTTTGGTGAGTGATCAATTGACATCCCATTTACATGAAATTATTCTTCCAGAAGAGAAACTCAATAATGATTTATAGGACATTATTGAATATATATATATATATGGTGGGAAAATCATTAGAGAGTTGTTTATATAATTATTGAATATATTATTTTTATATAAATATTTTATCATTCCTATATATTTAAAGAACGAAATGATGGGATATTTTTAGAAATTTCATTGGGAAATAATTCTAGTAACAAAAAAACATGTTTTATATTAAGAGGAGAGAATTTTTGTTTCTAGGTATGAAACAAGTCAATGTTGACTTTGTTTCTCATTGTTATACTAGTTAATAAATTATTTATAAACATTTAATTATTCAAGTTTGTATCAATCCCTACTATTTTTTCATAGAAGTGGGAATATATATCTTTATGATATATTCTTAAATAGTGATTTAAACGTTAGTGAATGAATAAAATTTGGGAGGTAATTTACCTTTTGATTTATATGGATCCTGGTACGACCAAGGTTGATGAAATGTAAATTTTATATGTGAATGAATTATTCAGATTTATTGAGTAAATTTGGGGATCCTTTCTACTAGGAATTCTAAGATAACTTATCACTTTTCAATGGGACTTCAAGTGGAAATGGGATCCCAAGTAATGTTTATATGACAAAACATCGTATAATGAATGAAATTACTGATTGTAAAATTCAAATTCTTGGGCATACTATGAACATGTGATCAAGAATTTAATGGACTGTAGGATGGTCATTTAGGATTGTCGTATTTTTTGACAATAACCACTATAATTATTCAATCAATATTGATCACTTTAAAGACAATTATGGTAAACTATGAAAATATTCGACATGATGGTTACACATTAGTGAGGCTTCCCTGGTGGGAATTATTTTTCCTAATAGAAAAAAACATATTCTTTTAATTACTTATAAAATTTAAAAGAAAAATATTCATTTAAAATATTATGTTTACTATTTTTATCTTCTTTCGGAGATTGGTGTTTTGGATCACGTGTTTCTCAGTGATTCCCCTTAATTTTTTCATTAAAGTCTCATGAAACTGTGAGCATTTTCACTAATATACACAAAACCATTTGAGTTTTTATAAAGGGTTAGTAATGTTTCATACCATTTTTATCTTATATCTTCATAGATATTTATCTATAATGTGTTTCTTGTGTCTCAACAAACAAGTTTTCAATATAGTCCATGTCATGTATTTATCATGGATAATCATGTATTGTAAACATGTTTTTCTATGATAATTAAACCTATTTGGATTTGTTATAATAATTTAATTATTCTATATGAGTTATAAATAACATTTTTTTTGTGTATTGTGGAATCATGGTTCTTATTCTTATTCATCATTGGAGTGTGAGGAACAAAGGAAGGTTATGTGGCCACAACTATTTAATACATAGTTATTTAGACATGCTTTATAGGGGAAGAAATGTTTTTAAGGTGGGTGATTTATATTATCCCATCCATATTTATCATGAATTTTCTCTAATTCTTAAGGTATTATCTTATTCTTCTACTCCTACTTATTATTGATTTGATTCATGTTCATATAATTGATAGTCACATTCAATGATGTTATAGAGTTGATGTTTGTCTTTATGCATTTTAGATTCACCTTTTCTCTAAATGAAGCCTATATTACCAACATTGGGAATATACTAACCATATTTTCATGTCTGGTTCCACAACATATATACTTTGGAACCCTATTTTTGACATGATTGATTCCAAATGGTATTTTATTGAATCTATCACCATTCAATTAAAGTGTTGTGTGGATATTGAATCCTCCATAAAAATTACAAATCATTTCTTAGATATTGTAGTTGAGATTCTCGAAGTGATATGGTATGATACAAATTATCTCATTCTTATAAATTTCTCTTTCTTTTTAAATGCACTTTGGATGAGGATTCTCATTGCTAATGGTGAAGCTTCCATGATTGAGAAGGCTTGTTGTGAAAATTCTATAAAAGACATTGAGATATTTCGTCCTCTTCTTATTTGTGGGGCTTATCATCAATATATTAATACATTTGATGTGTTCTTAAAATCCACACTCCTAGTATGGATTAAAGTGAATGTGGATAGCACCTATAAAGACAATCCTGGACCCTTGGGTTGTGGTGACATCTTTAGTGACCAACTTGGCGAATGCAATGATTATTTCTATAAAATATGTGGAATTGCCTCATCCTAGGATGATGAAATTATAAGTGTGATCCATGTTTTTTCCTTCACCAAGAAATACGGGTTCATAAAATTTTGAATTTAAAGTGATTCCACTACGATTTTTTGGTCCATGTCGAGTGGAGTGTTATATATTTCTGTGTCACATACAACCTGATTGATGAATTGTCTTCAATAACTCATAGAGATCAGTTACATTTTCACTCACACATTCCACCAAGATATCACAGTGCGATATGTTATTTCTATTAGGGTTTTCAACAAGGACATAACCTGACTTGTTGACCTTCTTGATGAGAATCTTCCTTTTTTTTATAATGGTTGTAAAAGGGTTCCGTCATTTAGACTTTTCTATTCCCCTGCTTTATTATTAATATATTTTGTGCCTTGGTAATTGACCTAGTCATCACCTCTTAAAAAGGTATTTTGATGTTTGGTTTTTAATTAATGACATGCATTTTCTGATAAAAACCATTTGAAGATGGATTTTGAAATGGTTTTCTAACCATTGAAACCCCATAGAAATTGTTTGATTTAACTTCATTCACATGGGAGACTAGGTAGAGGTGTAAGAAGAACACATTATGGAAAATTATTAGCTCTACATGTGAACGAAGAATGTATTTAAATGTAACAAAACAACTTGAAGAAAGGATGAATAGCCCTTAGGGTATATTCTACTATTCGTCCCATGGGATTTTTCCAGTGATCATTGGATGTTTGGCTTCAAATATTTTATTTAGAATCATTGGATATCCTATACCTTGAGTATCTAATCCATAGTGTTATGATTGGATATTACTTTTCATTCCTTATGATACATTTTTTAATATTTTCATTTTTTACGAAAATTATTATTCATGATCTGTTACGATAAATGATTTATTGATGATAATTTGAAATAGATACATGATTATTCCCTCTTTCATGGAAATATGTTAGAACTGTTTTATAATATTCACTGGATGTTTTTATTCTAGAAATTTTTGATATGAAATTTGGAAAAGATTTGGTTCAATATTTTTTTTGTATTAAGTATAAATGGTTTCATTAATATGGAATTATTATGAAATTTTGGGTGAAATTATACTTTTATTTTATATTATAACCAGTCACTACCTTTGGGTGTGTATATATTTCTGTAATCTAGGTAAATGTATAGGTAGGACACCACTTAGTGATCAAGGATGTAAAATAGTTGTCAGGTCGTTGGGAGTTTGCAGCACTTGATGGATATTTGGATCAAAAATTTTATTTCAGGTTGACACTCAATTTTGGAGATTAATATCAAGGTGTTCAGGCACCCTTTTCTCTGAATTATAGTATTTCATAATTTATATTTTTATATTATGATTTTATTTGTTTGAATGCTTTTTTGGTGAAATCATTACCTATTTAATTTTATCTATTCTATTGTTCTTTTCTATATCCCATGGGGATTTGGAATGCCCTTTGGGTCATGTTAGGATCATATTAGTTGTTGTTTAATAAGGTTATATGACTTTTATGGGGATAAATAGATTCAATATAATAATAATTATAATATACCAAGGTCATAGTAGATGAAATCTAAATCATATGTTTGTAATCCAATCTTGAAATACAAGGTGTAATAATTTAATAAGAAACACATTATCACATAAACATGAAAATATATATCATAATAATATAAAAAATTTATACATATAAATAATAAAATAATGAATATAAATTAAATAAATTAAAAAATATTATATTTAAACAAGAAATTACAATTTTTTAAAAACTATTTAATAAAATATAACTATAAACACATTAAATTTTACTATGTTTTTATGGTGGATATTTCATAATCTGGAATATAATCAATTTATATTCAATAAAAGTAATATCTTACATATTTTTCAATATATTGAAATCAAATTAAATACATAATATTTTCTGAATTATAAATAAATTGTAATTAATTTTATATTTTAAAGTAATTTTTAGATAATAAAAATTTATTATAAATATATATTATTTAAGTATTATCATATTATTTATAAAAAATATTTTAATGTGGTCTCAATAATATCTTAACCAAGCCCCCTTAAATTTAAAATTATAAAATTAACGAATTATGAAACATTCATAATATGAAAGAAAAAAAAGAATATTTTCATAAATAATTTCATAGTTTATAATAACTTTATATATTACACATGTGATTTCTAGATAGGCATTTTATTTTATAATCAAATAGAATCTCCTAAAATTTAGTTTTCTATTTTGACATATTAATATTTAATATTAAATAACATTTAAATTTTTCCAATAATTGTTTTTTATTTAATTATAAAAAAGTAAAAATAATTAGTTTTCTGGATTAAAATTATAACTCCATTCTATTTATGAATAATGTATCATTTTAATTTTTTGAACACTAGAAATTTGTCGTTAAATATAAATTATGTAATATAATGGCTAAAAATTTAAAAATTTGATGACCACAAGAACATTACTCCAGATGTAGGTCGTCATGTTATGGGTATTTTTATAAGACTATGGTTGAAATTTTTAAAATAAAACATCAAAATAACTGTAGTTAATATTATTTTTGAATATTAAATAAAGCAATATGAGTCATTAGGATGTGAAACACATTTTTGTTCATGATTAAACCATTAGGATTTCTTCTATTAAAAATATTATTCACTCCAAGGAATGGGGAAATGAAATTATAAATCTATATTGATTAACACATATCATATATTATTTCTAAAAGGATTCCAATATATAGTGTGTTAGGTGATATATAGTATATATTATTTTTTTATTAACAATTTTATCATTAAACCACTGCATTATATAAAAAATATATCATTCCAAGAATCAATAGGTTTAGTTTATTTTTATAATATCAGTATACAGAATTTATTTTACAATGTTTGTGAACATTAGTTGTAACATCATCCTAATATTCCTTCATTTAAACATATCCCAAGTAAAACTCATCCTCATTACATGGTTAATGAAAACATAATAGAGGGGTGATATTAAATTCCTAGTAATGGAGAAATAAACATAACATCCTTTAACATAGGTTTATATTATTTGAATATAACTTATTAAGAATATGGAATAAAGGAAATTTCCATGGGAGCATGATAAGTGAATAATTAATCCCAAATGATCAAATATATAATAAAGAATAATTATTGTGAAAATATAAAACATAAATAATGACCCATGTGGTATAACAAAGTAACAAATCAAAAGATTGTTGAACCAAAAAAATATGAATTTTTTGATTCAGCATCAAAACATATTTTTTATATTAGATAACACATCAAAACCTATTTCCCCAAGTTTACAACGAATTAAAGTGATGAAAATTTCATAATAATCCAATGAAATATAAAGCATTACCTAATTCATTGGAGTCTAGTACAGGTCCCACCCATCACATAGTTATTAAACAAATAAATGAGTGCCACAATAAAACATCAAATCATCACATCAATAAAACCCATAATTTTGAATGGGTTTTTGAATAATTTTTAAGATGTGTTATATTAATATCTATATAAACTAGGTAAATTGATACAAAATTCAATTAGCCAATATAGTTACATTAAAAGTTATTTTATATACTGATTTATAAATCATTACACAAGGAAAAAATACATTACATCGGACATAAATTAAGAAAATGTAACATAAATATTTTAAGAGATTAAAAATATTTATCAATAGAGTAATCCTATGAATATCAAATAAATTTCTATATATTTTTATAACAAAATTTTAAAAATGAACATTAGAGACATTTTGAAAAAATTTACATGAAAAAATTATCCATTTAGGAAAAATCAACACATAAGAGCATATATTTTATTAAAAAAATATTAAAATTTTGTTTATAATAAATAAATATTTAAATTGATTTTAATAATGGGATCAATTTTCCATATATATTACTAGGGAAGTAATATGTAAATTGATAATAATGAACATATAGAATTTTGAAGCATGATTCTTAAAAAAAATATAACTCAATGAACATATTTTCAATTCCCATAATTCATTACTGTTGATGAAATCATTAAATAAACACAATAAAAGAGTGAGTTATAAAAATGATAATTCAAATCCCTTGAAATTTATCTCTATTACCCAATTGTAATTAAATATCAAACATAATACACCATATAAAATAATAAAAATAGTAAAAAACAGCATGCATGTCTCATGGAATGGAAAAATGAAACAAAAAACCATTACACTTGAACATTATGTCCACAAATGTGCACAATATACTGTATTAAAAATTCATATAAATTTATAACATATATCATAACCAAATTCATAATAGAAATTTTTTATATTTTTATATTTTTAATCATCCTCTATATTTATATTAGTTATATTTCACCTATTTCCCACATAATATTTTTAATGATCTTATACTTTGTATTAGTTTAATTAAACGAGTGTATGTATTTAGTATTCTTCCATATTTATTTATTAAAATATCCCTATTTTTAATAAAACTAATGAAATATACTGATTTATTATGTTCATATTTCCTCTGATTGTATTTTGATTATTTATCTATGAAGATGGAATCTATTATAAGAATAATTTGAGGATTTTATTCCCAAACAAAACACATTTACATAATATCCAAGGTAAATAATGATGTAACCATTATATAATAAAAATACCATTATTTAAATATGAATATCTTGTAATTAATGTAATTATGTTCTCACACTCATCTATGTTATAATGTGTAGCTTTGATCATGTAGGTTGTCAAACCAAGGAAAACATGAATATCAGAATGATTTTGTAATATTTTAAGATTATTTAGTAAAAATATCATTATCCCAGTAGATAAAGGATATAATTTAGTGTTAATTAATATGAGATATTATATTACAATAATTTTTAGAATGATTTATGGATAATAATAAATTACATTAATTGTTTTCCTTCTTTGTATACTTTTTTAAGAAGGTTAATTTTATAATGACTTTTTATAATTTAAATGAATTATAATAAATTATATGTGTATTAAAATAACCTTATTTATAGAAAATATTTCATAATTGACCTTTAAACCAATAGTAAGATAAATAAATGAATTTGGTAATGGAAAATTAATAACATTGATATGTGTTGGTAATAGTCAACACATTTTTTTGTGGGTGGATTTTATTTTCATAGATAATGAGAGTAGAGTAATATTTAATATAAATTAAAATTATACAATATCTAATTTTTTTTAATTATACCTTAAATTACCTTTTAAACTACACTTTTTAAGAAGTAATAAAAAACTAATTGGTTACTTCATGGAGGTAGTAGTCATCACATTCATATGTTTCAATTTTTTTTAATAAAAATAGAAAAGGTGGTTAATAAATGTATCTTATTTATAATAATATATTAGCATAATGTTTATATTCATTTTGGATTTATAAGTTGTCATATTGGCATTTTTTAAAGGATAAATGAAAATTTGAAAATTGAAAACATAAATGAATATTTGGAGATTATGTCCTCAACATATGTATTATATCATTTTTCATGTGTGTATAACCGTTAAGGGATTATGTATTGAGTAGACCATAATCTATTGATTTTAGCAATTACTTTTTTGTATAGTTCGGGTGGAAAATTGGGGGGTTTGTTTTAAGAGGATATGTGGAGAGTAAGGCCCCTATTATAAGAGTATAGGTATGGTATTTTTCTAAACACCATTATGTTTTTAATAATGGAAGGTCATTATATTGGAATATTGATCCAAATTTGTAATATAATGTCTCTTAGAATTTATTATATTATGAATGGAATCATCAAAATGTTCTCACACTTTTTTAAAAAAATTGAGATCAATCGCCCTTAGATATTTCATTATATAATTTTATATTTTACATCTGTAATTATTTTTCACCTAAATAGCATATACCATGTGATTAATGATAATAAAATATTATTATTATATTATTTTCATCTATTGAATGAAAATATTAAATCACTTTAATTAAATAAAATTTATTTAATTGGACAATTTTAAATTTAAATTAATAAGTACATAATGTATTAACAACAATTCCATGAGATTATTTTAACATAACATGTAAAATAATAAATATATGATCATATACTACATCATAACTATATTAAATTTATCATATAAAATATTAAATAGATAATTTTTATAAACTTTTTTCATATATTTCCAAATAAGTCTTATAAACTAATAATTCATTTAATGGAATTGTATGTGTTGAAATAGTATGTTGCATTATTCGTGTAAAACCGATTTTTAGAAAAATATATAAAATTTCATCTTAAGTTAAAATTTCAGTGAAAAGTAAATATAAAATATTATTCATTTCATCAATTTAACATCCAATATCTTATATATTTTATTTTTTAAAAATTAAAAATACAATGAAAACTATATTGATATTAAAATAATATTTGTTATATAATCTGTTATTTTTTCTATAAATCCCAAATGAACCACTAATCAACCTTTTTATAATGATAATAAATCACGTCTTTATAAAAACATAATAAATTTACTTCTATGAAATGTAACTGATGTTTATAAAAAATAAAATTTTATTGAATAATGTTAATTAATTAAAAATAAATTTTTTAATTATACTAAAATTAATGATATATATTCATATAAAAATAATTTGTTCAATGATGATATAGGAATAATTTCTATATAAACAATACCATATGAGAACCATGTATTACCAATGGATTAGATAAACTATTATTAGTGCTTTAGGTGGTTGTTTTCTATCAATTATCATGTAGCACCTTCCAAGAACATGATATTCTCTAGTATATAGATTTTTATCAAACCAAAATTACCTAATATTGGATTAGTATTGTCATTAGAACAACCTTAATGAAGATACCTCTACTTCACTATTAGAAGAATTGGATACAAAATGATGACTCCCACTTTTGAATTCTATTTATTCGTATATACTCTATTGATTTTGTAATATGGTTAATTATATTGTAATTGATATTTTTATTACTAATTTTTTATCATCTATATTTAATATTAAAAATATTTATGGTTTTATGCTTTGGTTATTCTATGGTTTTTGGGACATTGTATTTAATATATTAATTACCTGTTGGTAATTTATTTTGAAATCGATGGGTGTTACATTCTCCCCGTTTAAATAATTATTTCATCTAAATTTTTATCATTACATACAAATGAAGTTTTCTACGTATATCCTTATGATGACTAATGATTTATTTTTCTAAAGAGTTATCAAGCACATTTATTTATTTTTCGTTATGATAAAATAATTATTTTTTCAATTGTTATCCATTTTAGTTAAAGTCATCTATTATTTTGGTGTTATGACATATTTTATTTTTTCCTTTGAGATATTTCTTAGGATTATAGTTAAATATTATAAAAACTTAACTTATGTTATGAAATGTGATTTTTTATTTTCAAAATGTATATTCCACACACACTTATCTCTCACAACTTAGTATACATAAACATAGTGGTGCTAAGGGAAACATTAGGTTCAATGATGATGTCCATTAAAAACACATGTCCTTCTCATAAGTCTAGTGGATATTGATGATCAGGACCATATCGAACCATTCTATAGTAGCCACCTCAACTAATTCATCATATTCCATCTACATTTTATCTCATAACTACATCAACTACCTCAAAAGATATCCACCCATCTCCTCACATGGTTCTTTCATATGCCCTTACACTATATATATAGTACATCCCACGAGGATAATGGTTAGATATGTTTGGGTGTTCAATCCTATTTTTTAGTGCGGGATCATTATGTTCCCAAATAGGTCCTTTCATGAACTATATTATATCTTACACATATTGAATGTCATGAATACGCTAGGGCATCAAGTATTATTCTTCACCTATTACCATACCTGGTGTCACTATGTGACATCAACCTTTTTTCATAAAACCACCATGTCATATTCAATGAATGAGAGTGGAGGGATACTACATTATGCATCCACCAATGATGGGTTCCTTTAAATTCACATGAAAATTTATTTTTTATATTCAGCATTAGTTCATTAATTGAAGGATATAAAGATTACTTATTGGTATCTACTAATATTTCTATCATGTTAATATATATCAATGATAGATTCATGTATTATCTCCCCAACAATTTTTTTCACAGTGATTTTATTAAGGGTAATCTTTTCACGACCCAACCTTGTGGCCCGTGTCGTGCCTACCCCAAACCCGCCTTCCATAGGCCAGGGCTGGAGATTAGCAAAAAAGGCGTAATGTTGATTAAAATTGAAGGCATTTCCTTTTAACCTATAACACACACAGTCTGAACACAAATCAGTAGAGGCAGAAAGTACTAAAAAATAAAAGTAAGGTGTGCTGAAAGTAGGTGGGCTAGTATGCGAACCCAACCAAACAAAAAGTAAAAGTGCATGTAAAAAAGGGAAAATATATCCTAGATCGTCCGCTTGGGAAACCTACCTGAAGGGTAGGTAAATTACTCAATCAACTAGTCCATGTGGTACGTCTCGTCTAGTCCAGCTCCGAGTAGCCTCTATCTGTCACCCTCAGCCTCGATCACTACTGTCTGTCATCTGCACAGAACACAACTAGGCGCGGGTGAAGCCCGTGTAGGGTGAGTATAACAATACTCAGTAGGGGACCCCAAGACCCCTAAAGGTCTCCTATAATCCAAAAAGGATAATCAATATAATGAATATACAATCACGATGTATCAACCAACCCAACATAGTTATATTCCCATACATATACCTAATTTACCTGTCATAGTCTGGATCCAACTCTCGAGTCCAAGAACAACCTAGTCCACACAAGAAGTAAAGTCAAACACCATGATGATAATGGTTGAAATACACGACTCAACACACACAAGTATACATCTTTTTTAGAGTGATAGTGATGATTAGTTGTAGTCACTAATTCATCTAAGCTGTCGGACCCACATAGGACACAAGACCGTCTAAGTTGTCGAACCCACACAAGATAAAAACCCAGATATTTTTTCGGACTCACGTAGGATTAAAGTACAGTAGTCATCGCAGTCAAACCCATGGAGTATTGTGGTACAGTAATCGTCTCATTCGAAGCCATGGTGTATTCCGGTACATTAGTAGTCACTGTCAAACCCACGGAGGACTCTGTCATCTTAGTCATAGCCAGCTCTAGGGTTCCCGCACATAGCACGCTCGATTTCAGGAGGGTCCGCTCCACTAGACAAGTATCAATAACTCAAATAATTCATGAGTTGATGTATCCCATAGTTTCGTCTCATAATAAGGAACCCAACGCGACATATGGGGCGTCAATCAGATGCTCGGTCTGAGAGTTATAAGTATTTCCGCTCCAAGGGCCCAGTTGGTTTCGAGTTCGAACCAACCCATCCATACCCAAATATTGCCAAAACCTTGAGTGTGATATACTGAAACGACCATCTTGATCCAAATAATAGTACTCAACTGACGGTGTGTCGATCGGAGGTTTGTAGCTCATGTTATGGGCGAAAAACCAAAAGTGGTCTGAAGTGGGGGTCTGAGTCTGGTCCGACCTGGCCCAACCCACCCTGAGTCGGTCCGAACCGGGTCGACCCAACCCAGATCCAGTTCTGGCTTGGTATAGTGCAGATCGGCCCAGCGTCTGCAGCTCAGCCCGCGCGAGGGTGGCCCGGCCCGCGCAGTAGGCGGCCCGGCCCACGCGGCAGGAGGCCTGGCCCGACCACGGCTCGGCCAATGGGCTGAGCGCGTTATGCGCAGGGCGCGTGAAGCAGGGGGAACTCGGTGTCTCATAACAGCGGCACCCACAGGCACCGCCCGACCATCCCGGAACCCGCGGATGCGGGTTCCGCTCTGCCGCAGTAGCACGCGAGGGGCGCCGCCTCCCCCAGGCGGCCGACCGGTGTCGGCCCCCGCCTCCATTCGCTGGAGCCACCGCACCTGCAACCCGCACCGCTGCGCACCTCCGCGGGCAATCGATGTCATTTTGGTGGACCATTTTTCCTCTCGTCTGCACCTACTGCCTCCTCGGGTCATGTTCTTTACTATGAAAGCCTCAAATCAGGTTTTCCATTGCATTCACCTGTCTCCCATCAAAATGAAAATCAAGAACAAATTGTTGGAGGGTCTAAACATGTTTGTTAGCCTGTGCCCTCCACGTTAGAATGTCAAATAGTACTCCTGTATATAATTGAACTAGAAAAAAACCCCAGCTTAATCTCTAACAAATCCTAAAATCCAAAACTGTTCTTTAGATCGACATGTTAGGGGTTCGATCTACGGTTGTTGTTTTTATCCAATGGAAAAGAAGAACATAAATGAATGGAATTAAAACTCGAGTTCAAAACCCTACCTCTAATTCAATGTTCTCTTGACAGAGTCGCGGGAATATAATTCGAATACGACCTCGTACGTTGCACCCACCACATGCCGCTGATCCCAGGCTCGAGCGACTTCCTCATTCTAGGTCGAAGCGAAAATCGTTATTCATTGGAGAATGGTGTTCTTTATTGGGAGTGTATTATTCCTCCAAGATTTTTCCTCTTCTACTTAGTACTCCCAACCATGTTTATGCCAAACAATTAAAAGAATTCAATCTCTTCATATAATGTGGGAAAAATAAATTCAAAAGAATTCAAATTGATTAATTAAGTGTGGCATTAATTAATCTTAGGTGTTGGCACTTTAATGAGATAAGATGGAAGGTTTAAAATTTATATGAAGGGAGGTGGATAGATTCAACATTACATTGAGAGAATAGTGGCATTAATAAATTAAAGGTGAGTTGAGGGGTTGGGTGTTCATGTGGCCCCCACCACACATTATCCTCACATGGGTGGTTATGTTGGGGGTCCCACCTACCACATCCCTTTGGAGATAATAACCACCACATAAAATAAAATTATGTAATGAATAATTTTATTTAATTTATTAATAATCGCAATAATTTACTTCCACTCCTGATAAAACGCAATTGAGGTAAAGGTCTCCTTAAGTGAATACCAGTGTTGCGATTTCATTGGGTCCTCAGATTTCAATTCTGAGAACCAGTTCAGAAAATATGAAATCCCGCATGTACGTTTACAAAACGTACCCGAAAAAAACTTCATATATTGATTTTGGGCACACCGGTCCTCAGAATCAGGCACTGTCAAAAACTATGGGCTCATAAAATTCCTTTTTATTAAAAAAATAATTTCCACGAAATTTAAATTTCATTACATTCTCCCCACCTCCGGGATTTACATCCCCGTAAGATATAACAAACACTAAGAGAACAAATGGGGGTCCTGAGCACGCATCTGAGCCTCCCACTCTCATGTGCTCTCTTGGAGTTTCCCGTGCTGCCAGGGAATCCGCACCAGAGGAATCGACCATCCACACAGGACCCACTCTTATCGATCCTCAATCTCCAATGCAGCCTCTGTGAATGTCGCCCTATCATCGATGTCCAGCACCCCATGTTCGATGATGTGGGATGGGTCATGCACATATCTCATTTGATGAGATACGTGGAAGACGCCGAGCACTAGGTCCAACTGAGGTGTAAAGGCTATGCGGTAAGACACCTCCCCTACTCTTCTGAGAATCCAGAATGGTCCAATGAATCATTGAGATAACTTTCTGCCTATGCCAAATCTCTATAGACCTCATCGAGGTGAGACCCGTAGGAAGACGTGGTCTCCATCCTCGAACTCCAGTGGTCTCCATATCCTATAAGCATAGGACTTCTGTCTCCTCTGTGCAATCATCAACTACTCCTCGATGATCTGCACCTTCTCCATCATAGCATTTACCATCTCCGGTCCAACAATTGCCAACTCCCCTGGGTCAGTCCAGCACAGTGTTGATCTGCAAGGTTGGTCGTACAGTGCCTCATAAGGTGTCATCCCGATGGTAGAGTGGTAGCTGTTGTTATATGAAAACACTACCAAGGGAACGTGATCCTACCAACTGCGACCAAAGTCGAGGACGCATGCACGAAGCATGTCTTCAAGAGTATGAATGGTTCTCTTAGCCTGGCCATCCATCTGTGGGTGGAATGCGTTTCTCAAGTGAAGCTGCATCCCAAAATCACCCTACAACCCCTTCCATAGCCGAGAAGTGAAATGGTAATCTCGATCAAAGAATATCATCGAAGACATACCATGAAGTCTTATGATCTCATGTATGTAGATGCATCACAAACCTTCTACTGATCCCTGCTCTCTGATCGGTAGGATGTGGGCCGACATGGTGATTCGGTCGACAATCACCCAGATAGATTCATGTCCTCTGGATGTACATGGAATTCCCATCATGAAATACATGGATATCCCATCCCATTTCCAATATGGGACCTCTAAGGGATGAACTAAGCCTGCTAGAACCTAGTGCTCTGCCTTGACTTGCTGACAAGTGAGGCATCCTGAGACAAACCATGCTAACACCTTCTTCATATCCATCCACCAATGCTGTAGTCTAAGGTCCTAATACATCTTTACCACTCCTAGATGTACCGCTAGAGGGGAAGTGTGGAACTCTATCAACACCTCAACCTGTAGTGTAACGGGTACCATGGTACTTCCTCTGAAGAGAATGACATGCTCCCCACCTTCAGAAAACCAATCAGTTGCCTGCCCTGATGATATCTAAGCACTTCTCATCTAATAGTCAAAATCCCCACATTGTGACACTCTGACTTGATAAAGAAGTGGAGGAGTGACTATGAGAGACTGTAGAAAGACTGCTCCATCTCTATCCACAACGGATATCTGCAACGCGGCCAGCTTCCATGTCGCCTCTCCTATCAGCTGAATGCCTTATCTCTCGCTGAAAGCATCTCCTACAATGTACCCATTCCCAGGAGTATAGAATATCTCGAAGTCATAGTCCTAGAGGAACTCGAGCCATCATTGATATCTCAGGTTCCGGTCCTTCTGTGAGAAGATGTACCTGAGACTCTAGTGGTCAGAGTAGACTATAAAATGCTCGACCGTCAGATTGTGTTGCCACATCTTCAAGGAAAAGACCAATTCTTCTAACTACAGGTCATAGGTAGCATAGTTCTACTTATGTTGTCTCAACTGTCGTGAACCATACGTGATCACTGCTCGCTCCTGCATCAGGACACACCTGAGTCTGGTTCCTAATGTCTCTTAGTAGACTACGTACCCTATGACCTTTTCTGGTAGCCTCTGGATATGCACACTAGTCAATATCTACCTCAACTTCTGAAAGATCTGCTGGCATCAATCTGACCACACAAAGGGTTTCCCCTTCATTGTCAATGATTAAAGCGATGCTATAACTCTAGACAAGTCTATAACAAATCTCTGATAGTACCCAACCAGTACGAGGAAACGCCGCACCTCTGTCACACTCTTGGGTGGCTCCAAAGCAAGTACTGCCTCAATCTTCGGTGGATCCATAGCAACTACAGCCTCCGAGAGGACATGTCCCAAGAAATGAACCTCTCAAATCTAGAATTGGAACTTAGAGAGCATACAATAAATATGGTTCTCTTTGAGTGTATCCAGTACTACCCGTAAATGGCAGGTGTGCTCCTCCTTAGTAGTTGAGTAAATCAGTATGTCATTGATGAAGACTACGAAAAAAACTATAAATTTATGTCTGGAAGATACTTTTCATGAGACTTATGAACACTTCTGGTGCATTGGTTACACCGAAGGGCATAACCAAGAACTCGTAGTGGTCATAATGACACCTTAAGGATGTCTTCCGCACATCATCATCTCGAACTCTTAGCTGGTGATAGCCGGATATGAGGTTTATCTTCGAGAACCATCGTTCTCCCCGTAGCTGATCAAAGAGGTCATCAATCCATGGGAGTGGGTACTTGTTCTTCATGGTCACTTGATTCAGGTGATGGTAGTCAACACACAGTCGCAAGCTCCCATCCACCTTCTTGGCGAACAAAATCAGAGATACCCAGGGTGAAACACTAGGTCAGATAAATCCCTTCTCCTGCAAGTCCTCTAACTATACTCATAGTTCATGAAGCTCAGTTGGAGCCATCCAATATTCTGGATTAGATATCAGTGTTATCCTAGGGTACAGATCAATGTAGAAGTCTACTTCTCTGCGAGGAGGTAGTCCCGGAACGTCGTAAAGGAAAACATCCACGTACTGATCCACCAAAACAGGAAAACTCAGACTCTGTGCGTCTACCACTCCAAGGATGAGACTAGCCAACTGATATGTGATCGGTTTCCCCCTCCTCTGCGTAAGTCCATCCAATGCTGCAAAGGCTCCCTTATCATTACTGAAGGTGGACATGGTCCCATCCATGTGGATACACCACACTTTGTGCCTAATACAGTCAATATGAGCATGAACATTGTATAACCAGTCCACACCCAAGATGACATCATAAGGCCTTGACACCATGACAAGAAGATCCCAGCCAAAGATAACACCTCCTAGAGTAAGCTCACACTTCCGGTACAAGTGCGTAATCGTCGAGAATGCTCTTGTAGGAGTCTCTAGCTATATGGATCTAGCCAACGGATCCGTCGGAATCTTCGAGATCTGAACGAGGGTAGTGGAAATAAAATAATGACTCACAGATGTGTATATAAGAACTGCAGCGAAGGTGGAGTAGACACATATAGTACCTCGAATCATCTCATGTGTGTTGTGGTCCTAGGCATCGACAGCCTGGAGTTATGCCCGCCTCTGTCCGCCATCTCCCTGTGGTCGGGGAGGACCTCTTGGTGGTGGTGCTGGTAGATCCTCAAAATATCATCCACCACCTGCTGTTTGGCCAACTCCTCTTCCACATTCGACTCCTCCTTGAGGAAACCATGGTCGAACCTCTGCCTCTACCTGGGAGGTCCCTCTACTGTCTGCTTCTCATCTGCATGGAGGGTCAAAAAGTTATAAGCCATGTGGACTTGCCCACTACATGCATAGAACTGGCTGCTCCTTGTATAGCTGGATCTTTCTCGTGTGCCCCACACAACCGAACCTATATCCTGGGGTCTCCCACTTGATGTCCTGGTCTGCATGGACCTCTGTGTCATCTGTATACTGCCGGCTACAGAATACTTCGCTACGTGTCATCCTGTGGTGGGTCTTTCCACTGGTGACTGCTCAGTGAGAAAACTATCCACTAGAAGTGCTCGCTCCAACACCCCCACCTGCGTCCGGATTCTAAGGGGTATCATCAAAGACCTGATCTCATGCTTGAGTCCCTTCTCGATGGTTTGGGCCTTGAAAATGGGTCTCGTATAATATCCATGGAGTAGCGTGAGAGGTCAGTGAACCACACAATGTACTGAGCTACGGTCATGCTGGCTTTCTGCAGATTAAGTAACTTCTAAATCTGCACCACACAAAGGGTGGCTGGAACAAACTCTGAGCGAAAGAGACTCTCAAAGTCTGTCCAAAGTAATGATGCCTCATCATGAACCAAAAGAATCAGACTCCACCATCTGCCTTCCGCTGCATGCAAGAGACTTGTGGTAATAATCACCTTGATGTTGGTTGGTGTCCCTACCATTATGAATACTCTCACGACAGCCTCAATCCAATCCTCAGCTACCAATGGGTTTGTCTCTCCCCGGAACCTAGGTGGCCTCTGGCACTAGAACTCGTGCAATGCACTCAGGCACCGTGCACTCTATGTAGTTGGATCTGGTGGTATCGGTTGCCCAGTGGGTAGTCGTACCGCTAGTACCTCCACTGTGATGTGGCCCTACACCGAGGCATCATCGCTCGGTGGGCTACCATCATGTACAAAACTCAGAACCCTAGTCGGCTGCCTTCTTGTGTCCATCCTGAAAAGAAACAGATGCACCCTGGTAAAAATAGTATACCTGGAGAGCTAACACAAAGTAATCATGAAGAAAAACTTTTTCAAAGGAAACACACATGCAATAAGTATTTTCATGCATGTAGTCGGAGATTAGATTTCAATGTCCTAGTCTATGGATACGTCGGCCGCCGCACCAACACTGGTTTCACTAATCTGATAACCACACTCAAAACCCTTAACACTACTTCCGTTAAAAGAATAATTTTCTAAGTTCTACGGTAGAACTGACTCCTATGATACCAATTTGTCATGACCCGTCTTCAGGTTCCGTTTCGTGACTACCCCAAGCCCGCCTTCCATGGGCCAGGGGCTGGCGACTTTTACCAAAGGTGTAATCCCAATAAAAGGGAAGTGATTTTCTTTTAACCTATAACACACACACTCTGAAAACAAGTAGTAGAGGCAACACGTACTAAAATAGAAAAGTAAGGTGTGCTGAAAGAATGTGGTCCAGTATACAAACCCAACTGAAGAATATGTACAAGTACAAGTAATAATAGAAAATAGCTACTAGATCGTCTGCTCGGGAATCCTACCCGAATGGTAGGTACCGAACTTGATTAACTAGTCTCTGTGGTATGTCCCATCTAGTCCAGCTCTGAGCATCCTCTGTCCGTCTCCCTCAGACTTGATCACTGTTGTCCGTCATCTGCACAGAACACAACAAGGTGCGGGCGAAGCCTATGCAGGGGTGAGTATAACAATACTGAGTAGGGGACACCAAGACCCCCGAAGGTCTCCGAGACTCAAAAAAAGAATAAACTACAGAAGAAAGATACAATCACGAAGTATAAAAAAACCCTACTTAGGTATATGACCATACATATACAAAAGTTACCAGTCACAGTCTGGCTCTAACTATAGAGCCCAAGCACAACCCAGTCCACACATGATGTAAAGTCAAACACCATGTTGATAATAGTTGAAAAACATGACTCAGCTCACACAGGAATATATCTTTCGTAGAGTAATAGAGATGATCAATTGTAGTCACTGATTCATCTATCTTGTCAGACCCACAAAGGATATAGGGCCAGCTACGTTGTTGGACCCACACAGGATACAAGACCATCTATTCTTTATCTAAGCTATCGGACCCACACATGATACAAGACCAGATAAGCTCTCACACCCACTTAGGATACATGACCAGCTATTCTGTCGGACCCACGCAGGATTGCGATATAATAGTCATCACAGTTGAACCCATAGAGGATTCCGGAAGAGTAATTTTCATAGTCAGACCCACAGATAATTCTGTTATAGTAGTTTTCACGGTCAAACCCACGGAGGATTTCGTCATCTCAGTCGCAGCCAGCTCTAGGGTTCCCGCACACAGCACGCTCGATTCTAGGAGGGTTCACTCCTCAAGAAAAGTATCGATAAATTAACGTAGTATTGATTTCATGTATCTCGTAGTTCCTTCTCATCATAAATAACCCAACGTGACAGGTGCTGCGTCAACCAGACGCCCAATCTGAGAGTTATAAGTGTTTCCACTCTGAGGTCCTGATTGGTTTCGGGTTCGAACCAACCCGGCGATACCAAAACTTCTCAAAAATCTTGAGTGTGATATACAAAAACTACTGCCTCAATCCTTGTAATCCTATTTAACTGACGGAGAATCGATTGGAGGACTGTATGTCATGTTATGGGTGAAAAACCAAAAGTAGTCCGAAGAGGGGGGTCTTGGTCCGGTCCGACCTGGCCCAACCCGCCCTAGTTCGGCCCAAACCAGGTCGACCCAACCCAGAACCGGGTTGACCCCAACCATTTCTGGGTCTGGCCTGAATTCGGGTCTGGCCCGGTGGCTACGGCCCAACCCACTTGTGGGTGCCCCAGCCAGAACGAAAGGCGACCCGACCCAGAAGGCTGGCAGCCCGACCCGCGTGGAAGGCGGCCCAGCCCGCACGGCAGGCAGCCTATCCTGGCTGCGGCTCAGCCATCTAATCAAGCGTTTTATACACAGGGTGTGTGTAGTAGGGGTGGGCAGTCCCACGGTGTCCCGTAATGGTGGCACCATCTGGGACCGCCCAGCCTCTCCAAAACCCGCGGATGCGGGTTCCTCTCTGCCGCTTCGTCTGCTGTCGCAGCGGCCTTCTGCCGGCGGCACGCGAGGGGCACTGTCGTGCTGCTCTATAGTACATCGGGGTTGTTCTGGTGGTCTGCTCTTCCTCTCGTCTACACCTATGACCTCTTCGGGTCTTTTTCTTCACTGCGACGGCCTCAAATCAGGGTTTTCATTCCATTCATCTATCGCCCATCATACCGCGCATCAAGAATAAATTGGCGGAGGGTCCGAAATTGTTCATTAGCCCGTGCCCTCTGCATTAGAGGCTCAAATAGTAATCCAACATATAATTGAACCACAAACAAACCCCAACATAATCTCTAACCCATCCCGAAATAAACATCCATTCTATGGATTGACATGTTCAGGGGTCGATCTGCATTTGTTGTTCTTATCTAATGGAAAAGAAGAACTTAAAAGACTGGAATTCAAACTTGAGTTCAAAAACCTATCTCGATTTCAATGTTTTCTTGACGGTTTCAGGGGATGTGAATTCAATGATGACATCATACGTTGCGCTCGTCACACGCCACCGATCCCATGCTCGAGCTTCTTCCTCTTTCTATGTCAGAGAGGACGACATTCTTCGTTGGATAAAGGCGTTATTCGTCGAGAAGGAATTATTCCTCCAAATTGTTCTCCTACTCTCTTTAGTTATCCCAAACAATTTTATGCCAACAAAATTAAAGGAATGTAATATCTTCTTTTAATGTGGTCAAATTTAAATTTAAAATAATTCAAATAGATTAATGAATTGTGGAATTAATTAATCTTAGGTGTTGGAACTTTAATGAGAGATGATGGAAGGTTCAAAATTTAAAAGAAGGGAGGTGGAGAGTTTCAACATTAAATTGAGAGAGTAGTGGATTTAATTAATTAAAGGGGAGTTGAGGGGTTGGGTGTTATTGTGGGCCCTACCACATACTATCCTCACATGGGAGGTTATATGGAAGGGGGGAGGGCCCCACCTCCAGCTTCCCTTTGGAAAAAATAACCACCACATAAAATAAAATTATTTCACAAAAAAATAATATTAATTTATTAAGAATCCCTATAATTAACTTCCACTCCTGATAAAACACAACTTCAGTAAAGGTGTCCTTAAGCAAATATCGTTGATGTGATTTTATCGGGGTCTTAGGATTACAATTCTGATCCCTTATTCAAAATATATTAAACACCGCACGTACATTTACTAAAGGTACATGAAAAAACTTCAGAAATCGATTCTGGGCACACCTGGCCTTGGAATCAGGCATCGTCAGAAATTGCAGGCTCGTAAAATTCCCATGTATTTAAAAATAATTCCATGGAATTTCCAGGTCTTCACAAATCTAAATATGATCAATGAATATGGATCATATTTTTTATTACTCAGTCCATTACCAAAATCACTACAATTACATCAAATTGACTTTTACTACGATTTATATTCCAATTGACATATATTTAATAGTAAAATAAATTTGAAATTATATTTTTATTTGATAAAATATCATAGAGGTAGTCAATATAGAAAATAATCTAGAAATCTTAGACTATTTTGAATAAATATACATTATTTTAGGTTTTTTAGTGGTAATTTATTTATCATAGTCCAACTCATTTGTAGTAGTTGTATAATATCCACCTTTCCCCCTTATTGTTGTGGCTATTCAAATGTGTCATCCATATCACCCAAGGATATATGAAAATAACTTGTATAATGTCGAAATATTCTACACTTAATACATTATACTATTAGTGGTGCTTTTTAATATATGTTTTCCACTAGCATCATGCTCACAACCTTATAAATTTCATGTGGATTTTTGATTCATCATCTTCCCGTTTTCTACAAGTATTACATCATTTAGATCCCTTTATAGAATCATGTTCGTAATTCTTAATATATTTTTTATATAGGACATTGAATATTTCCTGAATCATAAACATTATTTCTTGAATATTCACTAGTATCCATCATTATCATCTTTAGTGTGCAAATATTTTCACTATGGTTTAATTAATAAACATATTTCATGATGGTTTCTATTACCTAATTTCCATATCTCTCAATTCATCATCAATTGTAATGGTATTATCAATATGTTAGTTACTACATTATACCTCACAACAATTGCTAACTCAGTTCATTCTTGTTACAACCATCACTAAAACTAAAATGGTTTTCTTGATTGATAATGTTTTATGATATGTTGGAATTATAAGAACTATAAAATGAATTCAACATTAAAATAACTATTTTATTTACATTGTAATGTTTTTATACAATTATATTAGTTTTACTAATATAATTTCTTGTTTAAACTTGTTTATCTTATATTTGGATCTCATAATATTCATAACGTTATCCATCAAAGTGTCAATGTAATCAATCCATTATTAAATTTTGTAGAGTATTATGATCTACCAAATAATATCCCTATTTCATAGAAATCCATTTGTTAAATTATATGCCCACATATTTAGCATCATAGGGATGATAGAGTCAATTTCCAACCAAACATTTTTTTGTTTTTTTATCCATATATTCATCTCTACGATTGCTACATCAAACTAAAATTATTTATAATAGGATTTATTTCTCAAAAAAACTATTTACTTAAAAAATTAATAATATTTCTATATGTAATCATATATTTATACTCATTTATTTTATTCTAAATAATGTTATATATCCCTAATAACTGATATAAAAAATCTCAAAAAATACTTAAATTTTCACAAAACTACCATTTCCAACCCTAAACCGATCACCCGGGCCGATTTCTGGAAAGACCCACGAGGTGTTCTCAAAGCTCCCGGGATAGAGACAAGCTATGAGGAGATCATAAGATAAAATGGTAACAGTTTAACCCAATAAAATAAAAAAAATTAATAAAAGATAAAATCAAACACAATATGATGTCCAAATAATAAATTATTTAACTTTATAATTAAGGAAACAAAAAAAAGGGAACAAAAAACGATACCAAAATAACCATATTGAACCTAACACCCAAGACACCTACATGTGACCCAAAGGTTCACTCATTAATCTATAATTACCCTTCCGTGAGGAGATCAAAATCAATCTGAAACCTATATCAGAATATAAAAAAAATATAAAATAATAGGAACGAGTATTATATCTCCGAAGGCATGCTCAAATAATTTTATTTTAAATTCACAAATTTAAACTAAGGAAAATTTGTTTAATGGGTTTTAAATACTATTATGAGGATAATGTTTCTGCATGTTTCATTTTAAAGAAAACAAATCACAATTACAAACCATTTCCCTCATGATATTAAAATAATGCTCAAGGGAGAAGTGGTAAAGGGATGAAATAAAAATCATTCATTCTTCATAACTATGGAGAATGGGAAATACATTTTTATTCCAAAAAAACTCTTCTTTAAAACCTTTTACCCATCCACAAATTCACTATTTTTCAATATAACACTAAAACCATATATAAGAAATAAATTCTATACAAAAGGAAAATGAAACTAACCATAATAGTATCAGAGAAACATGAGAATACCATGAAACACATGGGAGAACCATATAATACTATACATGTGGATCGCCCAGAAGGCATGCCCAACATGATGGAATCATAACTCTCAAACGGCTACTCATTGCCTTACCTGGCCTGACCGTAGGGCCCAACCCCATAGAAATAATAACAAGATAATATCCTTGTATGGGCCATTATCTAGTGAAATAACATAAACTAGAGCAATTTTTTTTTCAGAATTCTTCTTTGATATCCTTGGTTCCCAAGTTATTTTCATAAAGGGGTGTGGCCAAAAATCAAGCAATAAGAAAAATACAAATTTAATCACACATATCACACAAAAATGAACCACCTGATCCACCTTGACAAGTAGCCCCATGAATTAATAATTTATCACTCATGGGAGGTCTCATACAGAGGACACTCCCATATAATGGACAACCAACAAGTAAAGTGACTCACTCCAAGAAGGTTTTTCCAAATGAAAACTTTTAATGAAAATTCCAGAGGGGCCTCATGTAATTTCCTCAAATCAGAGCTTTTACTTCAAGTTAAAAGAATAAATTTTCTATACCCAAAAAAAATAGAAATCCATTATGAAAAATCCACTCACCATTTCTAATATCACATTATCATTTATAAAACAATACCATTCATTTTTGAATTAAAAAACTTATAAAATCAAACTGATCAATTTAACAAATAGTTAGTGTGAAATAAATTTCACATCCACATCACACATTCAAGGAAATTAAGGAAAACATTTTATTTCACACGAAAAAATCATTATAATTAGGAAACGTCACTATTTAACAATTAAGGTAGGTTAAAAAATTATGTAATAAATTAAATATCATCTTTAAAGGTGTAATTCAAATGTAACTTACCATCTTCTACTTCATATCCAACAACGCCTAGCTGGTAAGACTGCACAAGGGTTCCCCAAGGCATGAATAGCTTCAGTGAACCATAAGATAAAAAAAATGAAAAAAAACAATAAACTCTTTCCATGAAAATCAGATAACATATCCACTAGAGTTAGGTAGAAGAGAAAAAGTGAGAGAAATTAAGAATGTAAGAATAAAGAAACCATAACCTTTCGATTCATGTAGATAATCACCAATGAATCCAATTGAATTCCTCTTAGAGGGTATTGAATGTGATAAAATCCCCCATGGATAGCTCTTAGGTCGAAAGAGATTGTATGTGGGAACCATTAGGGTTTAGGGTATAAAAATCATGAATATAACTATTTTTAATGACCTGGACAAGCCGCATGATTTGTCTATACGGCTTGTTGAACCACGAAATAGCCATGTGACCACCTCTACTAATAGGTCTTTATTTTTCACATGAAACCAACAAGGTCTAAATAGATGTTTGGTAGCCATGTGTTTGCTAATGTCTCACCCAAGAGCTTGTGAATGGTTACATGGGAGAGTGTTCAAGGTTACTAATAACAATGCTCAAGTGTTTTTACATGAAAAACACTTATTTTCTCTAAAAACTCAAGGATAATCACAATAAGGAATGATATTCCAATGATAATAGAGATGAACACCCAAAAAATTATACCCCATCACAATCTAATCCTATGAAATTAACCGAGGATCAAACCTGAATCGAAATCAAAGTTGAATTTTAATATCCAGGTGTGACAATTCTCCCCGCCATAATGATTTCTTCCCTGGGAAAGCTTTCTAAAGGCTTAAACTGACTGAAAAAACAACAACTACTTTATAAATGAATGATATTTCCACTGAATAACAAATAAAAAGGTTAAAAAACACAACAAGTGAGGAAAAGGAAAAAAATATAAACTCATGAGACCAAAACAAACTCTCTACTATGTGCCATCCACCCCAAAGATATAACCACCTCTTATTGATCAATCAAAACAACCATTGAACTTCCACGGCGATGAACCACCCTCAAAACATGAACACCATAATCATCACCAAGAAGAAATCAAACCATTAAGCAAAAACATGATACGTGGAATGAAACAAAGATACTATCATGGGGAGGCCTGAATGGACTCCCCACCTATAGAATTGAACGAACACTCGAGATAGAATCAAAATACACACATGGGGAGGTCATAACTGACTCCACACTATATGAACCATTGTAATTAATCAAAATAAAAAACCATCCTATATATACTAAGGACTACCCCACCAATAACAGGGAGGGGAGGGAAGGTTCTAACTATCATGGAATAAAATAATCAACCTAAAACATACTAACAACTACACACCCCATGAAGGACTCAAAACAACCCACCCATAATATTTACACCAACATGCTACACAAGGGCCTTTTAAATAGTCATACACCTTGTGAGGCACAACCACTAGGATTTTAGAAAAACGATCTAAACACATCCTTATATCCATTGAAATAATCTAACACCCAACATGACACAGTATTGGAATGACTTCCATACACCCCTGACCACCAAATGTGACCAATAATAATAGAAGAGCTACTCCAGAGGATTAAATTGTATATATTTTCCATGATGAGAATAGAACATAGACCAAAGACTATCACAATGATGCGCCTCTCCTAAATTAATTCTAGATTCACTCTGGAACCAATGGCTAGAGATCTAATGAAGGAAGCATCCCATTATTTATAGTTACATATTAGAAACCCCCAAACCAAACACACAGAAGACAATTTCACAAAACACAATTACATTAAAATAGAAGTTCTAAAAAGATCAACAACAACCATTAATTTTATTTTGAAAATAAACAACACAAAAGGACACTAGGAACAACTATTAGATCCAAAGAACATTACAATGGGAGGGAAAACCAAAAATGGATCACTATCATTTCCCTGATCTTTTCAACTCTATTGGGTACCTTTGAAGAGTTGATACTAGATTCACGACACATCTTTGAAAAACCCAAACCTAACCACTACATGTTAACCATGATTTCATAGGCATAGAAGGTTATTTGAGAAATTGTTGATATCAACCCCTTATAACTGATCTTACCACACTAGTGACATATCCTGATATTGTGCTCTATAGAGGTTTATGAGGTGTATGAAGGCCTCATAAATTTATAACCGAAACCACCAGTATTAGGAAACATTCCATTTTTTCTCAATAGATTATCCTTCACCAATTTTATGAAACATAGTAAGGGTATGTATCTTTATCCTTCCAGCATGAATCGCTTCAACATAAAAAGTCTCACCTACCCACAACAGAAAAAGCATTCAAGTTATCCTCTACCACCTTCAAATGCAGCTCATAATGGATCCCAATATTGATGTTTCAATCCATCACATGATCATTTACAACATACACTAGATAATAAAAAACCATCTTTGTGAATTTTCGATAGAATTCAAACACCCATCTAACCCCTTATTAAAGTCAAAACAGCTCATTATTCTTCATCAACTTTATTACCCCAGAAAAATATTATGGGATGAATGATGAATTAATGAACATCCATGAAAAATCATTACAATAATTTGTTAAAGACATATACATCCACCATTTCTAGGTTAGAACTCTGACCACAATTGTAGGAAGAATTATCTTTAATGACACGAGAAACTCAAGGGAATTGAAGTCTCTATCATTCCTCCACATAAACTCCTTAGCCATGAGATGATCCATTTGACTATAAATGAGAAAATTATTCCACTTCTAGAATTAAAAAATGTAGTCTAAAGTTTGATCAAATGTAGGGTTGTGAAAATTTTATCTACTCAATAGTACACTTAGGATATCCAACAGATCATTTTGTGGTCGGGAACTAGGAAATAAGGAAGTATAGAACCTAATAAAGACTAATCCAATAACAAGTATTCTATATTTAAAACATCATAATAGATAGAGAATTCTTAAAATATAAGGGAAACACCACACCATTACAGTATATCTAAATATTAAGTTTGTTTCCTTTAAAACACTTATGAAAATAAAACAAGATTAAAATATTTCACACCCACCAATGGTGACCCTTTGGGCCTCACACATACACATCCTTATTCCATACTAGGAACCAATCAACATTATCATAAAAATCCTTATGTGTGATCACTCACAAAAAAAATTCTAAAAAAAATTCAACAAAAAACATTTTACTCACACTTCCATTTCAAATATCATAGATGTTTTTCTAGAAAAACAGAAACCATTCAATTTAATACCCATTTACAATAATTTCACATCAAAACTAAGACATTGTATTCATTTCAAAATTTTATAAATCATTCCAAATGTTCAATATCCACCTAATAGAGACCAATTTCTAACTCCATGTAATTATTTTCAATGTATCTTATTGCATTAAAAATAATTTTCATTATATCAATTTGTTCGATTTTAAATATTTTTCTCCAGTTTAACACATTCTATTAAACCACTTCTATGTTTCCCCAAAAATTAACTTTATGAGAATTGTATTTTTTGAAACGTATATTGATGTATGTTATGAAAATCCATTTTTACAACCTTTAAAACAATTAAATTACCATTTTAAAATCATATTTTCACAATTCCGAAATAGGAATCTGCAAAACAATTTCAATAATTAATGAACACCAAAGATGGTTCACAAGGGGAAAATAGTGTGATGAATTACTTGGTCATAAAGATAGAGTCCATATTCAAATTACACCATCATTGTGAGGAGTTGTTTAGGACCATGTACATTGATCGACATGTGTTGATAGACCCTACAATCATACAAAGAAAAATTTCCCATCAACCTCATTATTTCCCAACACTGAATAACCCATAAGAACTAATGGATACTAATAGACCAGAACATCCCATGGTAACATGAGGTTTGGAACAAGAAATGTTTCATGACATATTTCTAATTACTATACCTCGATCCAAAAATATCATACTCCATCTACCTTAACATCCTCAAATATCAAGGGTGGTCTTAAAATAATGGTCCCCAAAATAGCCTAATATCCTATGATTTGATTTTATCATGAACCAACCTGGATCAACCCCAAAATAGTCACCCGGTCTAATTCTCCGAAAGGCCCGAGAAGAGATCCTAATTCTCTTGGGCTAGAGATAAGTGACAAGAGAATCATTAGATAGAATGGGAATGGTTTTTTGTAATAAAAAAACAATGAAACTAAATAAATTAAAGATAAAACCAAAACAAATATGATTTCCATAGATTACATTTTTTAGATTTATAATTGGAAAATCATGAAACTGAAAAACTAATAATAAAAAATAACCTAGCTGAACCTAACACCAATTACAACTCCTTGGTACCCCGAGGATCACTAAACCATCAAAAACTACCATCTCTCAAGGTAGTTGAACTCAAGTTATAACCTCTATAAGAAACAAAAAAACCAGATAAACCGATCGACGTGAGTATTAAAACTTAGTTAGAAGGAAAAAATAATTATATTCCTAATGCATATCCTTTAAATAAATAAAAATTGATTATCAAGTATGAAATACAATATATATGTATAAATGTTCTACACTTTTCATCTTAATGAACAGAAATATGAATTTCAAAAGGCTTCCATATTTCTGTTAATACAAGGCTCAAGGGGGAATGGAGAAGGGGACCAAATAAAATCATTCATTCATTATAACTGTAAAAAGGGGAAATTCTTTTTCATTCCAAACACTCATCTTGAAAACATTTTTAACAAGAAACATATTAACCATTTATTAAGTAAACAAAAAAACTATTTACAATAAATACAATTCTACACAAATAGGACAATGAAACTAACCATACTAGTATCGGGGAAACATAGGAATGCCTAGGATCTCAAAGGAGAACCACAACATACTATATATGCAACTCCTCTTGATGTAATTCCATATACAATGACATCATAATGCCCAAATACCAGGTTTCCACCATACCTAGAGTAACAGAGGGGCTATATTTCATAGTAATAATAACAAAATAACTTCCAACCATGGGCCACTACCTAGTTAAATAACCATGTCAAGTGTAACAAATGGTCTCAGAATTTCACTATGTTATTATTGGTTTTCATGTTAGGTTTAGAAAAGGGTGTTCCAATAAAATCAAGCAACAAGAAAAATACACATGTCTTCACACATATCACAAAAACTTGTCCCACCCCAGTCACCTTGAGGAGTACCCCATACATTAAAAAACTTATCACATAATAGTGGTATTATATCAAGGACACTCCCATCTCATTGTAAAACAATATTTAAATTTACTCACACCTATAAGGGATGTCCAAATTAAACATTTAATAAAAATGAAAAATGATCCTCATGGAATTTTAACAGATTAAACCTTTTATAATAAAGTACCTGAAGACATATTTTATAACAAAACGACATATAAATATATTTTTTAACACCACTCTAAATTTTTAATATTAAACCATAATTTATAAAACCAAAACCTAAATTTTAAAAATCACAAAATACATAACAAATCAAACCAGTCTATTTAAAAAACACTTATTTTGAAAAACCATTCAAAACCACATCACACAGTCAGGTCAATTGAGAAAAAAACATTAATTTGAAAAAATTCATTATAAAAATGAAAAATAACTATTTAATAATTAAAGTTAGTGTAAAAATAAATAAATCAATGAAATAATTATATTAAAAGAGATTTGAAAAGGGATCCTACATGAAACTGTATTTTCTCCAACAACGCGTAGCTGGGAAGACTCTACAAGGGTTTTAGGAGGCAAGAAAAAACCCAAAGAACCATAAGATGGAAAATACCCATAAATATGGGCCACCCTGGTCATGAAAATAAACCAACATGGCCACTAAGGTTAAAGAAAAAGATGATAAGGGAGATAAATAATGAAGGTTGAGGAACGAAATCCTACCGTTTCGATTCTAGTGGAGAGTCCCCAAAAAAATCCCTTTAATCCATCTTTAAGGGTCTTGGATGTTACAAAATCCCAATTTGGAGGTTCCTATAACAATTAAATATTAATGGGAGAAAATTGTTGGTCTTGGGTAAAAAAATTAGTTTGAGAGATAGTGATTTTAATTACATGGACATTCTACAGGGTTAGTCTGCATGGTTTTTCAAAGCTTGTAGTGACTGTGTGATCTCCCATACCAGGGAGAATACCAAAAACATGTAAAACCCTCATAATAATACTACCCATATGGTAGCTATGTAGTAGATACTGTCTCACCCAGGTTCTTCCACACAGTTACTTGGTACAGGGCACATAGTTACTATTAACCCTGCGCTAGTGTCTTCCCACCCAAAACAACTATTTTCTCCAAAAACACAAGGGGAACCACATTTAAAAAATATTGTAAAAAGATAAAGGAGAATAAAACCATATATATTCATACCCATAAAACTTTTTTCCCAATAATAGAACAGAGGATCAATCCGGAATTCAAACAAAATATGAATTTAAAAAATATTGTGTGGCATAAACCTTAACTTTGTTACCAACTATGAATATTATGAGGCAAAAAATTCATGTTAACAATTTTAGATTATAATTACATAGAGTCATAAGAACATTTCATATAGAATAATAGGTGATCTTGTATTCAAATATAACACTTTATAAATATTGAAAAATATGATTCTTAAACCATGAAGTAATGAAAAAAGCACAGTTCCATATCAATTATGTGTTCCACTAATAAAAACACAATATTTTGGATACATAATAATCATTATATTACCATTATGGGTTGGGAATAAATACCAATTTCCCACAATGTATCAACCATCACAACCAATTTCACACAATGGATTATGCATCCTATCTTGTTTCGAATAGATGATTGGTAATCACAATATTATTCCAATTTTTGGATTCAAAAGCCCTACCCATTCCTCAATTATATCATAATATTTGAACCATTTACTTGGAAATATAAATATATATAGTTTCCACATCTCAATTTAATATTTAACAAAAACCTTTTTTGAAGATGAAAACATCATATCATCTTATAATTATATAAATAATATAATAAGTGCGTTTAAATTTTATTTTGAAATATATAAAAAAAAATCCAGATAAACCACATAAATTGATACTAAATTTCATTACTTGAGAGTGGAAAAATATAATATCAATAAGATTTTTATTTATAATATATAACACTATTTGAAAATATATTCATTTTGAGATAATGGGGGAAAAATACAAATCATAATAAAGAGTTATATGATTATGGTTGAATGTATAGAATTAATGTCACATTTATTTATATAAATATTATATTGAAACAAATAAATTTTATAATTGGTGGTATGTGGAAACAAGGACTTGAATTAATGATTCATTTTAATGATTTATACACTTAATAAATTAGGCTTTATTCAAATCCTATTGAAATTTTATTAAGAAATATTTTATGTGGAATGTGATATGAATTGGAAACTCATTTTACATATATGGATAATTATGGACAATATTTTATTAAAGGAAATCAATGAATAGAGTGAAGTTTTATTGTCGAATATCAATATTATCCTTATAAATCAAGGAATGTGTTTTGATTTTCCATTTTACCATACAAGTAATTGAATTTTTGAAACAAAATAATATAATAGAGAGTTTATGAAATGATATGTAAAATAATAGTATATATATTGTAGTTAAAATTTATGGATTAAATTTAAGAGTTAATACACCAAATAAAATAAATCACATTTTTTCTACCATCATACATGTCTCATAGGGTTGAAAATAGAGAAAAATAACCCTCACCATTAAACATTTCCACCACTAATGAACTCTTTCCTCTTGTATAACAATTATATATAACATATTAATTAATTTTAAACTAATATTCATATAAAAATATATTTATAAATTCCAATTTTAATAATTATTAAAATGTAAAATAATTTTGTTTCTAAAATTTACATTCATTCGATCTTTATATTATTTTATATTAATACAAGATTATAATGATAAATATGAGTTTTCGATATTCATAAATATATCATAATTACAATCTCATTAATATTAATATAGTGGAGTATTAATGATTACATGTAATTTTAGAATATCCTTTGATGTGTTTTTCATTCTCTATATTTGAAGATGAAATTAATAATAAACAAACAATGGTGATTTTATTATCCAATTAATACATGTTTTATAAATTAATAAGTCTAATATAGATATACCCATTATAGAAAACAATTGTAGATATTAATATCATTTATACCAATAATTGTTTTATATTATTTATCCCTTATATAATCACATATAACTTATCATGTAGGTGGCCAGAATGACCCAAACATGAACATAAAATCCATTGCTTGTTATTATGATGTGATCTAGTTAAATTTTAAGTATCCAAGAATCATAATGATATAATTTATTTCTTATTAGTGTGATATATTATAATTACAAATATTTTTTGTGAAGAATTGATGTATATATTACAAATATATAAATTTTTTCTCTTCCTAGTATGTATTTTTAAGATAATTAATTTTTTAATGAATGTTTATCAATTATATCATTAATTGGTTATTATGCCCTAAACACCAATACATTACTCATATAATTAACCTGATATTTATCTTTTTACCCAATTTAAATTTTTATTCACATTCCATTAATGGTGATAATAAAAAAATTATATATCATTTCATTGTGGAAGGAATCCACATGTATCTTATGATAATGATTTCATTTTCCAAGAGTGAGAGATATCCCTAATATTTTTTTATCATTTATAAAAATTAATTATTTAATAAAATTCAGTATTCCATATTATGGTTTTTTTCTATCCATGATACTCAGTGAAGGACAATGACCATGTTATGTTGTATCGGTTGTTAGAAACAAAAATCAATGTTATAAATTTTTGGTTTTCATAAATGAAAAGGGAATGTATAGTTATTTATGGTAGCATATTTATAACAACATATTTTTTATTATATGATATCTATTTTATCATTTTAACACTGTAATTTAATCCCATGAATAAAAACTGCACATAATGAAATTGAATATAGAATGGATTAGTATGAAATTTATAACTCACAAGTAATATTAACTCATTATTGAAAGGGGGTTAAAACATTATAAAGATGTTTTTTCAGAATTATTATATGTTTTTAAAGATAAAATAGTTTGGAAAATATTTATTGGAGTTTTTCATATAAACATATAGCATTTTGGTGTGAGGGGATATGAGTCTAAAAGAGCATATTTAATAAGTAAAGAGTGTTGAAATTTAAATAAAATCCCATAAAATGTAAATACTAAAAAAACAACAAAGGAATCATGCTACTAATTTGATACCTAATGTATTAAATATATGAATATTAAATTCAATGCCTCATACCAACATTCCCGATCATGTATTATATATGGCTCAGGCCATTTACCCTTATATTTTTCAATTTAATAATTGTAGTTATCACTACAGTATCAACTTTATACCTAAATGTCTTATCCCTTTGGATTAAAAAAATAAAATGTTCCTAATTATTCAATTTATACCTTTTAATTCTAAATTCTAAATATTTATTTTATTCAATTTCAATATGTGATAATAATTATTGTTACTATAATAAGTATGTATTAAATTAAAAATTATTTCATGAGGAAAATATTACATAACGTAAAAAATTAATATTTATAATAAAAGGTAAATATTTTTAAACATATAATATAACATATTAAATTTATATTTTATATTAAAAATTATTCTATACATTTTAAATTCATTTCCATAAATTAAACTTTTTATATAAATATAATATTTATATACTATTTCCATACAAATATGTCTATATTATCAAATCAATGATACTTGTTTTATAAAATATTTAATTAACAATATAAATTATAATGAAATAATAGTTTTTTAGAAGAAAATGAAATTTGGAATATTATTTATTCTTATTTTTCTATAAATTTAAATCAAATAATGAGTTAATTTTTAATCAAACTGTCAATTTATTTTTGTCAAATAATAATAATAATCATTTATCCATGATATATAATTCAATGTTTTGAAAAAAAATTTCACAATAATGTGGTGTGAGAAAAAAAGTAATTTTAAAAAGGTATAAACATTCCTGATAAACATATTCTAATATATTTTTTGTTATATGTTAATTTAATCCAAATTTATGTTTATAAAATCCATTATAATCGTCATGCATGACCAAATAAATAGATAAACTATTGTATTTGTTTTATGTTATAGTTACGCTAGGAATGATCATTTGGAAATCAATATAAAAATAAACTTCATGAGCAAATAATTCTGCAGAAAAAAATTGCTTGAGTTCAAACTATAACAGTTCTAGAGAAAACATTGTGAAGAAACTACCCTAATGATATTATAAAAATTGGATTTCTAATAATAGATTCCACTTATGTATTCCATGTCATTATATATTCTTCCATGATTTTGTAATATTTTTAATCCATTTTATAGTACCTAGTTTTATGGATTTGTTTTTTTATTATATTTATTATTCAAAACATATCATGTTTTGTTTTTTATATATTTTTTAAAAAGTAATTTTTTTAATATTTTCAATTTATGGAGAATATATAGTGGAATCTCATTTTGTTACTATAAACTCCTTATTTTGATTTCAAAAGGGACACCACATGAGAAAAGTGGCATGGATATATTATGTTTTTCTTCAGTGAGATAGCACAAAATTATAGTTTCACTTAATATTATTTTTGGTGATGATATTTTTATTATTATCTTTATTTGGTGTAATTTTTTTAAAAAATTATTCACTATATCATAAAATATAGATAACATTAATAACAGTGAAAGAGAATCATTATTGTATAATAATAGTTTTAGTATAAAAAATGAAATTTATGATTTTTTCCTATAATTCCATTAAAAACCTATATTAATCCATGAAATTAATAAATAGAGATATATTGTAAATCCTACATACTCTACACCAATGTATCCTTATCAACATAATAAATTTCATCTGATTTGGTTGATAGATATTTCTTTAGTGGTAGAAAAATTCCCTACATATCCATTAGTATCTCAGGGAAAATTGAATAACACATTTGAAATATGATACTCTCAATACTACATGATGATTTAATGTCTAATGATATAAATGAGTCTGGAATATAAATACTTAGGTTATATGTATGTTTTTTCAGGTATCGTAATAATTTATTATTATATTTCCATTGTAAGTATATGTCGACATATATAATCTAATTAATTTATTCTCTAGTAAATTCAGGCATCAATATATCTTTAATTCATTGGTCAATTCATTCTTCTTATTCTTCTTAAGACATAAAAATTTTATAATATAAAATGAAATAATAAATTATAATATCTATGAATAAAATTTGATGTGTCTATCAATCTAATATAGGTAATATTTCTACCATACAATGTGTAAAATTTAATATTATTTAATATTTTATTTAGAGAACATTTAATTCATTGACTGAATATTAAAATTTCCATTATGATTTTTTATTAACAATTGAATATTAATAATAGTTTATAATGAAAATAATGTATACATATCTAAAATATTTATAATCAATGATATTATTGAAGAGTGTTAAATGTAATGTATATGAATATTTTTCTTTATTATGTCATTTTTATGGTTATTTTTTTCATAAAATAGTATAATCTCTTTAAATGATGTTAGGATTAAATTAATGAGTTCCTCAACTAAATATTTTCATTAATTGAATTATTCTAATATTCAATACCAATATTCTTTTTTTGGGTGAAAAGTAAAAAAAATATGTATTTAAACATTATTCTCATGATATTACATGTATTTAAATATCCATAACATGTTTTATATTTCATAGTATTTTTATTTTTAAGTTAAAAATTTGTATGTTTTCCACTACCAATCTCATTGAAAAATAATGTATTTTATATTAGAACATAAATATTGTAAAATTATAAATTATAACCAATAAATCCCAAATATTTTTATATACACTATTTTTTAAAGGTTTTTATTAGTGTTCATATAATTTTTCTACTCTATAGTTCATATATTTTCTAAAAGTAAATTTCTAAATGGGGGTAAAATTACCTCTTTTTTGTTCAGAGTCTTTCTCTCCCATGTATATATTCCATGTAATATTTTTTTATGTAATTAAATATATTATAGTAATTATTATATTGTTTTAATTTGGAATCAAATTATTTAGATGTAACACCCCAAGCTTCCACGGTACGATTCTATTTGAATAATACAGCAGCGTGTGTTGTACGTAACTTCGAGATTCTAACACACTGTGGCCAATCAATGTAGCCGTTATCAATAGTAATATACACTTATTGAAATTTTATAAATTTTATCTCTACAAATGCACTTAATTTTTGGACTTGTAATACAAAAATTATCATAGGGTGAAATTTTGGTACTTTTCGGATAACTATTATATTTTGATGAATAGTAAAAATTACTAAATTTTAATTAAAAACAACCTTTTTAATCAAAATAATTAATAGTGATAAATTATGAATTTAAGTGGTTTTAAAGAATATTTTGAATATATTTTTACCATATAATACAATGTTGTTCATCGGACATAATTTCACATTTAAATCGAACATAAACAAGTGTCAATCTTTTGATAGTTATTATCTCTTAAAAACACGCTTTTGTTTTAACAATAAGAATTAATTGTAAATTAATTTCCTCCACTTCTGTGTTTTGAATTTGGAAAAATGAATTCCATATTTGGAATCAGTATTTCCAAATTGTGTAAATAGTTAACTTATATTTTTAGACATTTTGAATAATTACTTCGGTAAATATTTTATTTACCATGGTTATAGGGTAAATCCGGTAAATAAGGGTAAAAAATAATATTATAATAATAATAAATTAACCTAAAACATGTCCTAACCATATTGGTTGATACATATCCGACCATGTGAATATTTGGGTCGATTTTGGGAACCCATGGTGCCACTTGTAGGTGATAAGGACACTTTATATTAATTAAGTTAAAATAAATACAAAAATGACATAAGCATATATTTTTTAAAATATTTTTTTACATAGGGTTATATATGTATTATTTTCAAATATAAATTTTTATTATAAATATAGAAATATTTACTACATACTGGTATTTTATTTATAATTTTTAGCCATTCAATAATTAAATTTATTTATGTCACAATAATGATGTTGTATTTTCCTTATTAATGATTGAATCAAATAATTGGTATAATAAATGTTAAAATAAATATAATTTGAAATTTTTGATTACATACACAAATTTTATTGGTTAATATGAAATGTTAGTATTTCTTAAATGAATTTTGTTTGGATTGAAAAAGTTATTAAGACTTTAACAAAAATCAATTATTGAATACTGTCAAAATTGACATAAAAGAGTTTTTAAAACAAATAATATATTATTAATTGATATTCAATTCATAAAAATATAAGGTTCAGACATGAGACTTATATCATGATAGGTGTATCATTAATTGACCACTTAAGCGTCTCTTGGATTTATATGGTATGTTTATTAACTATATAATATAAAAATACAATTTGACATGGTAAATGTCAATCTAATTAACTAAGAGTTTAAACTAAAATATAAGGTTAATATAATGAACAAAACCTATCTAAAATCTATTGGTTGGGTGTTTATCGACCTATACCCACCTTAAATAATCCAAATTGGAGCCATCAGAAACCAAATATTAATTTATTATAAAATAATATTTCTAGCTTTTCCAAAGGTGCCTCTCACCCATCTTATAAAAGGTCACTCCCCCTTCTCACTAATTCACACCATTAAAGCCTTTTGGATCGTCCAACCCCTGCCCAAATACTCTCTCAACTTCCCTCAATTTAACCTACAGGACTTATTTTGATCATAAATCCCTCTTAAGGGTCCCTTTTGATCAAATCAAAAGGAAGAACCCAAAGAAGAGGTAATGTTTCACCAACCTTTTTCAAGATCCTTTTTTCTTCAACTTCTTCATTTTTTGTTATTCCCATTATAAAATAATAACTCCAATATCTTATATGTACTAATATGTTATTATAAATTTGGTACAACCATAATCAGTATTCTATCCATCCTTTGAATGACATGTCACTATATGTGCGTATGTATGGCTTACCGCCTCCACGTCGTGGTGTAATTATTATTAAAAACATTATTATTTGGATGGGTATAATAATGATGTGTAATTCATTTTAATTACAAATATAACATGATAATTATTCTGTATATATGATATACCATCAAATTATAAATTATTTTAATATCAAAAGAATGATATTTTCGCTCGTGCGTACGTATGGACTACCGTCTCCACGAACGCGATGAGATTCATTACCCATCATATCAATTCAAGAATAATTCTCATTTTATGATTAAATGTAATGTTTAAGAACTTTATATAATCTTGTAGTGAGTAAGATACAAGCTATCCATAAAAAACATGACTTATATAACAAAACATATAAAAGAAAACGAGTAAGTCAACACCCAAAACGACGATAATACTAAAATATTATTAACAAATAATTATTAGAAGATCATATATGATATCATAATTATGTATATGGTTCATTTATAATTTAATAACAATGTTTTAACTATTATACAGTATGTTAACATACCATCGACTAAGGAAAAGTGAAAGGTAATGTATTTTTCCTCTCACTCCTTATTCTTGTGAGATTCGTACCATATTGCCACTATTACCTTTTGTGTGGTGTATGTACTACCCATAATTGTATTATTTGTTTAATAAAATTTAATTTATGTGTATCTACATATTCATTTTATGACATCTCTTTCATGGGTTGTATGTTTCATAAGTTACCAAATTGGTAAGGGTTTATTTCTCAATCTCTTCATTATCTAAGGTTGTTTATACGTAATTATCTACTAGGACCACTTTATAATCCACATCCATATTCCTTAAAAATGTATTTCAAAACATTCTTACTATTTTATATAATATGGGTTAAAGTCATTTATACCCTTGTTTTAATTTTTATAAGAAGTTTATAAAGTAATCTTTCTGTTGTTTTCCAAACAAGGTCCTTTTTAACCTTTTCGACAGAATTAAGGTAAGAATGTATTTTTTTAACTTATACGGCGGGTGAGGGTATTTTCCACCATTATAAAATCTTAGAATCTTCCCTTACAAGTTTATAAAAATATTTTCAACGTAAATGTTTTCTTTTATAATTATGTGACTTTTAAATGATTTAAAAAAAGCAATATTTCTCTCAAATAGTTTTGATTTCATCTTTGACAACATCCTTTGATGGATTTTAAGTTTATTTGAAGTTGATTTATTATTATTCAAAACTTCAATATTATAATGAAGTTTTTGTGATATGTTTGACTGTGGATGTGCTATTTTTATTCAATTCAAGTTTTATGGTTAAAGTATTGACATTTCGTACGATAGTTTTAATACGAATGTTTATGATATGTTTAAACCTTTTCATATGGGAAATGTATTGGATATAGTAAGCGACGGGTGGAGCCCAATATAGCTCCTTGATGCATCGGTAGGTCTCATGAGACAACTAGACATGGAATTGGCTGAGGCCCTTTCCCATTTTGATTTATGGTTTTGGCTGAGGCCTTAATCATTTTTAGACGTCTTGGACGAGGCCTTGAAAAAATGTTTCACAATGTCTGGCATTATACATTCCCTCATTATAGAAATAATATTGGTGGTTCATGTGGTCATTCGACTAGTAGAATACCCATGATTTTGTTTTATTATGGAATTATTTACTAATATCATACTCTTTCTATAAAATTATTCATGTTTATTATTGGTAAAGAAATGTGGTTTCAATTATTTACCATGGTTAATATTTACATCATTTTCTCCTATATTACTTACACTTACTGAGCGTTTGAGCTCACCCCTTTCAATATTTTATTTTTCCCAGGATATGAAGAAGTTAGATATGAGTGACCTGCATGCATAATCTAGGAGGCTTGGATGTTCCTAATGAAATATATTTGTGTTGTATTTCTCTTCATGATGTAAAGTTGAACATATGTATGAATCTTGTTTCCAATAATACTAAACTGATCGGTCTTTCAAGACATGATTTCCTTGTGATCATGCCAATGTTATGTAATAATGCATTGACTCTGGGTAACTAGGGTCAGGGTGTTACAGTTGGTATCAGAGGAAGTTTAGTACAATCCTTAGAAACTAGATTTAGATAAACTCTCATTAGAACCCATATCCATAAGATAGAATTTGAGGATTATTATATAATAACATCCTATAATTTTGGTATTGTAGAGCTTTTGTGAGTTTTCTAAGAAATAAATCCCTATCTGGGTATGAGCATATAGAGGCGGCTCTGGAATAGATGTACCTAGGGGTAAAACCCGAAAACACCACTTTGAGCTAGACTCGAACGGGAACTGGTGCACGACAATGGGCCTTGCTGCACTCTTGGTTACGACACTCCTAGGGGATATTCTTTGGATGTTTCTCATTTTATTTACAAAATATTGTGAAGGGTTATGAATATATACATCCTCAAAGAATTTTTTTTATGATAATGGATTATACCCATAAACATTTGAATTAATGTAGAGTATTTTAAGATGGTTGGAATTATATATTTCGATTCATAAACTAATCTAGTTTATGCCATTGTTTAGAAACAGTGCCTAGTGGAAGAAATGGAAACTATTATAATGCATGCACTCCATGTAGGGGTTTCCCTCCTGCTGAAGATACTTATAGTGGAGCTGGTGATGCAACTGGTGCGGATCAGCTAATAACCATACTAGGAAAAATCACTCAGGTTATGAATAATAACATTACCCATATAGAGCACCCTGATCTGCAGCATGGAGGATCAATGTTATATCGCTTCATGAGCAAACAACCACCAACATTCAATGGGAGTACAAATCCATTAGTGGCTGAGAAATGGAAAAACTCCTTAGAGAAAATATTTCCTGCTTTGGGGAGTAGCGAAAGGGAAGAAGTTGTCATGGAAGTTTATCACCTCACTGGAGATGATGACCAATGATGGTCCCTGATTAAAAATACAATGGAGGATGACTATTTATCAAATATGGAATGGATGGAGTTCAAAGAGATTTTCTTAGAAAATAATTTCTTCGTGACCATCGAGCAGATATGGAAAGGAAATTTCTGAGTCTAAGTCAAATGGAGGATGATAATGTCGCAATGTATAAGGATAATTTTATTAGGTTAGCGAGGAATGCTGCAGATTATATACGTAACCCAAGAAGTAAGATTGATCATTTATTTGATGGGTTGTTTTTGATAGTCATACCAAGTCAACAAATTTTCTTGCTATAAGGGAAGATTCACCACTTGAACTTCTAGAAAGGCTATATATTAATGATGTTGCAAGACTTCATTGAGTACACCTATCGATTGTTTCGGATCAAGATTCCTATTTTACTTCGAGATTCGGGAAGAGTCTTCAGAAGGCCTTCGATACTGAACATCATTTTAGCACTGCTTACCACCCTCAAACAGATGGAAAATTAGAATGGACTATTCAAACCTTAGATGACATGTTAAGATCTTGATCACTTGACTTTCAGGGTATGTGGGATCAATATTTACCTCTATTAGAATTTTATTATAACAATAGATTCCATTCTAGTATTCAATGGCTCCATATGAAGTGTTATATGGAAAGAGATGTCGCACACCAACCTATTGGGATGATGTTGGTGAATGAAAACTTGTAGGCCTAGAACTGGTGGAGTAAATGATAGAGATGGTAAAGGTAATCAAAAACCAAATCAAAGTAGCTCAATGTAGGAAGAAGAGATTTGCTGACCACCGAAGGATGAATTTGGAATTTCAGGTAGGAGATCATGTTTTCCTGAAGCTATCCCCAAGGAAAGGAGTTATACATTTCGGAAAGAAAGGTAAATTGAGTCCCAGGTACATAGGACCTTTCGATATTCTAGAACGAATTGGGGATGTAGCTTACTATCTGGAAATGCCGCCAAGTCTCTCCAAAGTTCACGATGTGTTCCACGTATCATTATTGAGAAAATACATGCCTGACCCAACGCATGTACTCACTTACGAGGAATTAGAACTGGAACCCGATCTGTCTTATTGCAAAGAGCCTGTTTGGATTCTTGATACAATAAAACAAGTTCTGAGAAACCGGATGACTCTTCTAGTAAAAGTTTAATGGAGAAACCATAAGATGGAAGAGGCAACGTGGGAACCCAAGGAACATATGATGAAGAAACACCCGAGTCTTTTCATGCAGTAGTATTCTAGAAATTTTAAGAATGAATGTAGTTGAAGGTGGGGAGGATGTAACACCCCAAGCTTCCATGGTATGATTTTCTTTGAATAATATAGTAGCGTGTGTTTTACGCAACTTCGAGATTATAACACACTACAACCAATCAAAGTAGTCATTATGAATAGTAATACCCACTTTTTGAAATTTTATAAATTTTATCTCTCAAAATAGACTTCATTTTTCGATTCGGAATATCAAAATTAGCTTAGGGTGAAATTTTGGTACTTTTCGGATAACTATTATATTTTGATGAATAGTGAAAATTAATAAATTTTAATTAAAAACAACTTTTTTAATAAAAATCATTAATAGTGATAAATTATGAATTTTAGTGGTTTTAAAGTGTATTTTGAATATATTTTTTCCATATAATACAATGTTGGTCATTAGACATAATTTCACACATAAACCTGACATAAACAAGTGTCAATCTTTTGATTGTTATTATCTCTTAAAAACACGCTTTTTGTTTTAAAAACGGGAATTAATTTTAAATTAATTTCTGTCAATTCTGTGTTTTGAATTTGGAAAAATAAATTCCATATTTGTAATTGGGATTTAAAAATTGTGTAAATAGATAACTTTTATTTTTAGACATTTTGAATAATTACATCGGTAAATATTTTATTTACCATGGTTAAAGGGAAAATCTTGTAAATAAGGGTAAAACAAATAATACTATAATAACAATAAATTACCCTAAATTGTGTCCTAAAATTATTGGTTGATACATTTCTGACCATGGTCATCTTTGGGTCGATTTTGGGAACCCATGGAGCCACTTGTATGTGACAAGGATACTTTAAATTAATTAAGTTAAAATAAATACAAAATGACATAAGCATATATCATTTAGAAAAACATTTTTTACATAGGGTTAAATATGTTGGATTTTCGTCTATAAATATTCATTAGAAAGATAAAAATATTTCCTACATAATGGTTGTTTATTTATAATTTATAGACATTTAATAATAAAATTTATTTATGACACAATAATGGTGAAGTATTTTCTTTATTAATGAAAGAATCAAATAATTGGTATTATAAATGTTATAATAAATATAATTTGAAAGTTTTGATGACATACATGAGTTTTATTGGTTATGATGACATTTTATTTTTTCTTAAATTAATTTTTTTCTAATTAAATTTTTTTTAAGACTTTAACAAAAATTAATTATTGAATAGTGTCAAATTTGACATAAAAGAGTTTTTAAAACAAATATTATATTATTAATTGATATTCACTTCTTAAAAATATATGGTTAGGCCAAAAGACTTATATCATGAAATGTGTATCATTAATGGACCACATGGGGGTCGCTTGGATGTATATGGTATGTTTATTAACTATATAATATAAAAATACACTGTGACATGGTAAATGTCAATCTCATTAACTAAGAGTTTAAACTAAAATATAAGGTTAATATAATGACCAAAACCTATCTAAAATATATTGGTTGAGTTTTTTTCAACCTATCCCCACTATAACCTTTAAATAATCCACTTTGGATCCATTATAAACTGAATATGAATTTATTATAAAATAATATTTCTAGCTTTTCAAAAGGTTCCCCTCACCCCTCTTATAAAAGGGAACTCCCCCTTCTCACTAATTCACAGCTTCATAGACTTTTGATTTAGACAAAACCTAACCAAATACTATCTAACTTCCCTCACATCAACCTATAGTCCTTATTTTGATCATAAAGGCAACCTATGGATCCCTTTTGATAAAATCGAAATGAAGAACCCAAAGAAGAGGTAATGTTTTCACCAACATTTTTCAAGATCCTTTCTTCTTAAACTTCTTATTTCTTTGTTATTACCATTTTAAAATAATAAATCTAGTATATTATATATACTGAGATGTTATTATAAATATGGTACAAAAATATTCAGTATTCTATCCATCATTTGAATGACATGTCACCATATGTGTGTAAGTACGGCTTACCGTCTCCACGTCGTGGTGTAATTTTTATTCAAAACATTATTATTTGGATGGGGATAATAATGATGTGTAATTTATGTAAATAATAAATATAACATGATAATTATTTTTTTTATATGATATAACATCAAATTATATATTATTTTAATAACAAAAGAATGATATTGCCGCTCGTGCGTACGTACGGACTACCGTCTCCACGAACGCGATGAGATTCATTCCTCATCGTATCCATTCAAGACTAATTATCATTTGATGATTAAAAGTTATTTTTAAGAACTTATATCATTATTTATATGAGTAAGATACAACCTATACATAACAAACATGACTTATGTAACAAAATATATAAAATAAAATGAGTAAGTTAACACACAAAATGACGATAATACTAAAATATTAGTTACAAAGCATTATTAAAAGATCATATATGATATCATAATTATGTATATGGTTATTGTATAATTTAATAACAATTTTTTAACTTTTATACATGAGGTTAAAATACCATCGACTAAGGAAAATTACAAGGTAAGGGGTTTTCATCTCACTCATTATTCCTGTGAGATTCGTACCATATTGCCACTATTACCTTTTGTGTGGTGTATGTACTACCCATAATTGTATTCATTGTGTAATACACTTTAATTTATGTGTATCTAAATATTCAGTGTATGATACCTCTTTCATGGGGTGTATGTTTCGTAAGTTAAGAAATTGGTAAGGCTTTATTTCACAATCTCTTTATTATCCAAGGTTGTTTATAAGTAATTATCTATCAGGACCTCTTTATCATCCACATCCATGTTTCTTAAAAATTTATTTCAAAACATTATTACTTTTTTACAAAATATGGGTTAAATTCATTTATACCATTTTTTTACTTTTTATAAGATGTTTATAAAGGAATCGTTCTGTCATTTTCCAAACAAGGTCCTTTTTAACCTTTTCGACAAAATAAAGGTAAGAATGTATTTTTTTAACTTATACGGTGGGTGCTGCTATTTTCCGCCATTATAAAATCTTCAAAGCTTCCCTTGAAAGCTTATAAAAATATTTTCAAAGTAAATTTTTCTTTTATAATTATGTGAATTTTAAATGATTTACAAAAAAGAGGTATTTCTCTCAAATAGTATTGATTTCATCTATGTCAACATCCTTTGATGGATTTTAGGTTTATTTGAAGTTGATTTATAATAATACCAAACTTCCATATTGTAATGAAGTTTTTGTTATATGTTTGACTGTGTATGTGCTATTTTTATACCATTCATGGTTTATGGTTAAAGTATTGACATTTCATATGCGAGTTTTAATAAGAATGTTTATGATATGTTTAAACCTTTTCATATGAGGAATGTATTGGACTTAGTAAGTGATGGGTGGAGCCCGGTATAGCTCCCCGATGAATCGGTAGGTCTCATGAAAAAACTAGATGTGGGATTGGCCGAGGCCCTTTCCCATTTTGATTTATGGTTTTGGGCGAGGCCTTATTCATTTTTAGACGTCCTGGCCGAGGCCTTGAAAAAAAATTTCAGAATGTCTGGCATTATACATTCCCTCATTATGGAAATAATATTGGTGGTTCATGTGGTCATTCGTCAAGTAGAATACCCATGATTATGTTTTATTATGTCATTATTTACCGATCTCATACTCTATCCATAAAATTATTCATGTTAATTATTAGTAAAGGCATGTAGTTTCAATTATTTACCACGATTAATATTTATGTCATTTTCTGCTGTATTACTCACCCTTACTGAGCGTTTGAGCTCACCCCTTTCAAAATTTTATTTTTCCCAAGATATGAAGAAGTTAGTTATGAGTGACCTCCAGGCATAATCTAAGAGGATTGGATGTTCCTAATGAAATATATTTGTGTTGTATTTCTCTTCAATATGTAAAGTTGAACATATGTATGAATCTTGTTTCCAATAATACTAAACTGATCGGTCTTTCGGGACATGATTTCCTTGTGATCATGCCAATATTATGTAATAATGTACTGACTTTGGCTAACTAGGGTCTGGGCGTTACACTAGACATTTAATATTCATTTAACATTTTAAATACATTTGTTTATTTTATTTTTTTAAATTATTTATAAAATATTAAAATGAATCATTTTTAATGATTTCCCTTATCAACAAATTTTATGACTATATTTTTTTGTTTTCATTATAAAACATCTTCTATATGTTGTTATGTCTTCCAAAATATTTCATATTCTTATAGTTTAATAAATTATATTTCATTAAAATTTGTTAATAGATTTATTTGATATCTCCTGTTTTAAAATAAATCCATTTTCTGATAAAATTAATTTTCATATTTCTCAACCAACATAAATGTTTATAACGATTAAATAATAATATTATAAATATATACAATCTCATGTATTTATTAGGATATATTATGTTAATGCATGCTATATGTTTTTAAGAAACTCATTTGTTTTCAGGATTTAAATAGCCTATGATGGAAACAAAAATTTATCCATCATCTAATGGAACCTATATGTATGGATTTTCTTAACGTAAATGGTAGAACATGAATAATAAATCCCCCCAATGATTTTTTAGTGAATTATATTTCATTATATAAAATATATTGGAAATGGGAGTTCACTTAATCATCTATAGGACAATATTCACTATGATAATGGGAATGTGGTGTGAACTCAATGAATCATTTGACTCTTTTAACTATTTGATGAGGGTCATGGAAGAGATCCTCAGCATTGTAAATAACTTTATATTTATACAGATCCCCAAAATTCTTATTTATGTTTTATAATTTTGTGGCTCATAATTATTGACACATGTTTCCACTTCCATAACTCTCATTTATATAGTTATTCTAAATTCCTTATTCTATTACTCATGATTTTTTATGTTTGTTTAATCGGTAATGATTTTTTTATATTACCACTATGTAAATTTTCTTCCTTATAGATAAATAAATTATTATATTATTATCACTAAATATATTTGATTCATATCTATTTTACATACCCTTGTATTATAGCTAATATAACACTTCTAAATATTTTTATTCTACATGTTATAATAAAGATTTTAATGTATAATTCTTTAAATGGGTTTTGGGTGTTAATAATATCTTTGGGATATGATTATAATATTTTTATAATAATTTATTCATTTATCTAATATAAAAATAATACAATAGTTTTGTTCATGTTGTGTTATGTATTGTATAATTTAATTAATATTGATGATAATTGATTTAATATTTGTATATATATGGAATGATTGGATTAGATCTATTGGTACGAAAGTAGGATTTTTTATGACTAATGTATTATTATTAGTTTATATATCATTAAAAACCAATGATTATATGTAAATGATATATGTTGAACGTAAAATTACATTGGACGAAAATCATTTGACATAATTGGAAAAAGATTTGTATTTATTTTCATTATAAAATGATTTATTAATTATATTATTTGTTTTTTATACACATGAAACATATTTTGGAATTTTTAATGTGTGAATTGAATAATCCAAAATAGTGGTGTTGAATGGTATGCTCAATATAAAATACATATTATTAAGGAATGATATATTATTTTTTGAAAATATGTAAATCAATTATGAATTTTTATTTTCGTCATCAATATCCACAGATTTAATTATCTTTGAAAAATTCATATGATATTATGATTCAACACTATGATGAAAACACATCTCTAGTACATATTTGTAGGAATGGGATTATTGGATATATTTTTTCTCCCCTTAGTTTAATTTGATGTTATTTTAGTAATGTAATGTCTATACCTACAAAGATATAAAAAAAATGAATAGGATATGGAATCACAATTTGTATCTCAAATCAAACTATAATCATATGAATGTTCAATGTTGATCATGAATTCAGTATAGAAATTTATTTCAATATATAGTTATTATTACCAATACATATTATTGTATTTAGATCATATGATTTAGAAAAAATTATAATTATGATTTTCCTAATGTGTAAGAATATGGTGATTAATTCAATGAACAATATCCTTCCTTAAATAAACAAATTGTATATTATTTCCTTATACTTATACTAGGTGCTCTAACTATATCAATTTACCCTTGTTTAAGATCACATATTTAATTAGAGGAATTAAAGAAAAAAACTCAAGAGATTGTGGAAAATGTTCCTTTATACCCATGTACAAAATGATGGGTTTCAGCTTTTCTAACTTTGGATAAAAAAATAATGATCAATCCATTTCTAAAGTAATTATCTTGAGGTTTACAAAATCATGAAAATAAAAAACTATTATCAACCTCATATTGATAATTTATTCAATCAAATATAAGGGGAAAAATACATTTCAATGATTGATATTTGTTATTGATATCATGAAATATTGGAAAAAAATTCGTATTGAGGAGAAATATTTAAACATAATATTTTAATTATAAATTTACTGTGATTCCATTCAAACTAACAAATACCCAAAGAATATTTAGGTATATAATGAATAGAGTATTTATAGATTATTATGAAAAATATTAGAACATTTATATATAAGATTACAATATATTACATGATTAATTAATATTATGAATATAATTTTATGATTGGGCTGTGGCCCTAGAGAAATGAGAAATTGTACTGGAAAACTAGAGCAATTTATTTTTAACAATAGTAATTAACATTCATGTGTAATGTAATGACCATTTTCGGTATATAACTGGATCCTAAAAATATAAATGTGATTGAAAAACATCATATACCAAAATATTTAATGAAAAACTATATTATTCATGGATTATAAGGATACTATCATTGATTGGGTAAATATTTTCATGATTAACAAATCCACTATGAAAGTTAACTAAGAAATGATTCAAGTTTTTATAGAATAATGAATGTGAAAAAAAATTCCTGCAGATCAAGGGAGGTATAGTCCCTAAAAGTTTACTTAAACCATCTTATAGTTTAATATGGGTTGTTAAATATATATATATATATAGAAAATAATTGATTGGATTTTTTCATCATTTATAATTATATGGTGGCGGATTATACATGATGTAAAATAAATTTTCATGATAAAAATTAATAAATTCTAGATTTAAGTGGGTAAATATAATATTATAATATAAGATATGTATTAATTAATTCTATAGGGAAATTTTTCAAAAATATAAAACTCCTTAAATATAAAAAATATCTGTTCGCATAGAGTGTGTTAAACATGAAATACATGAGATTGTTGTATTTTATCTACTAATATGTCTACTCTATAAAATACCTCAAATGAAATGAAATCAATGTGGATAATTCTAGAATTAGTATTGATCATGATGAATTATCCATGATTAGGACTAAAATAGACACAATAATCATGTATTTCACTATGATATATAATGAAATTGTAATGTATGTGGATAAATTCGTTATTTCTAAAATAATAGTTCAACAAACCATTCATATATATCAATGAGGTAATGAATAATGATGTAGAACTGTATTAGAAGATATGTATTATTAAAGAGATAAACTATGATAATTATGGTATTCTGATATTGAAGAAATCAATACTCTTTTCATAAAAAAATATTTGGTGAATGATCAATTCAATGGTGCACATATAATATTTTTCTATATTCATCCATAAACAAAATGTTTTAAGAAGATCTATAAAATCTATTGCTGTGGGAAAACATGAAAAATGAGGAAAAAGAGGATATAATTTAATTAATATTATTCACATATGACAATACATATTGAAAGAAGTTGATAGTGATGATTCATCTATTACATATATTAAAGGATTTCAATGTTTTTCTTTCTATAATTTATTAAGGTTATAATTTAATTTGGGATATAGTTGATCATATTTTATAGGATGCATATTACATTTTTATTTTAGAATATTTATTTCTTGATGGTCATTCAATGATATATATAAATCACGATGTATGGATGGGTAGAGTACCAATGTTATTTTTATCATAACAATATACGTTGTTTATTTCAATGTTATAATGATATATATTACAAGAATCGTGTAGAAAGATAATTTTCAACACTAAATATAATCATCGGATTTATAGTCAATACTATTGGACCATTTAAATAAAATATTATATGATTATTTCATCTTAATTATAATTTTAATACGTTTTTGGATCAATAAATTCTCACTATATTTTTCTCATATAAGTAAAAGTTATATTTTATAATTTAAATGATTCCAATTGAGCATTTTTATTGGATGAGGTGAATAACTTTAATATGATTGGATGATGACGGAGTGTATAATATATTATTACTTTACCATACACAATAAAATAAAAGGAATTATCATGTCATTCATGAGCACAATAGAACTACTTAAAGATGATATAAGAGATATACTGATAAGTTTGAGTGATATTTAAAACATGATTTTTTAAAAAAAAAATCAATATAACCATTAAATATGGTAATATGAATTGGGGATAATGAAATGATCATAATTTTAAACCATAGATATGTCAAAATCCATGATCATGTGGGGAAGTTATGTGACACTCTAATTTTTTTAAATATTGTTTTCTTTAAATAATTTTTTTTTGATTGATAGCTTTCTTGTTATAAAAAACCCAGATTTTGACAAACCATGATATAATATGACCATGCAATCAAATTTTTTTCCTGAATACACATATCAAAATTAAAGAAATTATTAATATTATGATATATAATGGAAAAGAATTTACTAATTCAAAATAAATAAGCATAAAATTTTTATTAATGTAATATTATTCTTCAAAAACGATATATATCATTTTCGAATGAATTATATTGTTATATTATAAAATTAATTGATGTATTTTTTAGATAATTAATATCATTTTTAAATCATTATTTCAGTAACATGTTTGGGTTAATTGTATTTATTCTAACAACATATTATTTATACTCTATATAAATAAATATTGATTTTTTTAAAACACGTATTTTTCATCAATAAATTAAATTTATAAGTCCCATTATGCTTTATAAAATTATTTAATATAAAATAAGAATCATGTTATTATACATATCCTAATTAATTATATAGGGTCCATTATCATAATATTTTATTATTGGATCATTTTTAGGGTTAAACCACTCTATTCAAATAATGGTTTTCATTGATTTTTAAAATAATAAATCAAATGGCTTTCTTCAATTAAGATATATTTAATCAAAAATGTATTCCATATTTGTAATGCAAATGTTCAACTTTTTTTAACAAGTTATATTTTATTTTTTTCAATATAAATAGTAACTGTTGTCATTATTTATCACCATTAGAAGGATAGAATAGGTAAAATGATGTTCAAAAAATGTGATAAAGCCATATAAATAATGTATAAAATTCAATTTTTATCTTGGATTAATGGAATTAGATCAAAAAATATAAAATTTGAGTATATTTATGTTTTGTTTCATTTAATATGGTAATGAATTTTTTATTATTTTAAAATAAATAAAATGAAAAATTTCACTCCTCCTCTTATAATTATTTGTATATATTAACATCTTGGGAAGAATAAGTTATGAATGAAAATATATGTTTTTTTTGATATAAATAATTTATTTTTATTATGTTAATTTATTTCATGTTTTTATTTATTTTATAATTGTATTAAATTCCTTCTAAAGATCGAAACAATTATTGCTCAACCAATTGACAAATGAATATAAATCATTTCAAAAATATCAAATGCAATATTTTATTCAATTAATTATGTGAAAACAATTATTTTACTTTCGACACCTATTTTTATTTGATTTTAAATTTTTAATATTCTAATTACATACATTCCATTATGTTCATATACTAAATATATTTTAAATGTTCATAAAATGACATTAATAGAATTTTATATCTATTGAGATATGATTAATTGATTTAAAACTCATAATAAATATTTAAATAAATAAATTGTTATATGATATTGTCTAAAATTTCATCCTATTTCCCATTATGAGGCATTTTTCCCATAGATATAAATTTATATCCCTATTTATGGAAAATATTTTTACCACTCACAAGGTCAAAATTTGTGGTTAAAGGGGTCAGAGAAAAAGCTATTGTTTTAAATAAGAAATAACATTTCTAAATATAAAATATTCAAAATAGATCTGTTTGAAATGACATATGGTTTCACATTCATATAGAAAATTATTTATTATATTTTAATAATTTATATAATTCCACCTATTAACATTTTGTTACATTAAATAGGATATAACCTCTCCACTATTACACTATCCCAAATAAGAATCTTTTTTAATCTGTTAACTGCTAAAACAAATTCTAAAATTACCTTTCTAGGTTATCATGGGTTATTCTCCTAAAACTAACAACACTATTGTAACATCCATGGTATTTATAAAATAAAAAAAATTTATATATCAATTAATATTTATGAATTATATATTAATTTTTTATTTAATAGGACAATTTTTTCAATAGCATACTCAATAAGCAACAATTGGTTTCTCTAAAATTCGATGTTCCTCACAATGTTGAGTTATACTAAAAAATAATACAATAATGTTATCATTATTTTAAATGGTAGTTAACACCTTGAAATTGTACTGGATATAATGAATAGAACATACTAAAATATTATTATACATGTTTTATAAATGTTTTCATGTTTATCCAATAAATATTAGAGTCATAAAATAAGTATGAAACTAATTCAAAGCATAAAATACTCTAATATTTTGAATTGATTTTTTACCACCATTTGATGGAGAACCCTTTCTAAATATAGTTTTTCACATTTATATGTTATATTTTAAAAGATAAACTTCTTATTTATAATATTCACATAAAAAATTATTTTAGCTGTAATTTTTGTATTTTTTTTTAAATTGATATTTTCAATAATAGTGATAAATACTATATTTTAATTCAAACCCACACTTTCATCTAATTTATTTATATATTTTATTTTTATTTTTAATTGGTTGTAATGTTTAATTGGATTATGTATTATCATTTAATCAATTTTAGATCAATGTAAGTAATTTCCCATATTAATTAGACATAAACACATGTATATGAGTTGATATTTTGTAATTCTTAAAAACATGATTTCATGTTTCAAAAATGGAATTTAATTTTAAATTAGTTAATACAATTTTTGTGTGTTTAATTTTGAAAAATGGATTCCATATTTTGAATCAGATGGTCTGAATTGTGAAAATAGACATATTTTATTTTTCGACATTATGAATAGTAACTTCAGAAATTATTTTTATTCACCATTTTTAATGTGTAAATCAAGAAAATAAGGGTAATCAGCTAAAATTATAATAATAAAAGACTACACTAACATGTGTCATAATCATATTGGATGAGCTATTTCCGACCAAGTTTATCACTCTGTCGATTTTAGGACCCCACAGAGACACATGGATGTGATAATGATATGTTATAATAATTAATTTAAATTAAAGAGAAATATAACATAAACATGTATCTTTTAGTAAAAAAATTATTATAGGGTTATATAATAGATATCTATGACTATAAATAGTAATAATAAAGTTAAAATTATTTTATACATCATGGTATTTTATTTATAATTTTTAGACTTTAAATATATAAATTTATTAATGACACTCTGATGATGCATTTTTTAACATATTAATGTAATATTCAAGTAAATGATACTATAATTATTGATATAAATGTAATTTGAATGTTTGGATGCCATGAAAAAATTTAATGTATGACTATGAAATAGTATCTATGACTTAATACTTCTGGTTTGAAGGATTTATGTTTTTATGACTTTAACAAAAATAAATTTTTAAATAGTATCAAAATGTACATAAATGTGTTTTAAAAACAAAAACTATTTTATTAAATAATTTAATATTCAAAAAATTTTAAAATTCGGCCATATGACTTATATAATGTTAAAATTTTCATTAATTATCCACATGTAGTTCTATTGGAATTTTTATAAATATAGTAACCATATATTATAAAAATACAAGAAGACATGGTAAGAGATAATGTTTTATCTACGAGTTAAAGCTAAAATATAATGTTCATTTTGAAACATAAATGTATACAACACCTATTGGTTCAGATTATCTCTACATATAATAAAATTATACTATAAATATATTATTTTGGAACTATTATAATTTGAAATTTAATTTTTAATAAAATATTATATCAAGATTTCCATAAAGTACCCCTCCCCCTCTTATAAAAGGCTGCCACATCTATACACTTACTCATATCTCTCAAGCCTATTGCCTCGATGAAATTATGCTCAAATAATCTCCCATCATCTCTACCATACTCATTGAATCCTTAAAATGTGTATTAGGAAACTCAATGAATCTTTTTTTTCTCAAATGAAAAAGTAATTACCCGATTTTGAGATAACATCTTCTCTCAATATCCATTCCTTTATTTTCTTTCTCAAACCCCTACACTATATTTATTTTATTATTTTATAAAAAAAGTATCTTAAATAAACATTGATGTTGTTAGACTATTTTTTCTACATAAATATACATAATCCTCTATATAATGGACATACAACATATTGTTTCTGTTAACAGTGATGTACTACCTCACGAAACAGTGATTGTTCAATTTTAACCAACCACTACAAATGGTGATCTTTATAATGAAACTGTATTTATATATGATATTTATTATATTTATATTGAATATGTTCTAAATTAATTTTTACTTATAAAATTTATTTATACTTTCTATAATGTGTAAATACGATAATTTTATTTGAGGAAGTGCGGACTACCACCCCCTCAATGTAATATGACTCGTTCATACCATAAATGGAATGTATAAAGGATGATTTTATTGAACTTATATAACATATATAACAAAAATATTATTCTATAATTACAATATACTTATCAATCCATTATTTTTCATTACATTAATATGTCAAAGAAACGAAAGTAGCATTCATGTGTACATACGGCCTACCGTCTCCAAGAAGGGTGAATTTCATTTCATATCTCCAAATATTATGGACCTAAAAAACATATATAATAAATATATATGATATTAAAATGATGAATAATACTATTATAGAGATTATGGACTTTTAACTACAAGGACATGTTACATCAAAACAAGTTCATTATCAACTCATGTACTGAATATTGTTAAATAAAATGACATAAACATAAATAATTAGGTTGTTTTTATAACATGGTAATACGTGATATAATAGAAAAACTAATCTTTATAATTTTCTCAATAAAATATAAATTATTATAAGTTTATTATTTAGGGACATAATGATTGAACATGATGAGTCATGCTCAAGGTAAGGGAGTTTGTCTCAATCTCCTTTCATTAGGTCATATTTTGATGTTATACACTACGTTCTATTTTATGGTGTATAATAACACCCTTTGACATTAAATTTCATTTAATGGAATTATTTTGTTCTAAAAAGTGTTTTACTATTTGACAAAATATAATTTATGTAACATACACGTTAACAATAACTCCTCAACCACCATTACAATTTTTTGATATTTAGATTCCTATATAATTCATATTGTTTTTTAAAAGGAAAAGGAATCCCTTATTCAATTTTTTGGGGTTTTTGGAATTGAGAATGGTTTTAGAAGTGGATTTACTATTTCAATATCTTGAAATTATTTCTTGTGATTAAAAATGAAATGTTATCAGTGAAATGTTGATAATTGCAATATTTTAAGTGTTGTGATTATTTAATGCTACATGAAGATTTGATGGGTTGTTATTTGATAAAACAAATAAGGGTGGTTACGTGATAAACTAAATATGGTGGTTTTTTGATAAACTAAGGATGGGTGGTTACGTTATAACTTTTAGTGAATTGGTTATGGAATTCAGCTATATGGCTAGTCCATTGAGTGATATGGGTGGAAGTCAGCCATGTTATTATTCCATTTTAGTATGTTTATGTCCCATGTTACCTTTATATGTTATATGTCAATTTATATGGGTTTTATGGTAATATTTTTGTTTTAAAAATTGTATCAAATGATATTATATTTAGTGAATTATATATACTACTTCTTAGAGGTGAAATGTATTACATTGTGATAATGTATTGATGGTTTTCATTATTTATCATGACTAATAGTTTTACTTATTTATGTATCCCTTACTAAAATTTTTATACTCATCCCATGCTTTGAGAAGTTTTTCATAGGACATAATGAATAATACAGTCAAGGATGGAGTCAAGGAAATGTTATTATTTTACAACATGAAACTTTATCGTGTTTCTTTTTAAAGAGTTTTTATTTTATGAAAAAGTGGATAGTTAGTAGAACTGTATACTTCTATGATTTAAGAAGTTTTATGAGATTTGTTTCCTAGTTCTCTATTGTTCTAAACATGAAATGATACTCAATCTGAAATAATTTCAAATTCTTAACTAAACACAAGATTAAGTAATTTTTAAGGTTAAGGCATTCTAATTGGTATGGGAGGTTTGTTTAGATAAAATTAGGAGTTAGGATGTTGTTAATAGAATATCTATGAACTATTTTTTATTTTTGGTAAAATTTATATGATATATAATTTTAAGATTACCACATTTCTACATCTAATATATGTTTGTTCAGAATGGTTTTCCATAAAGGAAATATGGAAGCATTATTGGGAAGGCATATAGAGGGGAATAACCTTCCAAATAAACATCCTCAGATGGTCAGAATCAGAATGTAATAGTTTGTTGTAGTGATGGATCAGTTGAATCAGGTGATAAATAGTGGAGGTGTTCAAGCATATGGTCAACGAGAACAATCACAGAAGAATATGATGTCCGTTGAGAATCCCCGGAGGCAACGTCCCCCATCATTCAGAGTATACCCTAAACCTATTCTAGTTGAAGAGTGGATTAAAGCATTGTAAAATATTTTTTATGTAATAGCGTGTTTAGATAATAAAATAGTTAGTCTTTCTGTTTATCGTTTTGAAGGTGAAGTTAATCCATTGTAGTTAATTATTAAATGTATTATTAGAAGTTCAGAGATTTATTCCATGGAATGGGATGAATATGAGAATATTTCCCTTGATAAATATTTTCTTATGTTTCTTAGTCATAGGATAGAAAATATTTTTTTTGGAATTTTAAAAAACGAGGACGATTCTATGATGGCATATGAATAAAATTTCACCCATTTTTCAATGTATAACCCTGAATTTATCTAATATATTTATAATAATCTAAATTTGTTTTACTCAAGATAAATGCAAAAATATTAATGGTTGTTAGCTTATAATTAGTTCAAAAGATTTGAGAAAAATTTTCAATGTACTGGGAAGGTAGAAATGGAGTTTTTTTATAATCATGTGTTCAATTAGAGAAACTGAAATATGTCATCCAACTTCTAGGAAATGGGGATGAATACTTCAATGAACTTATAAGTATGAAAAAACAAATTTCCAACTTGTGAGAAGTGTGGTAAAATGAACCCTGTATAATTTCATTGAATGTATGGGGAGTGCTACCAATGTGGTAATACTAGTCATATTACTCATAGCTATAAAGAATATGACAATATTGGTAATGAAAACCCATTAGTAAGTTGTTTTTGAAATGATCCAATAAATTATGTATTTTTTTCAAAGGATGATTAACTACGGTGGAAGCCGATAAGATAAAAATCATAAGTGCATGGAAAAGTAATTTTACTATACTATTTTTGATGTGGGTCTGTCAAATGTTGTGGTGACATGTATGTTAATGGTTTTTTTCAAAATATTCCAATACTCTATTTGACTCAGGATCATCACATACCATAATTTTCAAGAGCATTATAAGTTAATTGGAAATAACACCTCATGAGTGTGATATATAACTTTTTATAAAGACTCTAGGTTGAAGTATTATAGACACCAATATTTATAGGAATAATCATATTATTATTAGAGGTATGGCCATTCCATCTATACTTTTTGAATACCCCATAGTGAAATTTGAAATAATTTTTGGTAAGGGTTGGGTTTTAGTATATAATTATAAAATAGATTGAAAAGTTATGAATGTTTTATTAATTGATTTCATAGCGCTAACAACCAACAATGACATAGATAGATTGATTAAATGTGGTAGTGAACGTTATCTAGATCATGCTTTTGAAATAAATGATTAAATTTTGATTAGTGACTTTCCAATAATGAATGAATATAGATATATTTTTCAGGATAAATTGCCTAGTATTGTTCTCAATAAAAAGGTTGAATTTATTATTTATTTAGTGCTTGAGGATAATACTATTTCTAAACCCCCTTATCAAATGGATCAATTAGAACTCATGGAATTGAAAAAAATATTTTGAAGATTTACTTGATAATGGTTTTTTTATCTATCACTTCAGTATGGGTTGCTATGGTTTTATTTGTCACAAAGAATGATATTTCTATGAGAAAATGTATTGATTATAGATCCTTTAATACCATCACCATTAAGAAAAAGTATCCATGGCCTCATATCGATGATTTGTTTGATCAACTCTAGGGAACTCAGTATTTTTCTAATATTAATTTGAGGTATGGGTTACATCAGTTGGAGGTAAAGGAGGATGAAATTCCAAAGATTTCATTCCAAATAAGATATGGGAATTATGAGTTTGTAGTTAGTCCCTTTGGGTTATCTAATGTACCTTATATATTTATTAATCTATTGAATGTTGTATTTCATCTATTTTTTGGATCAGTTTTTTTCTTTATAGATTATATTATGGAATACACTAAAAAATGGGGGGAACATTAATGTAAAGTAAGTATTGTTTTACAAACAATAAAAGAAATGAAACTATATGGAACATTTTTTAGGAGTCAGTTATGGTTTCAAAAAAATTCATTCAATGGGCATATTGTTTGTAAATATGGGGTAATTATTGACCCTAATAAAATAGTAGTTGTTAAAGAGTGTCCAAGACCTTCCCATATCATAAAATTTATAGTTTTATTGGATCAATGGGTTATTATAGAAGGTTAGTTAAAAACGTTTCTTAATTATCTATCCCAATAACTAAGATAACAAGTAATGGAGATATGTAAAAAAGTATGTGATGATTGTTTTTAGGAATTGAAATGAAGATTGGTAAATTATGCCATTTTTCCCTACCTTATAAGAATGATGAATTTGTTATCTACAATGATTCATCATAGTAAATAATTTGGTTGTGTTCTAATAAATATTGATATAGTAATATATTATTCTTCTTGTCAATTGAAATATCAAGAGTTTTAATCCTTCACATGATTTTTAATTATCTATTGTTTTTTTCATTAAAAATATGGGGTCATAATTTGTATGGGTTAAATATGGTAATATATACTGATCCCAAAATACTGAAGGATATATTCAATATGAATTAATTGAACCTGAGATAGAGGAGATTGATGGAATTAATCATGTATTATGATTAAATAATTCATTACCATCCAAAAAATTAAAATAAATTGGCTGACACTTTGAGTAAAAAGAGTAATTTTACATTAATTATACTATGTTTGGAACGAGATCCTTTAGATTTTGATTTGATGAATTTTGGATTGTATGTTATTAGTGTAGGGGATTCCTCTATTTTTCTACATGTGGTAGTAAAATAATCTCTGTCATTAATAATTAAATATTAACATAAGAATACATTAAGTTGTAAAAAAATGTATAATTGGTCACGAGTGGTAAGTTACCTGAATTTAACATTGATAAATACTATGTTTTGAGGATATGATAGTCATTATGTGTACCTTGTGATTCAAAATTGATGAATTTATTTTTAGGCGAAGTTTATTGTTATCCATTGATGTATAGAATTTTTCAAAAGTATTGTTGTTAGGATGAAATTATATGATATATTAGTGACTTTACTGTGAGGTGTTCGAATTTTCAATATGTTAAAGAAGAAAGGTAGTTACTAGATGGGATTATTTGGCCTTTTATATTGCATTAGTAGAAATGAGAAAATATATCAATGGATTTAAAAGGGGATTATCAATGAATTCTAATGATAACAATACAATCTGGGTTATTATTGAACGATTAACTAAATCTACTCATTTTATTCTTATTCAAGATAGTGTATCTCTATATCAACTTTATCAATTTAATATTAAAGATATATTCAGTTTACATGGAATTACCATCTCTATTTTATCTTATTGTGATCTCATGTTTGCTTTTATCTTTTAGATGGGCCTTGAAATGTCATTAGGAACAGAATTAAATTTCAGAATAATTTTTCATCCTCAATCAGATGGGATGTCAGGATAAACAATTCATACCATGAAGGATATTTTTTGTGCTTGTTCAAAAGATTACTAGTGATGTTGGGTTCAACATGTTATTTTGTTATGTTTTATTTCACAACATTTTTCATTATATTATATAGCTGGAATCATTTGAGGAATTATATGGAAATCAGTGTTGAACTATAGCTTTTTTGGCTGAAGTAGGTTAAAAGAAGTTGATGGGAACAGAATTAGAAGAATATATGGGAAAAAAGTTCAATTGATTCAAAATAATAAGAATACATCTCAGAGATGGTGGAAAAGTTATGTATATTATCGGAGGAAAGATCTTTCTTTCATGGTAGGTGATCATGTATTTCTCAAAGATTAAACATGAAAAAGTGTGATCTCTTTTGTTCAGAAGGTAAATTTGAGTCTGAGCTTCATTGGAACATATAAAATCCTTGAGAATATTGGATCATTTGCCTATAGGGGGCTTTATCCCAATGTTTATCCCTAGGAAACAATATTTTTCATGTTTTAATGTTTTGAAAGTATATGTTGAATCCATCTCATGTTTCGTATCCCAAGGTAGATCAGTTGGAAGAGATTCTTTCGTACGAGAAATAAATATTACAAATTATAAAATGTAGAGATAATGTGTTATGGAATAAGGTTGCTCATGAGATAAAGGTTCTGTGAAGAAACCATATGGTTGAAGAGGCAACATGGGAATCTGATAATTCTATGAGGGAGAAACACCCCCACTTATTTGATATGTAAATAAAACTATGGGGATGCAATTTCCAAAAGGGGGAAGGATGTAAAATCATAATAATTTACAGATTAATACATTTTTAATAATCTATTCATATTCTGGATTAAGTTAATAAGATTATATTAAAAAGGATAATTTTTCTAATATCTTACTTGACACACAACAATGGGTTTCTCTAAAATCTTTCCTAGCATACAATGTTTAGTTATACCGATAAATAATATAATAATATAATTATTATTGTTAATGGATTATAACACCTTGCCATTGTACTGGAAGGAAAGAACATATCAAACTATAGAATGATTACCCTTTTTTTAAATTCGTTTATATTTATCAAATAAATTTTACAAGCGTAAAATGAGAATTTATCCTATTTTAAGCATAAAATATTCTAATATTTTTAAATGGCCGGTTTACCCAATTTTGATGGAGAACCCTTTTTAAATATAGTTTTTGTTGTTTTTATATATTATATTTGTAAATATGAAATTCTTCTTTAGAAATGGGGAATAAAAAATTTAAATTTGTTTAATTTTTTGTATTTTTCTCATAAAATCCATATTTTAATGAATAGTGAAAAAACTATATTTTAATTCAAAACCAGCATTTTCTTCTAATTTGTTTATATATTTGTATTTTAATTTTAATTGGTCTTAAAGTGTAATATGATTCTTTATTTCATTTAGTCCAATTTGTGTCATTTGATGTAATTCAAGAATTAAATTGGACATAAACACATGTCAATCTTTTGATAGTTTTTTCTTTTTAAAACCCCTCTTTCTAGTTTTGACAACCAGAATTAATTTTAATTTAATTAATAAAGTTTCTATGTTTTGAATTTTGAATAATTGATTCCATATTTGGAATCATAATGTACAAATTATGTAAAGAGTAACCTTTCATTTTTGGACCTTATGAATTGTAAATTCTGTAATTATTTTCATTTACCTTGGTTAAAGGGTAAATCATGAAAATAATGGTAAAAAATTATAATAATATAAACCAAAATTAAAACATTTCCTGGTCCTATTGTATGAGATATGTATGACCCTAGGATACCTGGTTTTATTTTAGGACCCCATGGAGACACTTGGAATTGATAAAGACATGATATAATAATTAATGTAATATAATGAGAAATATAACATAAACATGAATATTTTTATAAAACAATTTAAATATAGGGCTATATAACTGATATCTAAGACTATAAATATTAATTATAAAGGTAAATTATTTCCTAAATCATGGTAGTTTTTTATATATTGTATATTTTCAATAAATAAATTTATTAATTAAATAATGATGATGCAATGATTATCTTATTATTTGAATATTCAAATAAATGATACAATAAATTTTAAAATAAATATTATTCGAAAATTTGGATTCTATCAAATAATTTAATTGATGAATATGACACATTATATTTTAATAACCTTTTTTGGGTTCGAAGAATAATGTTTTTATAAAATTAATGAAAATAAATTTCTAAATAGTGTCAAAAGTGACATAAATGCGTTCAAAAAATTTACAATTTTATTATATAATATAATCATCCAAAAAATCTAATAATCAGAAAAATTAAATATATACTATTACAAATTTCATTAATGATTCACATGTGGTCCTATTGTAATTTTATGGAATAAATAGAAACAACATATTATGAAAATACAAGAAGCCATGGTAATAGTTAATGTTTATAACTAAGTGTTAATGAAAAAAGTTAAGGTTATTTTTATGACCTAATCATGTATAAAACCTATTTTTTGAGATCATTTAGACCCATACTAGTAATTTACTCAAAATATATATCTTTGGAAATATTATAATTAGAAAATCAATTTTTAATAAAATAATATTCCATGAAATTCAAAAAGTGCCCCTTCCTCCATCTTATAAAAGGCCACCTACTCTTCCACTTACTCTCTCACATGTCATTTTCCATGGATAGTCAAAAAATAGGTCAAATATGATACCAAAATCTATCCCTTTATCATATAATCCTTACACTATGATGAAGGAAACTCAATGAATCCTTTTGGCTCAAATCAAAAAGTGGTCACCCAATTTTTTGGTAACATCTTTTCTCAAGATCCTTTCCTTTATCTTCTTTATCCACCCACTATGCTCTATATATTTTTATATATTATAAAATAAAAGTATCCTAAATATATTATGTTGTTTATTTACCTACACTTACACACACCTCTATGTAATGGATATAGAACATATTGTTTCTTCGTACGGAGAACTATTGCCCCACGTAACGATAATTGTTCAATTTTATCCTTCCACCACTCATAGTTGCCATTATTATGGAACAATATTTATATATGATAAGTATTATATTTATATTGTTTCTATTCATCTGTATTATTTATTTTTGACATACCATTATGCTTTCAATAATTTGTATATACAATGATTTTATTTGAGGAAGTGTGGACTACCACCCACCTCAAAGTGATATGAATCATTCACACCATACATGGGACATATAAAGGCTTTTGTTAATGAACTTATGTTACATATATAACAAAGATATTATACTATAATTTCAATAAAAATATGTATCATTTAGTTTTAATTACATTAATTAGACAAATAAATGAATGTAGCGTTCACGCGTACGTACGGTCATCCATTTCCATTAAAAGTGCATTTCATTTCTATCTAAAAATATTATTGACATAATAAATACATATATACTAGATATATATGATATTTAAATCATGAATAATATTATTCTAGAGATGATAGACTTTTTATTATGAGGACATGATACATCTAAACAATGTCATTTTTGATTCATTAATCTAATATCCACAAAACAACTGATATAAACAAAAATAATTATGTAGATTTCATAACATGGTTATAAGTAATATAAAAATAATAATATACATGAAAAATATTCTCAATCATGTTGAAATTAATCTAATTTTATGATCTATGAATATAATGATTCAACATTACGAGTCGGGCTCAGGGTATGGGACTTCATCTCAATCACATTTTATTAAGGCATTTTTTTGATGTTACACACTTCCTTTTTTATATGGTTTATCATAAATACCTTTATCAATTAATTTAATTTAAAGGGAATCATTTTTTCTACAAATCATTTTAATAAACAATATAAAGGAATGTTTGTAACATATACGACGACAACAGATCCTACACCAGCATAACTGTTGTTTGATATTTGGAATCCTCTATAAGGCTTCTTGTTTTCAAAAATGAAAATAAATCACTTATTAAAATTTTGGAATTTTTTGTATTGAGAATGTTTTTGGAAATGGATATACTATTTTAATATCTTGAAATGATTTTAATTGATTGAAAATAAAATATTATGAGTTAAATTTTGTTAATTTTAACATTTTACATGTTATAATTATATAATGGTTATTAGAAATTTGATGGTTGGTTAAGTGATAAAACAAATATGGGTGGTTCTGTGACAAAACAAATATTGTAGGATCCTTGATAAACCAATGATGGGTGTTTCCATGATAAACCAATGATTTTTTGTTATGTTATAACCTCCAATGAATTGGGTATGAAAGTTATGCATATGACTATTCCATTTAGTGATATGTGTGAAGTAAACTATATTTTTTTTCTATTTAATTATGTTTATGTTCTAAGTTACAATTATATGTTTTATGATTATTTTTGTGGGATTTATGGTAACATTTTGTTTAAAAAATGGTATGAAATGATCATATATTTAGTGATGTATATCTACTACTTTATAGAGGTGAATAATATTACTTCATGATAATGTGCTCAAGGATTTCATGTTGTCCCCTAACAAATAGATTCCATTTTAAATGTTTCACTAATTGAGAATTTTATTTTTATCTAATGTTTTGGAATGTTTTTCAAATGAAAAAATTAATAATAGGGTCATGGTTTGGATTCAGGAAAAGTATTGCAAGAAATACATGAAAAGATACAATATTACCTTTAAAATAGTGTTTATTTTATGAATAAATGGATTGTGAGTAGAAGTGTCTACATGTAATATTTACGTTTTCATGTATGAGTTATGTCCTAATACTCTAAATCTCTAAAGGTGAAAAGATCATCAGTGTCAAAAAATTCAAATTATTGACTTAACTCTGTATTATGTAATGTTTACATCTGAGGCCATATATATATAGTCCTAAATATGAAATCAAAATGAGTTATCTCAAACATGAGGTAATAATTTCAACAAATTTCAAAGAATTTAGTTCATCATAAACTTCCTTCAATTAATTCATAAAATTTACAATATAATAAATTAACTATCATTTATATAATAAAATGTTATTATTTTTATTTAATTAAATTTATCCATCTCTTTTTCTATCAGTTGGAAAATGATAACATTTCGCATCTATTCACCTAGATTACCTCTTATATGAAGCATTATAGTTTGTTTCTAATTTCTCCTGTATATAGATATTACGTTGGATATATTTAATTAATCTATATGATACCTGTTCCATAATTAATAATATTTTATTGATTTTTATTATTTGTCTTTATTTTATTCAAATCATTAAAATATGAAAATATCACTCATTAATATGTATTTACTACCACCTCAACAATTTTAGGAAATTTATTTTTCATAATAACTTTTTTTGAATTGTTATAAAAGTAGAATATAATAAATTTAATTTAAACCTATAAAAGTATCATGATTTTTTATACCATGAATCCATTACCAAGGTGAAATTATAGAGGCCATTAAAATGAAACATACACAAAAAATAGAACAAATAACACCTAGAGATAATATTTTTATAAAATAATTATTTATATATTGGTGTTGAAATAGTATGATATTTACTTTATTAGGGTAAATATAACATACGATGAATTTGGGTGTGAGTTATGGGTTACATGTATCGCATTTATTTTGGTAAGACGTATACCATATTAAAATGTTTCTTAAATTATTTGGGGTATAAATTCCACATGAATGTATTTTATGGTCACTTTTAGTTAAATTATAGTGATTTAAAATTCTATATTATTTTAGATGATTTATGAGGTTTTGATTAATAGATTAAAAAAATTTGTAAGGGTTGTTCATCATATTAATTTTTTCATTGTGATATATTTAATGTTATGTACCTATTTATATTTATATAGTTGGTATTCATACTCAATTATAAGTTGTAATCCATTATTATTATTCTATTTTATATTATTTTAATGGATATCATTTCAGATTATTGACTTTGATTTAGAAGAAACTGATATTTTTTGGATTTTTCATCTCAAATCATACTCATTAAGACATATGATTTTTTAGAAAAATAACTTATTTTTATGTGGAAAAAAATACACTTTTGACATGCTATATATTTAATATACATATCGTAATGATATTTAAATATTCATTTATTTTATTCATGCATTGGTATTGAAAAAATTAAATGAATTCATTAATGGGTAAATTTTCAACATCTATTTTAATATGGACCACATATGTTTAAATTTAATTTGGTTAAATATTATGACTTCATATTTTATAATAGAAAATGAATTTAATTTTCTTCTATTTATTTCACAATTTCTTCTAATTTTTCCCAATTTAACCTCTTTATTATTCAAAAAGATTCAAATTAATGATTTCAAGGAAAACATGCCATATTTCTCATTGTGGAGGGAATTATTTTTCCTCCATGTATATGTTTTTTTAGAATTACTAAAATAATGTTTTTTTCAGTTATCCAATTATTTATCACAAATTTTTATTCTATTTTTTAATTTTAACTAAACATATTTAATATAAAAACATTATTTTTTAATGAATTCTTTCAATTTTTGATGTTCACCGATGTGTAAATAGAATATTCACTTAATTTATATAAAATGATATAATTTTACCACAATCATGAAAATTATTAAAATTAATACATACTTTATTAATTTTTTTTGGAAATTTTCAATTTAAATAAATTTACCAAAATCATTGGTACTTTTTAATGATATCAAAAGGATTGTATATTTTCAATTTAATCCATGAAATTTTTTAAATTTTCATTGAAAGTGATTTTTAATATATCTCAATATACTTTAATACATATTATGTTGTCTTGTTTATATGTTCTCATTATAAATGCAATATTATTTATCTGAATGGTTCATGGTTATTTTTCAATTGACCTAAATCTGATTTTCCTTCAATAGGATTATTTAACCATAATGAATGAATTTATGATTATGATAATGATATGTTTTAGAAACCCATTTGTTTATAATGGTTTATGCAATGATGATATGATGATTTTTATGAACTTTTGACACTCAAAAGAACATATTATATATATTTTATGGATGGGTATGTAATTATTTAACCCTCAAATTCACTCGTTGGTGATAATGGATTAAAATTGTTGGAATTTATTTATAATAGATTTTGTAATTAACCATGTTGTGTTTTCCCTCATGTGTTTTTGTACACTAGAAAATAATTTAAATTTGAGTGATCATCGATATAATATTTCTATGATTATTATTATGTAAAAAATTATTCCACTATTTTATACATTTGTCATATTTAACACCCCATGATTTTACGGTTTGTATCTTTTTAAATTTATCCACTTAGACAGTTTATGTTGCATGCAGCACCAATCATAAACAAAAAAAAGAAATATTATTATATTCTCAATATAACATATGTAATGAATTTGGGGGAAATAATGTTTTTATCAAAATTATGAAATATTAAATTTTCTATCTATTTTTTAATTTAATATTTTATTAATTTTTAATAAGTACATAATTTTTAATAAATTTATTTTATTCTTAAAAAATATTTTTCAAAAATGATTTTCATTCTTTTTTTAAGAATTTGTTTTAAAAAATGCATTTAATATATTAAAATTAACTATATAGTAATAATTTATTTTTACAAATCATAATTTTAAATTTTTAAAATGATGCTTTTTTGGTATTTTTTAAAAAAATTATTTTCTATTGAACAATGAAAAATAAATTTTTTATAAAACTATTATTTAATTTACATTAAAAATTGTCATTAATATTTGAATTTAATATAAATGTAACATAATAAATATTTATTTATACACAATATATTATTATTTTTAATAATTCTCAAATTATATTTTGTTAAAAGTGTATCTTTTTTCTTTAATGGTCATTATACAAGAAAAGTGTTTTCCATTTCAATATGTGGTATTAATTTTAAATTAAATTTATCATATTATATATTTTTAGTATTTAATTCTAGATTCTATAATTGTATTCATAACCACTAAATTTAGAAAAAATATATGTTTTTCTTTCTGTCAAAATGAATATAAATAATGGTGCAATATATCTCCTTGGTTAATGGTATATTGGATTTATTTAGGATAAATCTATGTGATAAGGTCATAATTCTTCATTGAAAATCTTACTGTATTAAAATTAATCTTCCTTAAATATATAATGATATAATAATATTTATTTAATTGGAAAAATTCAATGAAAAGGATTGATATTTTATTTAAATAATGATATTTACAAAATGTCACTCTGTTTGTTGTAAATAACTATTATGATATGAAATGATAAAAACTAAAATATGAACAAAAGTAAATGTTTATATTTATATTAATAAAATTATTTCCATCATATAATTTTTTTTAAAATTATATAATTACAGTAAATAATTCAATAATGATGAAATAATATTTATTTAATTAATAGAAAAGTTAAATAATTACTTTCCAAATAAAAATTTTGAAATATTTTATATTAGTTAGTTTATATAATAAATTTTAAATATTTATAGTAAATATTATAGATCTATGCAAAATAATATTCAATAACACATTATTTATAATGTATTTGGAGAAAAAAAATTAATAATGAAAAATGACATTAATGATAATTTATCAAAATTATATTTTATTAAATTATTTAATATTAATAAAAATATTATAATCATAAATGTGAATGAAATATTGTTTAAAACACTATATGTGGTTAAATTATGATTCATTTGTTAATTAATACTAAAATTAGATTCTATTTATATTTTAAATATATCTTACCATGGTCAGTGTAAATAAATAACCTACCTATTAATGTGAGAGATAAGGTTGAAAATCACACCTAAACAAATACAAATTCGATTGGATGATGATATTACAACCATATCATATCATTTAATCTCAATCTCCATTGATGATTTTTGGAATTATAATAGAAATTATTATAATTTTATATTTTGAAAAATTATTAGAATACCCCTCACCATAAAAATAAAAGGGCACATCCTCCTTCACAACATTACGCCTAATTAGTAATCTCTCTCAACCAAAATCTTACCGTTTATCTTCCCAAAATACATCATTATGTTTTAGAGGTAATTTTACTTCTTAAATTAAATCTTATGTTCCTTTAAAAGTATTTATGAAGGATCCCCATCATATAAGTGGAGGTTAAATTATGCACAAGTAAAGTTAAGTGTGAGGTGATGATTTTATGAACTCAATATCCATTCATTGGGTTATACATCTACTTCATTGATTATAGAATTCCATGATTATGTGACAAATTTTCTTCTATTTGTTTATTTTATATTACAACATGTATTTTTTATGACCTAGATTTTGTATACAATGTCACTTCATTGATTAAATCCCATCTTTGTAACACATGTTTTTAAAGGGTTTTTATGTCAAATTTCATTCATTGTGTAATAAATAGACTTTTTGATTATATTATTCCATGATTATGTGTGAAATGTTTTCTCATTGATATATATTATATTTCCTCTTTTATTTTTTAGGATATATATTTCTTTTAAATAATCAATTCATTTATTTACTCTCACCGCAAACATACAAACATTGAAAGAGATTTCTTAACTAAATTTATATTAATTAGTTTAAACATATATGTTATTTATTATTTCATATTATAATAATATGTGAAGTATATTATAATTATATAATGATTTATTTCAAGGAGTTTTATTTAGTTGTATTAGGGACACACATAATTAACTCATTTTTTTAAATTTCCACATATATTATATGATTAATGTAAGCGATTTTCATCTCACTTTTACTTAGGTGGGACACATCATTTATTCAGCACTTATTTATTTTATGTGGTTTATATAAATCGCATTTGACATGTTATATCAAGTATTTATTTATTCATGCATAATTTATTTTGTTTTTGTTTAATTCATTAACGGGGCATAGAATTTGATAAATTAAAATGTGGTAATAATTTTATCACAATTTCACTTCATAGTGGTATATTTTAATATTATGCACTTAATTGATTTTATATGGTATATATACTAAACCATTAATTTATTTATGATAATAATTCATTATAATTTTATTTCCTTAAAATTTTTAAATTTTTTGTATCATGGAATTCACTATTCATTAAACCATATTATTTTTTACAAAAAGTGTTTACAATGTAAGATATTTTATTAATTGGGAAATTAATTTAAATGTGTAATGTTTACTCTGAAAAAATATTTTTTCCATATAGAATATTTATTATTGAATAAAATCTATAATTTGATATATTTTGAATACTTAGGACATGAATGAAGGGGTGGGGATAGTATATATAAAATCCCACCAATTGAATCAGTATTCTCATGATATAAGTAATTTAGTCAACACAAATGGGGTTTTACCTAGATTGTTTAAATTGCATTTTAAATGTTCTAGAAGGTAAAGGTATCATGTTCCTTGGAAACATAAAATACCTTCAAAAAATTTCATTCATTGGGAATTTAGTTATGTCTATATATGATAATTTCACAATGATATTCTCCATGGGTTTAGATCGTAAACAATTTATTAATTCTATGGAAATATTTTCTAATTACATACATTGTCATAATTTTTTCACCTTATAATCTAATGATAGAAAAATTATATATTATATTGTATATGTGATCATATATTTTACCATTCAACATTTATTATGCATTATTGATTCCATATAGAATCAGATTCATGTAACTCTTACAGGGGCTCTAAGCTCACCAATTTATTGGATATCTTTTTCCAAAGATATGAAGGTGAAATGATATAATAATTTCAGGGATGGAAATTATTTCCCTTTGATAAGTTTGATTGTTAATGACCAACGTTATAATGGTACAATGTATGTATCTATTTATTCAAGATTACTAAACTATCGATACATGGTGATGAAATCACATGAACAATGTCCCAAATTAATAAATTAACTTACAACTCTGAGTTATAGGATAAAGAGTTTTAGTTAATGGTTTCTAATCATGCATAGTATAATACTAGGGTTCTAGATTTATAAATACATTTATTAGATAATATACCATATGAATAACATTTAGGGTATTTCTATGTATAGGTTAAATTTCTATAAATTTGGTAATAATAATGTATAAATGTGATTATCATAAGGAATTATTCATTGAATATAATGTTTCTTGATTGGGATGTAATTTGGGTAATATTTCATTTCATGATCTTATTATTATCATTCAATCCTTTAAAATTGTATTTTGGTTTTAGTCAATGGATGGAACTAGAATGACACATATTAAAAAAATGTGATAGAACTGTTATATATTGGTATACAAGAAATGTGTTTATGATGTATATTGACAACAGTATTTTTTATATAATAATATTGAAGCGTTTCAGAAATTATTGAATTATTTTCATTAACATAAAAATTGTATACACAATCATGGGTTTATGAGTGTATTGTTTTTTATAATATTAAATTCATAAAAACCCTTATTAGGGTTTATATTATTAGAGAAAATAAAGAATAAATATATTTTGTGTGATATTTTTTGAAATAAAATACATTAGTGTATTTCGTGTGAAATTTTTATTTAAGGAATAATATAATAATATTTTTAACATATATTAAATGGTACAGTTGTCTATAATAGTTTGTGTGGTCATTAATTTTTATATGATGATGGGTTATTTTAATTTTTAAAATTAAAAAAGAAACTTTTGAGATAACCTTTGAGGCTAAAAAATATAATTGAGGTTTAGTCTATTGAAGATATGTTTTAATATATTTCTAATAATTTTTTAGAATATTTTATGCGTTCTGTTAATATAGTTTTATAAAATGAATAACCCACCGGTATGGTGATAAACCTTCAAATACAGAATGGAATTAGGAATTGAACCAACAACTGAATGTAGACAATGGTGTAGTGCATACCACTGACCTACAAGTTGTCTTAATAAGTATGACATTTTAATTTTAGTTAAACTATTTTATGGATAAAGGATATTTTCATTTTTAACCAAATGTTATTAAGGAAAATAGATTATTTAGAAATTTTATTTTATGAATAAATATTGAATTGTATCTGGGGGAATAAATGATATTGTTTTTAATTAATAGTTATTGGAGTTATTTACTAAAATAGTTACCATATCATTATGAATAAAATTTAGGGAATCCAAATTTGTGGAGATAAATATTAAATTTATATATGAACACTATCTGCTAAAATCCTTCTAAATATTATGTTTCAACATAAGGAAGAATAATTTTGAGTGCATTTAAGGATAATTTTCTATTAAAATTTTTTACGTTGGTTTTTTTGGTATAACAAGTAAATTGTTGGAAATTAATGCAGTTTTACTCACAAGAAGGTTTTATAATTTTGGTAATTATCTATCCATATTGGTTTTGGATAACTTATAAAGGCAAGATGAATATATTCTATTTCTTTTATATAATTTTTTTATGTATATAAGTTGATTCAAGTTCCACATACCTGAATAAGAATATTCATACTAATAGTTTAGAGTAAAATATGTAATTTTAGGGAAATTAGTGAAATAATGAATATATAATTTTCAAGAATTAATATTTTCATATGATATCTTTATTTATTATATTATAAATATCAACTCTAGGAAAATTATTTTTTTAACCAAAACATTATCTATTTACTTTTCATTCTTAAAAATTGGTGTTCTTTTTTGTAATCATAAATTTAAGGTTTTCTGATGGATGAAATTATTATGATGCATTCTTATATCACTATCTATAAGATACTGATATTTTAATTCACATATTGTGTTATATTACAACATTAATATAATTTTATTCTATTTAAAATCCATATTTTTTGGTGGTCATCACATTTCTCTTTATATCTTATTAAGATAATTTTTTATTAAAACTATATTTATGTGGTTTTCCAAAAAAAATTAATATGAAGTATAATCCTTAGAGTTTCAATATAATATTTTAAATATGGGGATGAAATTTTTTGATATAGGGGATAATTGAACATTATTTTCTTTTATGGTATTTATATTTTTAAATATATCTTTTTTGATAGTTTATGTGTCCCTTGACAAACTCTGTAAAAAATAATGGAATATTATTATATAATAATTATAAACTATTGATTTATTTGGACTTATTGAATATAAATAACAACATAATGTAATATATAATTTTAATTCTCATTTTAAATTTAGTAATTAATGATTTTAGAATAACTACATTATTTTCTGTAAAATTTATTTTTTCATCAAAAAACATGTTTTTTATACAATGATTTTCATTATTTTTATGAGTATATATTAAAAACATTATATATATTATATATAATTTATTATATAGGATAAATATATTTTATTAAATCAACCTATGAAAATTATATTAGGGTTAATTTTTGGGAATTTTTTTAAAAGATTGATGTCCTGGGAATATTGAAAAATAATGAATTTTATGGAACAATTATTTTATTTGTGTTAAAATTTTCATTTAATATAATAATTTAATATTAAAGATGTATATGTATTATTATATTATATATACTCTCAATAATATCTATTTATTTATTCTTAATCCTAATTTTATTATAAGTACACATTTGGTCACAAAAATGTATTTTAAGAAAATATAATCCGTTATTCTAGAAATATTTTAATTTAAATTATATAATTTATGAATTTATGAATTTTTTATATAAATTCCATTTTTTGATATAGAATATAAAAATTTATAAAATATTTCCCTTTATTTTTTGCTCAAACTTAAAAAAAATCTTGTAATGTTTATAACCTTCGTAATGGTTATATATGATTAAATTAGGTTAAATATAATTAATATGGTCATATTTCATCATTGAATTTCTAATAGAATGATTATTATTCTAAATTTTTTAAATTATAAACTACTAAAATATATTTAATAGGCACATTTACATAAAAAATATTTATATATTGTTTAAATCAAATATATTTAAAAATTTCATGTATCTTGTTTTTAATATATTATTTGTTTCCAAATAGAACATAATTAAAAAAATAAATAAATATAGATATTTATTTATAGATTAATTTTATTTTTTGAATCATTAAAAATATATTTGTAATATTTTGGTTTATATAATTACCTTAAATGAATCTATAATGATTAATAGTGTTTTATTAATTAAATCAAAAATGATATAATTGATTTTAACAATATTAAATTTTAACATATTTTTGATGAAATAATGTTTATAATAAAAAACTAGATCTATAATATATATTATGTATTTTTTATTGAATTATATTATAATTACCTTTTTCTGATGTATTTGATATCAAATTAAATGAATTGGGGATGAACTGAAATTAATGACAATATGAAAACATATTATATTTTTAACATATATAAAACTAATCAGAAACATATATTTCAACATGTGATTTCAATATACGTGAAATTGTCAAATATGGTAAATTTATGAAACATTTTACATTTATAATTACATTATTAAACCTTTATAATTAATATAATGGATACCATGATTATGTTAAAAAATAACTAACCAATGGGATAATAAATAATATAAGGTTTAAAATTAAACCTAAACATGGATATAATCGACTGATTTATGATATTACAACCTAATAATATATTATCTTATCATATATTTCCATTTTGAGGAATTTTTAATTATAAATGAATTTATTATAATTTAATATTTTTAGAAATTATAAAAGTTCCTCTCAACCCAATTTTAAAAGAACACCACCACATTCACTTCTTTACACCACATTAATCCATATACCTAGACATAACTCTGCCAATTTATCTTCTAAACATAAATAGTTATGTATGGCATGTTTTGTTCTTTCCATAAGACCTACCCTATATATATTAATATAAGTTATGAAGGATCCCCATAATAGAAGAGGAAGTTAAATTACAAACAACTATGAAAAGTTTGAGGTAAGTTATTTTATTATTCTATTTTCATTAATTTTGTTTTACATCTATCTTATTGAAGATATTATTCTAATATTATATTAGAAACGTAATTTTATTGATTAATTATCAGTTTCCTTTTTTATTTTTTCCCATCTATATTTTTTTTTCATAATAACATAATTGGTTATCTCTCAACATATTTAGAGGAACATTGCAAGGTGGTTTTTAACACTATTAAATTGGTTATATAGGTAATTTTTTATTATATCATTCCATTATTAATATTGAATTTTACCTTTATTAATTTATTTTATATTTTCCCTTTTCTATGTTTTCCTATACATATGTTAGACATGATCACTAAATTGTTTTAGTATAATCAAAATGATACAAAATTTGAATGGAATTTCATTACTCAATTTCTATTCATTCAATTAAACACATATTTCTTTGATTAGTTCATGAAAATATTATTTGTGGAATTAATTTTTATAAAATTATTTTTTTATTTTAAATATATTTATGTGGTTTTGCAATGTATAAACATAATCAATTCATCTTATTATTTGTCACATCTATTATATGATCATTGTAAGGGGTTTTAGCTCAAATTTATTTAAGCTGGAAACATGATTTATTAAAAACTTATTTAATATTTATTTTTTATATACTTACATATTGTCATATAATATTATTAATTTTTTATTATCATCATATTTAATATTATATTTAATATTATTATTTCATGGGGAATTAGATTCCACTAATTAAAATTTTTAAGGGTCATCATCTCAATTTCCCTTCATTGAGGCATATATTAATGTTATGCACCTAATTTCTTTTATATAGTGTATATACTTAACATTAAATTTTTTAATGACCATACTTCATGGAAAATTTAATTCCTATTTAATATTAATAATTCATGTATCATGTAATTGATTATTTAATAATTCAGAAATAAATTTTAAATAGCATGTTATGTTTGAATGTGGTTTGATTAAATATGAAATAATGTTAAATTTGTATCTATAACCGATTATAGATATTTTATAATAAAGAATTTTTATTAATGAATTAAATCATTCATTCAATATAATATGAACTATTTTTACATGATATAATGGATGTGTACTGCATATAAAAAATACAGATGATGATTTAGAAGTTTTATAAGATGAACAATTTGCAAAAATTAAATTGGTTTTCACCCATAATGATTAAACATCCGTTATAATGCTTTTCTAATAAATATATCTTGTTCGTGGGAAACATGATGCCCAATAGTTAATAATTTTAATCATTAAGAATTTAGATTTTTTCAGGAGATGTTTACTACAATGCAATATGATGATTTAGATTGTGCAAATGTTATTTTTTAAACAATTTTTTACTAACTATTTACATTTACATAATGTATATTCCTTATCCAATCTTGATTAAAAATTATTGTATTAACTGGAATGTGCATTTTTTAATATTAAATTTTAATATTTATTATGAATAATTTATTCATGATAGATTCATATGTATGTTACTCTTATTAGGCTTATTAGCTCACCCTTTTCTTCATTCACTTTTTCATAGTATTTAAAGATAAAATATTAATGTGTTCAAGGAAAAAAATTAATTTCCTTTGATATGTTTATTTAATAATTTTAAATGTAACAACGATGCTATATATATATATATATTTATTTATTAATGAATAATAATCTTATTGATCCTTGGGGATGTGATTGAATATACCTAATTCAAATTTCATAATGTAACCACCGAATTTGGGGTGTCTAGATTTAGTGTCATTACATAATTTACTAATAAATTGTTCAAATAGATCAAGAATTTTAATTCTATTATGTCTTATTTCTTATAATATATTTATTTATGTTGAATTTATTGATATACGTTATAGGTATTTTTTTTACAAGTTTCTTTTGTAAACATATTTCCATATACACTAAACCTTTATGGTTATTGAAATAATTTTAAGTATGTTTATTTAATATTAGTGTAATAAGATGTAGTATTTATATAGGTGATTCTAAATTCACATTAGTTGGAACTAATGGGTGGTAGAGAAATTTTTTCAAAACATGGATGTGGATAAATTTTGTTGATATCCTTTATGATAAGTCAATTTTTGTGATAACTCCCTTCATTATTATAATTTAATGAGTAATGTTTTACTTGAAAATATATCCCTGAATGGATATTAAAAACTGGATGTGGTTATGGAAAAAATACACTTAAGTTTAATACATATAAATTTCATGGATAAGTAACATGATAATCACTCTGGTATGATGATTAGGCATCAGAATAGATAAAAATATTGAATTATTAGGGGATATTGCTTGGTAAATTCTAAATATCAAGATGAAATATTATGAAAAATATGAATAGATCATGATGATAAATACCATAGTTTTTTACAAATTAAATTGAATTAGTCATTATTTAGATATTCCTTTAATTATTTTTAATGATTACATATTTACTCAATATGATTATTTTTACCCACACTAGGATTTTTTATTATAGTAAATGCATAGAACAATGATGAATTATATTAATATATAATGTGATAGAATATGAAATGATTTTCCCAACGTTAAAACCAATGAAATTGGCACAGGAATATGAAATGTTAAGATGATACATTTCCAAATATGTAATTATATGATGAACTAAATCAATATGGGTGTGTTTCTTAATAAATAATTAATGAAACAAAATTTACATTCATGATGGACATCTATGAAAAAAATATTCTTCAGGCTACATGTCCAGAATATGGGACTAAGCACCAACGTAAATTTCTCATATGAATATTAATATGTAATATATGTGTAAAAAACAGAACAAATGAAATAATTTATTAGAAAAAATTTATATCCCATTGGATGGAATTAATACACCTCATGGGGTACCATTTACAATAAAACATATTATATGTTGGGTTAAGGAATTATCAATTACATTGACTTAATCAAAGGGTTTAAACAATGAAAATGTTAGGTCCTTTGATATTATAATAATTAATGACTAATTTTTTTGTATTTTGATTCTATAATTATGAATTATGCTTATTTTATAAATAATGTTATTATTATATTTATAATGATGAATTTAATTATTATTATAAAAAAATTCAATAAGAACATGGAAGAAAATATTGAATAGTATCCATATTCTAGAAATGTGATTTAGTGGTTATGGAGTATTTTTGGATAACAAATTTTTGAGTGACTGATTTCCCTTAATCTATTTCATATATTAATTTAATAATTTTAGTTAATCTAATGAGCTATTAGATATTGATAATGTAAATTGGATTTAGTTAATGACCATGAGAAGTATTAATAATTTGTTGAAAATGTGATTTATGTTATCTATTATGATGTATAATTTAATTTTTGAAGTATTGAATACATTTCAATGTCTGTAATTCGAATTGATGATTAATAATATAAATATTATTTTAAATCATATATGATTATATTTTCTCTTTCTCTTGGTTCATGATGTTTATAGAAATGACCAGCATATGTTGATGTGTTTACCATTGGGTTATATAAATAATTTTTTATAAACATTTGATAAATTAATATTATTTGGAGATAACTATTAAGATGATCTTATATGTATATGTGATTAGCCATACTAATATTATTGTTTCCTCATTTGATGGAATATGATAATTAGTTTAAAGTATAGATATATATTAAATGAATTATATTTCACTTTGGATGTTGTTATTAATATTTTAAAAATTTATCAATGATTATTTACTCATAATGGATAACATATAATGATTATATCAATATTGGTAAATATATAGTGATGATAGGAATGACTTATAATAATTTCATTGAAGTTATGATTTATAAAATTTATATTTTATTTGTTCGGGAAAAAACAAATAGAAGTCATATAAGTTAATTATATTTTGAAATATGAGATAAATACATGATATAAAATTTCATAAAGCACAATAAAATGATGATAGTGTTCATATGTTAAAAAAATAAGTTATGTTATCACATATTCTCTTCCATGATAGAAAATTAGTTCATCAACTCATGTAAGGGGAACACAAACAAATTAATTATTTTTTGCAGAATATAGATATGATATCAATGTATGATTTTTTAAATCATAATTTCCTTTTAATGATGTATTCAAGGATTAAAAAATATTTTATTAAGGTCAACTATGTTTACTAATAGGGACAAATCAATTAGTTTTTATAGTATAATATCTATTAGATTTTATTTGTAATTTGTGATACACAAAATCTAGTAAATTAAAACATAAACTTTTTAGGATGTAAATTATTTAATGGGGTAGAAATTAACATCCCATGATTTTGGAATATATTTTTCTAATAACAAATTCAACTTGTTTAATTTTATTATTAATAATATAATTCATGCCTAGAAAATGGAATATATTTTAAGTGACTAGTTAAATTTGAAGAATGAAAATTAATAAACACAATATGAAAAATATGTATATTTTTTATTTAATTTAAATATGTTAATTAATTCATAATAATTAATAACCAATTTGATGAAAATTCATGTTTTATTAAAAAAAATGTTTTGTTTTAAAATATATTTTATTACATTTTGTATATAAACATTATAATTAACATAAAACATTATTAAATAATTTATTTCAAATAATTATAAGTATTTTCAAATAAAATTTTCAATATTATATTTGACTGATTTTTTGGTATTATTTCTGAAATGATTTATTTTTTTTGTGAATAGATAAAAGATTACATCATTTTGTAAAACAATCATTTTTTCATTAATTTTTTTAATATAGAAGTCCCATCATAAATTTAAAATTTTATAAGTAAAATATTATCAATTTTATTGATAATAATTTAATTATTTACAAATTATTACTAATTAAAATTTGATTTGGTATATGTTTTTTTCTTTAAAAACAGACTTTTCTGAAAAATATTTTTCACTCTTTTTTAAGAATTAATTGTAAACTGATTTTAACCACATATAGAATTAGTATCATGAAAAATTAATAATATTTTTTGAATAATATTTTTTTTGATAATTAGTTCTCTTTTACTAGTTTATTTATTTTTAGTAATTCTTGTAAACATTTTCCACCTAGTTTGGGGTGAAATACGAAAAATAGGGTTAAAATTTTGAACTAAGGTCTACAAATGAACATAAAACATGCCTTAATATTATTGGATAATATTCATTAGTTGAAATACAATAAAATATTTAATTTACGTATTTTTAGGCATTTTCATATCATAATGTAAAAAAATTCTCATGTAAAAAAAATTATAAAATGTTAATCTCTTGATTTTAATTTCTCTTACATGATTCTTATTGATAATAAAATGTAACAAATTAAAATAAAAGTTTATTTTAAATATAATTAATTAGTTATTATGATTATTTTATGAATTTTTAATGAGGGTTTTATTACTTTCTAATTTTACACACAACTAACAAAATATTAGTGCAATATATCACAAAATCTAAGTAAATGATTTTAAAAACATCAATGTAATATTTTTTATGTTTTCTATTTTCACTAGAATATTATGGTTAATAGAAATTTATAATTCATTTTGAATCATATTATATTAAAATGACTTACATTCCTTATTCCCTTTGGTTTTGATATATGTAAATAGTTTTAAAATAACCTTGATTTTATTTAATTTAATCAATATATTATTTAATGATTTAAAATTAACAATCATCTTCAAATATGACAATGGGGATGGGATATGGTCACCAATTTTATATATTTAAAATTTTAAATTGAATTTAAACCATATTTTTAATTTTTAAAAAAATATAGTGTTTATGAGATTATTACCATAGTTAAGGATAAAATTGGTTAACAGAGAGGTTAATCAAAAATATTAGGATGAAAATGACAAAAAACGCCTATCAAACATCTACTAGATAATGGTATATGAACATTAAAATATATTTTATTATGTATTTTTTTCTAAATTTTTTCACATTCAATTCACAAATAATGTATCATATTTAAATATATTTTATAAATCCAAGTGATCCATTTTCTTTATTATTAATGGACATCACTTGTCCTTTATTATTAGAAATACATAAACCCACATAGGTAAACCAAAAAATAGAAAAAAGTATTCATGACAACCATATAAAACATTTATAGGTGAGGGTTTTTTATTAAAAAAACTTATCTAGGATCCTTTATAAGGGATCTATATGATGTATCTGTAAGTGGGGGTTATCATATTCATCAATCACATTCAGTTTACTAATTATTTTACCTCATTCAATTTTATCCACAACATTAAAATATAAAAACATCTGTATATCACATATACTATTATATTATTATGTTGAGGTATTTTTATTTATCCATATCCTTTTCCATACTTCAATAAATGATAATGTCCCTCACGTGAAAATGTGGACTACCAAAACATTTTGTTTTTTGTTTCCTTTGTTATTTAAAAGGATGTTAAAAAGGTTATATTTAGGGAGTGTATATTATAGTAATCTTATAATAAGAATGCCTCAATTTTTTGTTATTGTTTTCATTTTCATCATTACATCCATCTAAAATAGGAAACGTCATATGTGTACACAGATAGACTATTATCTTGACTAGGAGATGAAATTAATTTTTCTCCATAATTATTTTATTAATTTTGATAAATGTTTATATAATTATTTTATATACAAAACTTATATAACGATAAAAATTATAGGGATTTTTAATCTTGAATCAAGGTTCATGGAGAGGAACTACTAAACTGAAACTTATAAATATTTAACACTCCTTAATGATGATTTTAACCAATAATTATTAATAAATATGTATTCAAATGTTATAATTGTATCATATATGATATTATAAGGATTTATATAGTTCATGTATAAATATTTAATAATTTAATGGATTTTATAAAAATAGAGTTAATGTGTTTGATTCATGTCATGCATGAAGTAAGGGTTTCACATATAGGTTTTACATTTATGTGACATAAAACTTATTCACATCATGTTTCCTATATGTTGTGTGCATACTACCTATAAATATATTTATTATGATTTTCATGAACAAAAATGTATTTTTAATTAATTTATAAGGATTTCTCTTTCATTTTTTAATTATTATGATGTTACCAATGTTCTAATTGTTCATTATCTCGGAAATGATTCCTTTACACATTTTTTATATTATATACATATTTGTTTTCATCTTTACCAAAATTCCATTTGACATGTTATGTAATTATAATTATTAATTTATCTTATTTAAGTTTACAATGGTTTTTATTTTACCAAACAATTTTTTATTTAGATGTTACGAAAGTTGCCAGAATTTATCATCGTAAATCATAATATTTTGGGAGATATTTTATATTTTTATTATTTATTCATTAAGGATGTAAATATACCCAATTTGAAATAGTTTTTCTTGAATATAATTATTTTCATGATTTTTATTATTTCACATTATGTTATTCATACATAGTGATTTCAATTCAGATAACACCAATGAAGTTATACTTTATTCTTCGATGTTAACTTTATTGAGGATCATTTTGGTTTAAATTTGCATTGTCGGAATTTTATAATTAAACTCATATAAAATTTCATGCATTTACTTTTAATTAGGTATGTTCTATTTTTCTTCTTGATAACATAAAATAATTGTTTCTCAGTATGAAATAAATGAATGTTAATATAGAAACAACATTATTTCTCATTTTTTGGAATATTTTTTTTCAAGACCATAATGTTTAAAAATATTTTAAATAATTTCTCTTCTATTATGTAATGACTTTTTTATGTCATTTTTAACATTGTTTTATATTTTATGTTATTTTTTGTTGATAATTTTTTAATTTCAAAGAAATGTTGTTTTTTACTTTTTTTATTAATGAATGAAATAAGTTCTTTTTTACATAAAAATTAATATATTGTTTTTATAGAAACCTATACATTCTTAAAAATGAATATTCCCTTAAAAGTTTCAATTTTTATATTGAATTAAAATTATATAAATTTTTTCTATGAAATATTTTTATTATTTATATCAAAAGAAAATTTTAATTTATATGTTTTAAAAAAAATATCCATGTCATTTTAATTAAAATTTTAATCTATTTCAATATATATAAATTCTTCTAATTCTTTATTAGGGATATTTTTTAATGATAAAAAATATATTTTTTCTCTATATTTTGGTGATTTTAATGTAATTAAATGAATCATATTTTCTTTGAATCATTCGATTAATAAGAAATAAATTATTTTATGATTATGATAATGATATATTCATGAAACACATATATTCCCCACGTGTTTCCCAATGATGAAATGATGAATAATTTATTATCATTCTATATATATAAATGGATTATTAGTATGTTTTAGGTGGACCCAAAGTTATATTGGTACAATACATTGGGTAATGATGAATGAATTAAAAAGATAAAAGTTACTACTAATAAAATATTGTTTTTGAGTGGGAATGGTTTTTTATAATGTTTTAAATGTAAACTAAGTAATTATGTTCTTACAGATGTTCCCTAAAATATAGTTTTTATGATTGCAATTTTGAAACACATTATGGAACTATTTTATGATATGATCATATGATATTTATATGTCCTCTTGGATTGTGAATTTTATTATTTTTTATTTATATATTATGAACATAAATGAAATACTCGATGGATAGAATGGCCTAAACTTAAAATTATTTATTTATTTATTTATAATCACATTTTTTATTAGTCATATATAATACAATTACATGACATGGAGTCCCTGAGGAAAAAAATATTTAGTTAACTGGATATAAGGATTAGAGGAAGAAGTCCCAATATGTGACTCAAAGGACCAAATAAATTACTACACATGATCTCTATCTCTCAATTACCTTACTTGTTTATAATTCATACCCTTAAACCTCACATGGTTTATTAGTTAACATTTTACATGTAGAGTTTCATGGTATATGGTCATATTTGAATAGTTTTTAATATCCCTCTCTTCATTACAAACCTCTTTTGCTTCACTCTAGTTGCTCATACTTTCTATGATTCAACTTATGTTGCACAATCTTATGTGGTATTACCTGATACCTTAATGAGAATCTGGCCCTCTATAATGAAATTATTATTGATTAATCAAAGTCCTTAACTTGATATCTTCAGTGTCCTCAATGTCAAGTGGACAAGTTTCTATATTGGTGGTGTCTCTAAATCCTATATTTATTTCATTATCGAAACATGAGTTCATTATTCCACCTCAAAAATAAAATATCCTAACACCTGTGGTCATTAAAATTATATATTAAACTCAAATTCATATGATCATTAATATATAATGATTCCAAATGATGGAAAAAATCACTTAATGACTAGATTAATTCATCCTAGAAACCCTCACCTCTAACATCCAACACATCCTCAAATAAAATTATTATGATAATATAGATAGTGAACCCAAAGTAGTAACCAATTTTACAGAAATTTCAACATGATTTCAAACCTGAACCAAGACATAACTCAACCTCTCAAGTATTTAGCATCATTAAAATAAATTGAATCATTTAAAACATTAACTCACACTAAAATCCAGAGTAACAACATTGTCCACATATATACATTGATGAAGGAATGTATCAATGGTATTTGAAGAATTAAATAAACCATTGAGTATGATATCTCTTAAAAAAATAATCCCTATAAATATAATATTTTAGTGACAATTAAAAAAATAAAAAATCATTAATATAGTTAACTTTTCATGGATGAATAATAATATTAAAGAAAAAAATGTTACAACCAGATTATATTGTTGTGAATAAATACCCAAAACAATTTCCATCATAATAAGTAAAATTTTAGGGATTAATTGTTTTATATGGGGAGAATATAATACTATATTATTTAAGTGTTTATTTTTACTATTAAATAAATTTTATTTTCATTATCATTTATCACACACAATGAATAGCTAATAAGAATAATGATAAATATTATTAAGACAATTTATTACAATACAGGATAATAATTAATTCATTATGATAATAAAAAAAGAATTATCACAATGAAAATTATAAATATAATAAATCCAAAAGTAATAAAAAAAAATCCAACATAAAATCACTAATCTCAATGATTTTGATGAAATTTTTAACCATAGTTTCTTAAATGGAAGGAGGTAAAAATTTGAATTATAAATACATGTTAATAGTGAGGTAAATAGAATGAATGATTTTAGTTAGGTCTGTAATGCAATATATATAAATGAACTACGAATGTTATATATGTGCTCATTGAATATATGGTCATTTTAAATAATGTGATTAAAAATATTATTGTTATATATATCAACATTGGAAAAAATGTATGAAAGATCTTTTTTGATATATTTTAATTATTAGAAAAAAATTATATACAACTAAATTCATATTTCTAGATTGAAATAAAGTAATAATATTGAATTTAAATATTTTTTATACAATTTTATTCCCAATGAAAATATTAAATTAATATTTATGAAAATTAAGTGTTGTTTTATAAAATGGTTTAAAGAAATATTTAAGGTTAAAGATTTCTATATTTCAAATAACATTTTTTAGTAATATATATTATTATCAAAATTAACTATAAATATCATATTTAAATTTTTCAATCAAATAAAACATTTAAATTAATGAAAGATACACTAAAACTCAATAAATTATTAATTGATAAGACATACAGTATGGAATAGATATTGTATAAAATAAATGTTTTCTATAAAACTGTATATTATATATATGTTAGGTTTTGAATTAAAAGATTAATTTCCAAAATATGAAATTTCAATTAAATTATATATATTTAATATTAGTAATTATCATGTTAAAATTAAAAATTTTCTCCAATTTTAAATTTATGGAAAAAATATTTTACTTGGATAAAAATATATTATGACGGTAAACATAATATAAGTAAAAAATGAAAAAAACAATGTTATAGTGTTTAAATTATTATTACATAATATAAATAAATTATTTTTTTGAAGGTATTAACTACCCAATTTAATTATTTACAACTTTTTATCCATATTCCAATTAATATAAAACACTGACACATTATTGAATGAATATATGTGGGAATTACTCTGAAAACACACATATCAATGGTCACATAATCTAACAATGATAAATCATTTTTATTTGTTTTATATTTTAGATAAACAAATCATATCCCTTCTAAATAAATATTATTCATTTTTTAAATTTTTCTTCTCTGAAGGAATCCAAAATACATCATTTTAATGAAACCGTTGTTGGGAAGCTTAGAATTAATAAAAATATTTAGTTATTAAATATGTTATTCATTAAATATAATTTATAAAATTATTATAAAATATCATTACTAAATATATAGATTTTATATTTTAATAATTATTAATTTATGTATTTCATATTACTATTATAAAATTATATACCCACACTCTTGTTCTAGGAAAACAAGTTCATGTATCGGTTGGTTCAACCACATATATGTGTGATTTTTTAAATCATACCGAATTTAACATGACTTCATATCCCCATATTAAGGTAATTAATATATGATATTAATTTTTTTAATTTATTTTGATAATATTCTTCTAGAAGTGAGACATAAGATTCTAATTTTTATTATAATGTAACTAATTATTATCACTAAATTACCTTAAAAATGTATGTCAGGGATTCCATTTTCATTATCCATACTGATTCTATATAAAAAATGAACAAGGTACTAAATGAATCATTATAATAAATTTATTCCAATTAAAATATGTGACATGGGATATTTAAATTAGTATCAGTTAATATAGATTAACGTCTCCACGTTGATGCCTATATGGAGTAATTAATATTACTGAATTTCAATGATGAAAATAAAATATAATTAACAAATATATTTAAAATTAAGTATTTAAATATTATTTAATAGAATTTAATTAATCCATAGAGGAAACATAATAGTGATATTAATATATATTTAATTATCACATCCCCTGATTATATACCCATATTATGTTCTTCAATATGTTCTCTTTTGTTATGATCATATACCATGATTTTTTTATCATGACCATATACTTATATTATGATCACACATTATATTAGATTGGAATAAATTATGTTTATCCACACACAAAAGGTTATTCCCATAAATATATTTCAATTATATAGGTTTAAAATATGAATATTGTGTATAATATTTATAAATTGAATAATATGTGAAATATATATTTGGGAGGTATGGTAAATTTTCTAAAATAATATATCTTTTGTCTTGTCTTCAATAACAATAAATATTTCATCTCTTTGCAGTGATTTATTATGAGATTTAATAAATAGTACTATAAAATAATTTCATATATATGTATGAAACAACTGCATAACCTCTCGATAAAATATGATATGTATAATATTTTCCACTAAGACTTTACTAGGTAAGAATTGATGTTATATTTTGGTAGGTAGTTTTGACATCTACAATTAGGGGAGGCCTATAAAGGGTGTGGTAGAACCTCTACTCATCCACTAGATGTCAAATGTGATCATATGGTTTTTTATTTATTTATTTAATTAATCAATTAACCATGGTGTGAAATGGGAAAAGTGGTTCCCATTGAAAAAAACTACTTAAACCTCAACTGCTCTCTTATTTTTCTCTTCTGAGAGGAGATCCACTCTATCAATCAATAGTTTATCTTTTTGAATATTATATGAAGATATCGTGGGAGATTCTATATTAACAACATTGATATTTAATCGTTTTATAATAGTTACTATTAGTTTTGACAAGAACATCTATTTGGTGTCTATTTTCTAGGTTTTTTATTTTATCTACTTCGTTCAATATATAATCACTTGATTGAAATTGTGGATATTTGTAATTATCATAAAGGTGAATCTAAGATTATAAAATATCATAAATTTTTATATACTGGTGTAATTTATAGGCACGGGTAGGATTATTTTTTTATTGATTACATCATAATTAAGGGATCAATTGTTTTTGTTTAAGGATAACAATTATTCTTCTAAGGGTATTGGCCTTTTTTATGTGTTATTTCTTTCTTATTCTTTATTGTATACAATTGGGTATTAATAGTCCAGATACTGCATTTTGTAAAGTGTTGGATGTTTTAATTATTTGATTCATCATGATCTATGGAATGATGGTTTATTGGGTGTGTTATGTAGTAGGTGTGCATAGACATAGTAGGGTATAATTAGTGGTGATAAATAATTTGTCAGGTGGTAGGAAAAGTGAATGATAAATGTAAGAGAAATTGATGATCATGGATTTTGTGTAAGGTTTCACTATTTTTGGGCTATAATATAATAGTTATTACATATTACTCTATAGATGATGGCATCGGGGTCCTGAAAAAATAAGGCATGTCACATGATTATTTATTGGAAACAAGATTCATAGAGTTAAACTAAAATGATGAGCATATTTTATTGAATTATGATTCAGATTATTCAATTAAATAGAGTGATTAGTGAGTTAGGGCATTCACAGGTTACTATGAATGTGTTCGGATCAAGTGTTAGATGAATATGTCAATTAGTATAATCTATAGTATTTTCGCGACCCATCCCTCCAAAGATTCCCCTCCATAGTAGGAAATGGAGAAAGAGAGATAAGGATCCCTGAGTCCCACCTCATGTAGGCCCTAGTTTGTCGAACAGCACCAATGGTATACAAATCCTTCATAATGGGTGGAATAAACCTTTTTATATAATCCACTACCTCGAGATATGATACATCAACTACAAAAAAAATCCATGAAATCTATATAAATAAACTCCAAAATTTATCCCACATGAATATCTAAATAAATAACTATTACAAAACAAGTGTCTCCAATGAAAATGCCAAAATCAATGCTATGTAGTGACAAAAAAACATTATCAAAGTCTAAAAAATTAATGTCTATCATAGTCCCCATAGTTATAATGGAAACATGAAAATAGATTTATACACATAAGGTGAGATTACAAGTACACTCAATAGGGAAATCCAGTGTCACTTGTGCTCATGTGGAGAAGTATATTAATGCCGCTATGGGAAACTAAAGAAACCAATATCACCTAACAAGGTATAATAGAAAAACCAAATACACCAAAGGAATTCTCACCAAATAACACAAGTCATGTAATGTAATATATTACTAACAACAATGATAGGGTACCCAACACCACATTCCAACTAATTAGCCACTCTCACACCCTAATGAAAAACATCCTGGAAATCCTGCCTCTTCTAAAATAACCACATCACAACATGATATCACAAACCTAGGCCACATTCCACATCACATAATTCCCATATACACATGGTCCTTACAACTACATATCATTCTTCTAGAAAACACCTATTCCACAAACCACACGACTTCCCGATGAACCATGGGAACCAAAACACATCTCATCCCGAAGACACATGGAAAGAACAATTAACCACTAAACACATGGGCCTCACAACCCAGAAACTACTTGAAGAGTCTTGGGTAATCCCCACCTAGAAGTGGGAGCATAGAAGATGGGGTGACCAGCCATGAATCCTCTAATAAGGATGTTTGTGAATGACACAATCCCCCATAACCATGGGGGTTTTCTGTAAGTAGTGTTCATCTAGGGTGGGGTGTGAATAGACTCCTAACAAAGTAAAGGTATATATATTCATACAAAATAATCATCCCAACCCATGGGTTATCAAGACCCCCCCCCAATGACACTACCACTATTGAAAATACCTCTAAATGAATGTATCATGAGGAATAGATGTCACTTCTAAAGTTGATAAATGAAATCGGCTTAACACTCTATCATTTTGATGATATTACATAGTTACCAGTTATTCAGTACCAACACAACTAACTAACAACCTCATCACACATCCAACCCCACTAACAATAGAAATAGTGGTTGAAAACATTGATTAAAGACACCACTTCACATTTAATACTTACTAGCACACAATCTAGTGATTTCCATAATCATTCTTCAAAGTAAGGAAAACCATCCTAAGAAAAAAACCATCTGAAAACAAAACCTTCAAATAATCATGGCACAACTATATTAAACATACCCACTGCATATCGACATTATGCCTAGAAAAATAAACAAACCACAACTCAGTTGTAGTCCCATTGAAAAACACCAATCACCAAATCTAGAATAAAAAAATATCTCTACATGATATTCCATTACTCCCTTAAACCATCCACACACAACGTTGTGATATCAATAGTAGTATAAAACAACCCATACAATGCACAATACATAAAATATACACACAATTCTCACAAAAAACTATTTAAAAAAGTGTAATATGATTTAACACACTTGATCTTTAATTTCACATTGATAAATAAAGGGTTGTAACATAACACGTTTTATCATGGTGAATCCATTTAATTAACAGGATATACATGATTAACGTAGTTTTCATTTTCACATCCCTTCAATAGATGATTACTACCAAGTAATCACGATTCATGTGAAAAATACAGACCACCAAAGACAATGACTTGTAGAAGGAATACAACCAACACAATTCAAAAAATGGATCTTATATAAAATATAAAACAAAATAATAATCATCATCATCTTTCCTACCACTCAATTATTAATAATGTAATAGGTTAAATTAAAATTGTTACCATCATCTTATACCCCTAATTTATTAATTCATTTAAAATAGATTTTATCGTATTCACCAGTATAAACTATTATACCCACCATGTATGATACACAATATAAAAGAGAGATAAATGAATCACTGCCTAAATCAGCAGACGTTCAGGAACTCCTCTTAACAAAAAAATAAGGCATGCATGAGTAGCTTAGAGGACAGTAAGGGAAAACTATATTCTAAGGCCACAACACAACACACGACTCCATGGTGAACAAAGGCTATGGGAGTACCAAATAGAAAATGAAAGGGTTAAAAGAATTGATGATATAGGATTATAAAAAGGCCAGATTCTATATCAACGAAAGGGAGACAATTTGAACGTACTAAAAGACGAGTTGGGGATAAGACCATACATATTGGCCATTTAAATGTTTTAAGGGAATTAGTATATTAAATATAAAATTAACATCTTTTGATACTACTTCATAAATTGTCAAACATGGTTTTAAACACGATTTTACATCAAATAAAATGTAATAGTGGTGATATTGGAAAATCTGGGAAATGCTAGAAATGACTCACCATTGGGTGTTTCATTGACATGAGTCATTTACCCAACTTTTCAACTCACCTACTGACACTACACACTAATTCCACCTACTAACGCTAGTCACTAATGGTGAACCATCGATGTAACCCCCCGATAAAACCTACTGACTGCGAGTCATCGGTGCGACCGATAGACAATGAGTCCATAATGTGGCCCATTAGTTGAAAGTTGGCAATGTGACCCACTAATAGAGAGACCACATCACTACCTACAAATAGTGAGTTGCCAACAAGACCCACCGACATCATGTCACTGACGCAACCTACTAACGCGACCTACTGACGCGACCTTCATATTCTATCTACCATTGGAAAAATGGTTATTTGGAAAACTCTTGGAATGAGTCACATTGACTACCCAAACCACCACAAAAAAATTCTCACAAAGTAATGGATTGTAGGGGTCAGACCATCACATCAGATACCTCTCAAAGTATTCTCTTTCTCGATAATTCAATACCAAACCCATACGAAGAAGTTTTCTGAACATCAACCATGTGAGATACCTCTTAAGGGTCTTGCATTCAACTAAAATAGCCATAAAAATATCATTGTTCAATAATTAACCATCCTACTTTGTTAGAAAAGTGGAGAGAAAACTCAATATCTAAGGGAACCTCCTATGATATCAATTACCCCTAATAGACTAGAAGATACACCAATGAGATCCAAAACCACACATTCTAGATGCATGAATCAGGGAATTCCTTCCCCCATGTCATGATATTATCCACTCTTGGTGTTAGTTAATCTCTTTCATGGGTTTATTCACATCTCAATTAATTCATCTTTATGAGGAATTTGGTCCTCCTCTCTTTATGGTTGTGACTTTTACACACAACTTAGAACATGGAAATAACTTATATTTTTTTAAAAAAGGTTCAATAATTAAATCACAAAGAAAAAAACACACCAGCAGTTACTAGGAAAAAATATTTTCATCCCACTCTTATGTAATATCCTCTTGGACATGATAACTCCTCTATACATGAACCAATGGAATGTTCCATCCAAGCATCACCATTCATTAATGATCCAAGATCCTCACTGGCTGATCCATGAATTTTGTGTCATCTTTGATATCCAACTCCCCGAAATCGATGACATGTGATTCATCATGAAGAAACCATTGAAGATAGGATAAATGAATGATTTAATGGATCCTCCCTAAACGTTTTGGAAATGTTGACTTGTATGTTACCTCTCTCGCTCACTCCAACACCTCAAAGCATCCAATAATGATAGGATAATTCTTGATCCCTCAACTGAACCATTGATTCCCATGGTGAGGTGAAACCATTAATAACATGTGGTCCCAGACCTCAAACAACTAGGTCCTCCTGGGATCCTTGTATGACTATTGTTAGTCTTGTTCTTCCTTCATCCTCTCAATATCATGCTTCACCTTCTCGGTCTTACGTTTCACCACATCTGGACTATGAGCGATTGCTTCCCCTACTAACATCCATCACAAAGGTGAAAAAATGGTCTATCATAAAAGGCTTCGAATGGATCCATACCAATGTGTGAGTGAAATATATAATTATTCGAAAACATTAAAATGGGAAGGTGTAATACACAATATCCACCAATATCCAAGATGTGGACTTGCAACACGTCCCCAAATGTCTTGATGGTTTGATCTATCTTCCCATATATCTAAGGGTGGAAGGTTGTGCTGATGCGCAACAGAGTTCTAACATCATGATGCAATCCACTCCATACTCATTATGAAAAAATGAATCCAAATTGTATATTATTGGTCTCATAACTCAGTGAAACTTCACCACCTCATCTTCGTACCTATGAGCCAACGAATCCACCAAGATAAACTCATTGATCTTTAATATGTGATCGAGTTTTATCTGCTGATCCACTACTACTCGTATTACATCACAAATTCCTTCATCCTGGAGTAATACTATGTTGAAATACATTGATATATCATCCCATTTCCATTAATAAGAATATAAGGTTGGATATAATCCAAAAGGCACACGGTGCACTGCCATCAACTTATGGAACACTAAAAACTTTTCTAAAAACTTTACCACTACCCTGTTCATTCCAAACCACCAAAACTACATCCTCAATCCATATTATTTCATGGAAAATCAATGGTGTACCACTAATGGTGTGTTTTCAATCTATTGGATAAATCCATCATAAGTTGACACTAGAAAAAACATCTTTCCATGAAACAACATCTGATTTTGACCATCCTCCGACCATCCTTTTAGACAATCACCATTGTTAATTTAATCACACATCAACTCTACCTCAGAGTCTCTCTACTAAGACTCCTATACTAGCTATGTAATGGTATACTACACCGTCAATTTCAATTAGACAACCTCTGCCACCATCCAAACATATATCTACATGAAAGTACTCAAACTCCTCCACCACCTTCCAAGTTTCTTCAAATTCCTCAACAACCGCCTTCTGTTACTTCCTCCAAAAATCATCAGCCACAACATTTTCTTTCATAGAGGTGTAAGATATCTCGAAATTTTAATATTTACGAAACACCCTCCACCTCCACTATAGAATGTTTAGATATCACTGGGAAAAGATATATATTAACCTATTGTGATTTATGAAGACCACAAATTGCTCCCTAATGTGTTAATGTCTCAAAAATTTATGCACGAACAAGAAAAATAATAGTTTCATATGATGGGTGGAATAGTTAAGTGCATTGGATCAAATATTCCTAGATCGTTAGTATATCGCTCCCCATTGCTGCATCAGAATGCATCCTAAGCCCATACATGAAGCATCACAAAACACGTGAACCATCACCCCTTCCTTTGGAAATTGGATCACATTATCATTGACGAACATCCCCTATAGGTAGCTAAAATATACATACCAATACCAAATCCACATTAAGGATGGGACCTTTTTGGTTAGATATAGAAATGAATATGAAACTTGAGAGAAATCATGTGAAAATATCTAATAAAATCCTCCCTAACAAATAAAACTACGATCCTTTTCCACATTCGTGGGTGATTTCTTAAAAAACTAGTCCTAAATTATATGGATCCACTACTACACCATCTTTTGAGACAACATTTCTAGAGAACTATACCTCCCGAATCCAAAAAATAAAATTGTACAACATTTGGTAGAGATGGTGGTGTTGATTGCCCTCTGTGACAATCTTTAGATACTTAGTATAGTCCCCCTATAACAAAAAGTATATCAGGATATCATCAATGAATACGATGATGATGCGGTCAAGTAACTCAAAAAATATAGAGTTCATGAGCCCCCTAAAAATGGTTTGGGTGTTTATAACACCAAACGAAATTACCATGTACTTGAAGTTTCCATACCTACAACTAAATGTAGTCTTCATAATTTCAGACTCTTTCACCAACAACTGATGATAAGCAAACATCAAATTGATAAAAATAACCATATTTATCTCATCAGTTGGTTAAAATGATTGTCTATCCTAAGGAGACAGGAATTGTTCCTAAATTTCACCTGATTCAAACTCTGGTAGTATATGCACAACCTAAAACCACACTTATACTTCATTGTGAACAACACCGTAGAACACCGTTGCGACACACTGGGATGGATAATGATCATATTCATGAAGTTATAAAATATTAATTTATAGCTCTTGTAGCTCATAAGATTCTATCTAATAATGAGCTATATTAATCAGAGAAGCCCCTAGTTTCAAGGATGACATAGTTTGATTTTATATATAAGAGGAAAATATCCCCACAAGACTTCTGTTACCCCATCATCATTCAATATCCTTGAAACACATAAAACAATATTTTCTGAACTCTAACTGGTGTACCGTACACTAGTGGTATGTGAATCCTCTCTATATCTATTCTAATAGAATTTTCTAGATTTGGTGCAACAATGGAGTTAAAATTTGATGAATCAATCAATGTCTAAGAAAGAGTACTAAACAAACTAATCATACCTCGAATGATCTTCGGACACGGTATAAATTCTCCCTCTGCTACGTGGAATTTACCACACCTAGCTCATCATCCCCACATAGTATGACTACCTCCTAAACCATTTCTTGTTCGAGGTCCTTGAGGAACACCCTGAGATTGGCCCCCACCTGGTCTATCTCCCTTCAGTGGAGTAAGAGCATATTGTCCCTATTACCAGAATGTATTGGACCAAAACTGCTGCTAATGAAGGAACTTAACCTACACACCTCCACCATACCGAACTCAAATGACCATCAGGAACAGACTCTGATGGATCCCATGAACTCCAGAGATAAAACATATATTCCTCCACCAAGAAGGATAGTCACAAGGACTATATGGTCGAAACAGAAACTACTGAGGTCGACATCATAACGATCGAAACCTCAAATGTCCTAGTGTCTGAGACCTACCACTGGTATAATTTACCTTTGAAGAACCCTAATGGATCCCATCTGGGTGTATATCTCAACAAAAGTTTATTCTGTCAAATACCTAATCCATATTCCAGAAATCTATGTATTTTGGAAAGGTAATGGGAGTAACAACATACTTGATAGATGGAAGAAGTTCCTCCTCTAAATTTTATGCCTGAGACTCCTCATCTGGAATGTGATTTGGAGCAAAGTGGAAGATATCCTTGACCATCATCCCCAACACCAATACCAAAATACTCCCAAACTAGATGAATAGTATATCATGTCACTTCTCACCCATCATGGTCGAAGAAGGAAATTATGCGTGAAAACCCCTTCTTGAAATTGACCCATAGAACATCAGCCTCCTTTCCCTCCCCTAGGTAAAATGTCCCCCCTAATGCCCAGTTACCCTCAACTAACTAACTACTAATAAATCCCAGTACATTGTTAGATCCTGGATCAGGGTGAAAGAGAAATCATGTTCCTCGATCAAGCTATTTGTCTCCATGTCTAGAACACTTCCACTATATATTCCTTAGGTCTGCCATAATAAATCAGGGTACACTCAGTTCTATTTGGTTTCTACCTCCCCTAGATTAACCCACCACTGATCTATAATATTTTATTTCTAAGCCTGCACTTCCTAATCCACTTGTGGATGATGACCGGTTGTCATATATGAAATATAAACATTGAACTCATAATCCGGAGTGTTATAGAATTTTTTTAATGATTTATTTTATCTCATTATTTTATTAAATGTCCCTGAATTCCCAATTTAAACAAAAACACAAGTCATCATGGTGTAATTACCTCTCCTAGGGTCTCTACACTACAAAAAATATAGCATCACATGATTTTTTATTATGCTTATAGTCCTTGAATCTGATCATGGGGGAAAAATCATATGCCCTATCTTGTCTTCCTGGGTTATGTCACACACCACTGCCATCTAACACTATTACCCTACAAACCCATGTAATAATCATAGTTCCTCACTCTAAACTTCATCATATTTCTTAACCCCCACCTCTAATACCATTTTATCATGACCCCCCCCCCCATGATTCCTCTCTCGATATGGAAATTGAGAAAGTGATATAATGACTCCCAAGACCAACCTCTAGTAGGCCCTAGGCTAGTGACCATCAGTAATGGTATACAATTATGAAAAAATTGTAAGCATTAACAATTAATAGTTACAAAGATATGGAGATATGATGTATCGACCAAAAAACATCAAGACATGTATAAAAACTAAATACAAAATCTATCCCACATGAATGTTTAAAAAAACTATTATAGAACATGTATTTCCAATGTAAATACCAAAAAAATGTTGTATATTGAAAAAAAATTGTCCTAAAGTCTGAGATAGTGATTCATATCATGGTCCCTATTTTCCTACTGAAATCCTAGAAAATGTTTTATATAAATATGATTATCAAACAAGTACACTCAATAGGGAAAAAATACTCTCATATACATGTAGAGAAGAATAATAATTACACAATGAGGTACAAAAAAATAGAAATCTGCTAAAAATGTGTATAAGCCACCCCACCCTCAAAAAAAACTCACCATAAAAAAAAGTCATTTAAATCAATATAGTAAAAAAATCAATTAAAGGGTACCATGTACCACAGTCACACTAATTATATTCTCTCAAACCCTAATGAAAAATGTCATAGTGATCCAACCTCTTCCAAAAAAACCACATCACAACCCACCCACATGCACCCGGTCTACATGCCTCATCGCATCCTGCCTGTACACACCTGGGCCACCAAACTATATCTCATCCAACCCACAGACACCAGGGCCACAAACCACACCACAAACCCAAGACACCAGAAAACCACAACACTTCTCATTCTAACGACTCCTCGGAAACACAACTCATCCACACACACATGGGACACAAAAACGAAACACTTCACAAAGAGTCATTGGCTATCACCAAATAGAAGAGGGAGAATGGAAGAGAGGGTGGCTAGCTAGCCATCCTCCCAATGATATGTTAAGGACATACACCTTCTCCAATAACAATGGGGTTGATCGTCATGTAGTGCTCCACTATGATGGAGTGAATATAGAATAGGAATAAATTACATGTATATATATATAAGAACCAAACATTAAGCACAGCCTATTGTTTCTCAAGAAATAAATCACGCCATAACACTTCCACCTTTGATGCTGCCTCTAAATTAACATATCATGAAGAATGATGGTCATTCCAATGTGGATAAAAGAAAGCCTCTTTACACCTAATCATTTTTATTTTATTAATAATTTATATATTATTATATCCCTACCCAGTTAACTAACAACCGAAACACACACCAAGACTCACAACCAAGCCAAAAAAGGAAGAAAACTGTGATAAAACACCCCATTACACACTTCCTCCACACGTAAAACCTAATACAAACACTAAGATTATAATTTTTCAATGTCATTCCACCCAACATAATAAAAACTCCCAAAACAAAACAGAACCCTGAATCATATCATGTTGCAACTATACTTCATAGCCCTGCTACATATCCACACCATTTCCATTGAAATAAACTAAACACCACTGGGTTGCAGTCCAACTACAAAACTAATCATACCCATTCCAAAATAAAATAATCTCTCAACCTGAGAATCCATTACAATAATAAACCATTCATACACTCCTTCGTGCTCTCAACAGTAGCACCAAAACAACCCATACAACACCCAAGATAGAAAATATCCACACATATCATACAACCGTACCAAACAAGGAATAGTATATTCAGATTTAACACACTAATTAATTAATTCAACATTGATAAATAAAAATTTGTCAAAGAAGATGTTTGTTCTGAGACAATCTATTTAATAAACCATATATATGTGATTAATCGTGTTTTCATTTTCAGATTCAGTCAACATGAGATTTAAATGATTTATTCATGAGTTAGGTGTGAAAATATAGACCACTATTGACCATGATTTTCAAACAGAATATGGCCAATGAAATTCAGACCATGGATCAAAGATAAGAGAAAAAACAAAACAAAAATCATCATCATTTCCCTGTTAGTCATTTATTACTAACATAACATGTATAATTATTTTTTATGATTATCTTTCACCCTTAATTTATAGAATTATTTAAAATGGATCTGACCATAATAAAAATAATACATCATTATACCCACCCCTCAAGATATTCCCTTTAAAATAGATATGAATGAGTCCCTACCTAAAACAATTGAAGATCAACAACTCCTCCTTGTGGTAAAAATAGGGTGGTGTGAGTAACCTGAAGTGATCCATGGGGAAACTTGATATGAAGGCCACAACACAACACATGATTCCAAGAGGATAAAAGGATCAGGGAATACCAGGATATAATTAAAGGTTTTATGGATGATACTCTATCATGTTTACAAAAGAGAGATGATTTCAACATAAATAAAAGTTGAGTTATCACCAAGACCATTCGGCTTGGCCATTTCAAATTATATATGTTTTTAATATATTATATATAAATAATATCCCTTGAAACTATTTCACAAATGGATAATTTTGGTTCTAAACTCAATTTACATAATATAATAGATAATAATGGTGAATGTTGGAAAACCGAAAAAAATGGAACTGAATCATACTAGGGTGTGTCACCGACACAAGTCACCAACAGAACTCACCGATGAAACCTATCGACACCACTCACTGATTCCACCTACCGATTCCAATCATTAATGTCGATCCACTATGACAACCCACTGATGTGACCTACTAATAGTGAGTCCCCGACGTGACTCACTGATAGCGAGTCACCAATGCGACATATTGATATTGAGTCACCAATGTGTACCACTAACAGTGATCCATCGATACGACCTACTAAATAGTCGTACCCACATCGGTCACCGATGAGACCCAGCGATAGTGAGTTATTGACTCGACCTACTTATAGGGAGTCACTGATGTGAAACACTAAAATTGAGTAACTGATGTGACCTACTGACATCGATTCACCAATATGATCCACCAATAATGAACCATCGATGGGACCCACTGACGTCAGGTCGCCCACACGACCCACTGATAGTGAGTCACCGATGCGACCTATCAACGTCACATACCGAGTCCACCTACAATTTGGAAAACATTATTTTTTGTAAAATTCTTGAAATGTGTCACCATGAATCTATAGAATGCCTGTAATATGGAATATTCACAAAAGAATAAACTGGGAGGGTCCAGGCCGTTAGAGGTATGCATTCATACATAAATCCAATTTTAAATAATGACTAAATAGATAACTTGTGGGAGTGTAATTTCACATGTGGGTGTATTTATTTTTAATACAATTTTACATCATGTTTTTTAACCAATTAGTGATTTATCTCTTTTTAGTACTAGATTGGTTTCTAGAAGTACATCATCTTGGATTTATGTGATCTAGTTAAGTGTGTTGTAAATGTGTTACTGACAACCATTTTTTTGAATTTCAAAACCAAAATATATTTATAGATATTATAAATGGATTCCATTGGTGGTTTCAGTTTGATATTAATCACACATCATGCATATGAAGTATTGGACACATAATTACTTTAGGGTCCATGATATTGGATAAGGGAATCATCTAACTGTAAAATTATAATAAATGGTGATATTTGGGATTCTTTGTGAACTTTTTTTCTATATTGGTGTAGGGACATGTGGTTAATTTTTATTGGGAAAATGTTATTTTTGAAATAATATTTATATTATATTTTATAGTTTATCTTAACTGCTTTTCATGATTATCATATTTTATTAATATTATATAATGATTATCGAGTATTATATTTTTTATTTTAATTATGGTTAATTTCTTTTGGTTTGTATTTAATATTACATGTTATAATATACCCATTATAAACCCTCAGGAAGTCACTAATATTCAGTAGACTTTAGCATACATGAGGAGTTCTTATGGTCAAAAGGTATTTTACATATGTTTTTGTCGGGCGATTATGGGTATTATATGACATCAACTTTAAATAACGAGAGGATCCAGTATAAATAATTGAATATAATGTTTTAATTTAGTATAATATATCATATCCATAATTTCAGGGAATATAAAATGGACATTTAGACTATATAAATATTATCAATATTTTATTATGTATTTTTAAAGGGGCCCTAATGAACATATTACTTTCTTAATCTTCTCATAAAACAATAGATTTCATGAAATAATTTTTATGGATCTATATGAATCCCTTTGTCGGATGAAATATAGAATAAAAAATGTTATAATAAATATATATAAATGAATCTATTGGGACTAGATCTGGGTGAAAATATGACATAGACCATCCAATACATTCAGTAACACATTATATTAACTCAGATAAAACAAAAGAGATATTTTCATTATTGTTAGGTGGGAATTAAGGAAAACGTTTTTTATAACGTTTAATTATAATAGTTCAATGGACGAAATTTTCAAGATTTTAAATATTTGATGGTTATAACATATTTAATTCGGATACCTTGAGATTATTTACTACTTTAGATTTGTAGCATATTTACTTACCCTTCAAAAAAAAATATCCAAAATACGTGATGTATTACAATATTTCCACTTCAAAATGTGCTAAAAAATCCTCACATATAATATGAAAAAGTCATAAAATTCAAGATTAGTATCCCTTTTGAGAATTAACCTGCAGAACTCTTAGAATATATAGATAATGAATTCTGAAATAAACCATTTAACTTGTTAAATTGTTATGATAAAATATTATTCATGAATATGTGACATTGGAAAAAAAAGGATGAAACTAAATTAAACTACCCTCATTTATTTTCATCATAGCATGGAAGTTGATATTATTTTAATGATTTTTTAAAATAAGAATGAATATAGATAAATTAAGATTAGATATTAAAATGTATCTATTTAAAATATGTGAAGCATGATATATTGTATAAATCTAATATAGTGTATAATAAAACAAACCTAATTTTATAAAATGATAATAAATAATTACATAAAAATTTTCAATATACTAAACCAAATTGAAAATAATAGAGTGCTGAAATTAGGATATTCCTATTATATAATATTAATTTGAAATTCATGTTCTTCCCCACCCCCATGAATTCTCACCGAAATGAAAAAAAGTAAATTGAATTTAAACTCTAGGAAAATATTTTTAATTTTATAAATTAAATTAAATTAACATTGAAAAAATTGAGTTAGTGATTAATAAAAAAATAAAAAACATTTTAAGAAATATATAAAATGTATGACCATTGTAATATTATATAGTCCTTGGGATTATTAACTAACCATTTAATTCCTTATATGATGGATGAGAATAAAATAATTATTAATAAAAATTATTTTTACACTTGTAAAATAATTATTAAAATTCAAAAATATTTATTCATAAATATTATAACATAAATAATTTATGTATATGGTTTAATTTATCATATTTAATTAAATGATATTATATATTTTAATTTAAATATAAAAAATGAGAAATAAAAAATAATTTTGATTGCATGATATATTACAAATTCTTACCAATAATATTGTAAATAATAAATAATATCAAAATAAATAAAATCACTCATATCGATAGAAATAATGTTTTGTGTAGACAATGGTGTGCTTCTATAAGTAGATCGATTTTATATAATTATCAAATTTATAAATTTAAAAATAAAATTTGATGGAATTTAATTTATTTATTGGATAATAATATTAATATTAACATTTTTCGATTTTTCATTAAATAGTTAAAAATAAATTTTTTTATCAATTATATAGTTTTAAGGACATCATCATAGAATAATAGTTATTAAAAAGATATATACATTTTTTCATAAATTAACATATTTCAAATTGTTAGTTAATGTATAGGAAAACAATAATTTAAATTTATAAAAAATTATTTGAAATATTATATGAAAAATCATATTTTCTTATAATAAAATATTATTCTTCATTATTAGTTGAAGTAAAATATTTTTATGAGGAATTTTTTTTTGGAATTTTTATAATGTTCATGTATCCCTATTTGTTAATCTAATATATTTTTATATTACCTAAATGAAAAATGATGTCTTATTTTTTAATTTTATATTTAATTTTTATCAATAAATATTGATTTTATTATTGAATTTTAAATGATGAAAAAATGATGGATTTCCATGGTTCTTAAATTTTTGAATCGTTAATGTAATAATTTCATAACATTTAAATAATCAATATAATTATTAATTATAAATAACATGCTTACCGAGTAATAATATTGTAATTTGAAACTATAAAATGATATTTTAAACTACATAATATCTAGAATTATATCAAAATTATACACTTATACATTTATAACATATGAATTGTTTTTTTATTTTATATTCAACAATAATCATGACATCAATTTGGGTTTTGAATAATGAAACAAAAAAATTTAATATTGTTTATCTAACTTTTAATAGTTTTATAAATGAATAAAAAAATATAGTAAAATCATTAAAAAGGAATAAATAAATTTAAAAATGGTTTATAATTAGTGAATGAGTAGATATAACTTTATTATTCTGAATTTTAAATACACTTCTGATGTTATACATGACATTAGGAGAACTTTATTTTTATTTCATTATCATTGGTGAAAATATGTGATTGATAACCATCTATATCCCTATCCTCATTTCTATATCATTATAATATTCTTTCTTAGATATCTTTATTTTTCATCATTATTCCTTTCTATAAGTATATAGATTCCAATATTTTTAACATTGTTTTTATTTCTTTTTTCAACCCTAGGAATATTACAGGGTATGCTAATCGATTTTCTTCCTCATTATACAAACATTTTTTATGTAATTCTATAACATTTATTGGTTAATTAATGGACTAAAAATTTTATTTTGAGTTTATTCTAGCCTTATAATAACATATATGATATATTTTTTCTTATATTTTGGTATCCAAAATAGTCCTCTTAAAACAATCATATAACTCATTAATTTCAAATGTGGTTATTTAATTAATAGTAATTTCTTACCTTTGGGGAAACATAATAAATGAATATTGTTACATAATAATATAAACTATAATTATATATCCCCTTAATTAATTAGATAATTATTTAATCTCAATTGATAATATACATTATAAACAATATGTGATCATTTCGCAATATGTTATATCATCTTCATACCGAGGAGTGACTTTTTATCATTTTAATTTATTTACCACATTATTATGGTTCTCATTATTTTCAAGCTCATATAACAACATGATTAACAAGGTATATTTATATTTGATGGTTTATGATACCTTCCTTTATTGATTCAATTTTATGAATATTGAATCTCTTTCTCTTTTACTGCATATTCAACTTGTTTTTTACCCTCAAAGAGACTAATGCTTCACTCCCTCTTCTATATATCACCTTAAGATAAAAAATTAAATTATATGAATACAATGAGATATACTATAATTATAAAAAAACTTTAATTAAATAATAATTATTTAAAATGTGTTTTTATATATTCAAAATTTATTAAAGATAGTAGTACAATAGATATATCTAAGAGTTTGTGGATATATATTTTTAAAATGATATAATAATTTACTTTGGTACATAGGGGTTGTCATGACAACTATTAGTATTTTATTATGTTATGTAGATAATCGTGTTTTTTAATGATATTTTTTAATATTCCTAATGTTTTTACTATCAATGGGATGGAAATGTGAATATATATAGAATGCATATTTTTTTTGTATTGAAGAAGTGTTTTTCCAAATTTATTGATTTCAGATAAAAAATACACATTGATATATGTGTAAAAAAATCCATTGTTTTTTCATTTAAATTAATGATAAATCTATAAATATATTTACTGATAATTTCTTATGACAAGAAGGGGGAGAATGATTATCACTGAATTCATTAATGGTAAATATAAATAAAAAAAATGTAAACTGTAAATGAATTATGAGGTACTGTAAATTAATAAAGTCCGTGATTAAAATAAATAGTTTTATAAAATTAATAAATAACTATGATTACATATTTGAAATGATATTTTCATCTAGTTTGTTGGATATTATTTGAAGAAATTATTATAATAAGGGTATTTTTTTAAGCATTAAATGTATAAGGTAAATTGAAATTTATGTAGAAATTGTAAGAGAGATATTAACATATTTTTCTTATATTTGGAATATGCAATATTAATGAAAATGGGAGTGTAAATGTTACCGTATAAAAGTTAATGATAGTGATGATTTTAAATTAATCACCCATATATCTAGTAACATGTAATAATAACAATTTATTAGACTAAATAAGATATAATAAATTAATTGGTTGGCATGGTTTATAGATTCTGATCTTGATTACTTTTTATGGTTATTTACTCAATGGGTTAAATAGATGGATCATTGGATTCCATACTGATGGGGTTTTGAATATGGAATAAATAGATATTCCTAAAATCATTAATTATGATTCATATTTTTAATATTATTTTATAATAGTGTTTAAATAATTTATAAAGGGATAAATTATTACAACAAAGTCATTTATTTATAATGAATTTGTTTTTAACCATTAGTCAACAGTTATAATGGTTTATTAATTTTGAATATATTTCATATCAACAATTAGTAACTGATTTTTATCATGAATCCAGAATCTTGAATTGAATTTTTTGATATTACCATTCATATATATGAATGAAGATAATTTGGGTGATTAGTCAAACAAATGATTATATCAACCAGTTGAAAATATTAAAAGTTAATAATCATATGATTTTTTCAATTATTTTTTTAATGAAATATGTGATATTATATATTACCTAAAATGATAACGTCCCTAGTAAGCTAAACCTAGATTTTACTGTATTACTTTATAATATGATACAACAAAACACATCTCGAATGAGTGAATAATTTAGTAGTCTTGTTAAAATAGAATCATATATGAAAATCCCATAACATTTTATCCCAATGAATTATCATTGAGAGTTATTTTATTCCACATAGTGTATCCATGAATATCAATCACAAAAAGGACATCCCAACCTAGGAAAAATAAAAAAAAAGCGGTGCGATAATATGATAAATATGGTAAATAACAGAAAATAATATATAAATAAATAAGTCCAAACAAATATGTAAAGGTAATAAACTAAAAACAATATGTTTGTTATGTTACATTAAAATAATATCGAATTAATAAATAATGATAAAAAATTCCAAACAATTAATCGCATGAGCAAGAAATATAAGCTTTGATTTTATAACTAATAAAATAATCACATGTAATATCAATAACTCAATCCATTATTATAGAATTATTAATTCAAGAATTATAAAACATGTTTATGAGGCTTTATTTAAAGGCATCTAATATCATCGAGGCCTTGTTCCAAGAACTCTAAAGAAATGAGTTATGCCATATCCAAATCTGAATCTATAGTGTCTCAGGAAACCATATAATTCATTGAGAGGCTATAGAAGGCCCCAATAATCATTTACTATGTCAACTGAATTCATTATATGAAATGAGTAAAAAAGAGAATAATTTTTTTAATGAAAACTATCATATGAAATGTTAATACATTCCAGCATTAATTAACATAATCATAGACGAAATTATTGATATAGTAAGTGATAATAAAATTGAACATCCTCATCCATTATGTCTATAATACCTCCCAATAAAGAATAAATAGGGTGTCAATAAAAAATATCCCTATTGTATCATATGTTTAATGAATGGTTGATTCTAATAATGAGTATAAATATAATAGAATGAATATTAAAAACTTCTCTTAAGGAAATAACCGATTCACATTGAAAATATTTTCAAAATTGATTATTTATAAAATATTAGAATCACCATATAATTTATATATATATTTTTTAAAACATGTATAACAGGATTTAAAAAAAAATTGGTCATCATGGTGGAAAATTCATTTCATGTCGTACGCGTTAAATTAATGATTTCATTCTTGTTTTTTGGTAAAATATAACTAAAGATTATTATTAAGATGATATGTACTATCATTTAAAAAAATAAAATGTAATATTGAAGAAATATTTCATTAATAAATCATTTTAGAAATTATAAAAACATGTTTTAATACATATTTAGAAAACACACGGGTTGGTGAAAAATGATTTCCAACTAAAGAGAGAAATATTGTAAAATATTCATAAAAACATTTCCCAATCATTTTAAATACCAATGAGATAAAATGGTACCATTAAATGAAAATTTTCATTAATAAATTGATCATATGAAAATTTATTTATTTTAAGTTAGAAATATCAAAATATATCTCAAAAAATGATACTTAATCAAAAACAATTATGAATATTGATTTGATTCTTAAAAAACACAAAACACATTGTTGTCTTTTGAATCATAGTCCCTATAAAATAAACCACATTATGTGAAATATTATATTCAATAATGGTATATGATATTATGATGCAAAATATTAATATGGATTTTTATAAATTGCAGAAAATATATTATTATGGAATATGTTGATCTTATCATGAATGTAAATGAGAGATAAGAAACCCTTACATATTATCTGGCTCATAACATATATAATTTATCTTAATAAAAAATAAACATATATAATTTATTTACATTCTTATTTTTTAAAATGTATTCTTATTATTTTACTTATTACATGGAATTTTAGTGTTAGAAAATGAATTAATTTTACTTCAAATTTTTTTAATATATTTTTCTTATGTCTCAAAAATTAAATTGGACAGTTTACTATAGACAAATAGGTAATTATTTAAGAATATCAAAAATAAAAAACATAAAATAACTAAAAACTTTATTAATTAATTATAAATAAAACAAGAATAGTTATATTTATTTAAGATAAATTATTTATATTACAATTATAGAGATGAATGGTCAAACATATACATATATATCATTTCTGTTTTTCATCGATCGTTACGGAAAAAAGAGGAGAAATATTTTTTCAGTCAATAAAGAACCTAATATAATAAATAAAAAATTAATTTTCATTTATAATTATATATATCATCATTGTGGTGATGAAAATATAGTCATATCCCTTTGTGAAAGTGGTATTCTATAAGTATAGGAATAACATTATCATCTATCCATGGGTGAAAAATATTGAAACAATAATGACTCATTGTATTTCCATAATGATAAAAATTTATAGAATATAATTATTATTTGAGATATATGACATATAATATTTATCTATATATTTATTTCCTACCATTAAAATCATTAGTGAAAAAATCACATCACTTTGTTAGGTGACAGTCTGTCTACACACGAGCACTGTTTTCGTATACGGTAATGAATGATGTGTAAAAAATGATATATATGATATAATTATTAAAATGTATTATTTTGATATAAATATCATATAAATGAATTATATTCATCATAATATCCAATCATGATTGGTTGTATTAGAAATAATGAATGTCATCAGTTTGTAAGGCAGTAGTGTGATATAAGGATGAATGATGAATTCATAACACATTTTAGTTAAGTGGGAATGATAAAAGGTTATAAAACTAAAAAAATTACTTTTATAAAATATAAAAGGTTTATGATATAATAATGGGTAAATTATAATTGAAGGAGTTGCAAAAAAAATACTTTACAAAGTATGTCACATCTTCTTTTGGTAACCACTATATGTTTGCAACAAAATAAAACTAATAATAGATTTATGAATAAAAAATGGATTTTTTGATATTTTCAAGGATTAATGGAAATTTTTTTTGTTTGTTTAGGATAATCCAAAATGGAATTAAGGTGAGAAGAAGAGACAAGATGGGTGACCTTTTATATGTGAGTTCAGTGGCTCATATGAAACCATTTTAATGAAAAATATTTACCCATGTTTCTCATGTTAAAAAAGGCTCCCAAATATGTAGTTATCGTGAAACAAACACTATAGGGTATAAATATGTCCATAATTTATATATTTATTCAACTATATGTCACATTTTCCCGTATCGTTTTAGTTCAACAGGTTGTGAATAAATTTTTACATTAAATGTGATACGTTGTTTTTTATGTTTTTACGATTTATTATGACTAAAAATTAATATAACCGTATTATATAATACAAATTATTATTATTTCATGTATTTAATCCATATATATGACATCCATACATTTATTTTGAAAATTATATGATAAAATTAATCCCCATGAATAATAAAATTTCATTTCTTGGAAGACAAAATTTTCAAAAGATTATAATGTTTTCATATAAAAATATTTAAAATTATTACTGAGATATAAATTGTATTAATAAATATATAATTAAAAAAAATTACACTTAATTTAATTTGATATTTAATTTATCTTCATAAATAATTTTTATTAATGGATGTTTTCAATTAATATTCAATATTGTTCACTATCTGTTAAAAAAAGAAATAGTTTAGAATACTCCCAAAAAATAAACCCACTATAATTTATAAATATAAATATCAAGAATAAATATACTATTTTTAAATTATTTTTCTACAATTGGATGAAATTAATTTAAATTATGTAGGTAAAGAGAACCTAAACCGTCTTTCATAAAAAATATTGTTTTTTAGAAAACATTTCATTAAATAATTTTTTTATAATAAATATGTAACAATAATTTTAACAATATACTTAATAATATTCATACCCTCTAATTATAAATATACTATATAATGTAAATTCATAAATAATAATATTTTTACAGTGTTTCATATTTACTTCAAATACTGTGTAGCATTAATTACAAACTACCAAAGATATTGAATTTATTTTAAAAAATATATAATAAAGTATTGGTATGTCATATTCCCATTTTTGCATGTTGTTTCATTTCATACATTCTATCAAAAATGATTTTTCATATTTTATATTTTTAGGGTTTTACATCCTTCCACTGTTAAATAAATTCTATCCCTGTAATTTAATTTTGTCCTTAGTAAATAAGGGTATGTAATTTGAAAAAACTTTTAATAAAAACCCAATTAAAAAATTGCTAACAAAGAATACTACTAATAAGATGTAAATGTGATTCCAAAGGTAATATGTTGAAGCATATAACTATGTTTTTATGTAGGAAAAAATTGGTGAAATATGATGATATTGAAATTGGTGGAATATAGAGAAAATATTTGTGTGTCATAGAGGTCCTAGATCATAATAAAGTAAATGATCAATTGAAATATAAGGACATGGAAACCAAAAAATTGTGATTATTAATCGGGAAATCAGATTATAATAAACTATTTTATTTAAAGAGAATATTGTTTTGTTATATTATACATATCATTGTGGAAATACGTTACCATCTATAAAAAAATCAATAATGATATACTTAATTTATATATTTCAATTTTATAATCACAATTTAAACAATGGTTTTTTTAATCTTAAAATTTATAGTGTATTATATGAAATGAATATCCAATGAAGTATTTTTTATTCCTAAATCACTAATATTTAATTTTAAAATGGTGTAGGTAGATAACTGAATGATTTTTCAATTATTATATTTCATATTATAATTAATAAAAACTAGTTGGAAAAGGTTATGAAATATGCATAAATATATATATATGGTGTTGTAATAGGTAAATCTCTACAACCTCATCCAATGGTAAAAGTAAACCATTTCATAATTGGTTATCCTAATGAACCTTCCAATATATTAATATCCCAATCATTATAAATAATTTCACAAACTCTAAAATATTGTATTTTTCAAAATCTACTAAAAATATGAGTAGATCTTATTCATCACAAACCAAAAATTTCAATTCCATCATTATATATTTTGATAAAATATTGTAATAACCTAAACTACCTTAAAAAAAATATAAAACATTAAATATTCCATATTCCATAAAAAATTATTGGATATATTCATTATTCTAAAAAATGTCGTTAACTCCTTAAATGATATGATAATCCACATTGTGAATAATTCGTCAATTTTTTTATAAGGTAGTATGTTCTATACAAAATAAATTTGGAAATCAATTTATGATAAATTATCTTATTAAGAGAAAATGTTGTTAAAATATATTTTACATATCATTAAGGAATAACTTTACCATCTATAAAAACAATCTATAACGATATGATTAATTTATATATTTCAATTTCATAATCATATTTTGATCATACGGTTATTCTTCCTTTTTATTTTCACATTCATATATTATTCTAATAAATTAATATACAATAAAGTAATTTTATGCCTAAAACACTAAAAATTACTTTAAAATAAGTTTTATATTGATAAAAGAATTATTAGTCAGTAATTAGATATCATATTATAATTAATAAAAAACATTAGTAGAGGTCATGAAATATGCATAAATCTATATATAGTGAAGTATTATATTAACCTCTATGACCTAATCGAATGGTAAACCTAAACCAATTCATAAGTTGTTAACCTTATGACCCTTCCAAAATATTACTATCCCAATATTTAAAAATAATGTCACTAATTTTGAAATATAAAATTATCAGAAGTCCCATAAAAACATGAGTAACTCTTAATCATCACATAGCCACCATGTCTATTCATTCATCACCTATTTTGATAAAATATGGTAATAACCAAAAATACCTTAAAATAATATAGAAAACATGAATTATTCCTTCTTCCATAAAAAATTATTTGATATATTCTTTAACCAAAATTTTTTTGTTAACTCCATAAATGATATGATAATCCACTTTGTGAATAATTTATCAATTTTTTATATGGTTGTATCTAATATAAAATTTATATTATTCATATGAATATTATATTTATCATAAAATAATTATATCAATTAAAAAAACATATAAATGGTAATATTTATGCCAATCACGTGTTTTCAAAGAAGATAACCTTTCCACTGAATAACTTTTCTTGATCATTTTTACATTTCCACATACAATTCCAAATACATAATGAAAAATTATTGTTTTATAGCAATTATAAATTTATTAATACCTATAACGAGTATAATATTACTATAATAAAAAAATTAAATAATATATTTATCCAAAAGAGAAGATTATTCATTCTATATTTTTTTCGTAATAGTATATGACAGCCATTGATCCCTTAACTTATTTTGACGTATATTTCCTTGATTCTTGGGGAATTTTTCACGTAGTGTCCTATCACCCTATTGTGAATGAATTGAATATTGAAAAACGTTTTATTTGCAATTAAATAATGAAAAGGTTACATTTATCTCCAATGCTGTAGAATACTACATATCCATTTAGTAAAGTACAAGGGTGTTCTATTAAATAATTATCACATATCAAAAAAATCATTATTTTCATTACTTGTGCTAGGTGACATTTATAATTGATCTAATAAAATATACTACATTATATAATTTTCAAAAATAAAGATTAATCCAAAAACGTATTGAATACATTACCTAAAATGATAATTTTTAATCTAGTTAATCTAAAAATTTTAAACATTATTTCAAAGGGGTTATCATTATATTAAAATACATCAAAATTTATTTTATGTAAAATGATAATTATCCAAAAAATATCCCATTATATTATCAAAACACGTACCCGACAAGGTCATTTTCATCACTAGGTCAAGATTCAGTCATTCCTAATATACCATTTTTCCAGGTTATTACCCCATGGTACATATTGTAAGAACTCGAGTTATTAGAACGGGTCAAAATCTCAACCCTGTTTATATTTTTGAATTTTTTCTGCGGAAATTGGGGAAAATGGGTAATTTCTAGAAATTTCTATACTACATGCCAGGTACATTAAGTACATGTCGTGTATATGTTAAGTGACTTACCGATAGTGTTCTTGCCGAGTACATGTCGTGTGATGACCATGTAGAATCTTCATACTACACGGTGTGTTGCCTTGAACACGGCGTGTACTCTTGACCGAGTGGAGGACATACGTGGAGTTTAGGCATGTTGGCTGGGTAGATTTGTTTAACCTAGTATACACGGTGTCCCTCCTAGACATGTCTTGTAGTCTGGTTGTGTATGAGGGATATACATTGCGTGTGGGTAAGTCAGTGAAGGTAAACGAAGTACACACCCTGTACCCTTAGGTACATGTCGTGTACTCATGTCAGAATATTCTAGAATGTAAGTCGGCAGAATTCCTTCTGCCAAATGAACAGTTAAATTATATACATGGTGTGTAGCCTAATGTACACATCATGTAGTTTTTTTTAAAAATGGGAAGTAGCCTCGTATTGAGGTAGAACAAACCTTGTGTTCCCAGTTTAGAAACCAAGAAATCAGGAGCTTTAGCCTATTCTCGGTTCTTTATCCAGAGTCAGATTTGAGCATGGTTAGATGTGTTGGAACCCCTTCGGTAAGGCCTCAATTCCACATGATCCGTTTTGTTTGATTTCTGTTCTAGAATGAGTTATAGGAGTTTGAGCAGTTTTGATTCTTTTGTAGATATACCACGTTATAAAACTAATTGGATGTTGTTACTGGAGGAGTAACATCATACGAGTCTCAGGTAGTTGGTTCATTCCTCTTTTTGTGATTTCATGGTCATTTTGGTGGCATGGACTTTGGAGTGTTTTCGGGGTATTTTGAGCAGGACCCTGTTTTATATGTTATTGCTTATTACATTGTTTACGGACCTATGGTATGCCTTTGGGTATGCATTGTTACAATTTTTTCATGAGCGGGGCTGGGCGAGGGGTCATAGCTCATCGGGGCATTTTTACCGGGGGATGCCAAAATGGTTATATTTGATTTAAATTGTTACAAAAAATTGTGTTTAATTTATTAACAGTGTTATAAATTTATAGATGTATTCAAGACCTTAGTTCTGGAATGGGACAACACCGTGCATAGTGCAAATCAACTGTTTAGAATACTATTCCTGTTTATGTTTTCTATTTAAATATGTTATATACACAATTGCTGAATTGAATATGTTGTACCCTTTTGGATGGTGTTGGGCATGGTCGGGATATTCTTGAGTGATGTTAATCACTGGTTGGTCTTGGCCCAGGTTATTTTGGGTGGTTTTGTCTATGGGATTGGGCGTCATGGACGTTTTCTTGATGTAGTACGACTGTCAGGTTGGGCGTGGCCTGGGATACATTGATGGCGAGGCTGTCAGACTTGAGCAGTATGGTCTCAGGGACATGATGTGTCAGATGTGTTGTGGCTTAGGTGCTATTTTGGTGATTACCAATCACCCAGAACATTGAGTAGTGTGTACAGATAGATACTCCGTGATGAGGTGGTTTTGACCACTCGTGTTGGTAGAGGCCGCCGTATATGCATTTTAGGTACTTTTGTTGGCGGTTAATGCCATAGGAAGCCACATGGGATGTTAGGAGCCTTTAGAAGATAGCATTGATGCTATCGGTTTGGGGGTTGAGGCTCACCGTTATTTGAGGGTAGATATCAGTGTCCCTCTGGATACGTTATTTGAGGGTAGACATCATTGTTCCTTCGGGTTAATTCTTGGGAATGCCTTCAAAACATTAGTACCTGAGGCTTGAGGTGTCAGGAGGCACAAGGTTCAGGTTTAATATTCTTCAGTATGCCTTCAGGACGTTCGGTACATGTGACAAATAGTGTCAGGTGGCACATGGATCCAGGTAAAACATTAGATATTTTGGCATTGGTTGAAGCATGTGACACTCCATGGTGGCTTTTGTAGACCAGTGGAGTTTGTGTTTATTTGTGCATTGTTATGTTACTGATTTTCTTATAAAATCATGCCTGCCTGAACACTTAAATTAGGTACGCATCATTGGGTGGTATCCTACTGAGATTTGTCTCACACCCTGCACAGGCCCTTCAGGATGTGTGCAGACTTTATGGATTTATGTGCAGGAAAGAGGTTAGCATTAAGAGCTGGGTTACATTAGATGTTACATGAATATGGTATGGACCTTGAGGTATTACCTAGCTAGAGTTACTCTGTTACGTTTTATTTTCTGTATTAGCATTCCTACTTGTTGTAGTTATAGTTGGTTAGCCATTGGCTCACTTTTTATGTTCAGATATGTATAACCTGCATTGGATTCATGTTTTATTGTTCAGTAGTAGATACATGTTATCATCATTTTTTTGTGTTTATTTCCTCTACTGTTGCTATATGTATTTATTCCACTATTTATTGAGATTAAATATGCTTCTGCTCAGCGGGTTTGGTTCAAGGCTGCAGAGTCGTTTATTTAGCTGCATCACTGTTGTTATACATGGACCACTACCATTATTATTATCCACCGAGAGGGTATATCCTTCCCACTAAACCTATAGGACACTCACTACTAGTCATAAGCCTTTGGAATTCTGGGAGGTGTGCATAAGGTAGTAGCACCCAACCTGTTTAGCATTGTTCAGGTGGTTGTTCTAGTCCGGTTCGTTACAAATTGGAATCAGAGGAGTTCTTGACATGGATTTAGTAGCAGCATTTTACTGGATACTAATTAGATTGGGAGTTCTCTTTTATTTCTGATGGTTTTACAATTTGAGATATCGTTTACTGGAGATAGGTTGTTATTGGAACTGGGTTTCTATCTTGTGCTTGGGTGCATGCATCCCCTTATACAAGGGATCGACAAAGTTAAATTGGGTGGGAATTGCTCTTTTATTTTTTCTCAGATTAAAGTTATATGATTCCCACCATGGTGGCTCACTTGGTATGTGGGTTATTGATTTTGTTTTCTAACCTTTGACCCAGTGTTGTAAGGGAGACTTTAACCTTGGCCCGGTATGGCAAGGCTTATTTGCTTGGCTTTTAATAGGCACATTTTTAGGGTATTTCAATTTTATAACTACACAAATGCCTTGTGAAGTTATAATACCATGTGAAAAAAATCAATTTTCATGCTTGATTTCTCTGAACTGCAAATATGTGAATTTCCTGAGAGAATTTCTTATTGATGAAATGTTTATTCCATTCTTTATATACTTATATAATTGCATGTTGTGGGATATTTGGGTCTGGCCTTTATAAAAGAAGAAATATACTATCGGTTGAGGTGATTTTGATCACCAGGATTAGTAGACTCGGTCGTCAATTTGAAAAAACGCTAGTTGTCAATACGGTCATGGTTTGAGGTACTTTTGATACTTGGCTCTGATAGGGGCTGGTAAATAGGCCATGAGGCCAGGAGATCAGGGGGCATGGGTTGCGATGGGGGAGATTAAGGGTTGTAATTATGCACTTCCTTTTAAAACTTTCCTTATCTACGTTGAATATATATTGTTATGTATATATATGGGAGTTCTGACCATTTATGGTATTTAGCAGGTTCCTTTCTAGGTAACTCAGATGGAGCGTCAGACGGGAGATGTAGTGCCGCAGGTGCAGGATCAGGTTCAGGATCTAGTGAAAGCAAAGCAGGAGCCACAGGTAAGGGCTCAGGGACTAGATTAGGTTTATGATCCAGTGTAGGCAAGACCAAAGCTGAGTTTGGCATCGTTTGGGCCATGGCTTGATGAGCATCTCCGAGTGAGCCTGATGCGTGTCTTGCAGGGAATCAACAGAGGTGCGAAGAGTACAGAACCATCTATGGCTTATCTGATTTGAGAGTTCCAGTCGCAGCACATGCCACTTTTTTAGGGTGAGGTTGGTCTGTAGGCGGCTGAGAACTGGATAGAGAGCATGAAGATGATCTTTGAGCAGCTCGAGACACCTCCAGGGTGGATGGTCAAGCTGGCGACGTACATTCTGAGAGTACCGGTGATGCATTGGTTGGATGTACAAGTTTAGGCTCATAGGCATGAGGGACTACCATGGAAGGACTTCGAGGATGGGTTCTTCGAGCACTTTTACTTAGAGAAACTAAGGGCTGAGAGAGCTCAGGAGTTCTTGAGTCTTTAGCAGGGAGACATGTCCTTATTGGACTATGCAGAAACCTTCACAGAGTTGTATTTCTCTGCACTTGGTATGGTATGTGATGGCATGGCTATAGTGAGGCGCTTCGAAGATGGATTACAACACACCATTCCTGTCCAGTTGAATATCTTCCTGCTGGGTTCATTTGCAGAGGCGGTGAATCGGGAACTCATAGCGGAGGGAAACTACAGGTATATGCCCTAGGATGGCCAGACGATGGCTTCAGGCGATTGTTTGGATCACAGGAAGTGAAGATAAGATGATTTCCAATAGATCAGTCAGGCCAAGGACTAAGTTAGACCACCTCATAGAAATTCTGCAGTGGTTTTCTTCCAGTGTGGAATGCTAGGGAATTTTTGGACTCAGTGTGATAAGCCACCAAAGGAGTGTCGGGCATGTAGAAAGGTCAGGCACCTTGATAGGTTTTGCAGGTAGCCCTCTCAGATAGCCAGCAGAAATGGACCAAGACAAACGGTGGCATCCAGTGTTGGTTCAGTTTCGGTACCTGGATAGGGTAGTCGAGGTTTATCTACACGCGGAGGACATGACAGAGACAGTGGAATCAAGCTGAGGGGTCAGTGGTCAATGACTGGAGTAGCTATGCCGGGAGGTCAGGCACCAAGTAGTCATACTTTAGGCTAGGTGCACACTTTGGAGCTGCGAGAGGCTGAGCAGGCTGGTGAGCCGATGATGGTTAGAGGTACAATGCAGTGTGGTCGTGATTCCCATGTTTCCTTTTTTGGTATGACTTGTATATTCATGTAGGTTTTGAATGCACGTGATGCACATGATCTATGTGGACTAACTAGATGCTATTCAGTGGGATTGGCACCATATTGGGTGTCTGATATATATATATATATATATATATATATCTGTGTGTGTGTGTGTGTGTGTGTGTGTGTCTGAGATGTGTAGAATCAAGGGAATCGAGGATGTGGGTTACTTGTGGTATTGTGGGAATCGGGGCATCAATGATGCAGGTTACATGAGTTTTAAGCACGAGGTTCATTTTTGAGCATGTATGGGATGCAGGACCTCGTGGAGACAGACATTGATGTGTTGCGGGATACGTTGGGTGTCCGGAATGACATAGGAGCACCTCTAAAGTGCAGGGGTGATGAGGCATCATGGAAGGAGTAATTTGTCTATAAAATAGGTTTTTAAACCTTGTTTTCATTGATATTTGTTTGGTTGAGACTGGGTTAGATGATTCTTAAGGTGGGGAGCCCCTTGAGGAATTTCATTGGGACCTTTGAGATCGGGGAAGTCTGGGTTACATTGATGGGGTTGTTGTGTTTGGTACCATCCCTAGGTTTCATTTGATAGCTCTGGGATGAGCGATGTTAAAGTGGGTAAATTGTAAAAACCCAGGTTTTTATAATGAGTCAAAATCTAGACCCTATTTGAATTTTGACTTATTTTTGAGAAAATTGGAGAAAATGGGATGTTTCTGGATATTTCTAGACTACAAGCCGTGTACTTTTAGTACATGCTATGTATATGTCAAGCGAGTGACCGACCATCGACTCACTGAGTACATGTCATGTGATGACCGTGTGAAAGATTTTACTACACAGCATGTAGTCTTGGACACCCCATGTACTCTTGACTGAGTGGAGGCCATACTTGGCATGTAGTCCTGTTGGTTAGGTATATTTGATTAAACAAGTACTCACCCTGTCCCTCCTGGACACGTCATGTAGTCTGGCTGTGTATGAGGGATATACTTGTCGTGTGGGTATGTAAAATAATGAAAATGAAGTACAGGCCATGTAACCCTAGGAACACGCCGTGTAATCATGTCGGCAGGTTTTGGAAAGTAAGTTGGTGGAATTCTAGCCACCAAATGAACAGTTATATGATATATACAGCGTGTAGCCTAATGTATATGACGTGTAGTTTCTTTTTTTTTAAAAAAAAAATGGGAAGTAGCCTCATATTGAGGTAGAACACTTCTTGTGTCGCCTGGTTTCATGAACCAAGCCGGCCGGAGCTTCAACCTCTTTCTGGTTCTTCATTCAATGTCGGATTCGATCACGGTTGGATGCATTGGAACCCCCTCAGTAAAATATCGATTCCTCTTGAGCCATTTTTTTTATTTTTGTTCTAGAATGATTTATAGGGGTTTGAGATGTTTTGATTCTTTTATATATCTAATACATTATAGAACTAATTAGAGTTTGTTACCAAAGCAGTAGCATCGTATGAGTCTCGGGTAGGCGGTGCATACCACCTTTTTGTTTTTCGTGATAGTTTGGGTGATGCGTCCTTCGACGTGTTTTCAGGTATTTTGAGCGGGACCCAGTTTTATATGTTATTTCTTATTTCATTGATTTTGGACCTATGGGAAATCTTTGGTTATGCCCTGTTACCAGTTTTGCATGATTGGGGCCAAGCGAGGGGTCGTAGCTCATCGGGGAATTTTGGCTGAGAATGCCAAAATGGTTATTTTTTATTTATATTGTTACAAACTATTGAGTTTAATTTATTAATCCTGACATAAATTGAAAGAGGCATTCAAGACCTCAGTGCTGGAATGGGACATCACTATGATGACCCAGAATCTGTTGGTCCTTTCCTTTTCCAAAAATCCGGATCCTAAAGGGGTAGCGTCTCGGCGCGACCGATCGGTGAGACCGATCAGAATCACCCGGCTTTGTCGGGGTTTTTCCAGTGACGTGCACAAATTGAGTTTTAAACCCTTCTTTTCCCCCCTTTGAGCTTGTTTTAAATCCCAGTAATTCCCATTAATGTTATAATTAAATATTTAATAAATTAACCTTGTGTGTGCGTCGTTTTAAACCACCCGACCCCTTTAATAATGTGTGGGGCTACGTGGTCAACCCATGACCCCCTCTACATATGCGGTTTGGCGTTCTTATCTCAACCGTTCACGGATCTTATAAACTAAGGGTTATCCATGGTTTCTTCTTTTCTCGATCACCCTGTGCTAAGAGTACCCTTCATCCAGACAAGCAGCTTTTCATTCAGATGATCTACATCGCTATCCGTGATGTTCTTCCCCGGGCCTTAGCATCGATCGTTGATCAACAAGTACGGAATTTCTTCGTCTCTCGCTTTTATGTATCATGTGGGGTGGGTGTGCTTTTGATTCTGTAGAATTGGTTAAACCAGACCTAAATAATGATAATGAACTGATTATAAGAAGAAAGAAGGGGGGTTGTGATCATTGATGTTGTTTTATGTTATGATCAACTTTCTGAATTGTACGGGCTTACACCTACTAAAAATCATGGTCATTGGTGGTCTTTCTCTATGAACTAATGAACCCTTGGGAATGTTTTAAATGACTTGTTTGTGGTTGTGAACTGCTGCTGTGAAAATGGAAATTGGTTAATCACGTACACTCGGCTAAATAAATTGAAAGCACCAGGATCAACCCTTCCGTGATAACCCCCGGTTAAAGCACACGAAATTGAAATCATAGAGTGTGTTAAATCTTATAAATTTGAAAATAACAGAATGGCCCTACTTTGTGTTGGTGGAAGTGGTTTTGTTGTTTTCTTTTATGGGCTGATTTCGGGAGATGTGGGAGGGGATGGGATCCCCTGTTGATATGGATTCGGTGGTTGTGAGTTTTAAGACTAGGTGGTTACCTTGTTTATATCAAAAATTGGGGTGGGATCCTCTGTTGATGAGAAACCATTTTTTGGGACACGGGGTAGTGTCTCGAGGGTTTCATTGGTTCCAGTACTTAGAGGGATCTCACTTATCCCCTTGTTGTTGTAACATTACTAGAGCACCGGGTGTGAATGTTTAAATTGACATTTGGATGGATTCATTCCTTGGTTATGCTTATGGTTTTATTTTCCCAAATAGGTGCATGAACTTATTTAAACATTATTACTGAACATGAAAACAAGAATGGGACAAATGAGTTTTGATGGTGAGAGTCATGACTCGGACTTGAGTACTATTGTGATTTGTAGGATGTCTGAAGAAAAACCTAACTTTGGGTGAGTTCTTGTTACCTATGTATATACTTGTAGTTTTATGTTTCTTATTCACGCCCCACCCAAGTTGATCAATTAGTGCCGAACACCCCCATTTCATGGGGGAGGGTGTTTTTCCCAACCCTATTCTTAGTGGATGGTTATTAGCCCCTTTTATGCTCCCTTTCCTGGATAGCCCAAGAAACTTCAGGCAGGCTGTGATGTCCTGAGGTCCATTATTATCCCAAGAATCTTCGGGTAGGGTAGTGTGGTGGTTGTCCCAGGTGTGTACGGGCAGGTGGTTTCCCAAGTGTCTTCGGGATATGGCCCAGCTGTCTTCGGGCATGGCAGTGGATCTTCTAGCCCAGGTGTCTTCAGGCATGGTGGTGATTGTTCTAGCCTAGGTGTTTGAAGGCATGGTTACGTGTGACAGTTGTGGCCCAGGTGTTTGCAGGCGGGATTCGGCAGTGGGACTGCGTGCGGTTGTGGCCCAGGTGTGTGCATGTGGGTGTGGTAGTGGGACTGCAGTGAGAATGGAGGGATTGGTTCAATGTGTAGGATGTCTCAATAACCTGTGGTAAAGTGGCGCGGGGTACCCAAATATCGATGTGATCTTATATATATTACTTGGTTTGCGTTACTTGGTGAGTGTAACTGGGGAGTGGGATGGGTGAACTCCTTCATAGTAATGGTTGTCTGCTTCTCATGGGACTTTAGTATGTTCCCCCACATGTGCACGAGAGTCTTTGGTTTTCCTTACTGAGATTACTAGTACGCTCAACCTATGTATGTAAAACTGCTTTTAGGTTTCCAGGAGGACTTTGGGGATCGCGCAGGACCGTACTAGCTCAGATCCTTGGGTCAGTCGCAGTTTCTATTTTCTTTCTTTGGTACTTACCGTTGTAGTCACTTTTGTACCTTGTAGATTTTAATTTTGGAACATGCATATGGGAATGGTTTAATTTTGGCTTTAATTTTCTTTTAATTTTGGTGTTGTTGGGTTTCATCATCTTATCTCTCGACCCTATAAAAAAAGGGAAATGCCTTCCACTTGTGTGTAATTTCCATACCCTTGGTGCTAGTCACCACTCCGGGACCTATAGAAGGTGGGTTTTGGGGGTAATTATATCTCCCTAAACTTAAAGAAGGAAGGTCTTTGAAACCTGCTGACCCTTCCCTCCTTTTGGTGAAGGTGGGTCGTGACAATCACCTTGCATAGTGGAAATCAACTGCTTAGAATATTTTGCATGTTTATGTTTTCTGTTTAAATATGTTATATATTCAATTGATTAATTGCATATGTTGTGTACTTTTAGATGGTGTTGGGAATGTCCTGGATATTCTTGAGTAATGCTGATCACAGGTTGGGATTGTCCTAGGTTACTTAGGGTGGTTTTGACCATGGGAATGGGTGTCATGGACGTTGTCTTGATGTACTATGACTATCAGGTTGGGCATGGCCCAGGTTACATTGATGGCAAGGCTATCAAACTTGAGCGGCATGGTTACATAAACATGAGGTTTCAGATTTGTGGTTACTTAGGTACTATTTTGGTGATTACCGTTCACCTCAAACTTTGAGTAGTGTACACACAGAGATACTCCGTGATGAGGTGGTTTTGACCACTCGTGTGGGTAGATGCCCCCTTAGATGCGGTTTGGGTACTTTGGTTGGGGGTGCTTTCTGTAGAAAGCCACATGGGAGGTGAGGAGCCTTTAGAGGATAGAATTGAGGATATCGGGATGGGGGCTGAGGCTCGTCGTCATTTGAGGGAAGATATCACAGTCCCTCCAGATACGTTATTTGAGGACATACATCGTTGTTTCTCCAGTTTACTTCTTGGGTGTGCCTTTGGGATGTCAGTAATTGAGGCACAATGTGTCAGGAGGAACAAGGTGCTGGGTTACTATTCTTGGGCATGCCTTCGGGACGTCAGTACTTGAGACACACGGTGTCATGTGGCACATGGTGCCGGGTTACACGACATAGATTTTGGCATTCGCTGAAGTATGTGACACTCAATGGTGGCTGCAAAGCACAGGTGGAGTTTGTGTTCATTTTTACGTTGTTATTTTATAGATTTTCTTATAAATTTATGCCTCCTTAAACACTTATATTAGGTACGCACCATTGGGTGGTATCCTACTGAGATTTGTCACACACCCTGCACGGGACCATCGAGATGCGTGCAGACTTTATAGATTTATGTGTATGAAAGAGGCAAACTTCAGGAGCTGGGTTGCGTTAGTTGTTGCTTGGAGATGATACGGACCTTCAGGTCTTACCTAGCTGGAGTTACTCTATTATGTTTTCTTTTCTGTAACAACATTCCTACTTGTTGTAGTTACAGTTGCTTAGCCATTGGCATTATTTTTATATTCACATTTGTATGACATGCTTTGGATTCATGTTTTATTGTCCAATAGTAGTTACATGTTATCAGCATGTTTTTGTGTTTATTTCTACTATTGTTGTTATATGTATTGCTTCTGCTGTTTATTGATATTGAATATGCTTCCACTCTGGGGGTCTGGTTCGAGTCTGTTGAGTCATTTATTCTGTTGCATCTCTACTGTTATACTTGGACCAATACCATTATTATTATACTCTAAGAGGGTATAGCCTCCCCACTATACCTTTTAGACCCTCGCTGATAGTCAGCAACCTTTGGCATTTGGGGAGGTTCACCTAAGGTAGTAGCACCCGACCCGTTTAGCACTGTTCAGGTGGTTGTACGGGTCCGAGTCGTTAAACATATATTCCCAAAACCATATTTTCTTCTAGTATCTATACATGAATGTATATTATTGTACAAAACAAATAATTTATTATATAATAAAAATTTACTTCATGCTGATTTACATATCATAAATTTTAATAAGACTTCTTTGTTCCCAAAACAATGTTTTCTTAAATCTATTTACCAAGGTTTTATTTAAATATTTAATGATTCCAACTACAGTGACCCTAACCATAATAGAATAGATTTAGATTTATCATTTTTAGATTTTCAAAATATATATTAAATAACATATAGATTGGCCAATTTTTTTCAATTATTTATAATATAGATAAATTATTTTATTTCACATTATATTTTAATAAATAAAATATAATATGAATTTCCTTTCAGAGTTCCATTTACCCTATATTATTACCCTAAATAATAATCACAAAACACTTCCTTATATCCTCATGAAAATAAAACAAAAGAAATGGGTTTTCCAACTTCTCAATAAGGGTAATATTACAAAAAATGTTATTAATAAATAACCACTAATCAATAATGGAACGTAAAAAAATAAAACACATTATAATTATTCAATAAGTTAAGTATAATATAGAAGAAAAAATAATGAAATATAAATGATCACATATGCAAGAATCATAACCATAAATATTCTAAGTAACTCTATAATCATATGCAATATCAATAATTGAATTCAGAATGATGGAATAAATAATGTTATACATATAAAACAAATATTCGAGGCCTTTTCCAAGATGTTTAATACATAAAAGGCATTGTACTATGAATTATATATAATTGAATAATGCCTCATCCCAAACCCAATATAGTTTTTCTTTTGATACCTACTGATAAATCAAGGGTATATGTTTGTCTTCAACCATCACATTAAAATTATAAGTCATTACTCATATAAAAGGGGAGAAACACAAAAACCTAAACATTCATATTGAATAAATATAATATGAAATGTTAATATTATCCCCAATCACGAAACATAATAAAAAACTTCCGGATAAAAATAGTGAATTGTAAAAATGTTCTATATTGTCAACCAGGAATATTCCTTTTAAAAAAAGGAAAAATAAAAAGGGGTAGAATTATTTTAATAAATAATTTTAAATGGTTAAATTTTTTTTAAAAAAATTTTAGAATACAAGTCATTTGAGGAAAAGGGTTTCCGACTGAAGATATAATTAAGTAATATTTAAATAAAATGTTTTTTATAAATCAATTTATGCACTAAAGAGACATATAAAGGTACTATTATTTGCAAAAAGTCCATTAACAAACATGTGAGGATAAAATATATCTATTTTAATATATAAACATAAAACAATTACCCCATGGGAGAAATAAAAATAATAATGAACAATTATAAGATTATGAAACAAACCCTTAAAACATTGGAAATTGTTGAATAACAATAACCATGAATGGAATAAATTTTAATAAAACCTAAAAAAATGAAAATAAATTAAATCAAGATATAAAATAAGAAAATTTCATTATATACACCACATAAAATAAATAATTGGGGAATATATAATATATCTAATTTGAGTAAAAGTGAGACAAGCCACTCTTACCATGACTCCGACTCTTCCTGAACATTCATTATATTATTTAATCATAAATATATGTTAATTATTAACATTCTAAATAACGTTTTTTGTGTTTGAGATTCCTTTTATTTAATTTTTTTCCATGTTTTATAAGATTACATAAACTAATAATTTTATATTTTATGTTTTAGTGATACTTGGATGATGTATCCATAATGGATTTGGTAGGTTGACTATTGTAAAAATATCATTATTTAATAATATTAAAATTAATAATATTAAAATATTTTTTTATATTTACAAATAAATATTACATATGAATCCAATCATGAATTAAGATTATTTTAAATTAAGTATGTTACGATAATTGAGATCTTATGATATATGTATACATGAGAAACGTTTCTATTTTTCAGTGATCATTATGGAAAGGAGAATAGAAATATTATTTCATTGGGTGATTATAAAAATATCATAATTACCATATTAGTGATAGAAATATTCTAATATATAACATTATTGTGGTGATGACAATAGAGTCATGTGACTTTATGAATGTGGTAGTCAACACATACGTGAATGACGATATCATCATTCAATACATGAAAAGTAAAAAAACGATTTATTATCTTTATAAAATGATAAATATTATTTTTATATAAAAAATTTAATTTTTATCACATATAATCATTAATATAATTCATATTACGTTCATTTTAAATAGTTATTGAAAATAAATTCCATCACATTTCGAGGTTGTGTTCCACCATATATTTGAGAAACATTATCGTATTCCTTAAGTAATGTAAAGAAAAATAATACATATAAAATAATGATTACATAGGTACAATCATGTTAAATATATTATATATAAACTTTATATCGATTATCATACCTAACTATGAGAGCTTTTAATGGAAAAAACAATTGATATTTTTTCGTGATGTGGTAGTTGACTATGCACAAGAATGATGGTTTATCAACCCTTATGTTGTATATGGGATGGTTATAATTAATTACATAAACATAAAATTTCATAATTATATTAAATACATTGAGGTTATTTTATCATAATTATTAAAAATGAAATAAATGAGGTGGAGGAAGAAATCAAATAAAAATGCTCGATGAATAATATTACCGCTTCTTTGGGTAACCTTCTTTGGTTTAAACAAAAATATTTCTATAGATTAATTTACAACCAATTTACGGAGTCTATGATAATAGGAGGGATGTTTGTAGGTTATTTTGGAATGGATTGGATCCAACTATAATCATTTCTTATAGTAGTCCATCTATATCTAAAATGAAACATCCTTGTGGCTCCACACACACTAAGAATACTCATGTAACTTTCTCCATTCACATAAGTTTACTAATGTGAAATTTTACTAATTGATTTCATAATCATAATAAAAATTATATAAATAAAATTTAATGATAATCCAATAAACATTATAGTTTAAAACCCCATTTCCAAATACATAAAATTTGATTTAAATAAAACCCCCCTTTTAAAAACATGTTGTTTTACAAGAAATAATTTTAAACCCCATATAATGTATAATAATTAAGAAATGAAAAGTAATTTTTAAATAATTACATTGAATTCATTACAATAACACATTTTATTGAATGATAATTCATTATAATGGAAGAAACCTATCATTCATCGATAATGGTGATAGGAAACCAAGAGAAATAACTTCATAAGAATAAAAACATCAATAAACTAAAGGGATTAACAAAAAATACTATATGATCAAAAATCTAAACAATACTAAACTCCAAACCATAAAGGCAACCAAAAAAGAAGAATGAGAAGAAGGATTACATATGTTGGGAGATGTGACTGAATAAAAAATAGATCAATCACAAAATTAAGTGATCTAAAAGGCTGGGAATCCCCCAAAATCACATAAAAATAGCCTCTATGTTTTGAGAATGGAATCCAAAAATGAATAAAATAAGAAACCTCCCGTAAATCACCATAAAATATCAACTCATGATTGTTACATTTCATTGAACCCTATGATAAATATTTTAATCCCCAAGACTCATATATAGGGAATACAATATCAATTTCATTAAAAACATGATACTTTCATTTACACTATTTTAACACTCTACACAATGTGAAAACATCTCATGTTGTGTATCCAGTTCACTAATTCTACCCATTTTCAAATAAAATTTCATGTACTCCCATTACATGACATGAAATCACATAGAGAAAACAAAAATTCTATATTTATGCTAAAATCATCTTATATATCTCACACTTTCCCACTACAGGTATCCCCACAATTTTTGTTTCAGAATTATTCATCTAAAAAACAAAAAACTATTGTTAAAGAATTATTTAAGGAAAGGTAACAGGGTATTATAATCTCCCATCATAAAATTTTTCTCCTCATATAAATTATCTAGATCCTAGATCCACAAAATGGGAAGACCACTTCTAACTCATCTGCCAGTACCCCCAAGTATCATGGATATCATATCCATACTACTATATATCTTGGACCTAGGGGATCATTTTACCACATAATAAATTATTATGGAGATGTATAATTTGAAATGGATTATCAACCATAGTTTTATTTGTCTCAATATTAATATCCTATGATCTAATCATAATGAAAGGATTTGGTATAAACCACCTCAAATAGGATCCATGAAATACAATGTAGATAGATGTCAACCTTGGTTAATAGTACAATCAATAATCCAACCATTGGGGTTACCAAAAACCTCAACTCCACCTTACTCTATTCACCAACCGAACAATTTCTCATGTGAGGTGAAAAATTAATAAATACAGGATTACTATTATTATCATGCTAAGGCCGATAGATATCATCTGGTTATGGTTTATAATGAATTTTTACATCATCAAATTCTTCTCGACCAAATGAACCACCTCCATCATCTCCTGATCAATTTTTTGTCCAACCATATGTCAGTCTCCTAACTCTATCCCGTATAAGGGAGATCGACATGGAATCCCATTAAAATCTTCATAGAGATTAATCCTGATCTTTTCAAGATAATTATGCCTATAAGAAAAATAAACTATAGGAAGATTCTTATACTTTGAACCAAAATAAATAAATTTTCTTTTAGTGTGTCTTTAATAACCTGGATAGATCCCTCTATTGATACATCCATCAGAGGATGATATTTTGTTCTCAATTTCAACTAGGAAATAACCACCACATACAATCTTTTAAAAAATTTGAATGTTATCCTCTAGTACCTATTATAATCAACTATACAGAGAACCCCATGAAGTATCTCAATATCTTAGAAAATTCATTCCCTAATGATATTCTTAATTCATAATCCTCTTGATAGGCATGCAATTCATTGATTTAGATAGACAATCAATGATCACCCAAAAAACATCCCTCAAACAATGATTACATATAAGAAAGTACAAATTCCATGGAAGGATCATCCCACTTATGTAATTGAATCTATATGATGTATAACACACCAATAGATATAAGGTGTTCTATCTAATTTTCATTGAAAAGTGAGACATCGTGAAATAGTTTTAGAAACAGATTACCTAATTCCTAGAAACCAATGATAACTTCTCAAATATTGATAGATATTGGTATTTTATAGGTGTATGTACCAACATGACTAGTTCCTATGGTCCAAAAACCCCAGACTCATAGAAAATAGATCAAATATTCTTATATAAAAGCACAAGGTTCCACAGGGAGATCGGGACCAAACACCAATTGTATCTAGACCATAAATTCATTCACTAAAGATCTGGTAAAAGGGGTTAGATGTATTTTCCAGATGAACCTTCTTAACAAATGAAGATTAAACCCTAATCAATGATATAAATAATTATCCACTATCCTCTTCCACTTACAATCCAATATCAACAATCAAACTCATCACAGACCACTCCTCAACTGATTCCATCTTCGATCATGTCTATAATTTTCTACTAAAAACATATAAAACCATATTCCAAATATGAATCGTATAATAAATTTCCGAAGACAAATTCCAAAGATAATATATATATTATATCTCTAGAAAATTCATATCCATATAAGTGAAAATATATTTTAGGATCTTATTATCTCAATTCACTTTAAACCTCTAACCAATGATATTTTTTTCATTTGTTTTGAGTTCATGAATAAATGATGACACCTCATTATCATAGGTATGGTAGTACATCTCATGATTGAATCACTAATGAGATCTAAAATCTATTATATGTTTCCCATATATTAATACACATCACAAAATAGTTACAGATTAATCAAAAAGTACATTGTAACCCAAAAAATTGTTCTAGAAGTTTCAATATTGGTGGTGAAGTCCACATCACATTCATATGTTCAAGATATCTCTATTCATCACACATAGACATTACACAATTATAGGATAAAAATTAATTGGAGATATGATTTTGGAGAAGTCTGAAAAATCTAAAAATAATATCCATTAAATCCCATGAAGATCCAGAACTCAAACACATGTTTTGGTTGCTCCAAGGATATAACTACCTACAACTTTTTGGGATCCACTAAGACAACCTATATAATGTTTAATACAATAGAAATAGAACCTGTTTGATCCAAAACATACACATGGAAATACTACCATATATAAAATGTTAATATAAGTTTAAAATTATAATATCAAAATGATTCATGTGATCCTATTCTGACATAGAGAACACAAAAATATAATCCATGAAGAAAATATGAAAATAATCCAAGAACAAATGAAATACACGGTTTATTGAATACATAAACTCTGTATGAGAATTACTAAGACCAAATGGCCTAACTAGAAACTAGATGTTCCCATATCAACTTCAATATGTTGTCTTAGTTATATAATATTATGTAACATTCAACTGGTTATACCATTTTTGAAGGTCAATCTTAGAGAATTAACCATCCCCTCTACAGTGAACATAGTAATCATGAATTCTTAGAAAATTATATATGTTCTTAATGAAAACTTAATACAACATTAGATAATCAATACATATTATAATTCTCCTGTATGAATTTTAATCAAAGATGATAGGTGATGCCCACATTGAAAATCTATGAGTAATAAATAAACTCACCTCTATTTCCACAAGATCGACATTAAGTTCCATTGACTGAGTAAAATCCAATAAATATGATTGTACAAAAATTTTTATCATACATGAGAGAATATCAATAGTAAACTCAAGATATCTTGGTGAAGTTAAACTAGAAAAATAATCACATATCTCTTGATAGTATGCACATACAGCTACAAGAATATGATACAAAAGAGAGGATTAACAACATCAAAAAACATATATAATAAGTAGCAGGACATTTCCCAAAAATATAGAAAAAACTATTCATTCTCTTCAAGTACTAGATTTTCACACACACTAAAAGATTTGAGTGACCCTATCAAAGGATAAAAACTAATCCCGAATACGAAAAAATTATATATGGGATTCAACCTTGATTATCCCATCAAATCTAAAAATTATGTTAAATATTTAATAATAAAATAGTAAATATTTCCACACCAACTCAGTCGATTGTCATCACGAGAAACAAATTACATGTAAAACCATTTTCAGAACACATTCTCAAATTTGATTAAAGGTAAAGCGTGAAGGTCATTAGCTCCAAACACAATCCCTACACATCAACTAACATTGATGATATGAAATAATGAGTATAACCTTTATGAAACTAATCTTTCACCATATAAGATGAAAAAAATATAGTACAATTAATATAATATTTTCCGAATATAGAATCCACTAGTTCATACTCTATCACATAAACTGAACTTTCCATAGACTCATGAAAAATATTCTTATATTGATTAATAGACCCACCACCCCAGAAAGCATTAATACATTCCTATGAAACCTTGTTTAATGTAGATCCAACATTAAATTCCTAAGACACCCATTTACAAAAATGTTTTAGTTCTACCAATCATCCACTAAGAATAGAAGTTCATAGAGGATTCATATATTAAAGAATAGTGTTTAATAGCCTTCAAAACTTGTATAAGAAATCTTGATTATTCCCTATCAAATCCCCTGAAACTGAAACTAAATAAAAATAACCCAACTTACACATCATTTTCCTTCCAAAAGATACAACATACTACATTACTGAACCTATTGAAACTCCAACCAACCCGTCAGTTATACATTTATCTTCCTCGAATAAAGATACATTGTCAACCACTTCCAAAAAAAATTGGAAGGCACAATAGTATCCACAAGGACTGAATATAGAGCCATAATACTAACTCAAAGATCTAATCCTTCAAGAAGTCATTAGTGATGAGCTTCACTACTAGATGTACTGACATTGAAAAACTGGTGTAATACCAAAAAATGGTATGATATCACTAATCCAACATCAAATACTATGGTGTATTCATTGTACATTACCAAATGATATAAATCTATGGGTTTAATATCCTTCTTAAGGAATCCCATTTAAGATCCTTGTTAAAAATAGCTTAAAATGGGGCCCCACTTTCTCTTTCCTAGTCAATCATTGAAAAACATGGAAAATACCACCATAGATTCTTCTTGATTCTTTAAAAATTTGATGATCATCTTAGTACCTGCAATACATTCGTCAAATTCACAGGGTCCTTTATCTCCAAAAAAGATTGGTGGATGTTTCTTTGTTGATTATGATCCATGATCTACTACTCTTCATGTGTTCTAGATATCAACATGGCCATGATTCTAAATGGTATGTATTAAAACATCAACCATATAAGTGTCCACTAAAGTAATAAACTATGGATCATGTCTCGTAGATTCCACTCTTAGGATTTTTAGTGCTCTTTACTATGTAATTTTCTAAAAATCACATGATAATAACAATTATGTTTGATGAAAAATTGAAAAATCCTAGTAATAATATATTATATTGATATCAACTCACTAAAAATGATTTTTAAGGAAATAAAAATATCATTAAATCAAAAGATAATATTATAAGATGAATCATTTTTGAGTCAATAAGGTTTTCTTATGACATCTACATTCCTTAGTGTTTAGTGATTTGAAAATGACAAACACTTTTAATTAAGTTATTTTATTTAAGAACCGGAATTGTCATTTCGTTATTCTTACAGATGTGTCATTATGATTTGTCATACTTTTATACTTAAAGATGTATCATTATGATTTTTCATTCTGTTATAATTACAAATATACCATAACGATTTCTTATTTTGTTAGATTTACACATTTTATATACTGTCTTTATGAAACCGATTCTGTTGTATATGTGATACATTCTTTATGATACCGATTCTACTATATATATGATATCATCTTTACGATACCAAATCTGGTGCAAATGTGATTCTATTTTATGATATCGATTCTGGTGTATATGTGATACTGTCTTTATGATACAGATTCCACTGAATATATGATACCGCCTTTACGATACTGAATATGGTGCAAATGTGATAATGTTTTATGATACTGATTCTGGTGTATATGTGATACTGTCTTTATAATATCTATTCCGGTGTATATATGATATCGTCTTTACGATACCAAATACGGTGAACATGTGATTCTGTTTTATGATACCGAATCAGGTGTATAAGTTATACCGTCTTCATGATACAAAATCTGGTGCAAAAGTGATTATGTTTTTTGATTCCAAATCCGATACAAAAGTCATTCTGATTTTATGATTATGATTCCAGAACAAATATAATACAGGACTTACAATTCAATTTAACTCCCCTTATGAATCTGTTTTCTTAATAATTTTATTCATAAAAATCTGATTTCTTGATAATGTTAGAGTTGTTCAAATGTATCATTCCAATATTATCAGATTCAAATATTAGTTATAATGAACTCTAATCATTATCATAACATCGTTTTTGTTACATGAAATGATTTCATACAAATTGTTACAATCTAACCGTTATATGTTGGACACGTGTCCAGGTCCCTATGAAATTTAAGGAAAAATATAACTATAGGAGTGGATCTAACCTTTGGGAAGCTTTTCCTATAAATAAAAGGTCATTTGAATGAGTAGTAGACAATGTAGAGAGTGGATGAAGTTGATGCATGTGAAACATTTGTGAAGTGATTTCATGAGATAAAGTATCTTTCCACTCTCAGTGCTTCATGCGGATTTCGTGAACAACTTGTTTGGGTGTGAACAACTTGTTAATGCTTTTTTTGTACAGACGCCAATCTTTCAGATTGTGGGATTCCGGTTTTGGAAGACAGAGATTTTGATTTCCTTCTAAATTGAGGGCTTGCGGGGATAGTAAGACAGATACCAATCATCGAATTTAGGGCTTATTTTTGTTTGGGTAAAACAAACATTATTGAAAAAATAAATCAAGGAAAAATTATACAATGTTGTTGGATACCCTTCTCTTTGGGTTAATAGAATCATTTTGTTACTTGTTTTCTATTTCAAGTTGTTTTATTTCCACTATAATCTAAACATTGTTAAAGAAAAGAAGTATATTTTTCTTATAAATTCTAATTCAGTTACCCAAATTATATTATAGATTCTGTATGATTTAAGGTCGAATCATTCTTTTAAGAAAATAGAAATGGTTTCTTTATGAGGTTTTGTGAATGTTTGTTCAACTTTTTTAAACTAAACATTAATGGTTCCAAAAGAATTTATAATGAATACAATTCACTCCCCCTCTTGTATATCAAGCATCTCCATTCATCATTTCGATCCTCCAATTGGTATTACAGGAGGTCTCTGAAATACTTGTATTCATATATAAGTTTTCTGGATCATGTTTTCTTTTTCTTATTTGATTATAAACTTTTTCATATAATAAGTTTTGTGGAATGAAATTATTTTTAGGATGGCATGCATTCATGTTGGATGTTAAGATAATCTCAATCCTACTAGACCACCAATATTAGATAGAAATTACAGTGAGTACTGAAGAGGAATAATGAATACATTTGTTATTAACACTGGAGTGGACATCTTTATTATGCATACTGGAGATTACAAGATTTTTGATAAGGAAGTCAGAACTTTTACTAATCAAGAGAAGTCAGAATTCCAACTAAACTACAAGGTATGCAATAATCTATTGTGTTCCATGACCAGGAATATATATACATCCAAATGTCATCCTGTGAAGCTACAAAAAGTATTTGGAAGATTCTTTAAGTAAATCATTTTGTAACTTCTAATTTTATCGAAACTAGATGATCTATGCTCAGAGATGAGTACCATGGTTTCTGCATTCTTTATAGAGAACCCATATGTACGGTACAATAATGATTCATGACTATTGTAAATATCTTAGAATAAATGGGTCATAAAAGTTTAGATGAAGAATCTCTAGTAGACAAGATTATAGACATCATGCCAAATGAATGGGAATCAAAGAGAACTACTATAGATGAAAATAGAAATGTAACACATATTTCTTTTGATGAACAGTTTGGAACCCTTCTTCAACATAAAACAAGAATATAGATGGATGTTGATAATATTAGGAGGATAAATGGAAATAGAGGTGTTTCTTTTATAACTACTTCAAATCATACGAAATCTATGTCTCCTGAGAGAGTTACAACATCTAAATATAAGAAGGTTATTGTTCAATCTGAATCTAGAGAATGTGAATCATCAGAAAATGAGTTATCCAATCATGCTTGGAGGATGAAAAATATTTTTAAGCAAAAGAATTTTAAATATAGATACTAGAATAATGATGTAAAAGATAATAAATATGGAGAAGTGACATGCATTGAATGTAGAAAAACTCATCATAATAGACATGATTGTCCCTTACACAAGAAAAGAGAAAAAAGGTACATGAATTCTGACAGAAATAGGAATATGTTCTACATATCAAAGAACAAGATAGTCCTAAAATCCAATGATAGTTGTAGTGATAGTGGTGGATATTCTTCTAACAATTCTTCAGATTATGAATCATCTAAGAAAAAGAATATTGGTTTAATATCATGAGCTCGATTTCAAAATCAATGTCTTCTGACTAAGTTATGAACTGTTGTATCCCTAAGCAATCTATTATTGAGTGAAAATATTCCAGATAAATATTTTTCTTTATATGGATAATCTTCTTTATCAGATAATTATAATGATTTACCTTCCTATAAGGAAATGTCTAGATTTACTAAGTTTCGAGAGATAATAAATTGCAATGACTCTAAGAAACCTAAAAAATCAATTTCTAGTGAATTGATTTCAACAAAAGAAATATCAGATCATTCCAAAGATCTTGATAAGAAAAATAATGTTTTAGAAAATCATTCTATGAAACATGAGGAAGCTAATTATGAGAAGGATAATGTTCAAGAAAATGTTTCTGAAAAAATTAAACCTAAATATTTTCTACCCTATGCTGATGATCAATTATTTCAAATCCCAAATTAGTTGTTACTTAGAAATCATCTGAGTGATAATATCATTGGAAATTTTAATCAACCAGTAAGAACAATAAGTTCTTTAAGGAAAGAAGATAAACATGTTTCTTTTTCATTCTCAATTTGAACCTAAGACTACTAAAGAAGCCTTAGGTGACAAATATCAGATAAAGGCTATGCAAGATGAACTCAATGAATTCATAAGGAATCTGGTTTGGACTTTGGTTGAAAAACCTAAGGAAACTTCTATTATTGGAGTAAATTGGGTTTTTAGAAACAAATGAGATTAAAATAAGGTTATTGTTAGAAATAAAGCAAGATTAGTTTCCAAAGGCTATAACTAAAAATATGGAATGGACTATGAAGAAACCTATGCTCATGTATCAAGACTTGAATCTATTCATATTATTATATCCTTCGCAGCATTCATTAATTTCAAATATTATCAAATGGATGTAAAGTGAGATTTTCTTAATGGTTATGTAATAGAAGAAGTCTATGTTAATCAACCCCTGACATTAAAGATACAAAACATTCTAATCATGTTTATAAAAAAACCAAATCTTTGTATGGACTTATACAATCACCTAGAACATGGTATGATAGACTTTTCGGTTTTTTGCTTCAAAATAACTACATTAAGGGAACTTCTAATCCTACCCTTTTTATTAAGAAAAAAAATAATGTTGTTTTTATTGTCCAAATTTTTGTTGATGACATCGTCGTCAGATCAACTCAGCAATCCTTAACTAATTCCTTTCTGAATCTTATGAAATATGAGTTTGAGATGAGTGTGATGGGTGATTTAACATTTTTTATTGGTTTTCAAATTTCTCAAAAACCAAAGGGAACATACTTATCTCAATATAAGTATATCAATAATCTTCTTAAGAAATTCGAGTATGATAATTCAAATAGTATATTTACTCCTATCAGAACCTCTAATACTCTTGATATTGATGAAGCAGGGAATCATATGGATCATACATCTTATAGTGGGATGATATAAAGTTTACTTTATGTAACAGCTAGTCGACCTGACTTAATGCTCTCAGTATTCTTAGTTGGAATATTCCAAGAAAATCCTATAGAATCTCATTTAAAGGTAGTGAATGAATTTTTCTCTACATAAAGGGAACTTTATATTTGGGACTTTTTTATTCATCTGGAAATAATTTTGAATATAAAAGTTTTTCAGATGCTGACTTCAGTGCTTGTAAATGGATAAAAAAATTACATCCGGAACATGGCATTTATTAGAAGATTCCTTTGTTTCTTGGTCATGCATGAAACAACATTTTGTAGCACTTTCCACTGCTGATGCTGAATATTTAGTAGCTTGAAGTTGTTGTGCTCAAGTGTTGTGGATGCAACACACACTCACACACTATGATATGTGTTTTACTAAGACTCAAATAATGTGTGATAACACAAGTGCCATTTCCCTAAGTAAAAATCATGTACATCACTCTCGTGAAAAGCACAAAAATATTAGAAATCACTTTCTTAGGGATCACACACTTAAACGAGACATTATTCGTCATTCATCGGAATGCAAGAATAACTTGATGAAATTTTTACAAAACAATCATCTTCTGCTATATTTGAATACATTAAACAGATTCTAGAAATGATTTCTTTAAGGAAGTCATTCATATCTACTTCTTGTTTAAATAATCTCCTAACATTAAACTACTCCTTTTTCTAGGGGGAGTACATATTCTTTCTTGTTTTTATTATTTCCTTAATAAATGGTTTTAAATTTTTATCATTCTCTATTTTAGTAAGAAATTTCAGTATTGGAAACATCAGTATTGTAAATATTTTTATTCGAAATATTGGTATTGATATCCCAGAATCTAAAACTTCTAAGAGAATTATTATAATACTGATAAACTCCTCAGAGTATTCCAAAAGGTAAATTTTCTTACCCTTTGTTTTCATATCTTAAGTTTCAATTGTTCGTATTTCAAAATTTTTAATTTTGGATTACATTTCTACAAATGATCAGAATTCATATTTTCTATATCTATCCTCAATTTTTAGATCAGATCAGGTTATGTTTATCCATTTCATTATCTTATGGAAGCTGAAAGGCCATAGCCTCGTCTATATAAGGGCTGCCTTGTTTATAAGCATTGTACCATCCTTACTGATCTTTGTTACGAAGCTTTGTGTACATCAATGTTTTCATTCTGATTCCTTTGTCTCTATCTCCATGAATGACTTTTCATTCTATAGCAGACTATATGCCAACTAGAAAGGAAATAAATGACTACTAAATCATTAGGGAAAGGTTTTTTTCCCTAGCTTCTTTGAAAAATACAACTCCCTTATTTCTAAGGCAATACGAACAAACAGATGGGAAATTGTTTGTGTGGCTAAAGTGAAAATTCATGATCCGATTTATCCTAACCTGGTCATTCAGTTCTATGAATCTATTATGGTCTTCCAAAATGATGTTAAGCACCTTCTTAGGTTCAAGTGATATGTTAATACATATACAGTCCCCTATAAGATGGCAACAAACATTCTTAAGATTCCGTATAAAGGGGAAGCTATTCTATGCTATAAAAATATCCATGAGAAAGAAGGTTCTTTTTAGAAGTTTAAAGCTCTAGATTATCTTGGTCTCAAGTTTGTTATGAATCCAAAGAGTAAAAATCTCTCAATAAACAACAAGATGGTAGCTATCTGGATGCAAGGATTTCTTATACCAAGAAAAGGAGATAAGGACTCTCTAAATATATGTGATATCTTTCTTGTTAAACATTGTTTTCAACTTAAGGAAGATCAAATTTGTGATGTATATCTTTCTCACCAATCAGGAAATAAAATGTGGATCTATCAGATCTCATATACTTATGTATCTGACAACAATCTCCAGGATAATTGTCATGTGCCTTCAAGAGTTAATTTCCCATGTCTATCAGTCTCATGTCCTTTCTTGATTTTTTAACTTAGTGATGACACTCTAAGAAGGATGATGGTAGAGTTCTTACATGAATCCATGATTTTTGAAAAAAATGGTTATCCAGAACAAGGAAGATGTTCTAGAATCATCAAAATCATTACCCAACAAAATGATACAGGAAAAACCTTGCATGCCTATACCAGTTCCTGGTGTCCCCATATCAGCACCTACTCTTTCAAAGAAACTAAAAGCATATTCTGTTTCAATAGTGGAAAAGTGGAGAGAAATGGTAGCTACCCGAAAGGAATAATATCCTTCCATTGTCTTAAATCATATAGAGGCTAAGGCCTTGAAAATCAAGAAAGATGAAAATCTCAAGAAAGAAGTGAAGGAGAATAAGTTAAAGAAGAAATCCTAGGAAGTGTGCCTTCAAGAGTTAATTTCCCATGTCTATCAGTCTCATGTCCTTTATTCTCATGATATTATAAAGTTCGGATTAAATGTATTTCCTCTATTATTTGTATTCAAGAGTGTCTCATTTTGTTAAAAACTATTTAACAAAAATATCGTTTTAAATGTTTTAAAGATTTATTATTCTAAATATTTATCTTTAATGTCCAAGTTTTCGAAATGGTTTTCAGTATTTATTTATATGGACATTAATGTTTTAAAATTATAATTCCATTAAAAGCTTCAAAGTGGTATGGGACACTTTGATTCAAAAATCACTTTTAAATGGTTTTTGAAAATGGATTGATTAATTCAATATCCGGGAATTGCTTATTGTGATTGCAAATGAAATGTTGTTATTGAAATGGTTATATTTTCAATATTTTATGTGTAATGATGGTACTTGGACATTTTACGGGTGGTTATGTGATAAACCATATGATGGGTGGTGCCGTGAATACCAGGATGGGTGGTTACGTTATAACCTCCAATGCATTTGGTATGGAAGTCGGCCGTATGGCTATTCCATTAAGTATGTATGGAAGTCGACCATATGGCTATTCCATTAAGTATGTGTGGAAGTCGACCATATGGTTATTCCATTAAGTATGTGTGGAAGTCGACCGTATGGTTATTCCACTTAAGTATGTTTATGTCCCAAGTTACCTTTATATGTTATGTGATCTTTATATGCTTTTTATTGTAATCTTTTGGTTACTAAAGGGTAAGTAATTACCTTTTATTCAGTGAAGAGTTTTTACTATTTCGGAAAGGTGAAAAGTAATCCTTTTATAAAGTATACATGGTTTACTTGTTGTTTTGAAAAACTAACAGTTTTCATTCTTTGTGTATCCCTTACTGAGCTTTTTATGCTCATATCAAGTTTTTTTTTTGAAATGTTTTTCACAGGACTTAATGTGGAATAGGGTCAAGGATGGGATCAAGGAAAAGTCATGCTACCTTAAACATGGAACTAGACATGTTTCTTTTTAAGAGTTTTTATTTTATGGAATCTTAGTAGAAGTTTCTACTTTGTAATCTTTAGAGATGTAATAGTTATGTCCTAATTCTCTAAAACTCTAAACCTGAAAAGATACTCAATGTGAATTATTCATTTAATTCAATATTAAGTAAGGTTTAAGGCTGGGGCATTATACGTTCAGTACTTGTGAATATATGTTCAACATGGTCAAGGCATCAATCTTTGAGAAATCTGTTCAATTAAATTCTGTTTCTTGATCTATTAGAAGTGAAAAGGATGTACAAACTAAATTAGAGAGAAAGGTGGTTTCTCAAGAAGAAAGGATCATGTCATTAGATAATAGGAATCACGATGAGGTGATATTGTTGAAGAAGATTGAATAATATCAGAAGGATGTGAAGATACTCAAATCCATGATAAAGAAGTTGTTGTCTGAGAAAAAGAAGGATGGGTGATTTTTCCTTACATTCTAATATTTTGTGGTAATCTAAACCTTATTTTCAAAATATTTTTAAGAAGCTACATTCATATCTTTTTTTTATTCTCTAATTTATGCTTTCTTAACCTTATAGGTGCATCTTATACTTCTGCATTATTTTCCCTCTTTTTAAAAATCACAATGGGGGAGAATTTATTCAAAGGATGAATTTAATGAAGATATCAAAATAATAGAATCTATTAAGAGAATTAATGGTAATAAAGGATAATGTCCATGTAAGGGGGAGTTATCTGTTAAGAAGAGATGTTAATCTAAGGGGAATATTTATTCTTAATAAAGAAACATGGATACAAAACATCAAGAATAAAATCCGTATGAAACATAACCTAAGGGGTAGTTATTCGTATTCATCAGAAATCCCATTCAAAGGGGGAGATAAAATTTTCAAACGTATTTATCTATATCAATAAATTCTTCCTTATAAAAGGTGTTTATGCTTTCCAAAAAGGGGGATATTGTTGAGTCAATAAGGTAATCTTTTTACTTCCCCATTCCTTATGTTTTTTTGTTTATAAAATCACAAATAGTTTTTCTTAAGTTCTTCTTTTCTTAAGATCCGGAATTGTCATTTGGTTATACTTACAAATGTATCATTATGATTTCTCATACTGTTATACATACAGATGTATCATTATGATTGGTTATTTTGTTATACTTATAAATGTACCATTAAGATTTTCCATTCTATTATACTTACAGATTTTTCTTACCGTCTTTATGATACTGATTCCAGTGTATATGTTATACCGTCATTATGATACCGATTCTGGTGTATATAGGATACCGTAATTACGATGTCGAATATGGTGAAAATTAGATTATATTTCATGATACCGATTCTAGTGTATATGTGATACCATCTATATGATTCTGATTCTGGTGTACATATGATACAGAATTTATGATACCGAATCCGGTGCAAATATGATTCTGCTTTATGATACTGATTCTCGTGTATATGAGATATCGTCTTTATTATACCAATTTCGGTGTATATATGACACCTTCTTTACGATACCGAATCTGGTGAAAATGTGATTCTTTTTTATGATATCGAATCTAGTGTATAAGTAATATCATCTTCATGATATTGAATCCAGTGAAAAAGTGATTCTGTTTTGTGATTCTGAATCGAATACAACAGTCATTCTGATTTTATGATTCCAATTCCAGAACAAATGTGATACAGGTTTCACAATCTGATATACATCTCCTTATGAATCTGTTTTCATGATAATTGTATTCTTATGAATCCATTTTCTTGATAATTTTAGAGTTGTTCAAATGTATCATTCCAATGTTATTAGATTCTATGATTCCTTATACATATCACTAATGTCTAACTTATCATTGTTTCTGTTACTTGAAATGATGTCGTGAGATCTGTTACCAACTAACCATTGTATGTTTGACACATGTCAAGGTTCCTCCAAAATTTATGGAAAAATATTACCATTGTAGTGAAGCCAACCATTTGGAAGCTTTGCCTATAATTACAAGTTCATTTGAATGAGAAGTAGTCAATGTAGAGAGTGGATAAACTTGATGCCTGTGAAAAAGATGTGAAGTGATTTCTAGAGTCAGTGGTTCTTTCATCTTTCATTGCTTCATGAGGATGTTGTGAACAACTTATTTGGGTGTGAACAACTTTTTCAGAATTTATTTTTGCAGACTCTAATCATTCTGATCATGGGCTTCCAGGTTTAGAAGACAGAGGTTTCGATTTCTTTCTAAATCGAGGTCTTTCGGGAATTGCAAGAGAATTATCGATCTTCATATTGAGTTCTTATCTGGTTTTGGGTAAGACAGAATTTCTTGAAGGTACAAATCAAGAAAACTTTATCCAAGGTTTTTGGATACCCTTTTCTTTGGGTTAAAATAATCTTGTTGTTACTTGTTTTCTATTTCATGTTTCCTTATTTCCACTATAATCTTAACTTTGTTAAAGATAGGAAGTATAACTTTCTTATACGTTCTAATCATGTTACACTGATTATATTACAGATTCTATACGCTATAATATACAATCATTCTTTTAAAAAAATTGAAAACGTTTCTTTAAGCCGTTTTGTGAATGTTTGTTTAACCATGTTACACTAAACTTTAAAGGTTCCAAAGGAATTTTTAAGGAATACAATTCACACCACCTCTTGTATATTGAGCATCTACATTCATCATTTCGATCCTACAAACATGTCTATTTAAAAAAATCTAGTCAGTTCATTCACATCACTCGATACACACTATGTCATAATCTTATTAGATTGGTCCATTTAAATTAATCTAACATAAAATTCATTCAAATGAAACAAAATACCAGATATTCGACAAAGTGAAAATACTCCAACAAACCATATTCACTCGAGTTTAGTAATTGAGGGTGAGAAAACCATGACCCTTTTATCAACCTACTATTTGATTTCCAAGGATCGTATACCATGTTTACATAAGACCCAAACCCAAACTCTATAATTGTTGACAATCATCCGGTTAAGTAATTCCTTCAATTCAGAATTCTAATGAACTGAATCGGATCAACGTAACAAGTCACTAGAACCATACAATCACATAAGATAGGTGAAATAAGATAATATATACATTTGTTAAATATATACAAAACAAGGCATACAATATGATTAAAATATTAAAAAAAGGTAAAATATTATACAGAAATGAAATCAATTCCAAAACAAGATAATATAAAATGTATGAAAAATCCCTAAGTGACCAACATTCACCACCAGACCAACCAAGATAGAAGGCTGTAACAACAACGGAATATTTCTAGCTACAATGTAACCTGAACGTACCAAAATCGTACTATACAACAAATAAACATTTACAAAGTCACAAGTATTATGTGATACAATTACTAACAGGTTACCAATATATTGTCTATATAAAAACTAATAAAAATAATGAAATAATTTTGTTCTTTTTATAAAAATATTGTTACAAATAATTTTCATAAAAATGAACCATTGGTAAATAATTTTCCAATATTCTCTTTTGGTATTTATAATGGTATTTGTAATTATCAAACTACAAATATTGAATGTATATGTGATAAAATAGGATAGATTATCGATGCATAATTATGTAAAGATATACCAGAAATATCTTATAATATTATGAAATGTTATATAACCTCCAATAAAACAAGTGACCAATAATATAATATAAAAATGATCATAAGATAAAACCCCATAAATTTAAATTCCCCACACATTTATGCTCTACCCAATGTTAAACTGTTGATTGGACACTATAATTCATAGATAGGCATAACATTTGGTCAAACCAATATCAATACCTCCTATAGTTCATCGATATCTAAATGCTTACTTACTTATGGGTCCACACACACTATAGATACCAATGTCTCTTTACTGATTTACCCTTGTTTCTCAAGGTGATATTTTTTAAATTCATTTCAAAAACATGATTATAATTTTATAAAACATTTTATATGATAATAAAATCCACATCTATATTTGAAATAAAATTTTCCAATAAATAAAATAAATCTTCAATAAAATTAAACCTTGTATAAATTTTTTTATCATGATATAATTTGAAACAATATATCACTTCTAATCAATGAACATATCAAATGAAATTTTTATGGACAAAATGAAATATATCATATTAACAAATATTATGGAAAACCCTATCTCAAATGGTAATAACCTAGGATCTTTTGACAATGAATAAAAAACGTGAGTGAATAGCCTTTCTAAGATAAGGAAAATATTAAAATTAAAAAGGATTAGTAGAAAACACTATCCCATCAAAAATTGTAAAAAAAAATTCGCCACAACTGTAGGTGTAACAAAAACCAATGAAAAACTAGAAGAATTACATACCCTAAGAGAAGTGACCGAACAAAAATGGACATAAATTGATGAATGATGAAATCTATAATGGTGTGTATCACCTAAAATCACCTAGGAAACACCTCTAGGTTGTGAACAAAAAATCTAGCAAGGAATTAAATAATAAAGCACATGTGTAGTACCCTATAAGCCAAATTTTCAACTATTACATTATGTGTAAACCTATTACATTTCATGAAACACATGAAGCTTATATTCACAAAGTACACATTAACGTTTTATTAAATACTCAGTATTTTTGATTATATGATGTGGAACCTTTAAACAAAGTGTAAAACTCTCATGTTATGTATCCATTCCAAAAATTCTCCCCATCATCCACTATATGATTTCAACTACAATTACATGATTTGAAATCACTGAGAGAACAAAAAAAACAACATGTTTGATCTCAAAAACCCTAAAAAAATACATTACATCACAATTATATGTATCATCATAATTTCACGGTTTTCATTATTTATCCATGGAAGAATGAATCCAAAAAATGGTTAATTCATTCCTGATAGAACACTAATATTGTTTTAAATGACAATGGTCTAAAATGTAGTATTCTTTGGACATAGACATTATTGGGTAGAAATTTTTTTATAAAACATATTTTTTATATTTTTTATCCCATTTTTACATTTTATCTTTTTAATTTAACCCCCAGTAAAACAATTTTTACCTTATCCATGGAAAATTATATTTAAAATTTTTTATATTAATTTTGGTAAAACATTATTATGACCATATTAGATGATAAAAATTATTAAAATTACAAACATCGAATCCATTTATACAGGTTTTATTTATGGATGTATAAATAATATTTTAAAATTAATCAGGTAGACAAGTCGAGAAAATGGGTTTAAAGGAGAAAAGGCTCAATCCCATAAAATTTTTTTATAAAGAAAATTGACATAAAATTAATTCAAATGAGATTAATTGGATTAATAAATATATTATTTAACAATTTTATTGTTGAAAAAAATTTAAATTTAATTTAAATTTTAAAAAAATTTAATCAAAAATGAAATTTTCAAATTTCAATTTATTACATTGTACTACCCATAAAATGAATATTTTTAGAAATACACTGAAAATTCCCCCTATGATAATTTTTGCACAAATATTTGGAAAATAATGATTATTGTTTTAGAAAAATTATCTATATTTGGTAAATGTTAATTTTAAATTATGTTTTTAAAGCTCAACTAAACTGTATTTTGGAAAAATTGTTGGTTTTCAAGACAAATTTTTTTTTTTTAATTAATTTTTTATTTTTATCAAAATATAACCATAATTAAAATAATTAAATTATTACTATTCATAACCCTTAATTAAATGGACATGATATCATGTAAATGTTTAAATAATAATATTTTTATTGGGTATTATGGTTCTTTATAACCCATTTTATCATTCATTACAAGCTATTGAATATATTGATTTTATTTGAAAAAAATATCACAAACACTTTAGATATTATATTCCCTCTTTCCCATGGTGATTTATTTAATAAAACTATTAATTATGATGTTCATTTTATTAAATTTTAGGGTGTTACAATTCTATATTTGATATATGGAATAAAAAAGCTTTCTATTTTAAATATAGGGAATATATGAATGTCACTATACTAACAAGGTAATTATTGTCATATATATATGTTTTTTGAGGGTTTTTATTTTATTTTTTATACATTACAAGAAAATTTATTTATATATAATTTTTTTATTCATAATTTGATGTCGAATCATAGATCACTAATGATATATTTCATAGATAAATAAGATATTAATTAAAATGGATGAATATAAATTAACCATTACATTTTAGTGGTATATCTTGTAGTGATTTTTTATAGCCTAGTTAGATTTGAATTTCATTATATGTATTTATGAATTTTTGAGATGTCATATTAAACCAGATTTAAAAAATTAAATTAAAATGATATAATATATATTTATATTATCAAATTTATAATAATTTTTAATATCATTTATTTTTTTATGGTCAGAGAATATTTTTATAGTATTATGATAAGTAAAATAGTATTAACAAAAAACATTTATTAATGAAATTTCTGGCATGGTATGTTAAATTATTTATCACTGTCATTTTCACAGTCAATGAAAATATCTAATAAAATGAAAGGTCATGAATTTCATCATTGTATTTAATGTATGATTTTTAGTATATGTTGATAGAATATTCAGATTATTATTGAATCAATAGAATATTGAAGAACCATGTTGTGGTTTTATTGAAAAGATAGATAATAAAAAGTCAAATAGTATAATATAAAAAATCATATTGTTATACGGTTGTGTTTTTTAGGTTACATTAGATTATAGAAAATTTTCTAGTATCAATAAATGAGTAAAAATCATTTTAATAATTCATTTGACCTTAATGTTACATGAAATTTTTGTCATGACATTTCATTTGATGTATTTTTATATAAATGTATGTTTCTACTAAATTGAAAACCATTGTAACACCGTGTTAAAAAAAGATAATTTATTCACACAATTTGAAGCTTTTCGATAAATATATTTACCCTGTATATTTTAGGATTTGAACATATTATTATAAATAATTATTGAATTATTTTAATGAAGGAACTATATCATAGAGTGGTATGACATGATGTTGTTTGGTGGATAATATTAAAAATTATAGTTTCATATATCATTAAATTATTTAATTTTCTTAGAAACTAAGTGTAGAAATAGTTCAATTAATATGAACAATTATAATTAAATTCCAACCAAATACAAAATTATAATGTATTTTATAAGAGAATATGTATATGGCTCCGCAATACCATTTTCATAATAACCCTCCTCCATATTGTTCAATTAACTCATCATTTATAGTTCTATCTGTTGATTCAATAAGGTTTTCCTTATGACTTTTCCATTCCTTCTTGTTTTGAACATCACAAACACCTCATACTTAAGAAAATCTATATTTTACTTCTATAAGAAAATTTTCCATCCTATATTAATTTACCCCTACCATGTTTTCATTGTTTATATCAATATTTTTCATAAGAATAAAAATTGGATTCATATGTAAAATCTCAGAATCATATAATACTTAGATATGAATTATTTTGTTTTAGGATCCGAATTCTGGATATGAACTCTCAAGAAGATCAACTCCTAATTCTGTATATGAGCTCTCATGAAGTTACACTCTGAATTCTGGATAGAAACTCTCATGAAGTTCCAATCCGAATTCCGATTACGAACTCTCTTGAAGTTCTACTCTGAATTCTGGATATGAACTCACAAGAAGTTCAACTCCAAATTATGGATACGAACTTATATGAGTTCGACTTTGAACTTCTACTAGTTTGACTCAGAATTCATATTAGTTCGACTCTGAACTTCTATGAGTTCGAATCCAGACTATGTAAGTTCATATGCCAAAGTATAATGAAACTAGACTCTGAATTTCCTTAGAAATTCAAAATCCATATTTTTACAGAATTCAGGTTACGAATTCCTACAAAAGAGAATCTGAATATCTCTTTATTATAGAATCGGAATTTCAATTTTGGTTACACTACGAACATTTATTTACATACATTCCGAACTTCAGTTTTACTTATTATTACACTTGTTTCATTACAAAATGAGGTTGTTCTCTCAGTTATTGACTAACCTTTGGTTGAGTGACACATGTACAGGTCCCACGGTAATTCAAGGAGAAATATGATCATTAGAGGAGGGAGATAACCATTGGAACTTTGCCTATAAATAGTATCTCATTTGAACATGCTCTGTACTTTTGGAATTTTGGGTCTCAGAACTTCCTGAAGTGATTTCTAGAGAGAGAGGCTCTTATCAACTCTCAAAGTGTCTTGCAGAATGATTGAATAACTTGTTCAAACATTGCCTTGTGAAGACTTGATTTTTGTGATTACAATTATTGTTGTATACAATCTAGTGCTTCTGAGGATAGGAAGATAGAGGTTCAAACACCTTAATGTTGATGGATTCTTTGCTGAGGAAGACAGAGGTACCGACTACCAGATAGTTGAGGGATTACTGGGATAGCAAGACAGATTCTGGTCTTCATATCGAGGGCTTACCCTGGTGTGGGTAAGAAAAACATTCCTGAAAGTATAAATCAAGGGACCTCTTATCCAGGGTTGTTGGATACCCTTCTCTTTGGGTTAAAAGAGTTATTTTTTGTTACTTATAGTTTTACTACTTTTTTTCACTGGATTTTGTATTTTTAAGGAAAGTATAACTTTCTTATACTTCCTTACTTGTACTCTGATTTAGTTAGATTCTATATTCTTTAAGGTATAATCTTAGCTAGTGTAAACTTTTATTAAGTTTCATTTCCGGAATCACATTTTCGGAATCAAGCAATTCTTTAAAACATAAAGGTGTTGTGAATTTTGGTTATCCAAAATTTCCTAAGGGAATGTTTTAAAAAGTAAAAAATTCACCCCTCCCCCCTCTTGTATTTGTATCTCATTGTACTTATTCAATCCTACGTTTGGTATTATAGGGTATATGATACTCAGAGTCATACCATCCTAACAATTGGTATTCGAGGACTTGGTTCAATCTGAGTTAATCTCCCTATTAGATTCAGAAGGTTTTTTCCATAACATTCGGAATTGAACATTCAGATTCATATTTCTGAATTCATCATTTTTGGAATTTATTTTTTGGAATCATAGTTCAGATTCACTTTTTTCTTAGAGATACAATTTTTTCTTGCTTAGTATATTTTCTCTTGTTTATAGACCTTTACTTCTAATAATTTTTTATGCCGACGTTTTTCATAAGGATGGCAGGTTTAAATGTCGATTCTATGAACAACATAAATCCTACAAGACCACCTATCTTTGATGGTAATTAATATGAATATTGTAGAGATCGTATGAATACTTTCATTATCAATACTGGGGTTGATAAATTTTTCATGCTTATTGGAGGATACAATATTCCGGATAATGAAATTAGTGCTTTTACTAATCAAGAAAAGCATGAATACCAACTGAACTATAAGATACACAAGAATTTACTTTCTTCAATTACTAGGAATTTATATAGCCAAATTTCTTCTTGTGAAACAGCTAACTGTATATGGAAGAATCTTTAAGTAACACATTTTGGTACATCTAAAGTGATTGAAACATGAAGAGCCATGCTTAGAGCTGAGTATCATGATTTTAATTTTCCTTATGGAAAACCAATTTGTAAGGTGGAAAAGAGATTCATGACCATCGTGAATAGCTTACAATATATGGGAGAGAAAGGTCTGGATGATGAATCCCTTGTTGATAAGATCATAGATATTATTCCCAATGAGTGGGAATCAAAAACAAATGCTATCGATGAAAACATAAAGGTTACTCAAATTTATCTTGATGAACTATTTAGAACTCTTCTTCAACATGAGACTAGAATGAATATAGATGCTGACAACATAAAGTAGAAGAATGGGAATGGTAGTGTTTCTTTTTCAACAACTTCAAATCACATGAATGCTAAGACTCATGATAGAGTTACAAGATCGAAGTCTAAGAAGGTTTTTATCCAATATGAATCTAGTGAGTGTGAAGTCTCAGAAACTGAGTTAGCTAATCTTGATCAAAGGATGAACAAGATAGCTGGATAGAGAAAGTTCCAATCTAAGTATAAGAAGAATGAAAGGAAAGATAAGAAATATTTATTGGTCACATGCTATGAAAGAAAGATAGATGGACACATAATACCTGACTGCCCTATGCTCAAAAGAAAAGAAAGAAAAGAGAGGAATTGTGAAAGGAATATAAAGAAGTATTACAAGTCCAATGCTAAGAATGTTCTGAAAGCTAATGACACTTGGAGTGCCAGTGGTGGTGACTCGTCAGATGAATCTTCAGATTATGAATCCTATGGATAGAAGAATCTTGGTCTTATATCCAGGATACCTATTTATAATTATTCCTTGATGGATAAGGTACACAATGCAAAATCAATGACCAATGTTTCTTTGATTTCTAATGATATTAATTATTATAACACTTCTGATGAAAAATCTTCTTCTGATGAATAAAATACTTTACCTACCTATGAAGAAGTGTCTAGGTTTTCTAAACTTCTTGAAAATTCGAATTCAAAACTCTTGAAGAAACTCAATAAAGAAAATTCAAGATATATTATTCATACTTAGGAAATATCAGATCATTCTAAAGATCTTGATAAGAAAAATTTTGATATTGGAAGTATTTAAAAAAATCATTAGGAAGTAAATTCTTAGAAGAATAAACTTTCTAAAGATCTATAAAACGTAATTTCTAAGAAAAATGTTATCTAGCCTAGGTCTAGTTCAAATGTTTTTAAAGACAAGAACTTAGTTATTAAACTCAAATATGAAATATTTTCTTGGATTAAATTTTTATCAAACTTTACCCTAGGTAAAGAATATTTTGATAAAATTTATTCAAAAATCCTACCTCGATGGAATACATCTGGTTTTTGTTACACTAGTTCCGAACCGATTTTTAGGAACAACTACTTTGTTCCTCAAAGTGCCCCATTTTTTACAAAGTGTCAGTGTGGTGGTCATTGGACAAATAATTTTCCTCTAAACAAAACCCAATATTTAGGATTTCATAAGGCTTATTTTTCTAAGAAGATAAGGGTACCCAAAATTTTACTTTCTGAGATTTCTGGATCCATGAAATTATGGATTCCAAAAACCTAACATTTTTATTATTTTCAAGAAAATATGGAAAGTACCCACAGCAATATATGGTACATGGATATTGGATGTTGCCATCATATTATTGGTAACAAAAACTATTTTGAAAAGATTATCAAAATGAAAGGAGGAAGAGTAACTTTCGGAGGTAATGATCACGGAGAAATTATTGGTATAGGTAACATCGTTCCTATTGAAAAAATTATTATTTCAAATGTTTTATTTATTAAAGGTCTTAAGAACAACCTCAACAGAATAAGTCAGTTATGTGATGAAGGATACCTTGTGAGTTTTAGGAATGATATGTGCTTATTACACAATTCCAAGGAAGAGTTTATTCTTTATGCCCATCGGCAAGAGAATGTATACAGTTTGAACTTAGAAGACCTTAGAAGCCAAGACTTATCTTTCCTTAGTGTAATGGAAGATCATTCTTGGTTATGGAATAGAAGTTTAGGACACTGTAACCTTGGGAACTCATGTAAAAATTCGAAGAATTGTTCAGTTAAGGATCTACAGGAGCTTTGATTTGATTCATCAAAAGTCTGTGAACCTTGTCAATATGGAAAGCAACATAAATCAAGTTTTAAATCAACTCGTGATGTCTCAACAACTGAAGCACTATAGATGGTGCACATGGATCTTTTTGGTCCAACACAAACTGGAAGCATTGGGGGCATGTATTATGTATTGTCATAGTTGATTATTAAACAAGATTTACATGGGTCTATTTTCTAGAAAATAAGTCTGACGCTTTTTATTATTTCCAATGTTTTAGATCTCATGTTAAAAATTTGAAAAACCTACCATTGAAAACTATTCATAGTGATCAGGGAGGAGAATTTCAAAATTCTTATTTTGAAACTTTTTTGTAGTGGAAAATGTATTACTCACATCTTTTCAGCACCCATAACACCTCAAAAAAATGGTTTTATTGAAAGAAGAAATAAAATTATTCAAGAGGTAACTAGAACCATGTTGAGTGAGTATTCTGTAGCTAAACATTTTTTGTTTGAAGTTGTATGTACTACTTGTTATACTATAAATCGAGTTTTGATTAGACCTTTTCTTAATAAAACTTTTTATGAGTTATGGAATGGTAGAAAACCTAGACTTTCCTACATTATGGTTTGTGGATGAAAATTATTAATTTTTAATACTAAAGATAACTTACACAAATTCACACCAAAATATGATAAAGGAATTTTCTTAGGTCCCTCCACAACTTCTAAGGCTTATAGAGTTTTCAACAAAAACATTTATACTGTTGAAGAAATAGTACATGTCAAATTTGATGAAACTGATCCCTTTGTTTTCAAACAATGTCAACATGCATCCTCAGATGTGTTTTCAAAAACAGATTATCATCATTTGATAGAAAATCCTTCTGATAAGAAAAATGATCAAGAAGATTCTTCTGAAACATTTACCCCAGAAGATTTCCTACACTATGTTGATGAACAAGTTTTACAAAACCCAAACAAATCGTTTCTTAAGAATAATCCCTGTGATAGCATCATTGGTGATGTCAATCAACCTATAGGGACTATAAGTTCCTTATGAAATGAAGTTGAACATCTAGCATTCCATTCCCAATTTGAACCAAAAATCACTAATGAAGCTTTAGGTGATGATGATTGGATAAAATCCATGAAATATGAACTAAATGAATTCAAAAGGAATAAAGTCTGGACCTTGGATGAAATACCTAAGGAAACTTCTGTAATTGGAGTAAAATGGGTCTTTAGAAATATGTGTGATAAAATGGAATCATCGTAATAAATAAATATAGTTTTGTTGCTAAAGGCTATAATCAACAAGAAGTAATAGACGATGAATAAACCTATGCTTTGGTATGTATACTTGAATCCATTCATATTTTACTTTCCTTTGCAGCATTCTTCAATTTCAAGCTTTTTCAAATGGATGTGAAATGTGCTTTCCATAATGGTTATGTTCAAGAGGAAGTTTTTGAAGAACAACCTCCTGGATTTGAAGATACAAAACATCCTAATCTTGTTTTTAGACTTACCAAAGCATTGTATGACCTTAAACAAGCCCCACGATCTTGGTATGATAGACTTACATGATGTTTTCTTCAAAATAACTATTTTATTGGAAATGCAGATCGAACCCATTTTATAAATAAAGATAAGAAAAATGTTTTGATTGTTCAAATTTATGTTGATGAAATTATATTTTGTTTAACTCAAAAATATTTAAGTAATTTCTTTGCTGATCTAATGAAATCTGAGTTTGAAATGAGTATTATGGGTGAGTTAACATTTTTCCTTGGTTTTCATATTTCTCAAAAACCAGAAGGAATCTTCATATCCCAACATAAGTATATTAATGATAATCTTAATAAGTATGGGTATGAAAACACTAAGAGTATAAGTACTCTTATTAGTACCTCAAAAACACTTGATCTTGATGAAGCTGGGAAACCAGTAGATCAAACATCTTTAAGAGGTATGATAGGAAGTCTACATTACATGAAAGCTAGTCGACCAGACTTGATATTTTTAGTATGTGTATATGCAAGATATCAATCCAATCCTATTTAATATCATTTAAAGGAAGTGAAAAGAATTTTTCACTACTTAGTGGGAACCATGGATCTAGGACTATTTCAAACATCTAGAAATGAGTTTGTTTTAATTAGCTTTTCAGATGCTGACTTTGGTGGATGTAACATGGATAGAAAGAGTACATCCGGAACATATCATTTATTAGGAGATTCATTAGGTTCTTTTTCATGCAAGAAGAAAAATTATGTAGCACTCTCCACTGCTGAAGCTGAATATGTAGCAGCTGGAAGTTGTTGTGCTCAAGTGTTGTGGATGCAACACACACTCACAGACTATGGCATGAGTTTTACTAAGACTCAAATTTTGTGTGATAACACAAGTGCCATTTCCCTTAGTAAAAATCCTTCACATCACTCCCATGCAAAGCACATAGATATTAGACATCACTTTCTTAGGGATCACACACTAAAAGGAGATATCATTCTTCAGTTTATCAAAACGCAAGACCAACTTTCTGACATTTTCAAAAAATCGATACCTTTCGATAGATTTGAATAAATTAAACAGAAGTTAGGGATGATAACCATCAGGTAATATCCCTTCATTAACTTCTTTTTGAACCATTCTCCTTACAGTAATAAACTCTTTTTCATAGGGGGAGTACATTTTTTTGTTAGCCTTTCAATAATTTTCATAACTAGCCTTTCAAAAAAATTCATAATTAGCCTTTCAAAATTTTTTGTAATGAGTCTTTCATAATTTTTCGTAATGAGCCATTACAAATTTTTTCCTAATGATCCTTTCAAAAAAAATTCATAATGAATTTTTTTTACTAGAAATTTTCGTAATGATGTTTTCATACTGGAAATTTTCTTAAGGAAGTTTTCGTACTGGAAATTTTCATAATGAAGTTATCGTTCTTGGAATTTTCGTAATGATGTTTTTTTACTGGAAATTTTCGTCATGAAGTTTTTGTACTTCAAATTTTTGTAATGATATTTTCGTACTTCTAATTTTCATAATGAAGTTTTCATACTAGAAATTTTCATGATGAAGTTTTCATTATGGAAATTTTTGTAATGAAGTTTTCATACCCATAATATTCATAATAATTTATTTTCATAGTGAGTTTTTTCAGTCAAATTTTCATTAAAGAAGAATATTACCTATTACGAATAAACTTCCAAGCCCATATGAAAGGTATGACTTCCTTACTTATGTTTTCGTAGTCATATTTTTCATGCTGGTATTTTCTCTTATGTTTCTTCGGATTCGTTTCTTCTTAAATCCGAATGTTTTGGTCAAAACCTCAAAAGATCGGATTCCAGATTTCCTTGAGGGCATGTTTTCATCTGTTAGATCAGATTAGAGATTTTGTCATCTGTAATATTGTATTTGGAAGTTGAAATGTCACCTCCATCACCTATACAAAGGGGACCCCGATGGTTGTCCCACAATGATTTCAAAGCCCTCGTGTGTCAAAGCTCTGCCTCAGTTCTTAAAGAATGTTCTGAATCCTTCAGTGCTCCTCCATTTCAAATGTCTGTAGAAGCCACATCCCAAGATATGTCTACCATAAAACCAATCTCAAGTTGGTTACTCTATAGTGAAAGGTTGGTCCATCTGAATTTTTTTATTAAGTATGGTTCTCCTATTGCTAAGAATATCAAGCTAAATGGGTGGAAAGATTTATGCATATAAATGAAAAAGGATCAAGATGTTTTTGATATGGATTTTCATGTAAAATTTTATGAGTCTATTTACTTTAATGAAGAAGATGGTAGAAAAAAAAATTCTTTTAAAAGCTATGGAAAGACTTACAAGCTTTCTTACACCAAGGATGCAAGCTTGGTGGGCTTATCATTTGATGGTGAAGCTGAATTTTGTTCACATAAGTTACCGAATGTGCAAGGAAGTATCAGCAAAGTGAAGGAAATGGAATGCCTTGGACTCAAAGATGACAAAATAGTAAAGATTTCCCATCTCTCCACCAACAAGTAGATTATGCAGTTGTTGGTTAAAGGGTTTTTCGTTCCGAGAAGAGGTGATAAGGATAACCTAAAGAAAAGTGATATTTACATCTTGGATTTCATGGTAAATATAAGAAATATCAATCTGATGAGGAATATTCTTATTACAGTTCATAAAATCAAGAATGGGTCTTTGAAAGCTCAAATTATTATGTATTCTGGTCTTTTATCCAAGCTTATTGTTCGGTGTATTGATTCTTTCAAGGTTTCTTGCACTTGAAATGTGAGAAATTGTAAGGTGATGCTGATTAGTGATGACAACTTAAAGAGGATGAAAGTCATCTTTTCAAAATAGTCAGGTGAGTTTTACGATCTTCCAGAGGAGGAGGCAGAATCCATTCCGGAAAATATAGAGAAAGTTGAACCATCTAAGAAGGAAGGGAAGAAGATCAAGCTTAAGAAAGTGGTGGATGAATGTAAAACTCCTAAGTATAGGGAAGTTGAATCCTCAAATCCCAAGCTGAAGAAACAAAATGAATTTCCAAATGATGTGGCTACTAATTGGAGTGAAGATAAGTAGAAAATGAAAGAAGGGGAACCACAATTCGGATTGGACACTGCTGAAGCTAAATCCTTAATGGAGAAGATTGTGGAATACATTAAGAAGGTAGAAAATTAGAAGAAGATTAAGAGGAAGATGTCTTAAGCTGAAGTTGTACAATCCATTTTGAGAGACACAGAATTAGCTTCTGAGAAGATTCATGTACCGGAAACTTTTGTTGTTCACCATTACCGGAGACCCTTGGAAAGAACTACTTAACTCTAGAAAACTTAAAGCGAGAGAAGTTGTTGAAAGAGTAGAACAAGGGGAGGAAGTAGAAGAACAAGAAGTATTAGAAGAAGTAAAATAAGTAGATGAATATAGTGGTGATCTAGATGACTTGATTAAACAAGTTTAGGAATATCAAGAGAAGGAAACCCCATCATAAAAACTACCACTCCGAACTTTTGAGGTCGATTCCTCAAAGCATGTCACTCTGGGAAAGGGAGATGAGAAAGATGGTAAGAGAGATGATGAAAAGGAAGAATACAAAGAAAATGAATTATCTGAGGAAGAATGATATGAGAAGCACTTTCTTGAAGAAGGAACGGATAAGGAGAAACCCGATGAAGACAAGATAGTTCAACTATCTGAAATTGAGGAAGAATCTTCTGATGATGAATCCATTATGAAAGTTGATAAGGGTATGAAAGTGCTTATGGACACCCCAAAAAAATATATCATAAGAAAGAAGGATGTTGGTTTCTCTTCAAGAAGAATTTTGGTGGATATTGAAGAAGAACTATCCCCAGGAAAGGTGTATGATTCGGAATCATCAGCACTGGGACATGATTTTGTTGTTGAATCTTTGAAGAAATTAGTGGATACAATTCTGAACTTTCCCCCCATAGACTCCAGATGCCAGATTCTTCAACATAGCCTAAATAAAAAATTAGAATCTATATCCTTGGTTATGGATAAGTGTGTGAATATTGAGGCTGAGCGTAGAAATTTTCTCATCAATTATGATGTTCACGGAAAATCATGCAGCAAAACTACTCTATGGTCAAAGAAAATTGATGAGGACATGGCAGAGCTAGATCAATTTCAGAATGATGTAAAAGAATCCTTTAACACCGAGGATTCAAAGATGAAGAATCATCAGGATAAGATGACCCTTGAGTAAAATACTCAGAATCAACTGGTGATGGATCTAGATGGGAAGACTAACTCGGTTTGGTCAAAACTGGAATGGGGAAAGAGATCTCCAGATTCAGATCGAAGTGAATCTTGTGAAGAAGGATGAAATTCTTAAGGCATAGTCTGAGGCTCTAAAGGATCAATATGAAACGATTAAAGCCTTAGAAAAACAAGCTTATGAGGACCATAAAGGCTTGAAGATGCTGAAAAATCTATTGAAGAAGTTAATCCCCAAGGAAAAGGAATACAAAAATACAAATCCAATTTTTTGTTGTAATGTCTTTCCTTGTAAAAATTAATTCAATTATAATGAAATCATTGGTTTTTTGTATCTTTTGTTATTATGTACTAATGTTTTAGGCACATTATTTCATTTCCATCCCCTCAATTCTTTTTGAAAATCACAAAGGGGGAGAAGGGAAAATAACTACTCAAAAGGGGGTGAAGGAAAAATCTAAAACGGAAAAGAAAAATTTCAAAGATAAGAATTATCCTTAAGTAAGAGGGAGTTTCTCATTATGAATTTTTTCATTCCCATGATGATAAAAACTATATTTTGGAAATCTAGAATACAATCCTTAGAGTTCCTAAGCCTATGGGGTAGTTAGTTGTATTCACCATCTTCTATGAACAAAGGGAGATAAGTTTTAATTTCAAAGTCTAGAGAAATTTTTCTATGTCCTTATATCCTTTTTCAAAAGGTTGTTTGTGCCTTCCAAAAAGGGGGAGATTGTTTAGTCAATAAGTTTTTCCTTAATACATTTCCATTCTTTCTTGTTTTGAAAATCAAAAACACCTTATACTTACGAAAATCTATATTTTACTTCAATAAGGAAATTTCCCTTCCCAAAATAATTTTCCCCTACCATGTTTTCATTGTTCATATCAATAATTTTCCAAAGTATAAATATCATATTGATATCTAAAACCTCAGAATTATAAAATACTTAGATATGATGCATTCTATTTTAGGACCTGAATTCTGGATATGGACTCTCATGAAGTTCCACTATGAATTCTAGATACGAACTCTCATGAACGTCCACTCTGAATTCCGGATACAAACTCTCATGAGGTTCCAATCGGAATTTCGAGTACAAACTCTCATGAAGTTCCACTCTGAATTCCAAATACGAACTCTCAATATGTTCAACTCTAAATTATGGATATGAACTTATATGAGTTTGACTCAGAACTTCTACTAGTTAGACTCCGAATTCCTAATAGTTAGACTCTGAAATTCTATGAGTATGACTCCAAACTATTTATGTTTAGATTCTGAATTCTAATGAAACCAGACTCTGAATTTCATCACAAATTCAGACTTCGGATTTCTACAGAATTCAGGTTATGAATTCCTACAAAACAGAATCTGAATATCTCTTTATTATAGACTCTGAATTTCCATTTTGGTTAAACTCTTAACTTTTATTTGATTACATTCTGAACATCATTTTTACTTATTCTTACACTTGTTTAATTACAAAATGATGTCGTTATTTCAGTTATTGACTCACCATTGGTTGAGTGACATGTGTACAGGTCCCTCCGAAATCGAAGGATAAATATGACCGTTATAGGAGGGATCCGACCGTTGGAACTTCGCCTATAAATTTGAGCTCATTTGAACATGCGTAGTACTTCTGGAATTTTGGTGCTCGGAACTTCATGAAGTGATTTAAAGAGAGAGAGGATCTTATCAACTCTCAATGCTTCATGCAAAAGGATTGAACATATTTTTCAAACATTGCCTTGTGCAGAAATTCTTCATTCAATTCTTATTGTTTATGTATACAATCGAGGGCTTCCGGGGATAGGAAGATAGAAGTTCCAACACCTTAATGTTGAGGGATTCCTTGATGAGGAAGACAGAGGTTCCGACTACCTGATAGTTGAGGGATTGCGGGGATAGCAAGGCATACTCTGATCTTTATATCGAGGTCTTACCCTGGTGTGGGTAAGACAAAATTTCTTGAAATTATAAATCAAGGGACCTCTTATCCAGTGTTGTTGGATACCCTTCTCTTTGGGTTAAAAGATTTATTGTTTGTTACTTGTAGTTTTACTAATTAGTTTTTCGGCTGCATTTTTTATAATTAAGGAATGTATAAATTTCTTATACTTCCTTACTTGTACTCTGATTTAGTTAGATTATATACGCTTTTAGGTAGAGTCTTAGCTAGCGTAAACTTTTATTAAGTTTCATTTCCAAAATCACTTTTCTGGAATCAAGCAATTCTTTAGAACTTAGAGGAGTTGTGAATTTTGGATATCCAAAATTTCTTAAGGGTATTTTTTAAAAAGTACAGAATTCACCACCCCACCTCTTGTATTTTTATCTCGTTGTACTTATTCGATCCAACGTTTGGTATTATAGAGTATATCATACTCAGAGTCATACCATCCTAACACTTCCCCCTAATCAAATTTCATAATATATTAATCTATTATATATAATTTTTCCATTATTTTTAATTTAATCATTGTTTACTATTGTTTACTTACCCATTCTATCTTATTTAACTCCTTTTTTTGGATATTTCTTCTAAATATTTCAATGGTTCCTTGGGTTTTACATTAGATGAATTTTATTGGAGAAATTTTTTATTTAGAATTTATAAATATCAAAGAAGGTTTTTTTATCATTCTGTAATAATAGAATGAGTATTTTTTCACAATTTAGATTCAATAATGAACAATGGATGAATTAATATAAATATTTCGTTCTAGGAAAATAAATGATAATGTTAATTTAATTTTTATTCTTGAATTATAATTTTTACTCAAATAGGTTAGTTTTAGGGATGAAATTTAAATGTTATTTCATTATTTTTTTTTATAATTTTATATTATAGTCTAATGAAATATGAAGTGAATTTTGAACACATTGATTATGGTATTTAGCATATGTTTACATTTTGATTCTTATTTTATCCTAATAATTCTGAATTTTTGTTCCTTAGATTGTGAATAGACTATGAAAAATGTAATTAACATAATTTGGTTATAAATGTATAGAACAAGTTTTTCATTATAAGACATTAAAATATTTCTATATATATTTCCAATTCTAGATTCTACGATAGAGGGAAATAATGTGGCCCAATGTTGCTGTAATTAATTTTATAAAGATATTAAATATATTTTATTTTAAACGCCTCTAGTTCTTAAAGTAAATGGGATAACACTTAAATGGAATCTCATATTACAAATCTCAATCAACTATTGAGTAGAGAACATGGTGTTTACCCTAAGTGCAACCCAAAATAAGTTGTCATTGATCATTAGACATGTCACTCATTGTAGGTACATTCAATGTATTAATTAATTAATTATCCAATTCATTCATATATTTTACCTAAACTAAAATGTCTATAACTAGAATGAGATAGAGATTTATCCACTGTTAACTATATAATCCCGGGGAAAATTCTATAGATTCTTCTTCTTCCTTTATTGGTGAATCACCCCAAACAATGAAAATACACTAAATTAAATAATATAAATGCATAGTGAATGCATAAACAACCATCAATCATTAGATAGAATTTTCTTCAATGATAAATGATCCAAAGATCTATAAGAACTCATCAATTTGAGTATTACACAATTTTTGAATTTAATTGATTGAGAATATTGATTTTATTTTTTGATCTTAATAAATTGATGATTGTGAATTCCATTATGTTTTAAAATAATATTTTTTTCAATGATTTCTAATCCCAGATTCTCAGTTCAATATTACTGGAATCAAAATCTTTTAAAAGAAAATTTAAATAATTTTTCTTTTTCTTTTCTCCATTATTAATAGAGATTTTTACCATTTGTACCATATTGTCCTAGTTCAACAATTTTGGATGGTACCGATATTCATGAGACCCCAGAAATTGGAACAGCTTTATGAGTGTGGAATATATCAATGAAACAAGGACAAATTTTGGATGTTTGCGAAGTAAGGGTGATAATTTTAAAAAACAATGAGTAGATCTAGAGTAATGGCATGGTTCTAGACATATTACGCGTATGGAGAAACCCCTAAGGTTCAATAAAATATGATTTATTGAAACTATGGCTGAAAATGACATACTAGGAACATATCGTATTTTTATGGGCCGAAACGAAGGACAATATGAGTGGGAAAGCTATATTCAAGGGATAGATCACATATGTTGTATTTTTTTAAATCCTGACTACATTCCATATACATTAATTAAAACATTGTGCATATCTCCTTGAGTGTGGTACCTAGGGTTTTGTAAGTATATAAGTATGCAAATGAATGTTTCCCTCTTGCACTCCTTGTACCTTGTCCCCAGGTGGATCATCAATGTGGTGGATTACACGGGTATAACTCATTGTGGGAGTACATGTTCCAGAACATGGTCATGCACTGATTTACATAGATACATCCATATCACACAAGTGGTACCCTGTGTGAAGAAACTCATTGTGTACCAATGTACATAGACACGGGGTCATGTACACGGCCCGACCACGTGTAGTTTACCCGCCATGAAGTCCACCAGTATATTGTGTCCCCATAAATCACTGGTTATCCACATGATAGACATGGAAATGTCGACAAGGAAGATCATGAACATGTTTCATATGTTTCCCCACACACCATTCACCCGTTATTTCATTTGGAGGAAACATAATGGTTTTACAACTCCTTTGGTTGAAATTCTATTTTTTGTCATGAGAAGCCTGTACATAGATTTTTTCCATGTATAATGTTATGTTTCTATAAATTTTGTAACTCAATATAAAAAATTGAAATGTTCTAGGAACATTTATTATTGAGATGATTACCCATTATGGATGTAATTAGACAGTATCAGTATATGATTATTATAGATTGGAACCCCCACCAGCATGGGTGCATCTCCTCTACAAATACCTTCTATGTGGAACCCCCTATCAGATAGGGCGTGTGGTTACATGATATCTAGACTAGAACACACTTATCACGATAAGGAGATATTCCTCGACCTACGGAGTGGAACCCCCCCCCCCCAAACATCCTAGGTATTAATCCTCAACATATTGAGTGGAACTCCCAATCAGTATAGGGTGTGGACCCTCAATAAATAGAGTGAAACCCCTATCAACCCAGGGCATGTGTACTCAGCCTATAGATAGTAACCCAAATTACATGGTCATGGGTCCTCTACCTACCAAATAGAACATCCTTTTATTTTTAGGTGTAGGTACATGTTACATTATAGTGGTCCCTACATCAGAATGTGTGTGAGTCCCCTGTGACTACTTCATGAATGGATCCCAATGATATACTATGGCTGGAGTCCTCTAAGATTATTTTGTGTCCAAAAAACTTAGTGGCATTGTGAAATGTCATTTATTGACTTCAATAGATACTTTTGGGAAGATGCATGTGATTATGGGCATCACTGATTGAATTTTGGAACTATTGGGGACCCATCTTCTTGGGTATAGATATAATATTGAGGTCTCCGTACTCTCTAATTTTGGATTATTTGACTCAGTATGTATATATATATATATTCATCTATATCCATACCCTTGTATTTAGATTCTCTATTTCCATGAGAGGTGAAGATGTACAGTTTATTGCACATGATTTTTGTGTTTAAATTATTGTGGTTAGATGAGTCTACTACCCTATTATGGGTGGTGAAGACTTGATTTTTTATTAATATACTCACCATGCCAATCCCACTTTGCTCAGATTTAGTTACTATCTCTGATTTTGGGTTGAATTGTTCCCTTGGAATATATCTTGCTTCATGTTTACTCAATACTAAATTTCTATTTCATTTGTGTCTCAAACATCTCATCCTTCATCTTTTCATGCATCCCAATGAGTTTGAAAACACTCACCCATGAAAGGTATTTTCTATCATGTGTCATGTATTATGTTGAATACCATAATCTTTCTTGTGACTTCATTAGAGGATGGTGATACATGGAGCTTCATACTGTTCATAGTGGTCATAGATTCAGGATCGAGAGTTGGGCTCTCTCAGTTGTTTAATTAACTGTTTTTTCAGAAAGTGACCTATATCTAGTTGTGTATGTGTTCTTACCAATTACATTATAGTTTAAACATATGTACACTTTTACACCCTAGAAGTTATTGTTTCATGGATTATATTCTATTTGTTTCTAAATATCATTATTATTCCTATCGACATTTTCATTGATATGGTCGGTTGTGTTCATTTATGTACAAAGGAAAAGGCCTCCCATTTATGATTTGACATACAACACTTGTTTCCAGCACTGTCCTATAGAGGTCGGATAGGGGTAATTATGTCGCAATACCCAACATGGGTAAGGTATTGAAGTATTGGGATATGATCAAGTTCATTCATTGGTACATTATTCGAACTACACCCATGATAATGATTTAGTTTGGTTTGGTGCAGTATTTTCAAAGTGTCATTAGGGTGTCTATCAGGAAAGGGAATCTAGTGATTGCATGGGTAGGAGACACATCATTTCACCCCGAACAAGACTACCTACTTTTTGACATAGAATATTGAGACATCAGTTGTGTGATCAATGTTAGATGCATTAATAAGGATTAATTCATTTAATTTAATTCTAGAGTCTACTGTATAAATATATAAATATATGTATATATATACACTCATCTAATCATGGTTTGTCTTTTCAAATCTCTTGATGCAAATGTGATGAAAACCAACCAGGATAATGGTTTGTTATTGGGATGATGATCTGAAGAGTGGTGAGGACTGAGTTTTGGGTCCATCCCATTATCTTATACCTCTAGATGTTTAGGTAGTATCACCTCCACTGATCGATTTGAAAATATCCCTTGCAGTGTTGGTTAAGGATGTGTGCATGCCTAGAATGTTCTATGAGTTCCTATGCCAGAGGTCATAAAGGATTTATGTTGAGTGGATTCTCAAACATTGAAGGATTGTTAAGACATGGGGGTCTTCATCATTAAAATTTATCATACTTCAAAAGATCTAGTGGATACCCTTCCAACTAACCTTTTTAGATGAATTGTTAGGAGATGTTGGAATCTTTTTATGATGATGCATGGAGAGTTGATACTCCCATGACCCAAATTCAAGCAACATGTCCTTGAGGACTCCTCAGCCAAATTTTTTCAAAAAATATTGATATATAATATTCTAAAGATTTATTATAGAGGGATGATAGTGGATGATTACAAAATAATTTTCATAGACAATATGCAGTACTACCATGATAATATATGGAATAGCTACATCTGAGAACATAATTTTTTGAATGGTCACCATTGATAGATTCAAGCATGTATAAAACCCTTATTCACCCACCCCTAAATTTAGAGGTGTTGGATCATCCACTAGTTATAGGGTGTTTTCATTACAAGTTGCTCCCGAAAGCATGAGTGTTCAGTGGGATCCCAAAGGACGAGTTGTTTATGGTAGCTAGAATATGTATGGGACTACGACAATAGTTAATGAGACCTCCTAGTGATCAGGCTCATGAATGAGGTAATAATTAGTGTAGGGGAACAAGGAAGACCATAAAGGAGTGGTGTTTTTCTTGTGACCATCTTTGACACATAGAGTTAGATTATGTGACCATACATGATGAGAAGGATAGGAAAATAGGTGATGGACCCCCATGCTAGAGGAATCATCATTATTAAGGATGTTTTAGGTGAGGATAGGGTAGTCTTATGGTTGGATGATCTAGAAGTAAAGATGGATAAGCTATGGAAAAATGAAAAAAATAAGATCCTTCAACCACCACCTGTATGTATCAATTTTCAGGCTCAGGGTGCTGGCGGTTGTGGTCGTGGATAGAAGTTTGATTTGGTGGATTTTTACCTTACAACACATTAGATGATTAGAGGTGTAATATATTCTCATTATACACTTTATTAATTATTAGCTGATATAGTTTCCAGTAATTAATTCATCTCTATACTCCTTGTGAGTTATATTGAGATCCAATTTTTGGGACTATCATAGAAACATCATCTTGAGGTTCCTATATGGTATGATTAATCTTTATCATTAATATGGATACATTTTGACCTATAAATTGGTATAGAAATGGTCATTTGGTACATTTTGGTTTTCATGATGTAACCCTTTGAATTGATATAGAATATATATTTATTTTAAATGTTAGAAGACCATATTGATTAATAACATTGACAAGTCATATGACTACGCATTGATGAGTTGAGATTCACCATTATGGGTAAGAGAGATCTCATAGTAGGAAATGTGGGATATATGATCTAGAGGTTCTAAACAATCACACATCAATTGTTTTATATAGATCATGGTCATATAAGACCTCTTGGAATTCTATATTTTTTCATTAGTGTAGGATTTTATGGAAATATTCCACAAGGACATTCCAGGAATACAAATGAGGTGAGAGATGGTGCTTTAAATTAACATGAATCTTAGGACAAATCTATTATCTTCTATAGAAAATTGAATGGCCCCTACCAGGTTTCAAGAGATAAGGATGCAGTTGGTGGAAAATTTAAAGTAGTGTTTGATTATACCTAGTGTTTCCCCTAGGATGTTCCAGTGTTATTCATAAAAAAAGAAGATGACAAGTTACAAATTTGTGTGCATTATTGATGCCTGAATTAAAACATGATAAATTAAAAATTCCCTTTATTGAGGAATGATGATCTATTTGACCAATTGTGCGATAAAATATGGTTTTATAAGATCGATATCATGTATGGATACCATTATTTGTGTGTTCTCAAGGCTTGTATTCCAAAGATAAAATTATGATGTGACTACTTAAACAATGAGTTATTTGTGATTCCAATTGGTGTGAAAAAATCTCCATTCATCATTATGGGGTTGATGAACCAGATATTACAGAGATACATAAACCAATTTAAGGTTATCCTCATTGAATACATTCTCATCTGGACTGAATTAGATGATTAGATTTTATATAACTTAATGATTGTTATTGATTTTCATTGAGAGCACTAGCATTATTGATATATCTCTATATTCCATTTATAAATTTATGATTTTAAATTGCTGAGGAATTTCCTTTTTTAGCACAGTTTATCCACATATGTAGTCAAGATTGATATAGTTTTTTTTCATTGTAGCCACTATAAAGAATGTTTGAGATGGGGAGCATTCATCACTTAGTGTAATATGAAAGGGGGGTTGTGGAATAAATATCTAGAATTGCAGCCTCATTGGAAACCCTGACTTTTAATGGAATATATTTAAGTTTTCTGAGTATCGTAAGAGGGCCTTCGAGTATTTGAGGATGAGGCTGACATGTGATCATATGTTGAGGATACTAGAGGGGGCATGTAATACATAGTGTATTTTGATGCCTCCGAAACTTGGCTTAGTTGCGTGTTAATGATACAGAAAGAGTTGATTTCATATGGGTAGAGTCAATGGATGACACATTACAATTACAACATGACTCATGACCTATTTATGGTAGTTTTATTCATCATCATGAAGATGTGAATCCACAGCCTTTTTGGGTATCACTTTGTGATTTTTCCACACCATCAGAGTCATTGGAATGGAATCACAGAGGGAGACGTAACCTATTATATAGAAGCCGTTCATATTTTTTGTAGGAATATTCAATCGTGATAGTGTATAAATCCGGGGAGAGAAACATAGTAATATATTCCCTTTTTTGTAAGTCATGGTATTGCATGGTGTATAAGGATTTAGAGCAGTTGGCCTCACTACAGATGACCCTAGTGGAATATGAGGGTTAAAAATTCCTTCAGTCAATGGTGATGACACCTCTGTTTCTCAACATTGTGAGAAAATCCAACCTCTGAGACATTGACTATAAGTTCATACATGGAAGGATATATAATGAGGTTTCACTAGATGGATATTTTTAAAGGGGAAATCATGTAATCATTTTATAGGGATGAATGGTTGTTCTAGTCATAATGAGGGTGTGGTTAATGTGAGAGTTCCCCACATCTCCCTTTTATATACATCCTGATGTGGGGGATCCAATATAGCGAACATGAGGGGTAGTTTTTTTATCCAAAATGAGATGAAATGTAGCTGAGATCATCTCTTGGTGCCCCACATATTAGTAGGTGATGGTTGAGGACCATGTTCCAGGAGGATTGATGAAGTCCCTTGAGATCATAGATTATAAGTGGGATAAAATAACCATGGACTTTTTGATAGGGCTTATAGGCATAGAAAAGGTCGCTGACACCATCTGGGTTATTAGTGACCAACTCATGAAGTCATCAAACTTCATTTCCCTAAGGGATCATAGTTCAGGGTACTTTTTTAGGTATTTCTATTTTCGATATATCATTCCTATTCATGGGGTTCCCTCTACAATTATCAATAACAATGACATGTGGATTACGTCACAATTGTGGAGAGTCATTTAGGAGGAATGAGATACCCAAATGTGGATGAGTAAATTCTTTCAAAATAATATAAATGGGAAGACTTAGAAAACTATCTTCATGTTAGAGGATATGTTGAGGAATTCCATGTTTGAAATTGTTTTAGAGCTACAAGATCACATTCCTATGGTATATTTTGTATTGAAAAATATCTACAACTCAACCACAAATAATGAACCTTATGAGACCCTATACGAGAAACCCTAAAGGTCACCCTTGTGCTAGAATATGATCTGAGAGAAAAATTATGTGGGCCCATAGATAGGGACTGTGATAACAGAAAATGTATAGGTCATCTCTATGTGGATGATTATGCCAATTATTAAACCAAATTCTTACACAGATCTCCATCATAGGCCATTAGAGTTCGAGTAGGGAGGCCATACATTAATGAGTCTCACCAAAATGAGGATTATGGTGGATTATTCGGGGAGAAAACCAATCCCTATGGAACACAAGGTAGATTAATATTGTGCACATGGTTGGGGAGCTTTATAACCAACTCTCCCTACCCCCATATTAGAGCAGGTTCACGATATATTCCATATGTTTAGGTTAAGGAGATTTGAGCATTACCCAACGCACAAAATAAATTGGGGAGAGATGGACATCAAAGATAGAGTCACTAATGCTGAGAAATCAATGGTTATTTATTTTTTATAGGAGAGGAACATATTTGGAAGAATCATACCCTTAATTCACATGTTGTTGTAGCATGGGAACATGTAGGAGGATACCGTGGAGTGGGAGATCCAAATTTGGGCTCGGTATCCTGACATGTTTGTTCTGTGTTTCTATCCATAGTCAAAAATCACAAAGGAAAAAATAATGTAGAGTACCACATTATCAATTTTATGAATTTTAAATATTTCAATAAATATTTCCATATATATGAGTTGAGACGACATGCTATTCTGAGCCATAGTGTACCCGAAATTAATTTTATAAAAAAATTTATTCTATTTTATATTACACACATGATGTTCTTAATTATAATGGGATAAATCATAAATGGAAACTCATATTAGAAACATGAGATCCTGAATATGTAAGGAACATAGTGATTCCATTATGTGTGACCCAAAATAGGTCAACAGATGTCCTTCTATGAACTCCCTTATCGACAGTACATTTTGTGAATTAATTAATTCATTCATTCATTCATTCATACATTTTGACCTAAACTAAAATTTATATATCTTTAATTCCATGTATAATAATCTAGATTCATCTGCCTAAACTCTGGGGTAATTCATGAGAATATTCATCAGCCTTCATTGGTGAATCGCCTCTTTGATGACGAAACCCCGAATGAGAGATGATTATATTAAATGGAATGAAACAACATCCTTCCGTTATTTCCAAGCACATTATTTTATGAATAATAATCCAAAATTCTTGTTAGATATTTTAAATTCCATTTTATTGCCTTTTTATTAAATTTATTGGGAATTTTGATTCATTGCATTGATCTCTACCAATTGAAGATTCAACATGTGCCCGTGTTTTGAAATATTAACTATTATTAAATGTTTTTAACACATGATTCACCATTCTAGATCATTAGAAAAGATGCCATGTAAAATATTATATAAAAATATATTTTTATTTCACCCCATACTATCTTCATTCTATTCACCAATTAGACTATGTGGTCCTAGTAGGACATTAATAGGTTATAACAATCTGGATCGGAGCCCCTAAATTGTAAAAGATTTATGAGTGAGTAACTGATCAATGAAGTAAAGTAAAATCAGGGATGTTGGAGAAGAATATGAGATTTTATTGTAATTCAGGTGTTAAATCCATCTCTATGGGATGAATTAAAAAGTGATAAGTGTACATCAGAACCCATGAGGATCAATGAAATATTATTTCTGGTGATTAGTTGACTGAAACTATGAAACCTTACAAGATATGATGTTTTCTGGGAGAAACAAGGCTAGATATAAAGGTTGAAAACAATATTCAAGGATAGGACCAAGGATATTATAATATATTAAACACTCATCAATATACTTTTCACAAGGATAAACACACAGCTTGTAGATTCTTGAGTGTTTCATCTTGGGTTTATGAAATCTATAAGGATGGAACAACTGGTATCCCTCTTACACATTGTGTACCTCTTCCTAGGTTTACAATTAATATGATGGATCACCTGGGTATGAAATTTTTTTGGATTACATTACCAGAAAAATAGTAATTTAATGAAGTACACACACATGTCAATATCACATGTCCATCACCTCATGTGAAGCAACACATCATGTACAAGAGTACATAGACACAAGGTCTTGTAAATGGATCAATTGTAGGGAGTATGGACATGATGTGATGTCCATCGGCTTAGAATATAATCCTTAATGTCATGGGATTTTTGTGAGAGCTACTAACATGTTTAGGTGCTGGAGTGGGTCCCCACGTCATGTGGGTCCCCTCACATGGTGCATACCCATTGCTTCCATTTATGGAAATGTCAAGGTTCCATATCACATTCATTTGGACTCTAATTTTTCCCACTATTAACCTACCCAGAGTGTTTTTCTACCTATAATGTGACGGATCCCTCAATGGATAATTTTAATATTCGAGGTGAAATGTTCTGGGAATGTTTAATATTGAGACGACACTTGACGATGGTAGTAATTAAACACAATTCCTAGAGGATTCTTATAATGTGGAATCTCCCCATCTGTATGAGAACGAGTCCTCTAAAGATTCCATTCAAGAGGATCCCCAAATAAGATAGGGTTCATGTTTATGATGACTACACTTGAATTCCCTATCACATAACAATTCAAATCATCGAATTATACATCGGAACCCCCATCAACATGTGTGTGGTCTGGTACCTACCTTGGAGAGCACCCTTTCAGAATAAGGATCATTTTTTTGATGACTTGAGTAGAACCCCCATCTCATAGCAGGGCATGTATCCTCAACCAATAAAATTGAACCCCCCCATCATTTCGGGAATTAGTCCTCTAACTATTGAGTGAAACCACATATCAGTATAGGGCATAGGTTCTTATGATGCTAGATTGGAACCCCCCATCATCATGGGTTAGGTCCTCTATTGTTACTATTAGTGTGGAACCCCATTACATATTAGGTCATGGGTCCTCTACATAGTGTTTTTGGACCCTAGTAGTGTTGAATAGTGATGTGGTGTGGCTCGACATTGATAGTTACTACTCAGAATATGCCTGATATTTTTGTCATCATTGTTATTATTTTTATAATTTTATGTGACTCTTCTTCTTGGGCTCATTTCTGAGATATATATCCCATTTCTCTCTCATTTTTTCTTATTTGACTGAGTATAGATATATATTCAACATTATAAATAACTTATTATTTTGTATCTGTATTTAGTTGAGAGGTTAAGACACCTAGGTTATTTCATGTGCTTTCTGTGTTTAGATTCTCATGGTTGAAGGAGTCGACTATCCTTATATTGATCACAAGTACTCTCTGTGTATTTCAACTACTCATTGTGTACATCCCCCTCCATGTAGATGTGGTTACAGTATTTTGGTCTGGGATGATATGTTCACCTTGTCCATATCTTGGGTTATCTATACTATCTACATTCATTCTATTCATAATGTATATCTTACAACCCCCCCCCCCCCCCCCCACACACACACTCATCATTCCAAGCATTAAACTAGGTATGTATATACATACCCCAACATGGGATTTTCCTACACATTTAATTTCTTATGAACATGAAAGAATGTTAAATAGTGAAATCAGATGAGCTTTGGGAAACATTTTACTTTAGAATGTGTATGGTGGTCAGAACATAGAGATTAAATGTTGGGATCCATCAATAATTTAGTTTCTTATTTTGTTTGGTTAGGACCTATTTATAGTTGTCCATGTGTTTTCCCCTTTACTTTTCAGTTTTTACTATCATACTTTTGTAAACCATAGACATTATTGATTCTTGGATTTAATTTTTAGCTATTCAATATAATTATTATTTTACTTCAACATGTTTCCATTGATATGTCTAGTTGTGTGAGTATAGGTACTTTATAAAAGGCATCCCATTTAGGATATTCTTTTTAGTGCATATAACTTTCCCCTAGCAAATAGAAGAGGGCATGTGGTATTTGCGGCTCAAGCCTTGGCTTGCATTTTTTTCATGGTAAAAATATATAGGAAATTATAAAATCAAAATTTCTAAAGGGTATTTTTATGAATGTGGTGCACTTCAATTATTATTATTTTATGATGTATTTATTTTAAGGATACATTTCCATTTAATTAATATATATATAATATTTAATGGACAATATGGAACTTACTAACTATTTACATTACACAACATGATTCAAACCCAATTATGTTATTGTTTGTGTAATAAATTATATTATATGATATTGAATTCTCAATATTAGATAATAATTATGAATATTTTGTATGTGTATCATATATTCTTCTGTATCATTATGTATATTTATAACTCATTAATGTAAATTATTTCAATATTATCATTATATATATATATATATATTATAGTTCTATATCAACCATATGACAATGGAATTACATATATATGTGATAAATAGATATTTTGAATTAAAACCCACAGTTTTTTTAGTTCTCAATTTTTTTCATGAATGAAAAAATTGTTTTTGTTGTAATTAATTAATCATGTATATTAAATATTGGTTTTTAAATATACATGGAAGTTTATTTAAAATTGAATTTACTCAATTCTTATTAAATTTCTTATTGAAGATATCAAATTATTATGAACATGACTTGTTTCTTTAAATATATATCCAATTTGGTAATAATATTTGGGTTGAAAACTAATTCATCCTTGGTTTCCATAGACTTTAGAAATAAATTTTATTATTCACATAAGATATGGTATTATCAATTGATATTGAATAATTGAATATTTTAGTACGAATTATTGAATCATTAAGTGTATTAAATATGTTCCAACTCTTTGTATTATTTTATTTGAATAAAGAAGCTGTGTTATAGTTATTGGATTACCTATATAGGATTTTTTCACAGTCAATATTTGTTTAGATGGTATATATTTAATATAATGTTATTCATTTTGTTTTATTATCTAATGTATAAATACCTATTGAAGATGTTTGGTTATGTTTCCAATGAATGAGCCCATAATTATATAATTTCAAACCATATATTGCTGACATGAAATTTTAATAGAATTACTTTTAATGTTTCTATATTATATGGTAATTTAATGTTTGAATATATTAGATACCATTTTTGTGATTTTAATGTTAATATGATGCACTGTTTTTTTATTAGAGATTGATCAGACCATTTTTGTTGAACATTGACTGGATATTTACATTTTGATGTAAAAAATAGAACCAATAATTCCCATTCAAAATAATTACTGGTATATTCCAACTCTTATAATTACTCATTTTATCTCCTTTATTTTAATTTAATATCTTCCCTCAGTGTTATGTTTTCATTGAATAATCATACATAACATTCTCTTTGTTGTTATGATTTTTTATTTATCGTATACTATATTGATAATTATATAAGAATTTATTTTAATACAGTGGATAAATGATTTTTGAATGATAATGATTGGTTGTCAACTATTTTTTTAAATGATTTGAATAGTTTTTTAGATTTTAAATTGAACAACTTTTTAAATAGAATACTAATACACTACAATTGTTACCTTTTGTTGAGAGTTCTTTGTTTTTTCATGAAGAAGATAACCTCTATATAATAATATTTGGTTTCCAAATAAACTATTATTTATGGTATCATATTGGAGTGATAATTAAATATTATCCATTTAAAGATTAATATAAAATGAGTTGTATAATGAATTTTATTTTTTATTAGTTTTCATTTATTAAGTAACTTTATAAAGATAGTATTACAATCCCAAAAGAAAATGATATTATCACAGATACCCTAGATAATTAAAATGGTAATTTATAGAGGAAGAAAAATTTGATGGATGATGTTAGGAATTATCTATAATAGTATTGTGGTAAAACAAAAGTGTGGTATTTTTAATATAGATATATCATGTGAAAACCATGTGTTGAATTTATATTATATTTGTTGATTATATTCCTAATATCATCAAGTAATTACTTCATCATGATGAATATATTCCATAAAATCAATCATTTCATATTTTATAAATCCACATGAGATGATATTGATCAATTGATATCTCTGGTTTCTCAAACAGATCATGAATCAAATGTGATTATTTATTTTCTACACTGAAATATTTTTCATCATAAATCAAACATAATAGTGGAATCTATAGGGGGAAACCCCTTTTTGTGGAATGATATGGATTCCCCATTCAAAAAAACCACAATAGGTATTGTCTTTTGAGAATTACCAAGATACAAAAACTCTAATTCATGTCAATATAGGAAACATATAATGTATTCTTAAGTCTCTCACTCATTAACCAGTTCCTAATTTCCATCACATATGTTCTTCTGGTATGATGTCTCATAGTAGGCTAAAATCGACAACAAAGATTTTTATGTTATTAATAAAACGATATGTATGATAATTCACAAAGGATCAATCACATCGGTTAAATATTAATTTCATCCTTATATTGTAGTAAACTATTGAGTGCCTAGTTATATGTATTAAAAATATAAACAGTTACCCAATATAAATAAATAATGTAAATCAATTGAAGAACCATGGTAATATATAGAGGGTGTCATTAATATAATCCTCTTTATATTTTCAACAACTCATCATTTAATCAATTTGTTAGGGTAACTGGTCCCAAATCAGGATTAATAAGACATTATAGATTTTTACATAAATATATAAGAGACGTATGGAGTTGGAAAAAATTCTCCTAAGAAAGGTATGATAAACCTAACCTCCCATCCAAAAAACAAATGAGGGTTCCATATATCTATTGGTTCTGAATCCCCAACTAACCTCCTTCATTTAAAAAGAATATATATACCTTGTTATAGAATTTAGATCCATTGGTATTTTATTTTAAATGATAACACTAAGTGGGATTGAATGACTTTTCAACAATATTTTCACACCCACAATAAACCATCAAAATGGAAAGGAAAGTGGTAAACAAATCATCGATACAATTAATTATAAAATAACTAAATATTTATCATATTTTCACACATGTTCTCTTAGTATCATGATAGAACACATTCGTCATGTAAAAAATGTATATCTCGACGTGAATCTCTCAAATAAACAAAATGATCAGTTGGACATGGGTTAATCCATTTCTCTATGTGCGTTAAAAAAATAAAATTGAATACCTAATAAAAAATATATTATGATCTGGTATTCCATGAAATATGTCCATTCTCACTATGTCATTTCTATACAAGAAAAATAGAAAACAAAATTTAGAATATAAGTGTTTATACATGTGAATATCGGATTGAGCACATATCCTATCTATGTTGATGCATAGAACAATAACCATGTTCCATTTGGTGTTTTTAATAAAAATACTACACTCATAAACAACACCCCTGTATGAGAAAATGAGTTTGTGTAGAGACTTTTTGGGAACATCATCTTCTAATGCACCCCATGTGCATCATAGAAAAACCACACAAACCTAAAATCATTATCTCTATGTTTTGAACATAGTGTTTTTGAAATATGATAAACATTGTTGACTCCTGATCCTACTGGATGTGTGTAGGGGCCCCCATATTACTTTTTTTACTCTTCATCTTCTGAAAAAATCTATAGTTAAAATTGCAACACTTGTTTCTACCCCCAATCACATCTGAAACCAATATATGGAGGACAAAAAAATAATTTCTTGAACTAAGGAAGGTATATCATCGAGTTGAGTATAAATCCATTTAGATTTATCATACATTGAGGATGGATTTCTTTAAACATCATCTCCAACGACATCATGCAAGTGCCCCTTGGTCACCTATTTAGGGAAGCCCCTAACAGAATTCTACCATAGACAGTCATGCATGATTACCAAGGAAGTCAAAAAAAGGGGCATAAATCTATTGATAATTAGATGTGGGAACATATACCCAAATATGATGATGAATCCCACAAACATAATCTAGTGGTTGTTAACAGGTTGGATGATATCCTTTCTCCATCAGATAATGTCTATACCAAGATTATTGTAGAAATAACGGTTGAGGAACACATCCCTACCCCCATACATAGATTCTATTATCATATTATAATGGAACAAAGAGGTCATGAGTTTATAATATCTTCGCATCGAATTAAGATATATTCCAATATTTATTAGATATATAGGATTTGTAGGGCTACATGACTATACACGCTTTTCTAAACTGTCTCTAAATTCTATGAGTTATTGAATAACTTCACCAGTATATTTTAACACTAGTACAGATACATGGAAATGAACATATTCTTATCATTAAATACAAGGTAGAATATGACCCTGATTAGTGTAAATAGGTTAATACTTTGGGCTAGGGGCACATTCCTTCTCACATCTAGTAGGATTATCATCATATTATGGTAAAGGAAGAATCCCTAAACTGGGGACACATTCTTATTCCAATCTAGGCTCAACAAGTGAGAGTTTCACATGAGATGGGATTGGGGATCATTTCTATCAAAATATATTGGAGTCACACTCTAAAGGTAGTAGACCGGGATCATATTCCCATCCCTACAGAGGCTCAACAAGTGAGTGTGGAACATACATTGGGACAAACTCATATTATTATTGAAAACATTTATCACCACAAACAAAAAGAATTTTGGCTAGTATAATATCCCAATTCCTACAAAGGATCACCATGTTAGAGCATCACATTCAATGGGGTAATCTAATTTACCTATCAGTGCTCTTATAAGTCATATTGTTGTACCTAATGAATCCCAGACTCATATCCTTTGTTCAATTGATGAAAGAATGCACCAACATCCTCTAGATGTTATATAACAGTAGGATCTTATCCAATTTCCCATTTTGTGGGTCTAACACCATATATTAACATATTATTCATTTTTGAACTGGGATCATATCCTCGCTTTATCTAGGTTCGACTAAGATATTTCACAAACTAGAAATTTATGGTTCATATTCTTGAAGATAATGACGATGCACCCCGGAATACCCTAGAAACATCAAATACACAAGCTTGTATTCCTATAGTTTTAGAGGGATATCAAAATATTCTAATAATCATCCTACAGTAGGCACATATCCTTGGTGAAACACAAAATTCAGATTAAAATATTCCTTCCTAGATGCATTAATAATCTATTACTTCTAATATACTCAATGCCAGTGTCCTTGAGGATGTTGACCACTTATCTGCATCACCTTAAGGGTTTTTCGACTCTTCTACAGAAAATTGAGGTTATCATTACCTTAAGAGTCTAGAATATGATAGTGTTGATAAAGATTGAAGGGACTCTTCTACTGAAATCAACCATGGTTAACCTCCCCAAGCTGATATCTCTAACATATAAAGAAATAATACACATTTCAAAACACATACATTTAGTTAGGATCTCAAAATTAATACACCTTCTTATATAAAGGTTTATTAGCAACTAGTATAAAGCATATATAATTCACCATCAACTAATAGAATCATTTAACTATGGTTAGTATGGAACCCAGGGAATAGAACTCTATGGTTTTACTAGGTGGAGTTGATTAAGCCTTATAAAGAGGAAGTTGACATGGATATATAGAGAGAGTTTGGGTGAAAAAACATGCCCACCATGTTCTGGCCCCCACCAATTCTACATAAAATATCCTTGATAAGCTATAGAGAAGGATTTCATTAGTTAACTATGCCAAAATTTGTTTGGAAATTATTTTTTGTTAGATGATTTACACATCACTTATCCTAGATATGTTGGTTGGAATCATAACATTAAAATATTTTTTTAGATGGCCATAGCCTCATTCTCCATATCATGGATCATGGGGATGGATGAGCATAAAAAAGGCGTACATAGTGTTTTTATTTGTATCATGATAAATCCTAATTGAATTATTTCCAAGTCACCATTAACAGTATATAACTAAGGATGGGAAAAATATTCATTAATTCACTTCACTATTTCATTAAAATTAGCATAACTCCCTATATTTGTTTTCATGAAACTTTATAGCCTCCAATGGAATTAAGGGACCATGTAATGCGCATTATGGTTTATTGAGACACAAAATTACCTGAATTTAATTATACTCTTACAGCATGAAAAGAGGGAAGGGACTACTTATAGAAATTTAAAATGGTCCCCTCAAAACAATGAGAATTGTTTTCTGATATAGAATCCAAATTTTTATAAATATCAAAAGCTTACTATATAAATTGATTCCCATAATATAATTCCATTTAATTCTTCTCATTATAGATACGAATTACAACCAAAAAAAATGTTATCAATAGAAAATTTTATAGTATTCATCAAAGAGAGAACTTAGCCCACATGTCTTGAGGAATAATTTACACCACCTCCACCTCTCGGATACATAATCTCTAATAGAATTCATAACATATCACCCATATTTAATGAATAACAACCATGAATATAAATGGAGGAATTTTTAATTCAATTTACATTACCTGTTTTATCACTCAATGATAGGGTCTAGGTAAAATGTGTAGTGCTTCTAGATCAATCGTAGATTATTGTGATGGGGAAATTTATATCTCAATTCCAATCCCAGGAGATATAAAATACTCAACCAATACTATTAGAACCCCCAGAATTTGATCATAAAGTAAAAATGTTAAACTGAAATATTCCCAATCTTAATGGGATGTGGGAATTTTCATCATTATTATCAACGTGGATGGAATCATTCATCTATATGATGGGATGAAAATATATATCCATTTAACTCTCTCTTCCACCCCCCCCCCCCACAATACAATCCCTTTCTATTCATGACCCATTCAGAAGACATAATTATAAATCCCTAATTTTTTTTATTCAAATACCTTGATGGAATGAATGTATGATCAATCCATTCAAACCATATAAGAATCATTATAAAAAATGGAACAATTATTCCAAGGTTAAAAAAACGACCCTACTAAATTTAGTGTGGAATCACCTTATTCATTCAAGAGTAATGGGACTACTAACATTGAAGAATATACATATTTTATTATCTTCACTATCACTATAGTAGATTTTGTTGATCATGTTGAATGTGTTTAGGGATGAAGTATATTAAACATACATCAAGAGGATGGTGTACTAGATGCAACCAATAAGGATGAACGAATGATGAACTATTTGAGAATATGAAACTCAGAACAAAAGATAATGAGTTTCTACCCATATGGTGGAACACTACAAAAAATAAATGGGATGAAGTTTTTATTTATGAAGAACCACATAGAAAAAAGTGAATTTCATTCCACAAAGTTGTAGTTGGTACATTATAAGAATGATATGTAGAATATTTTTCTACTCAATTGTGATCTACATTGAGAAAACTCTATCCAATGGGTATCATATTCATGTATATATTAATATTCTTCCACACACACATCAAGAAAGTTAAAATCCACATGAAACCATTGAATCTGAGATTCATGCCAGACCAGATGCTCAGAAACATGTCTATATAAATGTGGAGGTCATGAATGATTGTAGTATTTCTAAATAACATAATTAACATATCCCCCTCCTGGATGATCATTAATTCCTATCACTATTGATGAAATAGAATGAGATAAAATTGGGCCCCCTCATCAATCCTGGTCAACCCCAATAGAAGGTAGGTAGCCTAGAAAGCCACACCACCAAAACAACTTAATTCTTCGGAGTCCCTGGTAGTATGAATGGAATCCATGTAATAGAGGATTGAACCTATAAAAAATGAGAAGAATACATATTCAAAATGGTTGGATAATATTTTCCGCTGATTCAACTACATAAATACATCAATATCAACCTTTTATGGATTGGGTAATCTAGAAAAGTATCTTATACATTGCCTGTATTAATGTAGTATGATGATGGGCCCCCAAGATCATTAGGAAGTAACCAAGATGATTTTATTTATAAATATTATGATATGTCCATCCAACTTTTGGTACAATTGTCTTCCTGTTAGATCCATTATGGTGTGAGGAACATAAACATCAATCCATTTATTTGTTCAATTCTAATCAAAGTATTATTAAAATTTTATACCTATAAAAATTAATAAGTAAAAAATTGAAGGGTTCATATTATTTCAGTTCATATTCCTCTAACATAGATTTAATTTTTGGAAAATTTTGAATAAAAATTTTAGGTGAAACATATACAATTAAGTGATTCAAATAATGATTACAAGATGATTAAATGAGCTTCATAAAATGAAATAATTTTTTATAATTTACTTTCAGTTAACCCGAAAAAAATTTCACTCATTTTCATCACACAGTGGGAAATAAATTATATGGTAGAGAAAAATAGTATAAGTATAAATATATTGGTAGTTCACATTTTTATACCTAGGATATCCTAAAATAATAAAGGGCCTCCTATTGAGTGGAACCAAAAAATCCCCCTAGACTTGAAACTGATGATTTTAGGTTTACCCATGAATTGATGAATCGATGATTAAAGAATAATCATTCATATAATTGTAGTTATATTGTTATTCTCATGAATCCTTGGGAAAAACCTAATCCAAATAAGCCCACACAAAAAAACTAAAGATCTTATCTTTATTGATATTCATTACAATTTCCCTTTCCATAGGAGGATTGGTCAAACCATCAACGATTTTTTCTTCATCAATGATTTTCACCAAAACATAGTTGATTATAGAAAATTGATTTTAGATAATTCTCCAAAACATGTTAATTTTTTAACAATACCCTTGGATGAAGAATCGGGTGAGTTGAATGATTTTTTTCCCAAGAAGTTTAGAAGTTTGGTAATGATGTGAATTGAAAGACAGTGAACTGAGATCACTCCATATTATGTTCGCAACATCATAAACCCATAACAGTCCAATCAACTCTAGTCGTAACATAAAATAAACCTTCTGAATGTGGGATTGATCATCAAAATACAGAATTTATTGAAGAGGAAGAGTCATATTCAGCTCCTACATAAGATCTTATTTTTTCAATCTTAATTCCAAGAATATTCAATTAATTATAACTGCCCTATAAATCTAATAATACACTAGATAAATACCTCATAATTATTTATGTTAATATAATAAAAATAAAAAATAAATTCTCTAATGATTAATACCCCTATCAAATAATTAGTTCCCCACCCATAAATGTTGATCTAGAAGATGAGGACGTATGATCCAAAGATACCAGGGAAACACAGGAAAGGTCGATCCCAAATTCTCATCCACATTTATGTAGATTAAATATATGCTTCAATAAACCAAGGTTAGGATACAAAATAGTGATATCAATCCCTTTATGTCTTTTTAAGACACATATACTGAGGTCGATATCTAATCAAGGGAGGGAGGACAACCAACATAGGATGAAGATATATAGGTCATAAAACCAAATGGCCTGGGGAACACCACATTGAATCTTTTGTTCATGTTAGATAGTGACAATGTGATACCTATAAACATGATTATTCTAGAAGACATAATCCCATATGTTCAGGATCTTCTTGTCCCTAATGACTGTGTAAAATAATATAACAAACTTGTAAATTAATCTAAAAAACCCCCTAGATGTCTGGAATGATAATGTCTCTTTTCAAGGATTATCTCTAATAAGAAAGGATTGAGATATCACCAGATTATATACCATTTCTAAAAATACCACTCTAGACTCATAAGGGACAGAATAAGAGGATGATCTCATTAATTCCCCTCCATTATTTGATGATGCAATATCCAACGACATCGATGAACTTATGTAGGTAAATCATGGAACGGATGAAGACACATGACCAACATTTATTACTATTACCATTCCTCTCTTGAATAAATATATATACATTTCATTTCAAATGAAACATTAATAAATTTTCTCTTGGAATTATATGGATATTTTTAGTCTAAAAATCGATGTGGTTTTTCACCATATAAGATTACATAATAAAAATATGATTTTCACAAAGGAATCTAAGTATATTATCCCGTATTATACTAATAATGTACAGTCATAAGTTTAAAAAATGTCCCAATACAAATTTTATTTGAATTTTCATTACCCATGATGGATCACTAATATCATCTTATTATTGAAATTGAATGGGGATATAATAGTGGTCATAAAGATTGGAGACTTTAATCGACATTTCCAAAAATATGAGTTACCATTGATGATCATAGAACTATTGATTGATGAAACTAATGGGTTATAATAATTTTCTATTATGAATGGTTATTCAGGGTACAATCATATAAAAATGGCCCCTAAAGACACATAATCATTCACCTTTTGAAAATGCAATGAGATTTTTTTAAATCTAGTCTTACCCTTAGGATTAAAGAATGAAGACACAAATTATAAACACACCATGAATCATATAATTATTACCATATTGGGATGAATAGTAGTGTTTTATTTTCATGATCTATTAGTCATATCTCAATAGTGAACTGATCACTTCACAGATTATAAAATAATATTAAATATGTTGCAGATCAATAGTTTGAAGACGAATCTACAGAAGTGTGCTTTCTGTATAATTACAGGTAAATTCCTTTTTTTTAGTATTCCATCATGGAATTGATGTTGATCCCCAAATTAATAGGGAGGTCCTAAAATTGTCACCACCTAATAAACCCAAATATATGATGGTTCTTCAAGGGGACATATCATTTATTCATTATTTCATAGATAATATTAATGGAAAATCTCCAAAAATAAATATGATTATAAAGAGAGGAGTTACCAATGAATGTGATGAAAATTACAAAGAATCCTTTGAATGTATCAAGGAGTAATTTTAGACCCATTGTACTTGATTCCACTGGTGGAAGGTAATCATGTCATTCTACATTTGGATTTCTACGTGTGATCACTTAGTACCATCATCACATATAAAGCTTTTATGGTGAATGGGAAGAGTCACTACTACCTCAGTAGAACAATCCTAGGTACTAAGACACATATTTTTAATGTCATATAAAACCCTCTTCTTCAAAAATTTGTAGTTCAAAAGATATGGTACTAATTGCATCACCATAATGTCCAATTAGTATCTCGATTCAACTCACTGATGTATATCATTGACCTGCCTATATTAAAATGGAATTTTCCCTGATCAAAAGATATTCAATAATAGTTAGACATCAATTACTTGTTACTAAATTAAATGAAAGGAAATACCCATACTGATTTCTTTCTGGCACATCCCACCCAAGGAAGTTTTCTAGCACACACAGAACATTTGAATGAAGATGTATTCTATTCCCATGACACCCCTTGATCTTGTGAGATGTATTTTTATTGTTCAGCCCATGGTTCTATTATGACTAGTTTGGAAAAATTAAAAACACAACCACGATGTTATTAGGATTGTATTGTTTTCTCCATACAAACACATTTTTCTATAATCTAATCATCCTATCAATGATACTGTAATAATGATGTATAATACAAAGATATCATTTCATGTATGAAACTAGACCTACATCGACATATAAGCAACATGAGAATTAAAAGGGATTCATTGTCAGTGATAATGTATATCAACTACGAATATTCAGTCAAAAGGTTATAATTGGACCCTCCCACTGGATAAATTAGGGGAGTTTTGGAAGACTTTCCTAACAAACTAACTTCACATAAGGTCCCACGATCAATGAATTATCTTGAAAAGGAACTATGTAATGCAGCCAAAGTCTTGGATGACCGAGATTAGGATAAAGTGAATTTTTGTATCACACACCGAAGGATGGTCTCATCTGTTATCATCTAGGGAATAAAATAAAAAAATCAAATAAAAATCTCACTATAGTGTGATGAACTAACAAATATCATTGAGTAGATTGATCCAATAAATATACATCTCCAATATGGTACTCACCCATTACACTAAGCCAGAAGGGATAACACATGATGTTGAGAACTGAAAATTTCTTACAGATATTGTAAAATGAGAAAAAATCCTTATACTAGTGAGGCTTAGAAAGAATCACTCTCTCATTCATAACAAAAATAAAGATTCTTTCTATTCAGTAAGAGGTCCATGTTGGCTGTAGTGGAACATATCAATCTGGGATGAGACTCTACCACCAAATTAGTAGACATGGTTAATCCTAGGTCAAAATGATTCTTGACTATGTGGTATTCATCATAAAATATTTTTCATTCAACATTCATTAAAACATCATAAATAAACCCCCATAATTTCTATATATAACAAAATATTTGTGGTCATTGATTTATATAGAATGGATGTTTTGGGGATATATACATGACCCAGATCTATGAAATTTAATTAAATCCACCTTGATAATAATGTATTTTCCAAAAGGGATTAAAAAATACACCTTTAATATATCTCGAAAAAGAGTTTAATTTTTTTCATGAATTATAATTTCATCACTAGATTAACAGTATCTCATAGGATGATGATGGACTATGTTAGAAACATATGTTATAATGAGTTGAGGATCTTGTTGTCAGATTGCAACATTTTTTCTAACCATTAAACATAGTATCATACATTAAAAAATTGAAAAATTGAGGCCTTCAGTAGTACTATATAAAATAGTATACATAATATAGTGATTAATTACATGACTTCTTTCATAGATAATATCCTTTATGCTAAATGGTCTTATTATCCCACCATGTGAAAATCTACACCAAAACACCCATATTGATTTGGGTAAAAATGCAAGGAAGTTCATACCACAGTATTCTTATTTCACACACTTCAAATAGCTATCTATGAAAATTTTGTAGACTATGAGATGTTGAAAAAACAAATTGATGAGTATGAATATATAGAATAGATGAGGTTTCATACACCATAAAACCTTTAAGTACATCAAAACTAGATCATACAAGCTTTAAATAAAATGGTTTTCCTCTATTAATTCTTTTAAGGAGAATTTGTATTGGCTCTCCAAATTCCAACGAGACAAGAAAATAAACAAAAAAATATGGAACCCAAATGGAAATTTCCTTCAATAGTTCATAGAGTATAATCTAATATATCTTAATCATTGGACACAAGGGATGTGGAACACATCGCATCAACTATTAATGTATGGTTTTTTACAAATTACTTCTCCATAGCAACCATCCGAGATCTATTTTTCATTATCTCATGATGATAAACACTATGAAAGATATTATTATTCATATGATGTAGAGAAACAAGGAATTATTCATGGTCTCATGATGTTAAACTACATGAGTTTTCTTAGACATATGAACTAAAAAATAAATCATCAAACAATACTAAAAGACATTAAACCGCCTCAAAAACATTACTTCGTAGATGAAAAAAATCTCATGTGCTTGATATATGAAAATGAAAAATGATGTTCCAAATCCCTATGTGTCTCTTAGATAAACATAAGGACTCTATGAATTTATGAACTATGAATGGATCAATTCCTACCATCACATTATTTGTTTTCACACCCAGATCTCAAAACCTGGAACCAGCCACAACATATCTTTCTTAACCACAAAACATCTGAGAATGTGATAATGTATTTAGCACAATATGATAAAATTTTGTGTTACCTAGTGTACTATTCCTAGGATACCTTAGGAAACTATCTATGGAATCTTCAGATAAAAAATGGGATTCCTTTAATTAGAATATTTCTTAAATACATGGAAACATTTATCAGGATTCATGCCTTCTTGTTTACATAGAGTAACCTTTATCCAAATCCCATGATGTTTAACTGCATGGATTTCCATATCTACATACTTCTTGATTCTCATTATAGTGAGATTCATATGGATTACTATATCCTATATCTAATCCCAACCACCACATTTTAGGAATTTCATCTAAATATTCCTTTAATATCCACTATAGGTTGAGAGAAACATTTTCCAGTCCATATTTATCACATATAGAATATATCATATGGGTTTGGTAATTTAAGTAATGTATCCCCAAAAAGATTGAGACATATTAGGTTAATAAATGGTTAAAATCTTCATATATTCAAGAATGAAAAATGGATAACATTAATCATTTTCGCAGGAAATTAAATTTTATAGTTGACGTCACTTGAATGACATAATAATATACATTATTATGGAACTCATCCTAGAAAATGGATATCCTTATTATTGGTTTCCCACCACACCTCCACTCAAGAAAATCATGTGGGTCAATTCTGGTCATCGCAATATATGTAGTGACTCCAATATCTCCAATCATTGGCCCAAAGATAACAATAAATGGGAACAATTATTGCTTAGTATATCGGTCATACCTATATGGAGTGTTTCCAATTAAGAAAAAATGGTATGATTTTATTCCTATCATCATAGGATATGTTGTGACACCTGATTCTCCAATCATATGTTCATACCCAAGAATGACTACAATCCCCCCACATATGTATGGGTAAGACCTTCATTGGTTGTTTCTCATATAGAAGTATATTTGGCTTGATTCAATTCATCAAATGATACATAAAGACATATTCATCAACAATGTTGGGTATATTAAAAAAATAATTGAAATTCCCCCGTCTATGTATGGGCTAGGCATGCATGGAGGTTCTCCCATTAATGAACTATATGTGGATTGATTCCATTCATCATAGGATACATGGTGACTTATGAATCTACAATACATTTTCTAACAAAAACAATTAATTGATAAAATTCCCCTAAGTATGGGTCACACATGCATGGAGCGTTTCTCATTAAATTAAAAATATGAGGATCAATTCATGTCGTCATATGATACAGAGTGATGCTTGGAACTCCAGTATTGGGTTAGACTACAAAAATAAATAAAAAAATTCCCCCATCTGCATATTGTCTGGAACTATGTCGAGAGTTTTTAATTATAGAAATTCAAGTCTATTTATTTCTATCATCTTAAGAAAAATAGTGATGCTCAGATATCCAATAATGTGATCACTAGCAATCATAAATGGGAATAATTCCTCCTCTACATATAGTTCAAAACTATATGGGTAGATTCAATTTCAATAACAACATTTTGTTTTATTACTACTATTATAGGGGGCATATTGATACCTAAACCTCTAATCTTTGTTCCATGTGTTGTGTAAATAAAATGATCCTCCTCAATCTATTTGGGTTATACCTATGTAGGTATTTTTAATTCGATAACAATGTATGGATTGATTTTCACCATCAAATTGTTCATATTGACTCGTGGATCTCTAATATGCATCCATTCACAATATCAATGATAAAAGTAAATTCTTTAATACATGTGGGATATAATTAATTAGTGATCCATCTAATAATTCATTAATAAACAGACCTATAATCCCTTATTTCTCATGAAAATCATAAATCATTTTAGATTTTAGAAAACATTGAACATATCTTGTTGATGTGACTCAGACACCCATCAAACTATTACCCATGTCTTATTCCAAATAAATTAAAACGAATGCTAATATCATCTCCGTATGTGTTAAACTCTAAAAAATGACATTTTCATTGAATATATGATCTCCTATGATGGTTGTGTATCCAATAATAAAATGTTTTGTTCTTTCACCTTGATATGTTATCATAATATGATGTAACAACTATTAGGGTTCTAAAATCCATCTTGAGAGTTAGGTTTTATAGCGACCAACTTCATATCATTGAAATTTGAGTAAACAATACTAGTTCGTCGACTTTATTCCCATTCCTTGGAAACCCAAGGATGTTGGTAATCCTTGATCCTAGATATTCAGTGTAGAAAATTGGAGATAGGGATTGGTTCCTTCTAATACACCTCTACATCCCTATAAGCACCAAATGAATCAAGGATTTTTTCCCCTAATTATTCAGTACATTACATGCTCGTACCATCATCAGTGGTTGATTTTTAACCACTAATTCCCACCTACAGTTAACTTACATATTTTGGGTTATGATTTACATCATTCATATCCAAAATATTCATGATAATATAGTTTTACTACATATTAAAAATATGTGTATCATAATCATTTTCAATGTAGTATAATGGAATTTTATCCTAACACCCTTCAATTTTATGGCAAGCATCTTCTCTGAAGACCCAATCACCCTGAGATAGTCAAACCTCACCCTTCATATGTATTGATTCTATATAGAGTTATATCATAAATGGAGATAATTATGAAATGATTACTAATTTTAAAATATGTATAGTGAAACCTAGTGAAACCCAACCATAAAAGTATCATATAACTCTAACTACTGAGGGCACAGTTATACAGGCTTTATCATCCTATTCATGAGTCATATCTAAGTATGGTTTTATTTCACATGAGAGAAATTCACACAAAATAATTTCATCATCATATGGATAACCATTTATATCAATGTACATAGATAAAAGATGTTCCTTACTTTTATATTACCCTAACCATTATAATTTATCCACACATATATCTATAAATATTTAATCTCAGTTCCCATATCCATACAAAATGATGATAAACTCTAATTAAAATGTAACAACCATGATTTTACATATAGTACTCTTTTGATATTACATGGATTATTTTCCATTCCACGAGCTCTGGTGGTATGAGATTCCAATTCCCGATGATCTCAGAATAAATGTTTGAAATATATTAAAATTTTAAATATCACATGCTTGAAAATTTATAGTAAAATTATAAAAAATCTCAAATAGGTGAATGGGTCATAAATTAGAGGGAACCATTGACTATAGAGTATGATTTTTACCCTATGAGATTCTGAACCGTTTTAAACATGTGGTTATTGTGAAAAATATATCCCATGCAAAAATGTATAAAATAAATATATAAATAATTTTATTTTGTTGATTTTTTTAATGTAAGATAAATCATCCATAAATACATGGTTGTGGTGATATATGAATGTTTTCCACTAATCCCTATTGACCTAGAGAGATCATTGGCGATCATTCTTATCAAATAGAACCATATAATAGTAGGGTTAGGGACAGGTGTTCCAACAGAAAGTGTGGATCTCACCACGATAGTGACGTATGAATCTTTTTTCAAAGAAAGATATAAACACTATCTAGGATGTTTTTATGAAATTAAGTATCATTATTTTATCATGGTGGAACATAGATCAATTCCATATATAAGATTTTATTCCTTCATCGATGGAATATTACATTTATTTTTTTTATTATTGGTAATTGATTTTATACCCCCTTTTATTAATATATCTATCAAAATGAATCAAGGATGAATGAATAAATGATAAGGTTCTTTCCTCACATTTGATTTCTTATGTTTTTATCCCCCCAATCTCCCCACATGCATAATCTAAATTTTTTCTAGCCTATAGTTTGAAAAAGACATGGTATTCAATCCTTATGTGACCATTTTGTTGCTCAATATATCAATACCACATTGGTTTCTAGAGATCGAGGGTACAATAAAGGTGTGTCAGTGATTGAGGAAGATCAATAAATCCATAGAATAATTTTTTTAGTATTTTTTATTCCCAGTTTTGATGGTGCAGTTATAGATGATGTGAGTGAGCAATTCACAAGAATATTTAAATCCATGACATATGATCTCTATAAATTTGAGTGATAACTGACCCATGATCTACTATATATAGAGAGGATTAAAATGGAACCAATGAAGTGTAAAAACAGAGGAGACACTAGTAGATATGGAAAATATCTAGATAAATGGAATGTAATCTGACATTAAATGTTGTGTGGGATAACATGGTTTTGGAACTATAGTTTCTTTTAATAGATAAATATCACACGATGTGTGACCCTATAATACACAATGTGACACATTCATGTTGTCATGGAATGCATCTCTTTAGATTGAAATTCATGAAAATGGACTGAATATGGATAGTGCACATGACATTGTGTACATGGGGATGACCAGAAGTACTCAGATATATGAAGATGGTCTGGTAAAGGATCAGAAAAATATCTACATGTGGTGTACAATTTCTTTATTATGTTTATTTAGATATTATCATTTTAGATGAGACATCACCACAGAGACATGACAAGGGTTATATTGAAACAACGTATTACCCCTTTCCACCCCATGTACCCACATTAAAGGTGTTAGTTTCCTGAAATTTCTTCTATGAGGAAAAGCCATGGATGATTGTGTTCCATTGGTCCATTCTATCAGGGTTACAGTGTGGAATTACATCTACATCCATGAAATTTACACCTATAGAGTTTTAGTCTGTGATATATTTTGTAGTGTCCCTTTATGAGAATGGAGTGTGGTCCTCTATCATATTTTTCCTGTAGACTGGGTTTTTGGAATCAATGTAACCTCTTTTAGTATGGTGTTAATCCTCCATATAGAAGTCCATATTTTTAGGGTTCACTATATCCATGGGATATGATCCGCTATATATCAGGTTGACTGAGATTGGGTTTTTTGTGACCCTCATGGTCTAGGTCCTGGAAACCAATATGAATATAATTTTCTTCGATACCATTGGGCTTTCGTTCATGATAACAGTGATCCTGATCACTTGGATGACTATCTCTAGAGATATCATGGCTCAAGGGGTGGAATATATGAGAATTATCATTTCTTAGAGTAAAATCATTTTAATGTAATTGGTTGTGACCACATGTTGGTTCAATGCCATTCGTAAGTTTATTTTTGTGTTTTTATGTTATAAAATAATATTTACATTATATTTATATAAATATTCATCATGATTTTTTATATTTAGTGTTTTCATATATCTTACTGCATATTATTATACTCCATTCATCATGGTATCTTCCATATCTGGTCATATAATATGTAGACAATGACCCATTTGATGGTGTCCTGAGAGTATAGGGATCATTTTAACTATAGCTTGAGATTGACAGGACGAGGTGTTATTTGAGAAGTTTATTTTGATCAAAATTATCTCCCATAAAGAAGGATGGATTCAATACTATTTTTGGTTGGGATTGTATTTTCTCCCATTTTCTCATTCAGTGCATTAAAATTGTACTATGTTTGTGGCATAATAGTTGTGCACATGAATTTCTTTGATTTGTTATACATTTCATCATTATATGATTTTGGTGACATGTGTGTGACACACGTACATTATGATACAACATCCCATGTGTGGGATATCCCTACTCAATGTTGGTCTTTACCCCATTACCTATTGGAGGATAGCTTGGGATCATTTTTGTTCATACCTATGTGGTATGATCCATGAAAGATTAGTATCAAAGGAGTTACATATACATTATGAACTTAGACTATGATATGGGTTTTTGGAAAATGTCATATGGGTTTTAGGTTTTTTTTCATTCCACATAATCCATTGTTGTTGTGGTGAAAAGAATTTCTAAACATAATGAATATAATTACATACCTTTCGACTCTATAAATATAGACATCAGTTTCATGGAAAACATTCATGCTTGAGTCATATTGGAATAGGTTGTGGTTTCTAGGTACTTCTTGAGTCATCAACCTATATATACTCATTGAACATTGAACACCATGTTTATATCAGGATGCCTTTAAAAAGAAAAAAATCTAGAATTTGTCTTTGTGGTTTTGAAGATAGTCCACTGAGTGATTAACCTTTAGTATAAGGAAAATAATAGACATAGTAACTATGAGTGGTTTATAATTTATACCACCCCCATTTGTGAAGAAATTAGCACGAGAAGTTCCCATGGATGGATGAGGATTGGTAGGAGGTAGTTAGTCGAGTTTTCTCATTTTTTATTATTAAAAAATATCATATTGTGGTCCTTATGGTGAGTCTAATTTAGGGATATAATGGGAGATGGAGGATTTTAGAGAGTAAATCACATGATGAGATGATCTCTCTTGGTAAGTCAATGATCATTTCATCATGGTTCATTTTTATCCATTCTTGTTTCAATAAGTGTTCAAACTTGAGCTTCAAAATCTACAAAATAGTAGTTTAAAAATATCAGAGTACTCAGAATGGTTTACTAATCACAAATTATACTCTATGTCTATAATTCATGATCCATTTTTCAGTAATATTCCCATTGAGTATGTATTATGTTGGGATATTTGTGTGTTAGTATTATCATATTCATTACAACCTATGACATATTTATTGATAATTCCATGGTGGTAGAGAGATTCTTTGTAGAGTAAAAAATAATAATCGGTACTCATAATTTTTTCCCAGGAGATGAGACAAGAGAAACATACATTATATTATAGTAGTAGGTGTCCATTTATTTCAAATAATTTATGATATGACAATTGAAAATTGCGTCAATAGTGTTGGGTTATTAAAATTGTTTGAATCTGTGATTGATATGTGGTGTTTCCGCTATCACAATCAAGGAAATATGTATCATAGTTTCATAAACAATCATACAACTGATCAAGATATGTCTGATATAAAATCGAGGTAGAGATAGAGGTAGGGTTATAGAATTCCACAGGGCAGAGTGAATGGAATTTAAACTAGAAAAGAAGCAGGCTGGGGTTAATGATTTTAATTATTACCACCCCCTCAAGCAGGTGGTTCACACCACTATTATGGAGTTGGGGTGAGGGAAATGGAAAACAAAAGGATAAAGAAATCTATGACCCCAAGGATAGAGGAATGATATATGGTATAAAATTATTCGTTTTTACCTTAGTATTAACATTGATATTCAAAGGTGTGATTAATTCCATTATTTCCACTTATATATTTTACAAATTATATATTCAATTTGAGCCTTAGGTTTGACCCTTACAAGATGAATCTTCAATAGGTTATGACTCATTGATGGTGAACTTTTACTAATAGTCCGATCAGACTCTAATAGGTGATATGAGTGCATGATATCTCTTTATATAATTTTTCGGCATTATTCTATTTTCTTATGTGTGGAATAACTATCCATAGATGTTACCTTAATCAACAATTTTAGTCAGAGGATGTGTTTTTGTTAACTGTGTTCAGGAGAGGGTTTACTTAGTTAGTGAAAATGAATCCTCGGTGAAGTTGGATGTCCTTAAATATTGGAGAGTGCAGTTTATTCCTCAAAATTTTCATTAAATGTCCCTAGGAGCAGTGGATTAAATGGGAAATTTGTTCCCCATAGTAGTGGATGAGTGTGATGATTTCATTCTATGGAAGTTATAGGATTAAAACCCCACTGTGGGATAGTCTTCTATATTGACTTGCACCGAGGAAAAACCCCAATATCTATATTAGAATATCATATGTCTCAAGTAGTTCATCATGACATGATGGTGCTGTTATAGGAATTTCATGATAATAGAATTTTTGGACATAGTGTTCCCTTAGACTTCCCTAGTTTTGTTATCCATGAAGGTGAATGCAGGAATTGGGTAACATGTGTACTATTGGTTGATGAACTAGGTGAATGTAATTTTTAACTATAAACAATATGTTATTTTTGATATTTTTGATCACTTGAGAGGGGTGTGATAGTTCTCAATGATTGACCTCATATGAAGTTATCACCATCTTTGTGTACGAGATGAATATAACCAATGATGACATTCAAAGGCCACTAATATCACTATGAGTACACAGTTATTCCCTTTAACTTGAATAACTTCCCATAAATGTTAATAGGAATCATGAACTAGATCTTTCAACTTTTACTAGAATGTTTCAGGTTGGTCTTCATCAAGGATATTCTAATGTACTTAGAATTTTAGGACGATCAAGAGAGACTGATGAGGATGGATTTAGACACACTTTGAGAGCCCCAAAATTATGGGATGCACTCAAATGGTTAGTTTTGTATATGAGAGATCCACTTCCTCTGACTCGTCATCTCATAGGAATGAGTGGTAGTGGGACTCAGTAAGGGTGATGTAGTTCTTTAATGGGAGCTGCCAAATGGTGTTACCAAGTTGTGGAGTTTTGATTGTTATTAGGGAACTATTTTAGGATTGTACCTAATTTCTACATAATGGAAGCACATTGAATGTCTTTTTTTTAAATAGGAATCCTTTAATGTGAATAGAATAGTTCCAGGATTAAATTTATTTACTTAGGAAATGGTTGACAAGTACTACATTCATGAGAATTGTAGAGGTGGTTTTCAAGAACACATTGTTCTATTATACATCAAATACTTGGATTTGTTGTGATATGATACAGATAAAGGTAGTGATTTTCTATAGATCCCATCGCTTGAGACTACATGAGTCGAACTACATGATCTATGATATAGAGAATGTAGTACTATTATTTTAACTACATATGTAGAAATACTACATAATGGTTGGGATATTTATTATTTATTATGACCATAAGAGTCTCAATTTTATCTTCCCAAAAAATGAAAGAACCTGTGAAAAATTAGACGGATAGTTTTCCTCCAGAACTATGATTTTGACGTTTTCTACACACCTATGAAGCTGAACGTTGTGGAATAAATCCTCATTATGAGATATTATTCTCATATGTTGGGTGAGGCATTATAGAAGTTATCCTCGATGTAGTTTTCTATAGTGTAAATGGATGGTGCATAATATTTTCAGTAGATTGTTGTAAACCCAATGAATTTATGTGAATATAGGGATTAAAAACATATAGAAAAATACTATAATACCTTACAAACATATATATACAATAGATTTTTTTTATGATGGATATAATAAAGGTATTTTTCATGATACCCTCTTAATAATAGAGATGGTTTTTCCTTTGACGTTATGGGTGGAGGAGATGAATGTGTTTCATATATCCTATTTGCATGAAAATCAATTTTTGGAAAATGGTGTACAAGGATCCAAGACCTCATAATTATTGGAAAAGAATTAGGATTTTTGATTCAAAGTTTTTAACATTATGCCTAATATATCAACAAGTGAATGATGAGAACTGGGTTCTAGAGGGATCAACTAAACCCCTTGATTTTACATAGTGTATGTGTGATGGGATATACATAGAATTTTTTATGATGTTACCATGTATATCTAGGGAACATGATTCAATTTTGGTGATCAAAAATGAACTCACCATACTCTCCAAAGAACTATAAATTTTAGTGTATAATCCTATAGAGAGTTTGAGATGGATGTATGAGATGTAGATTGTCAGGATCCATGGTTTTCTCTCAACGATTATTGCAGACCATGAAACCTATTTCACATCATGATTTTCTATATGATTTCATGAGTCCTTTGGTAATTAGTTGTCCCTACGAATGAAATTTCACACACTAGCTAATGGCTAAAATGAGCAGACCATTCTTGTATTGGAGGATAGTCTATGGGATTTCATTTTTCACTTATTTTATTGTTGGTAGGATCAAATATCCTTGGATGAATTTTCACACAATAAAAACTACCAGTATCGCATTTTATGACACCATTACATGCCTTATATAGGTGAAAAAAATGAATCTCATTTTTTTGTATAATATTGTTGAGTTGGAACTCGTGTGGTAGGATTTGGTGTGTGCTACTACAAAGAATGTGACAATCAATGAGGAGAAAATGAGGAGAGCACAAGGCCATCTTATATTCTATGAAGGCTGATTATAAAAACCATTTTACATTCAAGTTTAAAGGACTTTTGTTCCTGAGGGTCTCACCAAGATGTTTATTACAGAGATTTGGTCATGCTTGAAAATTATTAATTATATTTCTTTTCCTTTAATTGATATTGCATAGAGTTCAATTGGTGGTATACTACAAATCACATATGAAGTAGTTGGAACAGGTACATGACATCTTCCATGTGTTTCACCAAGGGAGATATGTGTGTCACCTTTCACATGTTATCAATTGGGAAAAGATGAAAATCAATAATAGAGATACATTTTTTGAGTACCTAGTGGAGATCAATTACTTTTAGGAGAGGATTGTTTGATGGAGACTAATTCTCATAGAGCAAGATAAGAGGAAGCATGTGAATATTTTATGAGACAATCATAGAGTGGGAGATGTAGATGTTAGTCCATTACTCTTATCTATTTTAGTAGTCTTTCCCCTTTTTGAAAAAAAATCCTTACAGTGGGGAGTATTTAATGACTCCAAATTTCCATGTATTATTTTTTTGATATTATAATGATTTTTTTCAAAGCTAAGCACCGAGAAGGTGTAAAATTATAAGGTCTATTGAGTCTAGAGTAATTTTTTGAAATATATTAAACATTTAAATATCATTCAAATGTATTTTTCTACAAATAGTGGAATAAAACCAAAATAGGGGTTAGATCAGAGATCTAAGGGACCATGTGAGTTCAGAGTGTTGTTTTTACCCCTAGGAAGACATGACCATTTTTATAATGGGGTGTTTATAAAAAAATATATCACTGGATAAAATGAATAAATTAAATATATAAATTAATTTATTGATTAAATTTTTATCTAATGACTAATATATTCCATAAATACATTTTTATAGGTATGAATCATGGTCAGATGCTAAAGCCTGTAAACCTAGAGAGACTATTCAATAACATTCCTGGAATAATATGCTAGGTAAAATAAATAGTAAGGAATAGTGTGCAAAAAAATGTGTATCTCATCAACTATATCCACTCAAGAATGTGTTTCATTAGTGATTAATCGAAAATCGGGGTTGGTTGTTTTTGTTGTTCAATTCTATCCCTTTCATTAGTTCTAGTCTAACGCAGACCAGTTCAATGAAAAATAATGAACTCATACATGGATAAAATATTCAATTGATATTATTTTATTCACTAATTCTATCCCAAATAATTTTTCTATTTTTATAAAAATAGATCAAGGAAAAATTGACAAAGTCTCAAGTCTGTTCATCATATTTTACATCATATGGATTTCTTCCCGCATTATTTTCACATTCAATGTAAGAAATATTTTTTCTCATGTATTGAAGAATACATATAATTAGATTCTTTTAAAACTATTTGTTAGTGAAATATATTGATTTTATGGGATATGTTCATGTTCTAGGGTACCATCAAAATGTGAAGATGATTGAGAATGGTCGGAGGTGGATCATAACTGATTTTTTCTACTCGTTTATACCAGTTTTGAAGGTGCATATACATATTTTAAGAGTGTCCATTTCATGAGGGGATTCAAATCCTTTACATATGGTCTCTAATGAAAATTTTATTTTCCAAACACTGAACTATCATCATTTATGAGGATATTTGTGGTGATAACATAATGGAATGTTTTGATAAAAAACTATCAGATTTAGAAAATCTCAGGAAACACTGAAAGTAATATGGTGTTACACACCATGTAGAACCCCCTAAATATGGCTCTAGTTTTTCATTAGATAATTTAATATCAGATTTAGTGTGATCCTATAACATTCCATGTGACATGTTGTTAATGTATCCTAATGTATCTTGGGGGACATGCAAGCATAGGAAATTCATGTACACATACATGGATAGAGTACACACCTATTTGTACACATGATGGAACAAGGGCATGACTAGCAATGCATGATCTCAAGCATAAAGCTTCAAAAAGGTTTATGCAGATATCTACATGTGGTTTACTATTCATACATTCTATATTTATTGAGATTTATGTTCTGTTCATGGAATCACCCGAAATGGAATATAGGGGTTTGATTGACACACCATGAACCCCCAATACATGTCATTTATCTCCTTTGAGGGAGTTTTTTTCCTTTAATTTTTCCTTTAATTCTGTACTCCTAAGGGTTGTGTGTATTCCCAAGGTCTATTTCTTATAGGGTATTGTGTTGTATTACTTACTCATATTAGGATTGTGATCCCCTCTAGAGGATGAGTCTCAGATAGAGTTTTCTAGTGATTTATATGGGATTGGAGTGGGATCCTATGTCACCGATTTACAATAGATGTGGTTTGTGGAATAATCATGACGTCCTTGAGAAGATAATTGATCCTCCATCTAGGAGGCCATATAATTTGTATTTCTAGTATTGTTGTTATTTAATCCCATACATAGTAGGTTGATCCACATTGGGATTTTGGTGTCCCCCAATGGTTCCGATTGTGATACCCTATCTGAGTATCTGGGTCATTCAAATTAATGATATCTCTTTTGTGGGACCAAATGACCTTTACCTTTTGTTTATGTGTATTTATTGATAAAAAATCTTTTTAGGTGGATTCTATTGGAATGATAATTTCATTGAGAAGAATCTTATGGCTAGAAATAGGTTATGACTTCCTAGAAATATGATGACATTTCTATGTATGTGTGGGTGTTTCTATACTCTATATTGATTTCAATATCAATTTTATTGGGCCACTAATATTGATGCATTGTGATGGGAGATGTCAGTGTGTCTCGTGGTGTACTTTTATACAGACCCCTGCATGGGAACTTCTCGCACATGTCATGCCTTATTTAGATGAAGTGCCCATTTGATGGTTTATTAGATGAAAATGGAGTATGATTTTGTGATTATTGTTCGGAAAAAACTAAGGTGTTTTATATGTTCTTTCTTTTGATCATATTCCACTCCCTCTGAAATGGTTTTAATCTAAAAAATTTTGTTAGGATTTTATTTGGCACATTTTGGTTCTTTATGTAACATGTTCCCCTAAACAATTTGTGGGATCATAGATGTATTCATTCATTGTTTTTATTTGTTTATAATTTAGTGTTGTATATTCATGGGGATGTGTGTATTCATGTAGTTAAATTAGGATATAACTCCTAGGTATGGGATATAACTACTCAATGTTTGTTTCTTCTATCTAACATACTAGAGGCAGCCTCGTAGTAGTCAAAGTTAGGACTCCAATGAATGTGTCGCAATATAAGACAAAAATATAAAATTTTAATTTACTGCCTTGATACTAACATGAATTTTTTTTGAAAAAAATAATAATTATACTTTGATGGTCTAAATAATAAGGCCCTATAACTACTAGTGAGAGACACATTAATCTTGTATGGATGAATACCTGTAAAGGGAATCCTATAAAAAATTCATACTTTTCTTTATTAAAATATTCATACTGATAGTTTTTTAAAATTATGGAATATAAAATAATGAGGAATTAAGATCACAAGACACACTTTTGGGCCCTATTAAAAGCCAATATGTGATCATCAGATGCCCTATCCCAGGAAAATTCTAGAATGGTGATTTATTACACCATCATTTTGGTTAAAATTTACATTAGTCAATGACACAACATTTAGGGTGATTGGACCATTCATGAATATCAAATATTTCATATATCACCTTGAGTTGGTATCCTTCTATTGGAATCCCATGAACTGCGGGGTACTTTTCTCCACCTTATTCCATATAAAAATAGGTTATAGGGACTAGTTCATCCAAATGGACCGTTGGATCCCATTACAGTCCATAATAAATACAGGGTTTATTTTCCTTACTATGTGGAACATTTTAGGTTCTTTCCATCATCTATGGTAGATATATTCTAGTTGGTACCCCCTTTAAATAACTAGTATTTTCTAGTCTATAATTTTCAATAAACATAACAAGCATATTAAAGATGATTTTTCATCCTTGATGTTACACTACTATTTTTAACCCTTTTCAATGTTTGAATGTTACATTCCATTCCGGAATCATTTGATGTTCCACCCCACATTACTCAGAACCATAAGTCCTAAGGCATGTGCATTCCATATAAAGATAAACTATCCTAGGGTGATATAACCCTTCATGGATATCCCATTCATCCATACCTCAATACATAATATATATATATTTGAGACTTCACAAATCGTTCAAGGACATCAAAACAGAGTAGGGAAATTATTAACATGATCATGCAAGTATGTACTATGGGATTTTACATAAGGGATTTTTACCAAAAAACTAGAGGTATCTTCACTTTTCATGTAGTGGAATCTAATCCCTATGATCCCCAATAACAACATGGTATAACTCAACTCCTTAGAATGTTTTTTTCTTCCTTAGTATATCATCCTTATTCCATATTCAACAATTCAATCAATGGGGTTTGGAATTAAACTACCCAGACTCTAAAAATAATTGTGGATCTAGCTTCCCGAATATTTTTTTATCCACCAATAAATTATCCCAATTCATTCATTTCAATTAGAAAAGAGTATAGGAACACTTTTTTCCCATAATAGAGACAAATAAGGGTGTCAAGCTACCAATTAGAGGAATATCCTCCTTATAGGAAATAAACATCAAGCCTCATGATCCGTGGAAACTCAATAAATGAACCTAGATCTATTTGGTTTTTTAGACCATCCATGACTTGTATACCCCATTATATATTCACCAAATCATTCCCTAAAATAAATATATTAATCTCCAGAGAATTTTAAATTACATAACACATGAAGTTAAAATTCACGGAATTCATCCTTGTCGCATCATGTAAAAAGGTACAATATATATCCATAATACATTATATTAATTTTATTGGAATCTATCCTTATATCATGACATTAAACTAACTGAATAATTTTAAATCAGTAATTATGAATTGACAGAAGTATAATATTAGAGATTGACTATTATAAAATAAAATAAAAATATGTACTCCATTGCAAGACATTAATAGACCAATTGATAGAGACAAAATTATCCCCATATTAAAAACATGGAAAGGTAATCCTTGGTAAAATTCATTCCACTTCTCATTGGACATGCACATTGATTTATCCTTTTAATAAAGACCACTCATAAAAAAGAAATGATGAGAAAATTATCTATAAAAAACTTATAATACAATCGACATAAAAATATCAGAGTCTAATCCCACTAATATTTCTCTTATATGATTATTAGACATATGTTATTTAATTACACGTTTAAACATATAAATCTTGTAGGAATATTTAATTTTCCCTTTTAAATATAATCCTACTTATTCTAATATAATTGAATTCAATAAATGGAAGATAAAAATTGCTCTGGGGGATATATTTTACCAGAATTATTTTTCTCAATCAGGAAATCTAAAGATGGTTGGAGTAGGTAAACTAATGAGGTGTCTCATGTCAGTGGAAATTTATGACCGTTTTTCAAGAAAAATATCTATTTTTATTTTTAGATTCATGTCTTGTAATAGATTTATATTTGATATTATAAAATAGATGGTTATTGTTATTGACCTATGAATCATTAGATCAATGAATTTTCATGCACATCATGAGTAGAGGAATGATGGAAAATGAAATGTAATGATCAGATGATTTATTTAGTTAGAAGGGAAACAAAAAAGAGGAATATATACTATTCATTGGCTCTTTATGTATTAAATCAAAAAATACTTGATTATAGTTTAATAATATTTTATTGACTAAATTTTCTAAAATCGTTGATATTCTATTGATAACATTTGATTGATAACTGATGTACCATCCAACTCACTTCTTCTCATGCTACCTAGGGATAAAGAGTCATCATGAATGATGCAACCACTTATGTACAGTCTATGAAAGCTCGAATAATGATAAAGATTCTAATATATATTACATTATCTGTGGTATGATCTATTAATATTTTTATATCTATGTAGTCAAGTTCTCTTTTAGGGTGGGTGACTGAGTGATTATTTGATATCTTTGTTCGATATTAACTGAATCTTCCCCCACTGATAGTGTCATTGAACCTTTTTCATTAACACTACGGAAATATACATCATGGGGTAACCAATTGATGGTGGATCAGGAAAAAATTTTCATTTGATCTAAAATAATAGTTGTTTTACCAAGACACCCGCCCCAAATATGGAATGTAATGGAGAAGAAATTTTACTTGGTTACAAAATGTTTATAGAAGAGTATTAGTGTTTCTGTTGTGACTCTAATACTATATTATCATGAACCATGATTATTTCACTACATGTATTGTAGTAGGTATTTCAAAATGTGGAATGGTTGGTTGAGAAGATGAAGAAGTGTGAGAGGAGGATTCTTGAGCTCCTATCTCAATTTATACACCATCTATCAGTCATAATGAATGATATTATTCCTCAAAAAATTATGTCCCACTAATGGTAGTTTCATCACTATGATTGGAACATTTCCTTGAAGTATCACCTGAGTACTGAATAAAATCCATTATTTCAACAGTTATGGGTTGAGTGATGTATATGAGTTATCCACCTTGAATACAAATTTGGTCATGAAATCACATGGGTATGATTCCACTTATTCCTAGTAATAATTATATGGTATAAAGATCCAGGGTCCATTATTTGTATGAATAATATAATATTTTGATTCATCAGGGGGAAATACATTCCAAAATATGAATATAATCCCATGATATCAATCTCTATTTATTCCTGCTGAAGGTATAGGACAAATACACTGGATACAACTGAATTATTTAGATATTAAAAAGTGTTATATAAATTTAAAATAATCCCTTATTATATATGTCTAGTTATAACCCTATCTCAGAGAGAGATATTGTAACATTGTTCATAAAGAGATCCAATACAATTATAAAAACATTTCCCAGTAAGTTAATTATAAAGAATTATGTTAAAATTATATGGTTGGAATGATATGTCAATGAAAATATCAGGGCCTAGTTTTATCACCTCATTAGTGGTATTATTAAAAATCCTAGGTTGAATTGAATCATTATGGATCTAAGTAGTGTTATGGTATTGATAATAGGAGTAATTCTCTCATATCTACCTAAATATGAATTGGAATGTACCTCCAAGAATTTAATATATATTTCCATTTTTTATATGGACATGGTGTTTGTTTAGGTGAGAATGAGTTTATAAGGATAGGTTAATAATCCTTCCTCTATTAATTGAATATCTATCCCCAATCTGAAATCATGGATTCCAAAGTGTGTGTCTCCTCTTAGGAAAATCAATCCATTTAAACACATGGATAAAATCTACTAGATCTAAAGAATCATGGACACATATGGTCTCAACAATTATCCCCATGTGGTCAAATCTATATCTTCAATGAATTTCTAATATAATCCCACACTATTAAATACATGTCCGGAATGGAATCGTTGAGGAAATATTGAAATTTTCCAAGTTCTACTATGGTTGAGAAATATTTTGATCCCTCCATTAAAAAAACTATAACATATTTAAATCTTTCATTTAATTATACTTTATAATGGTTTGAATATCCCTTTCCATGGTGGGTGCTTTAATATGTTCATTCAAAACATATATGGATGGAAGAAACATGTCGTACATCTCTCTAAGGAGATATATCCTTCCAAACAGATAAATTTCCAAGAGGGTTATCCCTAACTAAATATGTGACTGATGAACAAATTAGTTATAGGGTGACAATAAATGATAAGGTATTTAAGAAGCTCTTATTGAAAATATTCAATGAAATGGGAATATATTCTCTAACATAAAAATTAATAGTATGGAGTTGGACATATAATTTTGAGTAGCTATGTTTAACAAAGAACTCCCATGCCAATTTAACATAAAATTTACCACTAGGTCATAAGTCCCAGATAGAGATCCTACAACTTATCATATTATTCAATAAAGATATTATAATTCTCTAATAAATTAGAGAAATATTCATGTTGGAAAAATATCAACCTTCTGTAACTTGAGTGGAGTTCACCAACATATAGAAAACCCCATGGGACTGTACCATGACCCATTTAATTAATTTGGAAATCATCGATTGAATATAATCATTTGACTATGACGTCTAGGAATACAGAATATTGTAAATAGGGTGAGGGAATTATATCATCCTTCACTATATCAAATATATACTAAGTAATATTGTGTGACAAGGAGTGGATATAAATTTCAGAAAAGAGAATCCAATTCATAGTTATATTTATAGAAAGAACGGGATATCAATGGACATCATTTTGATTCTCTATATTTCTAGCCATCTATACATTTGTTTCTAATGATGATTCAGATATGGAAATCATCATGATGAAAAAAATATGAATATAACATATGAGTGAAAATAATATCTAATGAGGTACAATACAATGAAAAAATCATGTGAATCAAATGAACTATGATGTTATTCATGATTTCATGTACTGATACATTCTCAAAAACTGCATGACCAATGGAGACCTCAGAAATCACATAACCTACTATATATCTCTTGACTACATGGTATATAATAAGACATTATATTTCATGACCTTGAGATTATCATGTAAACCTCTTGATGATAATGTTTTCACTTGACAGATCCACTATATTATCTTAGTATTATAAGTTATCTAAACATTAATGTAAATGGGACATGGAGCATTAATAATACCAAGAGATAGTTTCTGATTAGTATGAAAATGTGATGGGAAGAATTATTCATGTTTCATGAACACATGAAAAAATCTCATGAAACTATTTCTAAGGTGTAGTTTTTTGAAGCATTATACAGATTCATTCTTGTAGAGGTGTCACAGAAATATATATCATTATGAGGTGTTGTGAATGAGTTCTGAGTTATTAGAAATCATGAGATATCAAGAATTTGGGGTCACCTAGGTAATTAGATGCCCCTCTCTCCCTTATTTATAGGGATCTACATGGAATACCCAAGGTTATCTAGATTACCAAACATTACATGTAAAATTTATCATCGGAATCCCCAAGGACATGTGACAACATTTACATTCATCAAAATTGAATCCTTATCCATCAAGATGTTTCTCTCAGGGATGTATATTGTTTTCTCCCACTATATGAGTATCCAAAAATTGAGAATGGAAAAATATCTAAATTATTGGTTTCATTTAATATATTAAAAAAATATTATTATGATGTGTTGGCATTATAATCACGTGGATCATATATTCTCTAGAAGGACACATGATCATGTGTCCCTGAAAGGTCATATGGATAGATATTGAAATGTTTATGATCATATTATGATCATGTAAAGACTATGTAGAAATCCCTCATGTTCCTTCAATGGTTTTCATAAAATATTTTGATGATTATAAGAAGTCTTTCATACATATTTCTATCCTCATTTGACATTTCAATCCAAAATTTTAATTAAAATAACCCAAAACACATTATAAAACAAATGATGAAGATGGTGGAAGCATCCGATGATGAAGAGGTACATTTTTCTTCATGATATGTTATTACGTGATACAAAATATCCTGAAAAGAGAAAATAAAGATCTCCAAAATTTCTTGAAATAGATTCTTTTCTGTCACCATTATAAATTTATGGAAAATAAGCACGTAAATTCGATCATATGATATCCCATCATCTCAGAATATAAGTTGATGGGCTATTACTAATAAATATAACACAACATTTTGAGGTATAGAATAGACAATGTAATTTATTGTTGAAAATGGTTACACAACATTTAGATATCCATTACTGATCATGATATCCCTGATGAAAAACCATCGAGAAAATATTGAGGGTGTTTTTAAAAAAAGAAAGAAATAATGTGAAAAGGTGGTAGCCTCTCAGGTTTGGAAGATGAGAAAATCCTCATGAAAAACTCATTATGATCCCTAGATGATCACCATTGATTATGAAATTTCTATTTTACATTCCATATTGGTCTTTTCATGTCGCATAAAAATTATATAATGATATCGGGAGAGTCCGCTGACATGTGATACTGATCTTGTGAATGTCCTCTTACGAGCCTACATTGTCTCACAAAATACCTCAAACTAGTCTTCTTCAATCACATGAGATCCTTTACATTAATTTACTCATATCATGGAGGATATGATATATTTAAACTTAATTTTTAATAAAAAAATTTATATATAAACATGTTTATGAGAAATACCAATGAATAGAAAGGTTCTAAAAAACATAGAAATGGAAAATAGTTCTTATGGCCATGTCATCAACAGATGTCATAAATGACATACACCAGGATCTAGTGAAGTGAATGATCAAAACATATCTCCTCCAAATCCATATTATATTTTTGAGATATGTGATACATAGTGAGGAATATAAAAAGGTAATATAAGCCTATAAATTCACCCCCTTGTAAAAAAAATCACACATGATGGAGGTTACTACACAAGAGCGTAGGAGAGGTATTATTAGAGTGGAATTTCATATGATCGTAGATTTCTTCCACTAGGATAAATCCCTGTAATGACTTAAGGGATCATGTAACATGAATATTTGTTTCATGTGATCTCTCTAAATAACATGCAATGGAAATATGAAGGGATAGCTAGATCAGGTGATGATGTTTCTACGTACCAACTAGGTCATACGAAACCCATATAAGATAATGCTTTATAAAACCTAGAATGAAAAATTTATTAAAGAATTAAATGAAATAAAATAATATGGAATAATTATGTGAATATGGATCTATGAATCTTTATCTATTTCAAATGACCTAACATGAACTTTTGAGAACACCATGATGTGCCCCCCATATCATCGACACCCATAGGGCATGCCACCCAGATCAAGAAATGTCCTTTGGACATGTCAACCCTATCATACAATATCCTTAACACTTTTCCACTAGGTATTTAGATTTTTGTAGGCCATTCCATCCAATAAAATATAATCCATTTAGACATGTCAAACAAGTCATGATGTTGTATCTGGGCTAGTCACCCAATCCAACAGAGTCATTTTAACATATTTCCCAGGTTCTGTGATTCTTATGGATGTTATATCTAGGTCATGTGACAGCCTACGAACAAGAAATCTCATCCATGGGATATACTTTGAAATTTAAGCCTTATAATGACCCATTCTATTCATACGTGGATATAAAATCAGCTTATATGAATCTTCATAATATAATATTGAGACATTCCTATGAACTGTAATATATAAATTCCTTTGTAAAATTTGAATGTAAACGTCTAATATATTGAATAATCATCAAAATATCCTATAAATATCTTCCCCCATAGTACTCCTCTATAAAATCATTATTCATAACATTGGTAAAGGAAACAAAATAAAGGATGAGATCATATTCTCAATATGAGTAAACAAGGGAGATATGTTAGAATAACCTTAACATAAAGGTATAAGCACATAATTATAAAATTTTAATATTATTTCCTGCATATTAATGATCATATAGATGAGTCATGGAATGTGGATTATTATTTCATAGGGAATGAATCATAATGGATTAAAAATCACAATCCATTAATCCGTGACAGAGAAATAAGAAATGGAATTCATGTGAACACATAAACATGTGATATAAATCCCTATATGTCATGGATCATTACAAGAACAATAATGGTTAATTCATGGGGACTACAGAGACTATGACGTACACACCTCCATCCCATGTCACAGTCCATTCCATGTAAAAGATCATGCTTCATCAACTTTCCATAGTGGATCAATTTTTCCCATCTTCCCATTAAAGATCAGGTTTCTATATCTTCCCTTAGTGGATCCATATTCCCCATGTTCCCCTACGTGAGAAAACATATCGGCATGTTTCTCGTTATTATCTCATAAGATATAAATCTTTACCCAACAAAGTGGAAGGTGACACAGGTTCCACCAATCTTATAATGTAAACCATACATATGTTTACAAAAATAACATAATTTATTTCTCATATCATAAACATATGAATTATATGGGTTTCATAAACATCATTGAATAACAACACAACATATGAAATGAAATGAATCTCATAAATATCATTCCATACTAATCATGAACCATTCACATAAAGAATAATATTTTATCTATAGAATATATCCATATTAGAACATAAGTAAAATAAAATAATGTTTTCTTATATAGAAAATTATTTTTAAATGTCACTTGAAAATAATTCTTCAGGAATATATCCTTTCCTCTTTTAGAAAATTTTCTATTCTAAACAAGCCAAACAATATTTAATGAAAAAAAATTATTAAATGTAAACTTTTACTCATTTATTTAATGCTTCATGGAATTATCTAATCATGAAATTGAAAATATTATTTCATTTCATATTTTTTAAAATATGATTCTTTCCAAAAAAAAAGATAATGTTATGTTAAAATGATTACCTATTCTTCAAAATTAATCATTTATATCTATTTTAAAGGACTCTAATGTTTGTCCGTTTGGAATAAAATCACCTTTATAATGTGTATATATAATAATAAAATATAATTTTTCAGATTTTTGGTTTAGATATAATTATAGATGAGGTGAAATGAGATTATCGATGAGGTTTCCTTTTTTAAGCAATATTGATTGAGAAATTTTGGAATATCTAAAAAAATATATTTATAACAAAATACATATCAATACAAATACCTCCAAATGGAATGTAGTTTGAATATAATGTGGTATATAGTGTAATTATATCAACTAATTGATTTTTGAAATTTTTTGTTTTATTTTTAAACCTTATCATTTTTATTATACAGTAGTTAACCTATTTTAGTTTTAAATATTGTAACCACATTTTTATTATTAAAATATTCATATTTTTATATAGAAGATTCCAATAAAACCTTAAATTGTTAATTTACAATATTATATACTATAATTTATCCCGTTAATCAATATATATGATTTTAATAATAATGAACTAAGATAATAAAGTTATTATTTTAAGAAAATATTATTTTCGTAAAATATTATGACTGTAAATTTTTTAGAGTATTATTATATTTAACTTATAAAAATAAATATTATAAAATAACATAGAAAAAAAATACTTTCGTATAACCCTAATAGGTCATATTATCCTATAAAATTAGTGTAAACCCTTATTTTATTCTTATTATATTTATTTTAGTTTTTATAATATAAATAATTTGATTATTTAGTAATTGAATAATTACTGCATCATTATTGTGTAATTGTTTTTGACAATTTTTTATTCAATAAATTTGATAAAGAAATTTCCAATATTTATATAAATTTTCTGTATTTCATAATAGTATTTATATTCTATAATATATTATATTTAACTCCATTTTAAAAATAATAAACTAATTCTGTGTATGTGTGTGTCATTTTCTCACTCCCATTGATATTTATAAATCTTAGACATATCAGAGAATTGTTTCCATTAAAATATTCAATTTCTATAATTATGTCTTAAGGGTCACATTTTTTACATAATATAATATTTGGGTACGTGTTTTGGTAGTTTTATTATATTTATATTATTATTTTTACCCTTAATTGTTCTAATTTACCTTTAGACAAAGTAATAAAAAATTACTAAAGTTATTATTCCTATTTACAATAATAAAATGTAACTATTCAATATATATTTACTATACTAATCCAAATAATGAATCAATTTTTCAAATTTCAGATAAATAGTAGTGGATGAAATTAATTTAAACTCAATATCAAAGACGAGGTGAGAAAAAATGTTTTTAAAGTGAAAACATTTAAAAGATTGAAATTTTTCTATATACCTATTAAATGTGAATTGATTCAAACTACATACATTATATTAGCTAATAAAAATTTATTTAATTATATCTGAAATATATTAATGATATAATTTAATTTTATAAATTATTTCAATGAATAAACAATTAAAAATTAAAAATTCATATTTTTCATTATTCTTTAAAACATGAAACATACCAGAAAAATAAAAAATAATTATTCAACGTAAAATGTGATATTAAAATTTTAAAAAAATCTATTTTTTCATGTGAAAATTATAAAATGTTAATGAATTAGATTTAATGTGATGTTTACACTAAAAATATACAGAACATCCTTTTTATTAAATTACATCTATTGTTCAGAATGTTTTATTTCTTCTTATATCATGTCTAGAAAACACATAAGATATATTTTCAAAATTAAATAAAATATTATATATATATATATCTATATATAATTCATTAATTTAATCCAAAATGTGTTATTTGTTTAGTTTTTTGTAAAAACACAGTTGTGTACTTTTTTTGTACAGAAAAACATTTCTTTTAATTTCAAAATGAATTTCTTTATATAGATCATACATTCATAATTCAGTTATTCATCTTCATTCACACCATTAAAATTACTATACTATAATTTTCATATTTAAATAATTAAAATAACAATATTTTCATTCACAGACACACCTTTTTATGTGTAACACAAGATAAGTCATTGTTGAGTTTAATAGAAGAAACCAAATAAACCAAATTATTTAAAAAATTAAATTTCATTAAAATCATATGTGGTTACATTCAACCCCCCTTAAAATGAATTGCCTCCATGAAATTCAATTGGATAACAAAGATTGAATGTATGATCGAAATAATGATGTATATGCTCAAATACAATAGGTGGTGAATTGTATGTTTAAAAACATTCATTTTTATACTTATGGAACATTATGTTTAACAATGTTAAACAAGGTAAATTACCAAGACTTCTTTTAGTTCTACAATCTTGCAGGGTTCCAGAAATATGGAACTGAAAATGAATCTTTTGGAAAGTTTACAAGGTAATGATTCTACCTTAAATCATATAAAATATTACTTATTAGAGTATAAAAAAGCACAAGAAAGTGTAATAAAGTTATAAATTCTTCCTTTATCAATTTATAGTGGAAATAAACATGAAACAAAACATGTAACATGTATGAAATCATTCAACACAATGAGAAGGGTATACAACAACCTTAGATAAAGCTCCCTTGATTTATACTTTCAAAAAAGTCTATCTTACCCACACCTGGGTATGCCCTCGATATGAATATGAGAATTATTCTTGATATCCCCACAAGCCCATAGACTATAATATATTTATAACCTCTATCTTCCTATCCTTGGAAGACCTCAAACATTAAGGTAGTCATCACCTCTGGCTTCCTATCCCAATAAGTCCTTGATTGTACACAGCAACAATCAGTGTTGCAGGATGAAATCTGAACAAGATGTTCAGTATGCACAATATATGAGAGTCTCTCTCTCTCAATAAATTACTCAAGATGCATGAAATCTCTATAGTGATCAGTAGAGTTTGGGCTCGTTCAAATGATCTCTCGTTTATAGGCAATTCTCTAATGGTTGACTCACATGTCTGATGGTCATATTTTTCCTTGAATCTCAGAGGGACCTATACACATGTCACTCAATCAATGATTAGTTAGAAACAAATTGTACAACATCATTTCATTACTACAACACGTGTAAGAAAAATAATTTTTATTAACCAAATATTTTTTTCAATGTCTAAGGAAGTATTAGGTTCGGAGTCTAACCAAATAATCATTTGAAGACTATGATTCATGGATATTCAGATTCCATTTTTCAAGGAATTCAGAACCTCAATTCTATAGATTTCGGAGTCTGAATTACAATGGATTCAGAATCTAAATTCTGAATAATTTGGTGTTTTAATTCTATAGAATTTGGAGTCTAAAATCTATGGAATTCAGAGTCTGAATTCTATGGAATTTGGATTCTGAATTATCGGGAATTCTGAGTCTGTATTTTAAGGAATTCAAATCTAAATTCTAAGGAATTTTGAGTATGAATTATATGAAATTCGGAGATTGAATACTATGGAATTAAATGTCTGAATTTTAAGGAATTTGGAGTTAGAATTCTAAGGAATTTGGAACCTGAATTTTAGATAATTCATAGTCTGAATTTCAAAGAATTTAGAGTCTGAATTTTAATGAATTCAGAGTCTGAATTTCATAGAATTCAGAGATAGAATTTTAGAGAATTGGTAGTATGAAGTTCAGAGAATCTGTTGTCTGTATATCAGAGATTTAAGAGTCAGAATTTTAGATAATTAAGAGTAAGAATTTCATAGAATTTAGAGGCTTAATTTCAAAGAATTTGGAGTATGAATTTTGAGAGAATTCGGAGTCTGAATTGCAGAGAATTCCGAGTTTGTATTTTAGAGAATCTAGAGTCTGAATTTCATTGAATTCGGATCTAGAAAACTGAATACTCTATAACCATGAATGTATTGGATTTCTTGGTTTTATATGTGAAACAAAATTTTATACTTAGGAATAAAATAGGTTAGATTTATAGAGACTATAAAATGAAAATTGATAATATAGGTAAGGATAAAAAATTTCATAGAGAATGGAAATTTTTCTTTATGAGGATAATTCTTATGGATAATATAATTAGCCTTAAAATAATGTTTTTGTGAATTTCACAAAATAGAGGAATGGAAAAGTCATAAAGAAACAATAATGAATAAAAAATTTCCCCCTTTTTGGAAGGCACAAACATCATTACCAAAAAGAATATCCAGACATAGAATTTTACATTATGAAGATACAATAAAAACTTATCTCCCTTTACATATAGAACATGTTGAATACAAATAACTCCCCCTTAGTTTTTGAAATCTCTAGGATCATATTCTTCACATCCTTAAAGAGATTTTTATTTTTATGGAATAAGTAAATTTTCATTGATAAAACACCCTCATAGATAGATTTCCACTTATATAGGGAAATATTTTCATTAATTATTATTATTTTTATCATTCCATCCTCCCACATTGAGATTTTAAAAAAGGAATAGAGGTAATAGAAAAAATGGTTCCTAAAATATTAGTAATATACAACAAAACACATGAATAACAACCATAAAATTATTACAATTGAAATAATTTGTATACAGAAGATAATACAACAAAAGATCAGATTGGGGAAAATTTATCCTTCTTTATCCTTCAAAATTTTCTTCTTCATGGTGGTTTTTAGCTTTTTATGTTCCTTGTAATCCACATCAAAACTCATGAATAGCTAATCCTGATCTTTATTTTTCTTCTCCATGGATTTCATTTTTTCTTCTATAGCCTTAAAAAATTATGATTGAGACTTCAAATGATCTTCTTGTTTTCTCACCTTTTCTTCAAACTCAATTCTAAGATATCTTTGCCTTATACAATTTAAAGCAACTGAATTAAGCTTACCATTTAGATCTTTGACTTCCAGCTTCTTGGTTGTTTTTTCATGGCTTAGATTTTCCTTAATACTTTTAGTATGATCATTTAACATTCCATATTCGGTGTAAAAATCATCCTTTACACATTCTTGAAAATCATGAAGGATTATAATCTCTTAGATTGTTTTCCATGATCACTTCTGTGCATGATATTTTGTGAGCTTCATAGACAATAAAAAAAGATTTGAAATCTTCCTCAATGCTGAAAAAATATCCGTAAGAAAGGTAACTGAATTTGATTTCTAATTAAACGAGTGCTGAAGAATCTCGCATGTCAAATCAATAATCATAATTTTGGGAATGGTATCAATCAGATTCTTCAGAGATTGTACTAAAATGTCGTGTCCAAGAGAGGAAAATTCTGAATCATATATTTTTGTTTAGTAAGGATTTTTTCTATCTCTTATTATTTTCTCTTATATTCACCACAAACATCTTTTATTATCATTACTTATTTCCTAGGTGTATCAATTTTCACTTTTTTCCCTTGTCATCTTTCAGAATGTTGTCTTCTACTTCTGAAGATTCAAGTTCACTATCTGATAGTTGAACAATCTTGTCTTCCTCAACTTTTTCATTTTCATCATCCACCACTAGATCCTCCTACTGAACAATTTAATGGTTGCCACTTTCTTCATCAAATTTTTTATTCACATATTCCTGCTCTTCATCCTTTTTTCCTTTGGAAGAAATTTGGTTGATTCAGTTTGAGTTGTTTGGATTGATAACTTTTCATAAAGACTCTCCTCCTCATTATATTTTTCCACCGGTCTTATCATGTCATCTAGGTCATTACTTCCTTCTTCTTCTTCTTCTTTCACTTCTTATTCATGAAATATTTTTTCTTCTTCTTTGTGTTCCAGAAATACTATCTTATTTCTCGGAGTCTCTGTGAGTTATTCTTGAAAAAAATGATTCGGGTACCTGAACTTTTTCAGAATATTTTTCCACAGAGTTGAGAAATGATTTTACAATCTCAGCTTCAGACATTTTCATCTTTTGCTTCATTTCTTTTTCATGCTTCTCAATATCCTCATTAGCCTTCAACATTAAATATTTTTCTTCATTAGGGTCTTATCCAAAACAAGGCTCCCCTTCCTTCTAATTCTTTCTGTCTTCTCTCTACTTGGCAACCTCTTCATCTGGATAAGTCTTATGTTTCTTTGGCTTAGGTTGTGCTGATTGAGTATCCATAACAACATGATATTTTTTTCTTTCTAGTTCCTTCACCTTCCTTTTCTTACCTCCCATCTTGGATGTATCAACCACTTCCATTTTTTTTATACGGCTTCAATTTTTAATTCAAAAAAATCATAGAATTATCTATATTTACTAGAAAAACCAACCTTCATTTTTCTAAGGGTATCATCACAAAACAACATAACCTTGAAATACGTTTTCATAGAGCTATAGGGGATTTTGAACAACTGTAGAAAAAGAACTATATTATTTGAGAGAATAATTGGATGCATGATTATTTACAATTTGAGTGTTCCATTTTTGATATTCATGATTGTATGTAAGACAAACTTCGCCAGATTAATATTTCTGAGATTCACTAGAAAATCCAAAGTATAAATATCACTCTTCTTCAGGGTATTATTATCACCTTTTCTAAGAGTGAGGAATCCCTGGACCCATAACTCTGACATCCGAATTTTTTTAGAAAGATGATTAATCTTTTGAGTAATCACCGCAAATAGACCAAGGAATTTTATTGATTTCTCCAAACATAAATTTTTTGAAAAATATCATATCTTGTGAGTGTAGAACTTAGATTCTCCCATATAAGGAATGCCATTATAGAGACCCGGCCTTTTCTTAAATTAGTATTACATAATTTCAAATATAAACAAAATAATATTATTCCACATAGAGGATCCAAAGGTTTAGTGTCTTGGGAAAACTAGGACAATACATAAAAAATACATCATCAACCATAAATGTTTATTTAATTTATTCTTCTCTAACTTCTAAGTGGAACTTTTCCTCTCCTTAGTACATGTAGCCACCTGAGGATATACATCAAAATGGGTGATCTAGAATCCCAGTAATAGGATAGATAAAAACAATATATCATGGGGTGATCATAATCATAACATAGGCAAAAGATCATGAACATTAGAGGAGCATAAATAAAATACTTGAAATGTGGCAATGCATAAAAGTGCAACATCATGTCTTAGTGGTTAACTACCACACATACTTGTGAACCAAACTAGTATATTTTTCACACATTATTTCACATTTACTCATGAGATTCATCACTTTACTCAATTCATTGGAGCGCTGTATAATTCCGGGCGCACCCGTCACTTTGAAACATTCTTATTGCGCTATATAATTCTGGGTGCACCCATCACATCATAACATTATCATTATCATGATTTCCATATAGAATACATATAAAAAATGAACATAACTAACCCATAGAAAGGAGTGGGTTTCATCTCATAATAATACATTCATAATCTTGGGGTTCCCAAAAGACAGAGGGAATAACATACATGTTACAAGAACCGTCCACTTTGAGTGAGAAGTAAACGGGGTGTTCTTAAAAGAAGAGTTCTTCTGGAAAAACATTTGTTAGACATAAAAACCATTTTAAAACATGTATATCCCAAAAAAATAAATTCATGATGAACAAATTATCATTGAGGAGTAATCAAATCAAAAATGGAGTGAAATAGGGATAACCCGAAGGAAGAAAATTGGGTTTGAGAATTTCTCCTTACCTTGTACCCGAATGCATACTTCTCTTTAATGTCCTGTATAATGACATTATATTCATTAATTAGAAATCAAAAACCATGTGTACATTAATAGTGTTCACTCTGGTTTCATTATTTCATACTATTCTCCTATGTATGACTTATAGTGTTTAAAAACATTGTTCGGGGATGTTCGTTTTTATGGGTTTTCATGGGTGGTTCACTTGTATTCTTAAATTGAAGTTTGGGTAGAACATGAGTGAAAATCCATAAATTATATTACATGTTATTAATGATATTACAGGAGTTTTAATGATATTTTAATGAATTATATTAGATCCATGTGTATGAATCATTAGATAAGAATCAAGTGATGATTATTTGGGTTAATTTGAGCAGTTTTTGGATCACAACGAACTTGTTTTAAATTTTCACTTAGTAATAGGGCCATAGGTTTTTTACAGAACATCAAATAGAAAATAATACATATAAAATATTATGGTTCAACCATAAAAATGGTTTCATGACCAGATATGAAGGTAGAAATGGAAGAAGAGAGCATGTCGTTTTTGAAGGTGATAAATTAACATCTCAGGAACGACGTTCTCTTTAATAAAATAAAAGGAAGAGGGAAAGGGTGTGGGATGATATTATATCCCATTAGAATCATAAAATTACATTATATTCATAATAATGGAGTTACAAAACAATTTTTATTAATATATGTTGGGAGAGATCAAGAAAAGAACTTGAACTTGGAAGGAAATTATAGGAGAAGAGGGAGGGAAATTACCTCTTAAATCCTTCTCTTGAGAACCACCTTAAGGGCCTAAGCTTGGTCTGTTGATGAGACTAGAAGCTCTTAGACGTGGGGTAGGGGCTAGGGGAGTTGATTGGGCCGATCATAGACAGTGCTTGAAGCTTGAGAGGTGTGGTTTAGCAAGAGGTGGGGGAGGGTTTATTTATACATGATGAGGGAGGTGTTTTTGGTATAAAATATTAAATAAAAATATATATCAAAAGTTTGACTTGTAATAGTAGTTTTTTGACATCCTAAATCATATATTAATATAATAAAATTAGTTTTGGGCTTTAATTCATCTTTATAATCCGAATTCATTAATTTATTAAAAGGAATGTGAAAGATAGAGAAAAATACACTTTAAGTAATCACCTTTTGACTTTAGACTTTGGAAAGGTCTTTTTACGTTTGAAAAATGGATTTATTGTCTTTTAATGAACCATTAATGAGATTTAATATAATTTGGCCGAATCTAAATTTCTATAATGTTTATGTCATCCTTACATCATTAATGATGCAAATTAGTATACATTGATTATACGAAAAACTGTATTTTTTTTCTATTCATCCGAAAATTGAAGTATTTCAGAATAAACCCAAAATTTTACACCAACCATTTTTCGATGTGTAGAATCAAAAAATGATATCCATTTTTCAAAAGTAATTTTCTAAATATTATTAATTTTATATTTAATTAAAATCATAATTTACTTAAAATACTGTTTTTAAAAGTTAAAAAGATTTTATAGTGCATTCAAAAATTATGTAGGGTCATATAAATTTATATAAAAAAAATACATTGATTAAATAATTTATGAATACATTTTAGGGAATAAGTATTATTTTTAATTAATTAATTAATTGTAAATAATTATTTAAGACTTACAAAATACCAAAACGTTTACTAACGTCAAATTGTCACTTTTTAAGATGTCTAAATTTTATTTTATTATTCATAGGTAATGTTACTCGTATGTTGGATGATTTACTATTCATAAGGGTCATATAACTATTCATAAGGGTATCTTACTATTCATAAGGGTACATTACTATTCCCCAAAAATTATTTTTCTTTCATTAGACTCCAAAAATCATCTTGAACAAAACCGTGTATGTCTAATTTTCAAAATTCCTAACATAGAAGTGACTAACTTATATTTAATGGTCACTTATCACTTAATAGTTCGATATGTTGTGATTTAAAGTTAATTTATGACATATATTTAAGAAGGGAATTTCCATTGAAAATCTTTGGGTCATTACATTCTTCCTCCCTTAAGAAATTTCACCCCTGAAATTTCACTTTAGACAAACAGGTGAGTGTACTTATCCTTCATTGTCTCTTCTGGTTCCTAAGTTTCTTCCACAAACTTATTGTTCCTCCACAACACTTTGACAAGGTGGTTTGTATTGTTGCATATAACCTTATCACTTCGGTCCAGAATCTTTACTTCGTGCTCCTCATAGGAAAGACCATTTTCCAGTTGCACTACCTCTGAGTTTAGTACATGTGAGGGGTCTGGTATATACTTCCTCAGTAGTGATACATGAAACACATCATGAACCTGAGCCATATTCAGTGGAAGTGCTAGACGATAGGCCATGACTCCTATGCGGTCATGGATCTCAAAGGGGAAAATATACCTTGGGCTTAGCTTCCCTTTCTTCCCGAATCGCATGACTCTCTTCCATGGAGATATTCTAAGGAAGACTTTATCTCCAATGTCAAACTCCAAGGCCCTTCGATGGTTGTCAACATAACTCTTTTTCCAACTGTGAGTATCTTTGATGTGTTTCTGGATGACTTGAACCTTCTCGGTCATCTCTTGAACAAGATTGGGCCCAATTAGCTTTCTTTCTCCAACTTCATCCCAACAGGTTGGAGTTCTACATCGCTTCCCATAAAGAGCTTCATACGGAGCCATCTGAATAATCGAGAGGAAGCTATTGTTCTATGAGAACTCTAGCAATGGGAGATGCTGATCCCATCCACCTTTGAATTCTAGAGAGCTTGCTCTTAGTATATCTTCAACAGTCTGAATAGTCCTTTCAGACTGGCTATAAGTTTGGGGGTGATAGGTCGTGCTGAAATTTAATTCAGTACTCAAAACATGTTGAAGGATCCTCCAGAATTTAGATGTGAACCTTGGATCACGGTTAGAGACAATGGATAGTGGAACACCATGCAGTCTCACCACTTCCTTCAAATATATCATTGCATGTTGATCAAGTGAGAGATCTTCCCAAATAGTGATAAAATTGGCAGTCTTGGTGAGTCGGTCAACCACAACCCATATCGCATTATTTCCCTTTGACGTCTTTGGGAGACCTGTGACAAAGTCCATAGTAACATTTTATCATTTCCACATGGGTATAGGCAATGGATGCATCATACCTTTGAACTTTTCTTGCTTAGCTTTAACTTTATGACATACCAATCACCTTGATATATATTCCGCAATCTCCTTCTCTATGTTATCCCATGAGAAGTCTTCTAGGAGATCACCATACATATTGGTACTCCCAAGATGGATAGAGAAATTTGATCTATGTGCATTATCCAATATCTCCTTCTTAATCCCGGGTGATGAAGGCACACAAAGCTGTGTTCCAAATCTAATCACACCATCATCGTCGATATGGAACTCTTGCAGCTTCCCTTCCTTTACTGCATTCACCCTCTTTTGAATCTCCACATCATCCCTTTGTGCTTCCTTAATATTCTCTTAGATGGATGGTTGTGCAATCATTTGGGATAGGTAGGATGTATCCCCTAGCCTTATGATTTCCAAATCCATTCTTTCCATCACCAAGAAGATAGGGTCCTTCTCAATCCGCAACATGAATAGAGTAGCAGGTTCTTTTCTGCTTAGAGCATCAGCTACCTTGTTTGCCTTTCTATAATGATAGTGAATAGAGCAATCGTAGTCCTTGATTAGCTCTAACCATCTCATTTGATGCATGTTGATCTCCTTTTGTGTGAATATATACTTTATACTCTTGTGGTCGGTGTATATGTCACACTTCTCACCATAAAGGTAGTGCTGCTAGATTTTCATGGAAAAAATCACGGTTGTTAACTCCAGATCATGCGTTGGGTAGTTCTGCTCATGGATCTTTTACTATTGTGAGGCATAGGCTATCACATTCTCATTTGGAATGAGTACACAACCCAAGACTTTCTTTGAAGCATCAATGTATATCAAAAAACTTTCTCCACTTTTTGGTAGTGTGAGTACAGGTGCGGTGATCAGCCTTCTCTTTAGCTCCATGAAGCTTCCCTCACATTCTTCCGTCCAGACATACATTACCCATTTCCTTATTAACTTAGTTAGGGATCTTGACAATCGTGAGAAGTTTCTCAAAAAACGTCAGTAGTACCTAGCTAACCCAAGAAAACTACAGATTAATGTGACACTAGAGGGTTTGGCCCATTCCTCAATCGCCTTTGTCTTTGAAGGATCCACAGAAATTCCCTCACTTGTGATCACATGTCCCATGAACGTGACTTGAGTCATCCAAAAGTCACACTTGCTAAACTTGGCGTACAAATTCTCCTTTCTCAATTTCGCCAACACAAGTCTTAGATATTCTTCATGTTCTTCTTTGCTCTTGGAGTAGATGAGAATATCATCAATAAACACTACCAAAAATTTGTCGAGGTAATTTATAAAGACTCTATTCATCAAAACCATGAATATTGGAGGGGCATTAGTAAGGCCCAACGACATCACCAAAAACTCATAGTGCCTATACCTTGTACGGAAGGCAGTCTTCTGAATATCTTCCTTCTTCACCTTTACCTAATGATATCCAGAATGAAGATCCACCTTTGAAAAGTATTGAGCACCTCTTAACTGAGCGAACAAGTCATAAATCCTTTGTTGATAATACTTGTTCTTTATGGTGATCTTGTTGAGTTCCCGATAATCGATACACATCCTCATTGTTCCACCCTTCTTCTTCACAAAGAGCACTGGTGAACCCCAAGGTGATGCACTAGGGCGTATGAACCCTTTGTCCAGATTCTCTTTCAGCTTCTTCTTTAACTCCTCCAGTTCGATTGGAGCCATCCTATAGGGGCACTTCGAGATAGAAGTAGCTTCGGGTATGAGTTCAATTGAGAACTCTACCCCACGATCCGGGGGAATTCCAGGTAACTCTTTGGGAAATACATCATCGTATTCCCTCACGATGGGCATTTCCTCAAGGTTGGAACTTTCCTTTGACTCAACCATTTGGGTGAGGTATGCTTCTTCATAGGGAATCAACACCCACACCATTGAAAGATTTTTCAAAGTAGATTCATGATCTTCGTTGAATTTGTAGAGGATCATGGGATGGTTCGGAATATGAAAATATATTTCCTTTTCCTAACAGTTGATATGTGGTCTATATAATGAGAGCCAATCCATTCCCATTATAGCATCTAATTCCACCAAGGGAAGTATTACGAGATTTTATGGAAGAATCTTCCCACATACACCGATAGTAGAAGAGTCAAACACTTGGGTTGCAATGATTTCAACACTTGGTGTTTTTATAGATATCTCTACTTCAAGGTTTTGGGGCTTCGATTCTATAGTTCTAGAAAACTTGAAAGATATAAAGGAATGCGTAGAACCAAAATCAAATAATACTTTTTCCATTCTTGAGTGAATAGTAAGTGTACCTTATACGACTTTATTATCATGCTCCACCTCCGCAGTAGTGTTCACATAAGCCTTCCCTTGTTCATTTTTCTTTAGTGGCTGCTGATGTTGATTACCCTCAACAGCTCAAGGATTAGTTCACTAGTTTGCATAGTGCCCTAGCTCCCTACAGTTGTAGCATTGAACCATGAGTGGTTCTCTCCTTTCATCCGCTACATTTTCCTTTCTTTTCGTGTCTTTTCGACACTTTTGATCATGGTTTCCTTCTTTCCCACACTTGAAGCATTTCCCCTTCCCTTTGAGGTAGTTCCTATTGTTCAACTTCTCACATTTTTGGCATGTGGGTCGTTGATTTTTCTTCCCACCTTTATCATTGGATCCACTAGCTTGAAACTCTTTCTTTCGCTTCTTATCCCCATAGTCTTGGGACCATTCTCCAAACTCCATATCCACTTTGAGAGCACACCGAACAACTTCTTCAGAACTCCCATAGTCTCGAATTGCAAGAGCCTTTCGAAGGTGTGGTTTTAATCCACTAAAGAATCTATCAATTTTTCTATCATTGTTGATAACAAAACTTGAAGCGTACCTTGCAAGCCTTGTGAAATTCGCTTCATAGGTTGTGACAGATTATCCTTCATTTTTCTTGAGCTCTATGAATTCTATCTCCATCTTTGTGCGAAGATTTATAGTGAAATACTTGTTAAGAATCATTATCCTAAAGTCTTCCAATTCCATCTCTTCAATTGCCTCCCTTGGCTTGGTGTTCCTAATCAAGGCCCACCATTTATCAGCTTCTCCATCTAGACGATAAATGGCTAGAGTCACCTTCTCTATCTCAGAACAATGAAGCACAGAAAGGATCTTCTCCATGGAGTTGACCTACTGTTCCACAACTAGTGGATCAGAAAATCAATAAACATCGGTGGTCGTTGCCACATAAAACATTCAATAGCCAGATGCTCCCTCTTTGGTGAAGGACGACATTCCCGATTATTATGTTTATTATTCAATACTTGAGATAATTGGGTAAGCATTTCCATGAAGTTTTGAACTCCACCTCCCAAATCATTGGGGATATCGTTCGGGCAATCGTTGCATTGGACCTCGCATGAGTTATTGGACTGATTTCTCCTGGTTCCCACCATTTTCTAAAATAAAAAATGTTAGAACAAAACCCAATTAAACAAGTCATGAATAACTTATTCATTTAAACAATTTATACTGAAAACATAACATATGGGATCCCTAGGTAAATATTCTTATGTACATATTTGTACTTAGTCTCATGCTAGAGGTTTTCTCTAGGGTTTACTAATCTTAATTCCCAAATTAACTAAACCTTGCCTCTGATACCAACTATAGCATCCCTCCCTTTTATTACATTACTATTACATCATATCAAAGATAAAAAACATAATATTATTACACATAGAGGATCCAAACGTTTAGTGTCTTGGAAACACTAGGACCATACATAACAAATACATCATCAACCATAAACATTTATTTAATTTCTTCTTCTATAGATTCTAAGTGGCACATGTCCTCTCCTTAGTACATGTAGCCACCTGAGGATATACATCAAAAGGGGTGATCTAGAAGCCCAGTAAAAGGATAGATAAAAATAATATATCATGGGGTGAGCATAATCATAACATAGGCAAAAGATCATGAACATTATAGGAGAATAAATAAAAGATGTGAAATGTGGAAATGCATAAAAATGCAACATCATGTCTTAGTGGTTAACTACCACACATAATTGTGAACCAAGCTAGAATCTTGTTAACACATCATTTCACATTTACTCATTAGATTCATCACTTTACCCAATGCATTAGAGTTCTGTATAATTCTGGGCGCACCTGTCACTTTGAATCATTCTTATTGCGCTATATAATTCTGGGCGCACCCGTCACATCATAACATTATCATTATCAAGATTTCCACATAGAATACATATAAAAAAATGAACATAACTAACCCATAGAAAGTATTGGGTTTCATCTCATAATAATACATTCATAAGCTTGGGGTTCCCAAAAGACAGAGGGAATAACATACATGTTACAAGAACCGTCCACTTTGAGTGAGAAGTAAAAGGGGTGTTCTTAAAAGAAGAGTTCTTTTGGAAAAAATTTTATTGGACATAAAAACCAGTGGCAAAAATTTATATCCCAAAAAATTTAATTCATGATGAAAAAATTATCTTTGAGGAGTAAACAAATCAAAAATGTAGTGAAAGAGGGATAACCAGAAGGAAGAAAATTGGGTTTGAGAATTTCTCTTTACCTTGTACCCGAATGCTTCCTTCTCTTTAATGTCATGTATAATGAAATTATATTCATTAATTAGAAATCCAGAACCTTGTGTACATTAATATGGTTCAATCTGGTTTCATTATGTCATATTATGTTCCTATGTATCACTTATAGGGTTTAAAAACATTGTTCGGGGAGGTTCATTTTTATGGTTTTTCATGGGTGGTTCACTTGTATTCTTAAATTTAAGTTTGGGTAGAACATGATTAAAAATCCAAAAATAATATTACATATTATTAATCATATTACAAAATTTTTAATGATCTTATAATGAATTATATTAGATCCATGTGGATGAATCATTAGATAAGAATTAAGTGATGATTATTTGGGTTAATTTGAGCGGTTTTTGGATCACAACGAACATGTTTTAAATTTTCACTTAGTAATATGCCCATAGGTGTTTTACAGAACATCAAATAGAACATAATACATATAAAATATTATGGTTCAACCATAAAAATGGTTTCATGACCAGATATTAATGTAGAAATGGAAGAAGAGAGCATGTCGTTTTTGAAGGTGATAAATTAACATCTCATGAACAACGTTCTGTTTAATAAAATAAAAGGAAGAGGGAAAGGGTGTGGGGTGGTATGATATCCCATTAGAAACATAAAATTACAGTATATTCATAATAATGGAGTTAAATTTTTTTTTTGAATATAGGTTGGGAGAGATCAAGAAAGGAACTTGAACTTGAAAGGAAATTAAAGGAGAAGAGGGAGGAAAATTACATCTTAAATCCTTCTCTTCAGAACCTCCTTAAGGGCCTAAGCATGGTCTATTGATGATACCAGAAGCTCTTGGACGTGGGGGAGGGGCTAGGTGAGATGATTGGGCCAAGCATAGATAATGATAGAAGCTTGAGAGGTGTGGTTTGGCAGGAGGAGGGGGAGGGATTATTTATACATGAGGAGGGAGGTGTTTTTGGTATAAAATATTAAATAAAAATATATATCAAAATTTAGAATTGTAATAGTAGTTTTTTGACATCCTAAATCATATATTAATATAATACAATTATATTTGGGCTTTAATTCTTCTTTATAATCCGAATTCATTAATTTATTAAATGGAATGTGAAAGATAGAGAAAAAGACACTTTAAGAAATAACCTTTTGACTTTAGACTTTGGAAAGGTATTTTTAGGTTTGAGAATTGGATTTATTGTATTTCAAGGAACCATTAATGAGATTTAATATAATTTGGCCGAAACTAAAGTTTTATAATGTTTATGTCATCCTTACATCATTAATGATGCAAATTATTATACACCGATTATGAGAAAAACTGTATTTTTTCCTATTCATCCGAAAATTGAATTATTTCAGAATAAACCCAAAATTTTACCCCTAACATTTTTCGATGTGTAGAATCCAAAAATGATGTCCATTTTTGAGAAATAATTTTCCAAATATTATTAATTTAATATTTAATTAAAATCATCATTTACTTAAAATACAGTTTTTAAAAGTTAAAAATGATTTTATAGTGCATTCAAAAATTATGTAGGGTCTTATAAAATTATCTAAAACCAAAAGACATTGATTCAATAATTTATGAATACATTTTAGGGAATAAATATTCTTTTAAATTAATTAATTAATTATAATTAATTATTTATGACTTACAAAATACCAAAACATTTACTAACGTCAAATTGTCACTTTCTAAGATGTCTAAATTTTATTTTATTATTCATAGGTAATGTTACTCATATGTTGGATGATTTAATATTCATAAGGGTCATATAACTATTCATAAGGGTATGTTACTATTCCTAAGGGTACATTACTATTCACTAAAAATTATTTTTCGTTTATTAGACTCCAAATATCATCTTAAACAAAACCGTGTATGTATAATTTTCAAAATTCCTACCACAGAAGTGACCAACTTATATTTAATGGTCACTTATCACTTATTAGTTCAATATGTTGTGATTTCAAGTTAATTTATGACATATATTTAAGAAGGGAATTTCCATTGAAAATCTTTGGGTCGTTACATTCTTCCCCCCTTAAGAAATTTCACCCCTGAAATTTCACTTTACACAAACAGATTAGTGTACTTCTCCTTCATTTCCTCTTCTTGTTCCCATGTTTCTTCCACAAACATATGGTTCCTCCACAAAATTTTGACATGGTGGTTTGTCTTGTTTCATAGAACCTTATCACGTCGGTCCATAATCTTTATTGCCTGCTCCTCATAGGAAAGATCATTTTCCAACTACACTACCTCTGAGTTTTGTACATGTGAGGGGTCGGGTATATACTTCCTCAGTAGTGATACATGAAACACATCATGAACTTGTGCCATATTCGGTGGAATTTCTAGATGATAGGCCACGACTACTATGCGGTCATGGATCTCAAACTAGACAATATACCTTGGTCTTAGCATCCCTTTCTTCCTGAATCGCATGACTATCTTCCATGGAGTTATTCAAAGGAAGACTTTATCTCCAACGTCAAACTCCAAGGCCCTTAGATGGTTGTCAGCATAACTCTTTTTCCAACTTTTAGTATCTTTGATGTGTTTCTGGATGACTTGAACCTTCTCGGTCATCTCTTGAACAAGATTGGGCCCATGTAGCTTTCTTTCTCTAGCTTCATCCCAATAGGTTGGAGTCCTACATCGCTTCCCATAAAGAGCTTCATACGGAGCCATCTGAATACTCGAGTGGAAGCTATTGTTCTATGAGAACTCAACCAATGGGATATTCTGATCCCATACACCTTTGAATTCTAGAGAGCATGACCTTAGTATATCTTCAAGAGTCTGAATAGTCCTTTCAGACTGGCCATAAGTTTGGGGGTGATAGGCAGTGCTGAAATTTAATTCAGTACTCAAAACATGTTGAAGGATCCTCCAGAATTTAGATGTGAACCTTGGATCACGATTAGTGACAATTGATAGTGGAACACCATGAAGTCTCACCACTTCCTTCACATATATATTTGCTAGTTGATCAAGTGAGAGATCTTCCCAAATAGTGATAAAATTGGCAGTCTTGGTGAGTCAGTCAACCACAACCCATATCGCCTTATTTTCCTTTGACGTCTTTGGGAGACCTATAACAAAGTCCATAGTAACATTTTATCATTTCCACATGGGTATAGGCAATGGCTGCATCATACCTTTGGACTTTTCTTGCTCATCTTTAACTTTCTGACATACCAAGCACCTTGATATATATTCTGCAATCTCCTTCTTTATGTTATCCCACCAGAAGTGTTCTAGGAGATCACGGTACATATTGGTACTCCCATGATGGATAGGTAAATTTGAGCTATATGCATTATTCAATATCTCTTTCTTAATCCCGAGTGATGAAGGCACACAAATATGTGTTCCAAACCGACTCACACCATCATCGTCGATATGGAACTCTTGCAGCTTCTAATCCTTTACTACATTCACCCTCTTTTGTATGTCCACATCATCACTTCGTGCTTCCTTAATATTCTCTTGGATGGATGGTTGTGAAATCATTTGGGCTAGGAAAGATGTATCCACTACCCTTATGATTTCTAAATCCATTCTTTCCCTAACCAAGAAGATTGGGTCCTTCTCAATCCGCAACATGGATAGAGTAGCAGGTTCTTTTCTGCTTAGAGCATCAGCTACCTTGTTTTCCATTCCAGGATGATAGTGAATAGAGAAATCGTAATCCTTGATTAGCTCTAACCATTTACTTTGACGCATGTTGAGATCCTTTTGTTTGAATATATACATTAGACTCTTGTGGTTGGTGTATATGTCACACTTCTCACCATAAAGGTAGTGATGAAGATTTTCAAGGAAAAAATCACGGCTGTCAGCTCCAGATCATGTGTTGGGTAGTTCTGCTCATGGATCTTCAAATGTAGTGAGGCATAGGATATCACATTCTCATTTGGCATGAGTACACAACCCAATCCTTTCTTTGATACATCACTGTATATCACAAAAATTTCTCCACTTTTTTGTAGTGTGAGTACAGGTGCGGTGATCAGCCTTCTCTTTAGCTCCAGGAAGCTTCCCTCACATTCATCCGTCCAGACATACTTTACCCCTTTCCTTGTTAACTTAGTTAGCGAGCTTGACAATTGTGAGAAGTTTCTCACAAAACGTCGGTAGTACATAGCTAACCCAAGAAAACTACAGATTTCTGTGACACTAGAGGGTTTGGGCTATTCCTCAATCGCCTTTGTCTTTGAAGGATCCACAGAAATTCCCTCACTTGTGATCACATGTCCCATGAACATGAATTGATTCATCCAAAAGTCACACTTTCTGAACATGGCGTACAACTTCTCCTTTCTCAATGTCGCCAACACAAGTCTTAGATGTTCTTCATGTTCCTCCTTTCTCTTGGAGTAGATTATAATATCATCAATAAACACTACCAGAAATTTGTCGAGGTAATGTCTAAAGACTCTATTAATTAAATCCATGAATATTGAAGGGGCATTAGTAAGTCCAAAGGGCATCACCAAAAACTCATAGTGCCCATACCTTGTACGGAAGGCAGTCTTCTAAATATATTCCTTCTTCACCTTTACCTGATGATATCCAGAACGAATATTCACCTTTGAGAAGTATTGAGCTCCTCTTAACTGATCTAACAAGTCATCAATACTTTAAAGATGATACTTGTTCTTTAGGTTGATCTTGTTGAGTTCCCAATAATTGATACACATCTGCATTGTTCCACCCTTCTTCTACACAAAGAGCACTGGTGCACCCCAAGGTGATGCACTATGGCGTATGAACCCTTTGTCCAGATGCTCTTACAGCTGCATCTCTAACTCCTTAAGTTCGATTTGAGCCATCCTATAGGGGCACATCGAGATAGAAGTAGCTCCGGGTATGAGTTCAATTAAGAACTCTACCTCACGATCCGGGGGAATTCTGGGTAACTCTTCGGGAAATACATCATCGTATTCCCTCACGATGGGCATTTCCTCAAGGTTGGAACTTTCCTTCGACTCAACTATTTGGGAGAGGTATGCTTCTTCATTGGGAATCAACACCCACACCATTGAAGGATTTTTCAAAGGAGATTCATGGTCTTCCTTGCATTTGTATAGGATCATGGGATGGTTCGGAATATGAAAATATATTTCCTTTTCCGGATAGTTGATATGTGCTCTATATAATGAGAGCCAATCCATTCCCATTATAGCATCGAATTCCACCAAGGGAAGTATTACGAGATTTTCTGGAAGAATCTTTCCACTTACGCCGACATTAGAAGAGTCAAACACTTGGGTTGCAATGATTTCACCACTTGATGTTTTTAAAGATATCTATACTTCAAAGTTTTGGGGCTTCGATTCTATAGTTCTAGAAAACATTCAAGATATAAAGGAATGCGTAGAACCAGAATCAAATAAGACTTTTTCCATTCTTGAGTTAATAGTACATGTACCTTATACGACTTCATTATCATGCTCCACCTCCGCAGTAGTGTTCACATAAGCCTTCCCTTGTTCCTTTGGCTTTGGTGGCTAATGATTCTAATTACCCTCAAGATATCAAGGTTTAGTTCACTAGTTTGCATAGTTCCCTAGCTCCCTACAGTTGTAGCATTGAACCGTGAGTGGTTCCCTCCTTTAATCGGCTACATTCTCCTTCCTTTTCATGTCTTTTCGACACTTTTGATCGTGGTTTCCTTCTTTCCCACACTTGAAGCATTTCCACTTCCCTTTTAGGTAGTTCCCATTGTTCAACTTCCCACATTTTTGGCATGTGGGTCGTTGATTTGTCTTCCCACCTTTATCATTAGATCCACTACCTTGAAACTCTATCTTTAACTTCATATCCCCATAGTCTTGGGACCATTCTCCAAACCCCATATCCACTATGAGAGCACAATGAACAACTTATTCATTACTCACAAAGTCACAAGTTGCAAGAGCCTTTCTAAGGTGTGGGTTTAATCCACTAAAGAATCTATCAATTTTTCTATCATTGTTGATAACAAAACCCGAAGTGTACCTTGCAAGCCTTGTGAAGTTAGCTTCATAGGTTGTGAAAGATTCTACTTCGTTTTGCTTGAGCTTTATGAATTCTCTATCCATATTTTTGCAAAGAGTTCTTGTGAAATACTTGTTAAGAAACATTATCATAATGTCTTCCCATTCCAGCTCTTCAATTGCCTCCCTTGCCTTGGTGTTCTTAATCAAATCCCACCATTGATCAGCTTCTCCATCTAGACGATAAACGTCTAGAGTCACTTTCTCTGTCTCAGAACAGTGAAGCACAGAAAAGATCTTCTCCATGGAGTTGACCTACTATTCCGCAACTACTGGATCGAAAAATCAAAAAACGTCGGTGGTTGTTGCCGCATAAAACATTCAATTGCCAGATGATCCCTCTTTGGTGAAGGAGGAAGTTCCAGATTATTATGGTTATTATTCAAAACCTGAGATAATTGGGTAATCATCGCCATAAAGTTTTGAACTCCACATCCCAAATCATTGGGGATGTCGTTCAGGAAATCGTTTCATTGTCCCACGCATGAGTTGTTGGCCGGATTTCTCCTAGTTCCCACCATTTTCTAAAATAAAAAAGGATAGAAAAAAACCTAAGTGAACAAGTCATGAATAACTTATTCATTTAAACAATTTATACTGAAAACATAACATATGGCATCCCTAGGTAAATATTCTTATGTACATATTTGTACTTAGTCTCAAGCTAGAGGTTTTCTCTAGGGTTTACTAATCCTAATTCCCAAATTAACTAAACCTTTCCTCTGATACCAACTATAGCATCCCGCCCTTTTCTTACATTACTGTTACATCATTTCAAAGATAAAAAACATAATAGTATTACACATAGAGGATCCAATGGTTTAGTGTCTTGGAAAAACTAGGACCATACATAACAAATACATCATCATCCATAAACATTTATTTAATTTCTTCTTCTATAGATTCTAAGTGGCACTTTTCCTCTCCTTAGTACATGTTGACACTTGAGGATATAAATAAAAAGGGGTGATCTAGAAGCCCATTAAAAGGATAGATAAAAAAAATATATCATGGGGTTCGCATAATCATAACATAGGCAAAATATCATGAACATGAGAGGAGCATAAATAAAAGACTTGAAATGTGGCAATGCATAAAAATGCAACATCATGTCTTAGTGGTTAACTACCACACATACTTTTGAACCAAGCTAGAATATTGTTCACACATAATTTCACATTTAATAATGAGATTCATCACTTTACCCAATGTATTGGAGCGCTGTATAATTCCGGGCGCACCTGTCACTTTGAAACATTCATATTGTACTATATAATTCCGGGCACACCTGTCACATCATAACATTATCATTATCATGATTGACATATAGAATACATATAAAAAATGAACATAATTAACCCATGTAATGGATTGGGTTTCATCTCATAATAATACATTCATAAACTTGGGGTTCCCTAAAGAAAGAGGGAATAACATACATGTTACAAGAACCGTCCACTTTGAGTGACAAGTAAAAGGGGTGTTCTTAAAAGAAGAGTTCTTTTGGAAAACATTTTTTTGGACATAAAAACCAGTTACATACATTTATATCCTAGAAAATTAAAGTAAATGATGAAAAAATGATCTTTGAGGAGTAACCATATCAAAAATGGAGTTAAAGAGGGAGAACCCGAAGGAAGAAAATTGGGTTCAAAAATTTCCCCTTACCTTGTACCTGAATGCTTCCTTCTCTTTAATGTCCTGTATAATGACATTACATTCATTAACTAGAAATATAGAACCATTTTTAAATTAATAGGGCTCATTATGGTTTCATTATTTCATATTATGTTCCTTTGGAAGACTTATAGAGTTTAAAAACATTGTTCGGGGTTGTTCGTTTTTATGGTTTTTCTTTGGTGGTTCACTTGTATTCTTAAATTGAAGTTTGGGTATAACATGAGTAAACATCCAGAAATGATATTACATTTTATTAATGATATTACAGGAGTTTTAATGATCTTATAATGAATTATATTGGATCCAAGTGGATTAATAATTAGATAATAATTAAGTGATGATTATTTGGGTTAATTTGAGCGGTTTTTGGATCACAACGAACTTGTTTTAACTTTTCACTTAGTAATATGGCCATAGTTTATTTCCAGAACTTTAAATAGAACATAATACATAAAAATATTCTGGTTAAAACATAAAAATGGTTTTATTACCAGATCTGAAGGTAGAAATGGAAGAATAGAGCATGTCATTTTTTGAAGGTGATAAATTAACACCTCATGAACAACGTTCTCTTTAATAAAATAAAAGAAAGAGGGAAAGGGTGTGGGGTGATATAATATCCCATTAGAATCATATAATTACAATATATGTATAATAATGTAGTTACAAAACAATTTGGATGTATATAGGTGGGGAGAGAACAACAAAGGAACTTGAACTTGAAAAGAAATTAAAGGAGAAGAGGGAGGGAAATTACCTCTTAAATCCTTCTCTTGAGAATCTTCTTAAGGGCCTAAGCATGGTTATTTTATGAGACCAGAAGCTCATGGATGAAGTGGAGGGGATAGGGGAGATGATTGGGCAGATATTATGCAATTCTTTAAGCTTGAGAGGTTTGGTTTGGCAAGAGGAGGGGGAGGGCTTATTTATACATGATGAGGGAGGTGTTTTTGGTATAAAATATTAAATAAAAAAATATATCAAAAGATAGACTTGTAATAGTAGTTTTTTGACATCATAAATCATATATTAATATAATATAATTAGTTTTAGGCTTTAATTTTCTTTATAATCCGAATTCATTAATTTATTAAAAGGAATGTGAAAGAAAGAGAAAAAGACACATTAAAAAAATCACCTTGTGACTTTAGAATTTGGAAAGGTCTTTTTAGGATTGAGAATTGGATTTATTGTATTATAAGTAACCATTTATGAGATTTAATATAATTTGGCCGAAACTATAGTTCTAGAATGTTTATTTCATCATTACATCATTAATGATGCAATTTAGTACGCACTGATTATGCGAAAAACTGTATTTTTTACTATTCATCCGAAAAATGAAGTATTTCAGAATAAACTCAAAACTTTACCCATACCATTTTTCGACGTGTAGAATCCAAATATGATGTCCATTTTTCGAAAATAGTTTTCTAAATATTATTAATTTAATATTTAATTAAAATCACAATTTACATAAAAAAACAGATTATAAAAGTTAAAAATGCTTTTATAGTGATTTCAGAAATTACGTAGGGTCTTATAAAATTATCTAAAACAAAAAGACATTGATTAAATAATTTATTAATACATTTTAGGGAATAAATATTCTTTTAAATTAATTAATTAATTATAATTAATTATTTATGACTTACAAAATACCAAAACGTTTACTAAGGTCAAATTGTCACTTTCTATGATGTATATATTTTATTTTATTTTTAATAGGTAATGTTACTCTTATGTTGGATGATTTTATATTCATAAGGGTCATATAACTATTCATAAGGGTATGTTACTATTCCTAAGGGTACGTTACTATTCACCAAAAATTATTTTTGTTTCATTAGACTCCAAAAATCATCTTAAACAGAACTGTATATGTCAAATTTAAAAAATTCCTAACATAGAAGTGACCAACATATATTTAATGGTCACTTATCACTTAATAGTTCATTATGATGTGATTTCATGTTAAATTATGACATATTTATAAGAAGATAATTTCCATTGAAAATCTTTGGGTCGTTACAACCATGTTTGTTGGCTACCATACTGTAGGAAATAGAGTAGGTTTTCTTATAAATTTTAAAGGAAAACTTTTCTGTTCCACCTTCATTGAAAAAGCATACAAAATCATAACACTCTACCAAAATTTTTGGATATACTAGATCCTGTGTCATTGGTTTAGTTATACACAAACTCTACCATCTATTCAACATTATGTTATTTGAAATAAGAGAATCCTATTTGGAAATGATCTTTAGATCTCCCAACCATTCCCGTTAGACATTCCATTCAGAGATTTCCTTGATTGGAGACATTTATTTCTAAGGAGAAGCTTCCAAAGATATTCAGAATTGAGAAAACCTAAAAAATCCGAATGGGCCTTAAGTAGAGAAGCTTCGTTTTAGCATGCAAATGATTTGAAAACTAATGTGAGAAACCCATCGGGGGGCCTTTATATAGGCATTTGAGGTGACAGTTCATCTTCCCAAAAGATCAAATTATGGAAACATGCTAGATCAGATCTAACGGTTGAGATGATTTCCAAAGAAATAATTTGGTAGGTTCCGATCTTTTTAGTTTTTTAAGATACTAAATCAGATTTATAGAAAAGTGATTTGGTAAAATATTTTTAAACAAAATTAAAATACCAAATGAAAAAAATGATTACGAAAATCTATCAAAATAAATGTACCTTCCATAAATCTAGGAAAATTATCGGTAATAATGAAAAATGTATATTGAAGAACATTAGATTCTGGGAAAAAAATTTAAGTAATATTTTTGAAAAAACTTTTTATTTGAGACTATGGGAGAAAAAAATTTGACCAAAAAAAATTTGTCTATGAAAATTTTGATTACTAAAATTTTTTATTAAGAAAATTTTGAATTATAATATTTTGAATATGGAAATTTTGATTAAAAAAATTTTATTACTAAAAATTTTGATTGGGAAAGTTTTGATTATGAAAATTTTTATTAAGAAAATTTTTATTACTAAAATTTTTATTAAGTAAGAAAATTTACTCCCCCTAAAAATGTGTTTTTTACTATAAGGATATAGGTTTCAATAAAAAGTTAATATGGAAGATTAACTTACGGTTATCATTTCTAACTTTTTATTAATGTATTAAAATCTATCGAAGGGTAATGATTTTGTAAAAATATCATCAAGTTGATCATGCGTTCAGATAAATTGGAAAATAATATCTCTTTTTTATGTGTGATCCCAAAGAAAGTGATGCCTAATATCTATGTGTTTTTCACAAGAGTCATGTGCAGTGTTTTTACATAGGAAAGTTGAACTATTATTATGACACAATATTTATTTTTTGTTTAAACAATTACCAAGTTCTATGAGTGTGTGTTTCATGCAGAACACTTGGTCACCCCAACATCCAGCTCCTATATATTCATCTTTAGTAGAGGAAAGTGCTACTGAGTATTTATTTTTGAATGACTTGGAAACTAATGAATCAAATAAGAAATGATATGTTGTAGATGTACTTTTCCTATCCATTATACATCCTCCAAAGTCTACATCATAATAAATTTTTAAAAAAAAATCACATCCAAATGTTTAAATGTGTCCTAATTAAATGGTTTCTGTTAACATGCAAAAAATTCGTTTCACTACTTTTAAATGAAATTCCTTTGGATTTTATTGATATATTTCACATAAGAAAACATAAAACATTAATACAAGACAACTAGTTGTCATATATAGTAAAATTTATATCATACCTCTAAATGATGTTTGATCTACTGGTTTCATATCCTCATCAAGATCAAGAGAATTTGTGGTTCCAATGGGGGTACATATACTCTACGTTTTGTAAAATACATATTTTTATGAATATGATTAATATATTTATGTTGGGATATATAAGTTCCTTCTAGTTTTTGAGAAATCTAAAAAAATAGGAAAAATGGTAACTCACCCATCATACTCATTTCAAACTTTGATTTCATTGGATTTGAAAAAAAAATCTGTTAATAATTTCTGAGTTGAACCAAATATAATTTCATCAACATAAATTTGAAAAATCAAAATTTATTTATCTTTCATTATAAAAAGTGTTTTATCAGCAATTCACATAACATAGTTGTATTGTAACAAATTTATAGTAAGTATATCATATCAGACACTAATAGATTTTTTATGTCCATATAATGATTTGGTAAAAAAAATTCAGGATGTTTTGTGTCTTTAGAAACTGGTGGTTGTTTAACCAAAACATTCTCTTGAACAAATACATTAATGAAAGGAAATTTTAAAACCATTTTAAAAATAATTAAATTAAAGAATGCTGTAAAGTAATATAAAATATGAACATATTCAAGTCTATCTATAAGAGCATATGTTTTATTATAGTCTATTCTATTTTTGATTATAACTTTTAGCAACTAATATATCCATGTTTCATACAAAGATTCCATTTTCATAACACTTATTTATGAAGAAAATTTTTAATCCCCTAACATATGTTTCCTTAAGTCTTTTAACCATGATCCAGACATTATTCTTTTCAAATTCATTTATCTCATATTGCATGGATTTAATCCAATCATCATCCCCTAAAGCTTCATCAGTGATTTTTTTGTTATAATTGGTAAAGGAATGCTAGATTTTATTCTTAATTTCTTAAGGAAATTCTAGAGCACACGTGATTATTTACATCACCCATGATACTATCACTAGGATTATTCTTAATAAACAACTGATTTTGGTTTTGTAAAACCTGTTCATCAACATATAGTAGTTAATCTTCTAGGGGTAAATGCTTTAGAAACATTTTCTTGGACATTCTCTTTATCAGAAGTATTTTCTATAATGTGTTGATAATTAGTTTTTTAAAACACATCTGAAGATATAGGTTGAGTTTGTTTAAAAAAAGGATCAGTTTCAAAAAATTTAATAAGTACTGTTTCTTTAAAATTACATTTATTTTTATTAAAAACTCAATATTCCTTAATAAGATGTAGAGTATCCTAAGAAAATTACATCATCATATTTTGGTGCGAATTTAGTTAAACTATCATTATTATTAATAATGAATACATTGCAACCAAATACCTTGAAGTATGAAAGTCTAGGATTTCTAAAATTCCACATTTCATAGGGGTTTTATTAAAAAAATGTATTATTAGGACTCAATTTATAGATTATTAAGTAGTAATGACAGCTTCAGCAAAATAATGTTTAGCTATAAATTATTCACTCAACATGGTTCTAGTTATCTCTTGAAGAATATTATTTTTTTCTTTAAATAACACCATTTTTTTGATGAGTAATTATTGTTGAGATGTTAAGAGTAATATATTTTTTACTAAAAAAAGTTTCAAAATCCAAATTTGGAAATTCACCTCTATGATAATTATAAATACATTTAAATTTAAGGTTTCTCCCATTTTTAACATGGTCTCTAAAAATATTCATAATAAAAAACATCAGATTTCTTTCTAGAAAATAGCCCTACATAAATCTAGTGTAATCATCATCTATGAAAAATAAATAATATTTTCTTCTAATGATTATATTTTCTGTTGGTCCATAATGTTTCATAAGCACAAATTGGATTGCATTAGTATTTGAGACTTCACCGATTGATTTAAAACTTGATTTAGGTTACTTTCTATATTTTTGGTGATCACAAACTTTTGGAGACACGAATCTATGCTCCAATTGATCCTAAAATAGTCTTTTCTTTGAGAGATTAAATAGGTTCCAAGGTTTACAGTTCCCTAACCATATAAGACAAAACCAAGATTGATCTCCATTGTACTAAGGAAAGGTAGATCTTGGATCCGAAGGCATTCTATGTTTAGGGTGAATAAATTCTCATGCCTATGGCTAGAAGGAATAAACTCTTCCTTGTAATTGTGTACAAAGAACTTATCATTCCTAAAATTCCCAAGGTAACCTCTATCACATAGTGGTATTATTCTAATGAGGTTTTTCTTAATACCCTTAACAAATAAAAACTTTGAAATCAATGTTTTTCTATGATGAAAAATGATACATATAACAATAATTTCACCCTGAGCATTATATCGGCAATTTACTTTTCTTCTTTTCATCTTGATAGTATTTTCAAAGAAGTTTTTTTTACCAATCATATACTAAGAACATCTACAACCCATGTTCCATGTTTTCTATTAATACTATCTTTATTTTTCTTAAAAATAAGATTGATAGACTTTCAAAATCCAAAAAATCTAAGTTCTGCAAATTTCAGAAAGAAATATTTTTTGAATCAACATTTTCTTAGAAAAATAAGATTTATGAAAACCTAAATATTGGGTTTTATTTAATGAAAATTATTTCCCAATCTCCACCACAATGACATTTAGTGCAGAATATAGAACTTTGTCTAACTAAATAGATATTTTTAAAAAATGGTTTAGAAAGAGTATAACCAAGTCCAGAACTATTCCTTATTGGTTGAATTTTGGAATACATCATTTCCAATTTTTCCTTACCAGAGGTAATGTTAGACAAACACCTCCTCATGTAAAATATTTCTGACTTCAATTTTATAGCCTTGTTTTTATCTTAAAAACATTAGTTTTAAGACTATAGTTATTCTCTAAAATATTTTTCATAGAAATTACATTTTTTAGATCCTTAAAATGTATATCCTTATTAGAATAAACATCCTCATGGTTTTTGGTAATATATTTTAAATCATTTAATTTCATATCATGATCTTTATAAAGATTTGATAATTATTTAGTTAAAATTAAAATTCAAAAATATTCCTTAGCATGCTATTTCTTGAGTTTAGTATATTAGCCTGAATGGCCCGAAGGGCTTATTTTTTATTTTATTATAGATAATACCCATTTTTAAGGGTTGAAGGGGAACCTATACATGACCCATAGGCCCAAGGCATAAGGCCTAAAAACCCCGCAATACATGACCCGAAGTACCAGAGGCATACCATGCCCAATACATGACTTGTAGGCCCAGCCCACTTGAACTGCCCCTCCCTATCTTCCTGTGTCATTGATCACCTATCTCCCCACCTTGTATTTATGATTGGCTAGAATTTCCCCATACAAAAATGCACGGTGCCTGGTCCCAATGGCGGCTGCCATACCCTCTCATTCTTCTAATCTGGTTAGTTCTGCATCTGGTGGAAACTACTCGTGTTTCTCTAGATCCTCTTCTGGGGCCTGTTCTATGTGAAGTGGTCTAATCCATGGACAATGTGACCTGAATTCCATGTATCATGAAGGCCTTTAATGACCCAAATTCCCTGGAGACCCGTAGGCCCAAACCGGTGGCCCGAAGTCCCAAATCAGGTTAATAGCTCTGGTTTCTATAGTACAGAATAGTAACTACTATAGTGACTACTAAAGTACTACTACAGTACCCCGAAAATTGGCCTCCACCCTGTTTTGATCCCGGGTCTCTTGGATGCCAAGTAGGAGCCCTTACCACTCGGGTATGGGCTCGTTGGCTTGAGATTAGTATATTTATTCTCAAGAAAATTTAAAATCCTTGAAACTTCTTCATCAAAAGGATATTTATTATCTTCATCAGAAGAAGGTTCTTCATTTAATGATTCATAAAATTTATAATTAATATAATTTTTATTTAAATATAAATTATTGATTGATTCATCATTGGGTACCTTGTCCATTAGACAATTATTTTCAATGGATATCTTGGCTAGTAGACTACGATTCTTCTGACAAGAAGATTCATTCTCTTTGGATTCATTATATGAGTCTGAACCACTAGAAATCTAAGAGTCATTGGATTTAAAAACATTCTTAGCTTTATCCTTGTAGTACTTGTTTCTATTCTTCTGATAATTCTTTTTCTATTCTATCCTTTTTCTTAATCATATGACAATCCGGCCTGATATGCCCAGATCTTTTGTATTCAAAGCATGTAACTTCTGAATTATTCTTTTAATTTATTTCTTTATTCTTATATCTATAATAAAATTATTTCTTTCCAACTATCTTGTTCTTCCTTAAAAAGAGATTAGCTAGCTCATTTTCAGAATGTTCATTATCACTAGATTCTGATAAAAAAGTGACTTTCTATGACTTGGATCTTGTATCCCATTCATGAGTCTTGCCTTTAGTTGTAGTAAAGGCTACACATCCATTTAGATTTTTATTCTTATTCATATTATAATATCTTTTCATTCATGTTTCAGGTTGATGAAGTCTTCCAAAAATCTCATAAAGGGTAATTTAAGATACTTTCCAATTCCAATCAATAACTATTCTATTAGATTCCCACTCATTAGCCATGATATATATAATCTTGTCTAGAAGTGTTTCATTATCTAGACCTTTATCACCCATATATTTTAGCCTATTAACAATATTCATAAACCCTTATTTCACTTTGAATACTATATTTCTATATGAAAATAGAAATCCATTATATTTAACTCTAAGCATAGGTATTCGAGTTTCTATGGAATTGGATGTACCAAAATGAGTAACCTCTATCTTCATACTGATACATTTTGCAGCTTCATAAGAAGAAATCTAAATATATATATTCTTGGACATGGAACACAACAATGTATTATGTACCTCGTAGTTTAGTTGATATTCTTAGTTTTCTTGATTGGTGATGTTTTTGACTTCCTTATCAAGAATCTTCTAATCTCTTGTAAGCATAAAAAATATTACACTACATTATTATTAAAAAAACTTCTTCATACGATCTCTCCAATATTCATAATCATTCCAAAAAAATACATTGTCTGGTAGGAGTTAGATTTTCAATCGAGCTAACATTTATTCCTTCCATACTAGAAGAAAATATCATTGCATTAAATCTAGTTAATCGTAAATGTTTATAAACAAGGATAAAAATACCTTTGAAAGGAAAAATTTAGAACAATAAAAACATGAGAAAGAAAACTTATATGTTAATATAAGTATTTTAGTACCTCCTTTTATACCAATTTTATGATAGAAATAATGATTTAGATGGTCAAATTCATGATGGGGTGAATTGTAAGTTTAAATACATTCATTTTTATCCTTATGGAAAACTATGTTTAACAACGTTAAACAAGGTAAATTAAAAAGTCTTGTTTTAGTTCTGAAAACATTTTAGGTTTCAGAAATATGGATCAGGAAATGAAACTTATGGAAATATAAAAAGGTAAATATTATATATTAAAGCCTATAAAATCATACTTATCATAGTATACAAATTTACAATAAATTATAAAAATGTTATAATTTATTCCACTATCAAAATATGGTGGAAAAACTGGAAAAAACAAGTAACAATTATGAAATATTTTAACCCAAAGAGAAGGGTATCTAACAACGTTGGGTAAAGGTCCAAAGATTTATACATTCAAGAAATGTTGTCTTACCCACCCTAGGGTAATACGTAAATAGGAATATCAGAATATGTCTTGTTATCCTCACAAGACCTCAAACATTAAGGTATTCGTTACATATCCCTTCATATCCCCAAAACTCCTTGAACATTAAGGTAGTAGACATCTCTGTCTTCTTATCATTGGAAGTCCTTGATTGTACATTGTATCAATTTGACTCTCATGAAGCAATATGAATAAGTTGTTCAGTACGCTCAAGGCATGAAATTCTCTCTCTCATGAAATTACTATAACAACATGAAATCTCTAGAGTGATCGACTATGTTTGGGATAGTTCAAATGATCTTTTATTTATAGGTAATTATCCAATGATCGGATCCCTCCTCCAACAGTAATATAGTTCCTTGAATCTTGGAGGGACCTATACACATGTCACTCAAACAATGATTAGTTTAAAATAGATTTTATAAAAAATTTTCATTCCTATAACAAGTGTCATAAAAATAATGTTTCTTAACCAAATCTAATTTTCAGAGTCTAAAGAAAAATAAAGTTTTATTTCTAACAAAATAAACATTATATGACTATATCTCATGGATATTCAGATTCTATTTTTCATGGAATCTAGAACCTGAAATCATTATATTTTAGATTCTAAATTCTTGTGAATTTAGAATCTGAATTTTTAAGAACTCGATTTCTAAATTCTAAGGTATTAGGAGCTTCAATTCTATATAAACTAGAGTATATATTTTAAAGAATTCATAGTATTAATTATAAGGAATTCTGAGTCTGAATGATAAGGAATTAGGAGTTTGAATTCAATAGAACTTGGGTTTTGAGTTATGAGGAATTTAGAGTTTGAATAATAAATACTTAGGAACCTGAATTTTATAGAATTAGGTGTCTTCACTTCAATGAAATTAGAGTTCTAATTTTAAGGAATTCAAAGTCTGAATTTTATTGAATTTAGAGTTTGAATTTATAAAATTTAGATCCTGAATTTCATAGAATTTGATGTCTGAATTTCAGAAAATTGAGAGTCTGAATTTTCGGGAATTCAGAGTCTGAATTTTCAGGAATTCAGAGTTTGAATTTTAGGGAATTCGGAGTCTGAATTTCAGAGAATTCAGATCCATAAAACAGAATACACTATAACCAATAATTTATAGGATTATAAGGTTTTACAAGTGAAATAGAATTTTAGACATAGGAATAAATTTTTTTAGATATATAGAGACTATTAAATAAAAAATGAAAACATAGGTAAGGATCAAAATTTTCATAGATAATGGAAATTTCCTATATGAGAATAATTCTGAGGGAAAATATAATTTTCCCTAGAATAAAGTGTTCGTTATTTTCAAAACATAGAGCAATAGAAAAGTTTTATGGAAACCTTATATACTCAACATTGAATACATTATGTTTTCTTTCAAAAAATAAGACATCGTAAAAATGAATAATAAAAATCATTTTAAAAATGGAATGTTATAAATATTACACTTACAAAAATTATATCATGACTGAATTCCACATTAAAGAACACAATTGTGAAGTGAGAACATGGATATGAAAGGAAAATCTAATAACTATTTTATAAAATATAGTGATATAGAGCACGATTAAAAAGATGATTACAAATTCATTACACAAAAATTCTTGAAAAAGTTCATTGTTATCATAAAATATTCTGATAATATAAAAACATTTTTTTGAAGACACTTTTTCTAAATATGATGATGTTTCATGAGATAATATACTCAATAGATTTCGGGGAATCCTCATCATTTTTTTTACATTGATCAAATTAAACTACATCACTTATTCCTCGAAATGACGGTGATTTTTTCATCCATGAAGCATTTATATACAATTATATATACAAATAAAATGATATGTCATTACATTACTCTTTATCACAAAAAATATTGGAAAACGTTATTCAATATTCATTAATCCCCGTTAATAAATATCTCTCTTTATTCTCTAAAAACATTTCAAATGGTCCACATAAAGTTTTCTATAAATGGTAAGCCTTATAACGCTTCAAAAAAATTATAATCCAAAACATTAGGAACAACTTCGCAATGATTCCTTGTATGTCCTAATGTAGATTATTTTTTCCACATACAAAACATGTTAATACCTTCATCACATATTTTCTTAAAACAGGGTTATTAACATAAATCCTTAATGGAAATAAGAATTCGTTATTGTTCCTAATATGATAGGATATATTCAATAAGTCAAAAAATTTTGTAAAATCTATCAAGGATAGAAAAAATCAATTTTTTTTAAAAAAAATCCATAATTATATCCAAGGAAATCATTACTATACAATTTAATTATTTGTATCTAATATATCTTCTTCTGAAAAACATTATCTGAACATTAGGAATATATTAAGTGTTATCTTTCCATAATATTGTGTCTTCTATGATTTTCTCCCATCAATTAAATCATTTTTATAACTCTTCACCACCATTTGACTTTTCAATTTCACTCCTCAATGAGAATATTTTTTTTAAAAAATAGATATATATTTCATGATTCGTATAACAAAATAATTGAATTCTAAATCAAATAAAATTCAATAATCCATGTTTTTCCTTGAATAATTACTCAATATTGATTATCTTATAAAATATGAATAATTTCATATGATTATTAAACATAAATCTAACCATACATATTTTCTATAATGTAGAAAATAATGATAGAACATCCCTTACCATTCAGAAGTCATATTTTTATAGTTTATCATCAGTATTATTCAAACACTCATACCACCTTCTAGAAACTGAATAAGAATAGAAAAAATATATTGAGAAACACATATCATAGTAGAAAAACACATAATCCTGAAAATTGGATTATAGTATTACTAAATCATGTCACCTACATTTAAATGTGTGGCACCTTAAGAAAATCATTAGAGTCATCCCTAGAAATTATCTTTAAAATAGACTTAGGTATCTATATAAAATTTTCTCACCATATTTTTGATGTTTGACTAAACATTTAATCTAATACCAACTATAAAGAACCAAGATTTTTATATATGTATATTATATAATTTTAGATGAGTATTCAATAAATTATATATACACAAGTTTGAGGACCGTATTAGTTTAATGGATTTGGAATCTTGGTACACAAACATCTCATATAGTGAATGATCTTCAAAATCACCCATAATGATCTTCCCCTTTAGTGCTCAAATATAATTTTTTTTCATATCATATAGAAGGAAAAAATAATAATTTGTGAGCTCATATGATCAGTAAGGGTTGAAATGCAAGATTTGTAAGAATAACGTGTACATAATTGTGTGAAAACAAAAGCCTACCATTTTATGATAATACCATGCATATTAAAGATCATATATATCATTCATGGAATAATGACAGGAAATTCAAAAAGCATGAATCGTAAGATATTAAAAATCATAAAACATGAAGGAATAACATATAAATAAAGAATGGAATTGTGGTGGATACAAAAACAATTAATATAATTCCCTATAATCCAAGTAACATTGCCAAAACATATGAAGAAAATTGATAGGGATAACACCTACTGGGAAATACAAAAATACATCCTTCTTCATAGTCCATTCTTTGTAATGGATCATGTTTCCCCATCTTATCATAGTGTAATGGATCTCCCCGTGTTCTTATAGTGGATTGGGTTTTCTTCTCCACATATTGTATTGGGTTTCCAAATCATCATCTACTATATCAAGTCTGTTGTCTTATTACCCATTTTTAACTATTGAGATACAAATCATTAACCAGTCATTTAGAGGGTGATATTGGCCCCACTCGTAATATAATAAAAATTATACATATTTGTACCACTTAAACAATATTTGTTTATCATATCAAAATCCATTGAATGAAATCAGTTTTATAAAAACAGTTCAATCATAAAATAACCCATTGATATGAAATATATTTCATAAATTTCATTCTATCATAAACATAAATCATTAATAGAAATAATTAAATTATAATATTTTTATTATATACAAATTAGAACATAAGTTACATCAAATAATTTTATCTTATATGGATAGTGATTTTGAAATATCACATGAAAATAATTCATAAAGAAAATATATATTCTCATTAGAAAGTGTATTATTTTCTAACATGTCACAGAATTTTAAAAGAATGAATTTCCTTTGAAAATATAATTTTTATATTTTAATCTAAGAATCAAGTCATTAATGTGTCATAAATGAATACAAATTTTATAATGTCATAAATGTAAAAAAAATATTGAATAAATTTTGGTCAGTAATGTCAGTAAAAGAAATAATTAGAAAAAAAATATGCTTTTCAAACCATATTTTAAATTTTAAAATGTGGGAAAAATAAATTTAAATATTCATATTATTACTATAAAACATTTTTAAAATATTTTAAAAGGAATATTCAGGTATGATAAATATTCTACAATAGTGATTTAAAACGAAACAATCCTGATTATATATGAGCATGAAAAATATTTAATTATTATATTATAATCATTATAATTGTTTTCCATATGAAAATGATATTATAAAATGGAAATGTAAATACCAACAGCTTTTCAGAATAAGAATCATAAAATACATTAATGGATAGTATATACAATACACATGAGAAATGCCCCGTCTATAATCGATGTGTCCCATTAAAATAAATGGGTGAGAGAAATCATTTTTCTACTAAAGTAACTTTTGTATTGTGATCCCCATGAAACTGGAATAATGATTGAAACATTTAATAGTATGAGATAAATGGAATTCATGATATAATGTCTCATAAGTCAATAAACGAAACACATAGCATGAATAAGTGATGAATATAGAATATATCTAACAAAAATAAATTGAGGTGAGAAAACCCTTACCTTATGATATGAATCACATCTTACTCATTTTGACCTCATGTATAATAAATATAAGTTTATTATAAATATATTATTGAAACTTATTCTGTTATATCATACCATATATTATTCACTTTTATCCTTTTTTACCATTTATTAACAATTCCACATGAATGAACTATTTTGGGAAATAATCGCTTTGTTTTCAGATGTGTTTTCTATAGTTATCCATGGTCCTCTTATATTGATCTTGATTTAATCATCTCCACTGTGATAAAAATGATATAATTATAATATATATGTTTACTATATATGTATTGATGGTGATTAATAAAATATACAGGTAGAAAACTATATACACCGTTCATTGAGATGGAAGGCCATACATATGCATGAATGTTTTTCATTTTCCAATAATATTTAAATGAAAAAAATTATATGATATATAATAATTCCAAAATAATATTTTTGTAATATATATCATATATATTCATAAAATTATTCATTTTAAGTATACTTGTGAAATATATATGAAAAATGTATCAGAACGCATCATTGATATGGTAAGTTATACATATGAATGAAAAAAGTTATCATTTCAAAAAATATTATATACAAAAAAAGTAGATATGATAATATCATTAAAGATGTATAATTATTACATCTATATCAAATAATAATATTAAACCCGTAATAATTCCCACTAATAAAATATTGTGATTGAAAATTTATTTTTATCTCAATGTTGAGATGGTATGATATATATATGATCGAGTGATAATTTATATTCTTGTTTTATGAGAATAAGGTTGTATAGCAGTTTGTTAAACTTCTCTATAACATTTAAGAAAATTAATAAAAAATATGTTTTTTTTATAAACATCATATACTTAAATGTTGTATATAAGATTATAATATTTATTTGGTAGAGTTTTGAATATTTTTTGGTATAGTTAATTTTAAACACTAAAATGAGGATATAGGGGTTAAGAATAGATTTAGGTATAGTTTAGTTGATCAATATGAATCATCGAGGAGAAGTGAGATTAGTTATGTCGATTCCATTTTTAATGAAGGTGAGGGGCACTTTTGGAATTTATAAAAAGATTAATTTATAATAAACTAAATATCAGTCCATATACCTCAAAATAGAAATTGATTCATATTAAATTTTGTATACATTGTAATACCATCCATAAAAATGTTTTAGAAATGTTTTAGCTAATTATAATCATTATATTTTTTATACACACTTTGTTAACATATTTTAATTTTAACTATCGAAACAAACTTTTCATTTTTAAAAGGTGGTGATTCTAACTTATAAAGAGTCTTTGAATCCTAAAACTGTTAATTTATGAAATATTAGACTTTAATTTAAGAAATTTTTCATTATTTATGAATTTTTATTTATATAAATATTTTTTATTTTCATAAAATATCATTTCTGTCAATTTTTACACTATTATTTACATTGATATTATAAAAATAAGTCCATAAAGATAACTTCAAAACATATAATTTAATACACCAATAGAATTTCATGGTAACCAATAATATTTTTGGAGAGCATTAATTAATTAATTAATTTTTTATTTTATTATATCCAATATTATTTAATTGATTTTTTTATTCTCTATATAATTAATGCATAATAATTCTATAAATATTTAGGATAATTATTTCATCAATAAAAAATAAAAAAAAATTTAAAAGCTGTATATAATCAAATTTAATTTCATAAAAATATTTATAGTAGAAAATATATTGTATTTAAAATTATAATAAAAATATTATACATATTAAAATTAAGAGAGTGACATTTTTTCACTGCCTTTGATTTTAATAATATCTATGTAATTATCATGTAAAACATTATATTTATATTACAAATTTCTAAAATTATATGATATGGGTCGAATTAATTTCATCCTTTAATATTTGGTCAAGTGTTAGGGTATTTCAATAATATTTATAATATTATTTTTAACCTTAATTACCTGAATTGTCCATAACCATGGAAATAATAATTTAGTAAAGATACTATTTATATTGTCAAAAAATAATAGGGGCCTCATTACCAAAGATGGGTCTTTTTATTAAAAATTTGGAAACCATTTTTAATAATTAAAAACTCATATATTTATAATATTTATTTAATATTAATCTTGAAGATGAGGTGAGAATACATGTTTTTAAAGTAAAAACGTTCAAAAGATTGAAATGTTTCAATATTAAATTTTTATGTTTTTTTTTGCAATGAATGAAATTTGGCTTAGGGATAATAAATATATCTTTTTGTAGTTTAATATAAATCCAAAATATAATTTAAAACTATAAATTATTTTGAGTTAAAAACAGTTTCCAATTAAAATTAACTACTTTTGCAATTTATCAAAACATGCAACTTATTAGAAAAATTCCAATAATATAATACAAAGTAAATTATGATATTTAAAATTCAAATATGTATTTAAATTTTTTGTCTAAAAAAAATATGTTTCATAAATTGAAATTAAAATTGGATCTCTGTTAATATGATGAAAAAATTTATTTTTAGAAAAATAATTCTTTTATAAATATAATTTTATTTGATCATATATCATGTCTTGAGAACACATAAGATGAATTTTAAACATTTAATTAAATTAAATGTATATATGATTAATATAATCCAAAAAATGATTTTTTATTTATTGATATAAAACACAATTAATCATAGTTTTTGCAGAAAACCATTTCATTTTATTTCAAAATGGATTTGCATGTGTAAATAATAATTTTATAATTCAGTTAATGTTCATTATACTCAATATTATAATGAATATGATGATAATTTAATCCATAAATAATTAAAATTAAAAAAAAATTAAGAAACTCAATCTTGCGTGTAACGCATGCTATGACGGAGTTTCATATAACACAAGATATCAAAGAAATCAAATTATTTAAATGAAATCTATTTCAAAAAAATATGAGGTTGCTACAAGATAGGCCATGCTACATCCCACGTGACATATTGGTCATACTACATCATCCATATATGTACTCAATGTCATGTGGAATCATCTGGAAATGTCATCCAGGCCATGTGACATCCTTCAGATACACAATATAAATCATGCCATGCCCTATAGTGAAGTCAACTAGATCACATGATTGTATTTCGGAATGTATTCTATAAAAGAAGGAAATTTCCATATATTTTTAGGCATGTCATATTGACACAAAAAGAATGATATAAAGACAATATAGATTTGTGAAGAAAACATCCTAGGACATAATATCCATGTACATGGGACAAATATTGGAATATACCCAAATAAAATATGATAACTCTGATTCCTATAATTATATGATTTATATTACACATTATTATATCTCAGTATGCAATGGTAATCCACCTCAATGTAAGCCCCTCCAGGACTCCAATACTCTAACCCATGGGATCCAATTCTCCCCTATGGGTATTCAATTCTTCATCATCCACTTCCAGATTATGTTGCTAATGGATCAATAGGACAATTAAATGGTGCAATAATTAGAATACATATGAAGATTACCTAATTCCTATTATCCATATCTAACATCCCATACAGTATTACCCAATGAATAAGTACTGAATCCATATGTGAGGATAATAAATTGATGTCCCTTGTTTCTGACATAGAGAAAGAATCACGTGGGTTTAGTGGTTTAGAATAATCATACTAGTTTCATCATAAATGTTCACTAAGAAGGTAAACTATAGTTTTTAATCCCAATTTAGTGGCTGATATGACTACCCCATAAAAGGGAATCAATATTATGGTATTTCATGGGGGTGCGAACAAACAAAGAAATCTACGATTCATGTAAAAACATGATACATAATATGCCTTCATATGGGTCGATCTCAATACATGATTCCTATGTTTCATCACATGTGTCCTTTCTTCATGAACCTAAACTAATTTGATGATATAAAATACATGGGTTTTTATTCATGTTCTAAAAATAAAAATCAAGTCATTCTATAGAGGTATAATCCCTTCAGTGAAATATTAATCTCTTTCCTTGATAGAAAAAAACATCATAGTGCATTGTTTAAAGGATTCAAAATAAAAGTTGATACCCATTGCAATGAAATAATTGTAAACAAATTAATAGCTTGTGATACAATCTTATGGTATCATTAATATATATCCCCTAACACATGGATGGGTTACAAATTTGATCATTTTTAATGGTATTCTGTCTGTTATTTATATTATGAAGATATTATAGAACATATCTTAAATCAATTAGAGATACCCATTATAGGAAAAAATCCCCCCAATTTGATGAGCCCGAACTCACATCCTCTCGACTAATGCAATCTTCTTGGCACCGTTAGTTCTGAAACAACAATTGGCTAACTTCCTTTTGAAAGTAAATTTTTACCATATCATAGATCTGGTATCCATTGGATGATTCTTAAAAATAAAAGCTGTGAAGAAGGAGTGAATGATTGTGAAACCATTGCAAAATCCAAAATATTAACCCAAAAATGTAAAAAAAACATCGTAAATGATGTATGAAATCACGTAATAAAAAAATAATTTAACCATTATATACATCCATCCTCACTTATAATAATCCCATTCCACCACAAATTCTCAAAATGAAACAGATCAGATTTTTTTTATGATGTTGAGTTTAAAACATCATGTACATTTAAACAAATTAAAAATAATAGTTCATCTTATATTAGTTTGTCCTTTATGTTTTTTTATTTGTTTGAGTTATTATATCATTTTTTTACATTATTAATATAATGTAATTTCATAGAAAATAATTTTGAGACCCTTGTATTTAAGTCTCCATTGACCCAATATATTTTTATGTTTTTACCAAATTTTTATTATGTTCAGGATTCTTGCACTAACCTTTCAATATTTGATAGTTAACCAAGTAAATTTTAATTCACCTATGCTTCTATGCTTTATCCATATTCATTTACATTTTTATCTGGTGGATAAATATTATTAATATTTTTTCAAATATTATTCAATCTTACATCCCCAAAAAGAATTGTTTTGTAATTGATAAGATATTTATATATACATAGAATCTTGTATCTATGTTAGGGTATGAAAAGAAAAAAATTGATGAAAATATAGGGATTTATGATTAAATAATCTCTTATAAAAATGTTTAGTTGTTTAAGAGAACTATGTATAATTATATTGGGGTTTCTAGTATGATGTAGATTGTTGGATTAATGTTATACAAACTATATATATCTCATTCAGGTCATACTGTTAACATTTGTGATGGAAACATGACTGGTGCCTAGTTATACAAGCCATGAATCTAAACCATGAGTCTTGTTTTAAAACTATTTTTAATTGATTTAATAATTTTTTTCTAATATGGAAGAACTTTTCCCTATTATTTATTATATTTATCTCCAAATGAATCAACTCCCCCTTTCGATTTCATCAGAATTAGTTTTTATGTTTCTACTTCAAAATTTATATTGATATCATTATAGTAATAATATATATATCATCATAGTAATATCATATAGAATTAATGATATCACATTTAAAATCATAACTCATCCTTTTTTATTTTCATTTCATGGAAATGGTGTATTGGGATTTTGTTTGGCATGAATTTACACTACAATATTCATTCCTTATTATTATAGGTTTATAGTATTGTTTTTTAAAATTATTTTAATAAGTCTCCCTATGTAAATTCTCGGTGAAATAAAATGGACATAGGGGTCTTGTGACCATATGAAATTTCATTCATTTAGATAATTTTTTATAGGAGATGCCCATACAATATGTGATGTTATTATAGGACCACATGGGAATCACCTACCATTTACATATAGATGATGGGAATGGTGGAGGTTGTGTATACAATTTCATGTGTTAGTGCTCACAATTACAAGTTATCCCATGGTGGAATAACAACCATGAGAATAATAGTCCATGTAATAATTTCCTTGTGTCCCATTTAGAAATTAGTTTTTCTCATTTATATAGATCGAACTAAATATCCTACATCGTGAAATATGTCCTTATTATCAGGATAGTACAATGATGTGTACTGTGGTGAATGGAAATAGGACTTTGTTGTATGAAAATACCACCACAGACAACATGACCAATGGTGGTTTTTATGTATGTGATGGCATAAACCCAAGGGTTATATTCTCAAAGAATTTGGTAGACCGACATCCATTGGTAGGATGGCCTATAATAGTTTCTCTATAATGAAGTAGGTCTTGACCACGTACAACAATATTTTTTTATTAATATCATAGTAATTATAAAAAATGTATATATATATATATATATTCTCTAATATGTAAAACTGAGTATGTAATGTGGATTTATATAATTATTTATATTATTATATGGTTGTTTTGTGATTTAAACAAAATGAATGGTTTTTTTATAAATTTCCATGAGCTCATGCTACCATCTATATTGATGTATAAATAACAATCAACATGGGTAATAACTATAGCGATAACTCAAGGTCTATGGGTGTAACTAATAGAAACAAAGTAATTCCTGGTGGATATCGTTACTGTGATTATAATTGTCATGTTGTAACATCTCCATAAATACTAAAAGGAGCCTAAAAAATATTCATAGGATTTATTCTCACACTAATAGACTAAACAAACCATTTGACCCTGTTTGTCTCTACCAACTACCATCACGGGATGAAGAGACCCAGGAATATTATATATAAATACTACTTCATGTTAAATGAATACTCATTGAATATCATTACAGTCAATGATGGGGGATCATAACTAATTGGGCCAATGATATTGTAGCAGTACTGTAATAGAACTATAGAAGAAGTAGATCAATAGAACAATTAATGTTGTAACCATGGTGGGAACTATAGTAGAAACTATATTTTTGGTTGTACTATCAAAAACAATACAACATCCTTGGTGTCATTATCATATTATTCCCTGAAGGGCCTTTGAACAAAAAAATATGGGCCATCAGGGCCATGTAATGAGAAAAAATTACCACCGATCCTATTATAAATGTAATGACTCACAAATAACTAAAACCTAAAGGCATATTATATATTAAAATTGTATTCTTCTACAAATTATTAAAAAAACTCCAAAAAAGTAAAGGTTTGTTTTGTACACAATTATAGATATATAAAATACATGTAAATAAAAGATCTATATCATCCCCCACTAATTACATCACAGCAGTCAACCTTTATAGACAAATAATATATGCTGCTTTATACATATAATAGGGAAAATTAATCATACAAATGGGTGATATCAAATAAAAAAAATTAATGAACGGGGATATTAATTATCATTTAAGAATTACATGAGAAGAATACTATAATGATATGGACTTAGTATTTTAAATCAATTATCATCAATTTATATATCAAAATAATGGGTCATAGAATAATATTTCATAATTCATAAAACCAAAATAATAACAAAATCAAATAGTATAATAAACATGGGAATAATACTAACATTATTTCATGGAATGATAGAGTGGAATAATGTTTCAAAAATCATTATAAAATAAATATTTCATTAAAGATAAAAAATGAGACATTAATAACATATTAGTTTAGGTGTAACCAAATGTTTACCTTATTTGGGATTTGTATGATCCCTCGTTTAACCTCTATTGGGATTTTTATATAATCTTACATAACATTTGAGCACATGAAAAATGCATATTTACCAAATTCATTAGATGGATATAAGAAACACACCCATTACATAATAATAATATATATTTTGTATTCAGATATATCTTGTAAAAATGTATCATTTCATCAAGCTTAAATCATAGAAAATAAAAATCTTTTCATCAATATTGCATCATAATAATTCTAAACAATTTAAAGAATGAATAAGTGCACGGTCCAGAGCATAAAAATTATATAATCTAGTGTATTTAGACTATTATTTAATTCATTTATATTCCAAAATATCATTTTCAATTATAGGATTAGAGAATTAGTTCATATTTCATACATTAGAATACCATAAATTAAATAGTGGACACTTCTACTTAACATACATGTTTCCTAGAAAAAACATTATAACATTACATGTCATGTTTAAATGCAAATATCATCATAATAGTAAAAATTTAATCTTATTTTCCATTAAATAACATTAAATCCATTGAAAATTATTATTGAATATTTGGATGAGATAAAAAAGGCTACTAAGAGATAAATATGAATTAACAAAATACAAATTTGATGAATACATTTAAAAATTATTTTTAAAAAATATTCATTAGGTTAGAAATAAACCCATTTAATACAAAAAAATGAAATTATTTTAATATTTTTTTACACAAATTTGTTTATTTTTACCTGTCATTAACCCTTTAAATCATACTATGAAAATAATGATTCTTACTAATTTTTGGTTATTATAGTTAGTATATATAGTAATAATAAATATAAATAGGCAATAAATGATATATTAATACATATAATAATAAATTATCCACAAATAAATTTTTTATTAATTTTGTATAATTTAATAATATATTATTTTATAAATATATCATTAATGTTAATTTAAATAACTGTTAATTTCATTTATTTTAAAATCATCAAGAAAATTAGAAAATTAGAAAAATATTTTATTATATAAAATATATTTTTTTAATAATTAAATTTTTTGAAACACCTGATTTTTTTTAAAAACAATATTTTTTATTATTTTAAATTTCATTTATTTTATTTTTTTCATTAGATGATTAAATATTATGTCAGTACTATGAAATTAATTTACCTAATGATTTTTTCACTAAAAATTTAATATAAATTATCATGAAACGTTAAAATATTGTATATAATATTTTTTTACCAAACATATCAATTAATAATCCATATGCTAAAATTATTATATTTAGTTGAAATAAAATTCTGACATTATATAAATTTCATTAAGTAAAATATTTTAAATTTTATAATCTATTCAAAATGGCCAAAAATTATATTTAACTGAATCATAAATGATTATTGATGACATTTAGTCTTAAAATAAATTTAATTCATGTTTTTTGTCCAATTTTAACCCTTATTACATAATTTAGTACCTTATTTAGTTGTTTTATGTTTTTCTATAGTAACAAAAATTAATAAGGTTACTATTAATATATAATTACTGTAAATTTTCAGACATGATCATTACATTGTTTTTAACAATAACAAAAATAAAATAAAAATTGTCAAAACTGATATTTTTTTATATCCCTAATAGAGAATTAAATTTATAAAATTCTTGTATCACATTACGTATAAAAACAATTCTTCTTTTAATATTTTTATTATCATTTATTTGATATTTTCATTTAATGAATTATTACTACATTAGTATTGTGTTAAATTTTAAAGAAATAATTTTTTAATTAGAATTTTACAAATACCAGGATGATGATAAATTATTAAATTTTAAAATAATTTCTATAACCTCAAAAAATTCTCATATAATATCATTGTACAAAATATTATTTTTACTAAATATTAATGTGTGACATTTTATACTATTCTAAAAATAAAGTATTATTATGGTGATAATCTCATCAAAATAGAAAAATCATTTTATAAAAAAGAAAAATTGATTATTATATAATAAATTCATTACTATAATAAAACCAAATCTAGGCTTTTGGTCACTTATATGTCCATATCATATAATTTTTAACATTAATAACCCATATTACAATTTAATATAGAAATGAAATTATTAAGATTACTTATACTATTGACCCCAAATAAAAGAGAATTATTTACTGAATATGGACCCATAAATTCAAAAAATGGAATAAATTTTTTATAATTCAATATATAGAACAATTTTATATTAATTTTAAATTTAATTAGAAAAATAGAACCAAAAATGTATCTTCTGAAATATATTTTTTTATGTTAAATGATTTTATAGAAAAATTTTACTATAATATTAATTTTTAAAATAATTATTTAATAATTAAAAACTAATTATCAAATTAAAATTTGGGACTAATACAAAAAAATAAATCTACATTCTAAATAATAAAAATAAAATTAAAATTTTCATCAAAAATTACCATTTTTTATATTCATTGGATAAACAATATTTACAAAAAAACTCTAGATGTTCACCCTAGAATAATTGTGACATTATGATTTAAAAATAATACTTATTTAGTAAAATAAATTTTATAAATTCTGAATAAAAGAATTATATTATTTTATAACAAATAAAAATAAAAACCAATTTTTGATGAGAACAAAACATTGAAGAATAAATTGGTTTTCTAAATTTTGTGTTATATTTTTTTAATAGTTAATATAGAAACATATATCTTGTGGAATATTTTTATATATTTAAATAATTTTTTTAACACTAACCATACCCCTAATTTAATATCTATTTCATAAAAGTCATATTAAAATAATAATATTTCATGGTTCATTTCAAAGCACTATTACATATCTTGTATAGAATCAAATATAGTCTATATTTTAAAAACATGATATATTACAATAAGGATGATATAATATGATCATATCCCTAGTATATCATTGGTTTAATAAAATTATGTTATCATATAAAAAAAATCATCTAAAATATCACGTACATATTTCTTGAGAATATAACAATTTTATTTTGAAATCACATATTAAAAAAAGCCGTAATATGACTTAAAAAATTTTATTTTTAAATAAAAAAATTTATATATTTTTTTAATTAAAAAATTATAATTCTTGATGGTGGGATATTTCATAATTATAGTATATGTAATATCAAAAAAATATTCAAATCATTGATTATAAAATATAATTTACAAAATAATAAAAATAGTATATATAAATATTATAATAAGAATTAAAAAATCCATAAAAATAACTTTTCAAATTGATCAGATAATATACAAAATTTTTTCAAAATTTTTTCAAGAAATTATGAAAACAAAACAAAAAATACTATTTACCTATTATAAAAAAATTGATTCTCTTAAAAAATAGTCATTCAAAAAATAGAGTTTATAGAGAGATGACAATAATTGGAAAAATAATAAATTTATGGTAACAAAAAGATTATAAGTTACAAAATTTTATTTTTTATATATATATCAAATATTTTTATTATCTAGATTTTATGAAAAACAATCATTTTAAAAAGAGATCCCAACCTAAAACCCTATCATCATATGTGACTTGATTTGTAATTTCTCTCATATTATATTTATCAAATATAATGTTATTATAATTATATAAAAATGATATATTTATAAAATTGATATCATTTATGGTCTATTTATATAATTTAACCGAATTTTAATTAATAATGATTTATTAAGAATTTTTATTCTAGGTGATAGCGGTTTCATTATTTATATATGTTTTGATTCAGAAGTAGTGGTCTATATATCATGATTACTTACTCATAATATAAATTAATTTTATAATTAAATAAAATATATATATATTTATTATATATATATTTATAACCATATTGAAATGTTGTATATTGAAAAATTATTTATAAAATTTATTATATGGTAGTCCATATATAACCATAAATCTTGTTCTCAATTTCTTAAACAATAATGAAAGTAATATTAGTAAAATTTTATTATTAAATAATTATAGTTATATCATATATATAATAAATGTTTAGTATATAAATATATTATAAAAATTAATGCGAGTTAGGGGTGAAAAATGAATCTTATATCTTTTTGAGAATGTATCCTACACTTGTTCACGAGTGATAATCTCATTTACCATTTGATTGAAAATAGGTTGAAATAGGTTTTTTATTAATAATAATTATATCATTAAATATTTATGATTCGTTATTCATCATGTTATGTTTTTTTGAACAATTTTAGGGAATGAGAATGAATAAATAATGTTTTAATATCCTAGTTAATAATTATTTTTCTTCTTTTAGAGATCTCCATTGGTATTCAACTCAGACCATGAATGATTGGTCTTATGATAAGAATAGGATCCATAAGATGAAGGGAATAAATATATTATGGTATTAAGTTATAGTATGTCTTGGTTAAAAATCTATAATTTCACTAATATGGGAGAGGAGGCTATTTCCTTTTATAAATGAAGGAGATGCCACATACAGAATTACTTAAAATATATAAATAATATAATATTATTTTTTGTCCAAGTTTATTAAAATGGGAATGAACTATAATATCATAAATTATATTGTATAAATACTATCATAAACCAGTAATTATAAAATTTTATGTGGTAATAATTCAATTGTATCCCAATTTAACCCCATTGTAATCCCATTTTAACCATAAGCAGGACAAAAAATTATTTATTTTTATTACTCATTATTATGGACAATTAATGATTAACCATTAAAAATAATGTTATTATGAATAGAAATATTTTAAATATTTTATCAATTTCAATTTCCCTAATTTCATGATTTTAATTTTAAACTATTCCAAAGAAACACAACAAAAAACAGTTTTTAGAAATATGAATCTTTAATTATAAAAAAATATTTACATTCACCCTATTCTCAGTAAAAAAATATAGACATATTTTTATACTATTTTATTAAATATATAATCTATAAATTACATTAATACTTTAATCAATAATTATTCATTTAATTTTCTTGTGGAAAAATCATATTGTGCGCATAAAAATAGTTTTATGAAAAATAACTTTTTTTACCATTGTATTGTTTTATCTTCCATAGTAAAAATTAGATAGCTAAAACAATTATAATTTTCTATAAAATATATTATATTAAAATCATTTTCTAGACATAATTGTATTAGATAATATTAATAATCATTCAGAATAATACATTTCATTGATAATTTTGAATTTTTTAATTGAAATATTTTTTCTAACATATTAATGATTATGTCTTGGAAATTAATCAATAAAATTGATTATCAAAATAAATGAATATATATATATATATCATAATTTATTTAATTCTATTAATACCCATCAATCAAATACCTTATTATAATGTTACAGTATATGATTATATCATTTAGGCATGGGGTTGTATGTAATAAAGAAATAAATAATTTTTGTTTATTCTGAATGAAAAAATATAAAATCATTAATAATTACATTTTATTCCCAAAAAAATTATTTATTTCATTTATAATATTTCACTCTAATGAATTATTTTTTATATCACTACTTTAACACATTTGGTTTTCCCATGTTGCTTAATCAGATTTATGATTGGTATAGATAAAACTAACAAAAAGAATAGTATTTCTCTATAGTCCTTTATCTCTTTGATTCTTAATTTATAGTGGGTAATATTTATTATAATGACCTATGGTACATCATCTATGTATAGTATGTGTTTTAGATCAAATATTTACATCCACTAAAGATATACATAATATATATCATGAACATTATAAGGGTTTGGTGGAATCGACTAGTGATAATCTATGATCTCTACTTCATCAAAAATATTCAAGGTTCTAATATACCAAGGGATATACATAACCATCATTATTAATCTCATTATCCACTATCATAGATATTTTCACATCAAAAAATTCATAATAACTTCTAATTTTAAATTAATTCTATGATAATAAGAATAAATCTTTTTCCAAGTATAATATTACATATTATATTGATTAATGTATGGACTAGTTTCTGTAATTTTTTAATGTTGATTATTCAAAAATATATTCTTATTACCAATTTCACCCTATCATGGTGGAAATTATAACTTCTTTCTATAGTGTGCTTTTTAAGAATGAACTTGAATCCTTGAGGTAATTTTATTTTTTTACGTAAAATCGATAAACAAAAGATGTTGATCATAACCACCATTGAAATCTAGTTCACATGACTGTAGTATATCCTATAAAGTTCAAATGGTTCTATAATGTGGTCTATCAATATAATAATGAGAGGTAGTACTAGAACACAACTATTAATGTAGATCATGATGAAGATATATTCATAACATCAAGGTAAACCTTTGGTATCGACTAGATACAATAGAATATAGTACTAAATGAAACCATACATACATTTAATTTATATTATATCATGTTGATAAACATATAAACATTCTCTGATATATATAATGTGTATGTCCATTTTAAGTTGATCAACTATATCTAAAATAATACTATATCTTATGTATTTTTTTGGGGATTGATGAGAAAAAATATATGGTAATTTTTTCTGATTTCAATTTTTTTATATTTAGTGGTTATTAGTTCCCTTAAATGTATTTCTCCCATACATAACATGTTGATCATCTAAGAAATATGATACATAATCTCAAACATTGTACTTAATATTATCCCACTATAAATAATATTTTTAATCTATATATATCTTAAAAGTTTGGGGATGTATTGAGAATGGAGAACAATGGGCATCATCCATATATCATCCTTCATGTATTTTATTTATTCAATTAATACATGACTTATAAGCCATATCATTCCACTACATTCATGGATCTACTATAATATATTTATTTCTATCTTTTTCGACTATATATTTTACTTTTAGGCGTCTTTAGTCACCACATGGATATTTGTTTTCACACTCATTTGAGGAAGATATTTTTTTTTCACATTCCCTCATTTTTTAAAGTACATCCTTGTTAAATCCATAAATATTCACTATCTTTAAATCATCACCATTGAAAAACTATCTTGAGCTTTCCAACATAGTGCATTAAACAGTTTTTTCCCTTCCCAATGTGGTAGTGTATTGAGGATTATTAATATTTAATCTACACCAAATATATCCTTTGTAATATATTTAAATCATTAATTGTGAATATATAATATATTTATTTCTAATAATTATATATATCACACATTTCATTTTAATGATAAATAATTTAAATAGTTTGTGAATATATTTTAACTACTAACTCTATATCCAGAGATATGTACAGTTATTCATGAATCATTAATTGGTATGATAATAAGTTATCACCATAACTTTTTACATAAGAAAAAATAAAAACCGATTCATTTATGAGTAATTTTAAATCCTAAACCATCTCAACCTCATGTTAGTGTGAGTTGTGTTTCCCTAAATAAAATTTTATCATCTCCATAAAATTCTGATGACATTTACTTTTTAGAGGAATATGAATTTCATAAGAGTTAAATTACAATGTGATTTTGATTTCTATGATAAATTCATAGAAATATTTTTTATAATAAAAAAACAATGCATGAAAACCATATATCTTAGTGAAAGTTGGTTTTCATGGACAATGATCAATTAATTATTTATTTCATGGATCAATTTACATATCCTATCTTAGGATTACATAACAAAAAAATGAAAATTCATATTGTAAAAATTATCACATGCTAAATATTGTTTATATCTTATCATGAAGGTCAATTGTAAAATAATCATGTGGTCTTCATGCCTTTCTTTATTCATATAATATATAAGAATTAAATCGATAAAGACTACCACAAATAGATCAAGGTAATTATAATTTAATATATTGGTTAAATACATGAATATATTAGTTTAATAAGTAAATACAAATAGAATCACTATAAATTGATAATGTCTATGCCTTTTTTGGAAGGCTGTCATGGGTACTTATTCCTTTTTTACCCAAAATTAATAGTTCCATACTAAAGATTAGTCATGGGAAATAATGGACACCTCATTATTGGTCAAAAATATCAACAAAATATGGATGAACATATTTATTAATGATTGTGGTCTTATTATGTTCCTCATAATAAATTTATAGTCTCATTGATCAATCTTAAATAATTAAAGAAAAAATATTTGCAACCCATGGGGATGGTCTTTTCTAAATGAATCTGTTATATTAATTCTCTTGGTGTTTTTTTTAAATTCATATAACTGAATTAGTATAATTCTATATGCAGTCTTCAAAAATTTCTTATAAAAAAGTATGATTTGTATTGAAAATCAAAATCCCAATTCAGAGTATGAATTGAAAACTCATAAATGAATACATCAAAAAAACTCTTGTATAATTTAAATATCATTATTGTTGAGTTTCTCATTTACCATTTGGGAAAAATACCCCCTTTTATAGAACCCTAGACCAATACAATAGATGTAATTTTGTTTGTATGTTTACATTAATTATCACAAAAATATAAAATTTTACTAACATTCACAGTAATACATGAAGAATAAATAAACATATGGATAATATAATCCCAAAATATATTCAAATTAAACTAGAGGGAGATTAACTTGATTTTAAAAAAAGCTTATTCCAATAAAAAAATAACTATAGATGAATCATATAATTGAGATATGATCATAGTACCAATAGATATTATCTCAAATAATTTATCATTTAATTTTTTATTTCATAATATTATATACTTCGTAAATTCTTATAATATTAAATATAGAGTAAATCTAGATTGATAAAATACATTATTAGTTCTAGAGTGGATGGTAGTTTCACATTCACCAATTCATTATTATACCAAACATCATTAATAGATATCGAGTGAGATTTATTATTTCATATATTATTATTTATTTTATTTCAATCATCTTCATTAATCATTGAACCCAATGACTAGTTTTCATAATTCCCCTTCCAATGGTATTTTTAACATTGGAGTGTGGGTGGGGATTTCTATATAGGTTTCTATCATTTAACTTAATTAGAGATCTTTTTTATATAAAATCAATATTTTATTTCCTGGTGTCAATCATTTCCGAACATAATTTATTTATTATTTAACATAAAAAATTATTCTCTATGTTTAATTACACCATTGTGTAATAAAATCATAATCATATTCTTCAATCCACAGTTATATTTATTAGAAATTATCCAAAATCCCATATTTTTTATATCAAACTATGGGTGATTCAAATATTAATTTATAAATTTATATCACATTAATTGGTTTCTCAATAGTCACTAATGTATGTTATATTGAAATCCTTTCAATAAATGGGTTATCCAATATATAATTAACCAATATTACTTTTTTGATCAATGATAATTCATGAATTGTACTTCATAAGGCTTTTAAATTATATATCTTATTTAATAATAGAAATATCATCCTTACACATTAGCTCAACTAGTTATTTCATTATATTCATAAGAAGAATAAAATGAATTTCCTTGTTATAAAATAAAATTCTAACTCATCCCACACCATGGAGTCGATTTCCTTAAATGTCCTCATTATATTCATATAATTCCACCATTGATCTACTAGAAACTACCAAAATAAATTTCTCCTGAATGGATTATTAAAGAAATGAAAATATAAATTAATTTTTATTTAACCATTTATCAACAATTATTGACTCAAAAGGCTCACAAAATTTTAGTTTTTATTCATTAATGAATAACTCAATAACACATTTTTTCACACTTTTTTTTATGAATGATTAAAATGATTCTGGCCATGATAATATTCCTTAATAATGAAAATTATATTTTTTATTCAAGACCCCATAATATATTATTATTTATGGGAGAAATAATTTTATTTTCTATTATATTTTGGATTAACACGCTTTCTTTTGGTTACAAAAGTTTGTTACAACCAAAAAATCATATTTGGATGAATAATCATCGTAGTGAGAAACCATAAAATCATGAAACTCGTTTGACATATGTCCAATATATGAAACATAAATATGAATTTATGTATCCTAATTATTATTATAGATCACTAATAATTATTATTTATTAAAATAATTTAAAATATTTTATAGATAAAATTTTATTTAACCTATGAATATCCCTCTATAAAATCCATAAATCTGTGTTGTCTGATGGAACCTCACTAAGAACCATTGTTGATCTAGTTAACACCATATCCTATATATCATGATTTTTACACCTAGGTTAATTTTTTCCCAACGTAATGATATTTGTAGTACCTAGACTGAAATTGGTTTTCTAAAAAACCAAAATCATTCATTTACCATAATATTGTATCTTCTTCTATACTGAGACTTCTCCTAAGTATCTTCACCAGAAAATTCATCATGGATTATAAAAATAACTAATCATTTATATGATAACAACTAAGGAATTAAAATAATTTCATTCATAAATATTATAAAAAATTATATAGATATTAATTATATATCATTTTTATTCGCATCGAAATATTATTAGATTTGTCTCTAGAAACATTGATAAATAAAAAATTAGTAAAAATGGATCTATATCATATCTCCCTCAGAGTATCGAAACTATAACCCTATATATGCTGATCATACTTAAAAACATTCTCCATTATCCAAGGAAAATAAATCATAATTAATTTTGAATTTTGATTCATAGTAATTGTATAAAAGGGATATATAATTGATCATTTACACATAACATGACTATAAGGTTATTATATTTTAAGATTACCATTTTAAAATCATATAAAAATTTTCAAATATTATCATCATGATTCATGTCATAATAGTAGTTGGATTATAATACCTGATTCAGAACAAAATCAAAAACATGATCAATTATTGAATAATATTTGAATAATATTGTTCATAAAAGAGTAGTTTAGTGTGTGGAATAATCATAATCATACAAATTATATATAAATGATAAGTAATATGTAATTATTCATATGTTATGATAGGGATATCAAAAAATGTTACTACTTTGGGAATGAGATAACCTCCCATATACCCACATTAGGGTATGTAATAACCTCACATTCAAATTTTTTTTGTCTTGAAAAAACCTATTTTAAACCTTTTAACTAATTAAACAATAATCTATACCCAATTAATTATATAGACTCAATGAAACCACCTATCACAAGATCTTAATAAATTGATATTTATATAAAATGATAAAATAACTTTTATCATTTCATCATATTTTTACAACTAAAAAAACGGGTTTCATAAATATTTCATCAATGTAAGAAAACAAATCTTGAGGAAGAACATGTAAAAGATCATAGAATCACTTCCCTAATGAATCATAAGTATTATTAGAGGATCTTATCATAGAAAAATATATTCATTTGAATGAAAAAATAGTATTAATTGACTAAAATTCCATTTTAATTTTTTTAAATATGTTTTAATTATAAAAATTACAATAATGTAATGGGAAAATATTTATTTAAAATATCAATTGAAATATGTAAAATAATGTTTATTGAATATATTATTTAAGGTTGTGGGAGAATCCATCAATTTTGTATACATTAAAACAATTATTTTTATCCTAAATTTTATAAATATTACCTCATTTGTAAAAAGATAAGAAAATTTAGTGTAAAATATTTTATAGACATAAATTAATGAAAAAAAATTCTTTAAAAACACAAATGATAATACGAAAATAGTTCACGATAACATTTTAAAAAGTGACATGGAATAAAAATATTCATGGATAAATATAAAAACAATTTCTTTTCAACCTAAAAATATATTTTTAATATTTTTATTTCATTGAGAGAGGAGAAAAAAATTGTGTAATCTGATTGAAGAAAAAGTTTATAAGAAAAGTTATTATTTTTTTGAAGATATATCATATAATTTCAACATAATAAACTTATGAATAAACAATCCCTTTTAAAATGTTATTGCATCACAAGATATTGTCATATAGGTATTGAACGTGATCTAACTTAATATAAACACATTTATATATATATTATATATTTATAATATATCAATATTAATAATTATAATAACCTACATGATATACTTTTAACATAACATGACTAATTCATTAACTATTCTAAACTAGAAAACATGATTCTTGGTGGTATTTATTTCATTTCTCAAGAAGGTATCGAATCAGCTTTTTTGCTCTTGGAATCATGATCATGGTTAAAATGTTTAAAACATAAAATTATTATTTTAATATTATATTATATATATTTATATATGTAATATTGACTCTATAAAATGTATAATTAGAAAAATGGCTCACACCCATCATGTAGAATGCTGGTTGTATTTACACATAAACCATAGTTAAATTTTCTAAAGATAATAATAAATGAAAAATAAATAATATTTTGAAATTATGGATTATAATAATGTCATAAAAATTAGATATTTTTTAAAAAAGAAAATTAAATGCATTAATATAAAGTGGTGATGTAAAATGAATCATATATCTATGTGGAAGAGACACGCCACAAATACGAAATACCAACATATTTTTCCCATTTGATGGAAAATGGGTTGAACAAGGTTGTGAAATAATAATAAAAACCTATAATTATATTTATTATACAAGATAAATAATTCTATGATTGATAAAAAATGTTTATATATTGAGAAACTATAAATAAAATTTAAAGAGATCAGTTATTATTTATATATCATCATTGAAAGGCCTTTATCAAATTAATCCTTGACCCTTGATTGATTCGTGTTAAAATAATTTCATGAGATCTAGGAATAAGGTATGATTTCTAGGAATTAATTTATACTGAGATTAGAGATTTATAAGGATTATAGATTAATAAAAAGTGTGAATAATTGGATCCCTTTTATGATTATGGAGATAAAAAAATGGAAGCTACATAAAACACATAAATAACATAACATAATTTTATTATTATAATAGATCACAAATTCCATGAATTCGATTCTAGGATTATTGTGATTACTTTTATCTTAAAAATGTTGAAGTTAATGAAACTGAGTTTTAGAAAAATAACACATATATATATATCCATAAACTATATTTAAATTAATTACATTACTTGTAAAAACACTGAACTGAATGGTAAAATATAATATTTAATATATTATATAATAATTTCCATAAAACTGTTAATATATAATAATTTATTTAATGAGTTACGATGAAAACAACTTTTATACATAAAGGCAGTTTGCTGAAAAATAACTATTTTTACATCAAGATTATTTTTTCATAATTATTATCCTTTAAATTAAAAATATATGTATTATTTTTCATATATCAAAAATAATTTTCATTGATATAAATTTATATTTTTATCAACATAAATTAGAAGATAAAATCACATAACATATTGAAAAGAAAATTTCATTGAAAAAAAATAACTTTTTATAATTAAATGATTTTATAAAATATTTAATGTTTATATATATATAATTAATTAATTAATTTTAATTAATGAATATATATATATATATATATTATAATTAAGTTAATACTATTCATATCTTCCAATACAATGGTTGGGATCTGATTTAATATTGTATCAAAGGTTTATTTTGAATCAAGGTTGTGTATTAACTATTATATAAAATATTTTGGGTTTATTTCTATTCTAATACTATTGAAATTAATAGGTTTTACAAAGGATGTAAAATATATATAATTTTTTATATTAAAAACATTATCTAAAAGTATTATATGGGTTCTTCATTGAGTTAGGGTTCATAATGACCTTTAAGGTTACCATTTTCTTCATTGAGGTGGAATATGACTTCTAAAATACATTCTCATTTAATCCAATTAGCCTCTCTATTAATTTAACTACATTTATAAAGACATTTCTTCATGAAACCAAAAAAATAGAAAATATATGTTAAACAATCTTCCTCGAATTATTTATAAGAACACTATTTTTTCCCTTCTAATATTTTTATTAAACAAATTTAGTTTTTCAAACATAATGGATTAATGGTTATTCTCATATAATGTATGCATTCTATGTGTTAGATAAAATTATTGAATTTAATAATCTTAATGAAAATTAAATAATATATTGGGGGAAATTTAATAAAAAATAATTTTGGGTAATATTGCATGTAACTAATTATTTGAAAAATTTAATGGTATACATTCATAATTATATTTAAATAATGTTTGAAATTGATCTATTAAATATTTTTGTGTAGGAGAAATTAGCAACTCGTACTCAGATTTACAACTAACACACCCCATAAAACAGAGGTATATATTTTAGGTCATTAATTTCATTGGATACTTCTTTAATATTGATACATCATAGATATTGGGGGTTATTCATAGATTGGAATTATTGTTCTGTAAGTGAAAGGTGATATTTTTCTTATTGACTCGTGATTTTAGTTATGTTGGGTGACCTTTTTTACTACTATTATATTTTTTAATTTTTTTATATCTAATGTAAGTCATTCTATTTAGGAATTCATTTCTTATTACCTCTAGTTTAATTTTGATTTATCTTTAATACTACCTATTTAGACTATACTCATAATTTTATTATAGTTTTGGTTGTTATTAGGATTTGATTCATTAAATTTATGGTATTTTTCATTGTATGTGTTTTTTTATTAAATTTTCTCATTTAGATATACTAATATATATATTATGGAGAGATCATACAGAATTATAATGTGGTAAATCCTATTAAAATATTACATTAATGGAAAAAATAAATCCTAATTATGTTGATTTAATTTCATGCATTATATGACAGCTCGTAGTGATACATATTTCTCTATGTCCCGTATAGAGAATTTACTAGGGTACCAGGTTATGGATTTAGAGTTTTATTCATCAAAAATTGTTAGAAAATAAACATTATTATTTATTAAATATTTAAATTTATTTCATATAGGATATTATACCACAATATCTAAATTTTTTATTTATTAGTATGTTACTGGAGAACACTATATGAATTTAATATCATGTTTTGAGGGTTGTTTTGGATGGGTTCATATTGAAATTTATCCTTAGTCTAAAATAATTTCTATATATTTTAACATTATTTTTCAATTGATTTTTTCCATTCTTGTTCAATGTGTTATTTTGTGAAACTAAACAATTGAGAGTGAATAAGGGATTGAATACATTGATACACATTCATTATGAATGGTGGGAAAATTATACACATAATTTTTTTTACATTCTGGAGAAAATAATGTCGAAATTCTATAGATAATTCTAAGTTATTTGTTCCATTGGAAAATCCCCCCTAGTTAACAATTTTCTAAATTTTTTATATTTTCCTTTATTATGATTTTATTTTTATTTTATCAAATGATCTATTATATTTTTTATCATTTACATGGGTTTTATATGATAATAAAAGTAGTTTTATTTTGATATATATGTTATAAAAATTGGGTATAATCATTTGAATATTGACCTATTTGATTTTTTGATGTGTTATTTGATGTGTTAGAATTCAAAAACAAATCTCATAATAAAATGGATAAATATTAATTTGAAAAAGGTTTTGTTAAATGATCTAGTATTTTTTATGATGTTTTATAATATTTTTAAAATAATTTTATAATTTCTATTTATAATAAATTATAGTAGTGAGATGTGAAGTATTTTGAATTTATCTAATATGATTCCATGTATTATTATAGTCTCTTAATTGGAGTTTATAAATATTACATATTAAGAAAATGGATGTTCATTTGAATATTTTAAGAGTCTATAAAATATTTTCAAATATATATATGAATTTTTTACTGAATATAATCTAGTAATAATATCATTAAATAGATTTTTATAAAGTTCAAGATGGGTTTTATTATGTTGGATACACTATTAAAATATGTGTTCTCTTATCCATTACAATATTTATAAAAAAAGTGATTTTACATACTTTGTGAATTGGTTTTTGATTTTATATTACTATGATTTCTCTAAGTTTAATACATAGTTTATTTTATTTGGAATAATATGATTTATAATAACTATATTTAGTGTTAATAGTTGTTGTAGAGTATGGCTGACACTACATCCTTCAAGATTATTGAGAGGGGGAAGCAAGAGAATATCCACATGTGAACTCTATTATTGATCTATGTCTACATGGTTAATTTGAACCATATATTTTATATTTGGAAAAAGGGGGTTCAACAAAAATTGATCAACCAAGTAAATCACTCAATATTTTTTTTAATTCTGGAAATTTTATAACCAATAGGGTATAAGAATACAATAAACATAAATGATTGAATGGTAATATTGATAAAATAATAAAAACTATCGATATCATATAGTGCCTTAAGATGATTTTTATCAAATTTTTACATAATATTCCATGTATCTATGGGAGAAATATATCAGTAAGAGAAATTCAGAATATAATAATTCATGTTATGGTTTCAAGAAAATTTTTATTCAAAAAGACATTTTTAAAACCATAAGTGATTAAATAAAAATAGAATTATATTATCTCATAGAGAGAGGCATGTTGGTATTAGAGTATTATTTTTAATTACTACATCAATAATATATCTACTGAGTCATATGCAGATGAAATACACTAAGAATATTATATTATTATTCTTATTTATCCATATAATGTGGTAAAGGAACCTTTCTTAGATAACCCTATTAGGTTGATATAATAATAAATGTTTTTAGATGTTCCTAAAACATGTGATTATTATTTATAATGGAGTCTTCTATGATAAAAAAATTTGGAGAATGAAAGAAAATAGTTAGGACACGATCTATGTGTTTAGATAATTTCCAAGTAGATATTTTTATTCCTAATAAAGGTGAAATAGGTACTAAAGGAATATATTCTTATTTAATGTCTTTTCCTATATGGTTTATCATAAATTTGTATAGAATATGATATCCCTTATCGATGTAGGAAATTCATTTGTATAACATTGTTAGAAAATATGAAGAAAATTGTATGCATAAATCTATTATATTATTTTACGATCATTAAAAATAGTTTTTAGAAATTTTAAAATTTAATTATTCAATTGATTTATAAAAATAATTATTATATTTTAGTGAGACCGGTACATATGTAAATTATCAACCTAATGGTATCAATGGACTCATGTTCTATTATATATATCCTCCACATGTGTAACGGGTAGTGAAATGAATCTTATTTTACTTTATGGGTTTATATTAATTTTTATTTTTTATTATTCTTGATAAAATATTTAAAACCCATTCATTACCAATAAATGATTTAACATCATTTTTCTTCAGTTTTTCAGGGGTAATTTAGTATAGATTCTTCTAAAGACACTATTATTTGAATAAGTTGTATTATCATTATGCGCTAGACCTATATATATATAGTAAGGAATCATGTATCTAATTATGATCGTGAAATCATTTCGTTGAATGTAATTATATTTATATTCCATTTTCATTTTATGTAGATTATAATTCAAGAAATTGGACTTTGATTCTCGCCCACTAAATGATTAATATTTGAAACCATTGATTTCTAGGGATAGATAGGTTCATGGTGGAGGGTATTGTGACATACCTAATTTCCATTGTTTGAAAATGATTCCATATATATTTTTTTTATTTCCCAATTTTTAGTTTTTTTTGTGAGATTAAATATTTCTAGGTTAAAATATTATGATTTATAGTTGATTTAATGTATGTGAAACTCTATATATATTTGACAGTAATTGTTATTGTTGATTTTGGGGTCTCAAGATTATTTTATAGAGTAAAAAAACATTGGATAATCATTCATGAAATATATATCAGAAAAAAAATCAACAAAAATTATGAAATCATGGTTAGTTCATGTATAAAATAACCTCATGACCAAATTTTTTAGCTAGATTAAATTTTATTTTAAATTTCTTCTTTAATTTTTTATAATTATGGTTTTATTTTTTCCCACTCATTCAGTCTCTCCCTTCATCAGGAATCAACTCCATCTCCCCAAATATTCTTCTTTCATTTCCATGAGATTTAATCACGAATTGGAGTTATATAATAAAGGTCGTCTCATATAAACACCTTTATATATCATTTAAAAAAATATTCAACTTTTTGAATACCATTAGTGACCATGATAAATAGGCATTAATGTTGTCCTATGTCTTTTTGGAGAGTTAAATAATTTATTGTTTATACTTATTGTGTGATTGGACTGCTTATTTGATGTGTAATAATTATTCTACACTATATTTTTAGATAAACTAACTGTTGATTCATTGTATTTAATTTTTCTATAGAATAATTACGACTCAAAAAATTAATTTATCCATCATTTATATTATATTTTATATGAATTTTTTAAAATTATATAGAGGTGAAAACATCAATTATTTATAAATTTTTTGTTGGAAGGAAATTCCATTTTATACTTTGAGACTTAATGTCAGCTTTCATGTAATGAATACATGAAATGTGTGTGATTAAATTCTATAATTATATTATCTGTATTAAATATCCTATGAATATTTCATTTAAATTATAGTAAATATACAATTGGAATTTACTAAAATTTTAAAATAAACTGTCCTATCAGGACTCCAATTAATTAGGTTTATCATTAACAGAGCATAAATTAATTCCTAGTGGTTTCAATTTAATAAAAAATTTGGTATATTTATATTTATGTTATTGCAATGTTTCTACATGATTATTTGAATAGATGATTAGTTTTTCCTATACCACTAAACTAATATAAAATGTAATGTTCTTATATTGGATATCATTATTTATTATTGATATTTGATTTATTATCATAAAATTTTATCTTTTATTGGATTATTTTTTATATAATATGCATATGCAAGAATAAAAATGGGTTTACAATTAATATTATAAAATAATGATTTAAAAATAATTTATTTAAATCGTTCAATGATAAAATGACATTGAATGTTATTTTTTATGATTATAGATATATATTTCATAAAAAATTACAGTCATGTCATTCATGATTCATAAATTGATTTATAATTTATTTAATACCAAAAAATTCAGATAGGTGAGGGAGGATCAGGGTGTTATAATAATTAATTATTTTTCACTTCTTCCCATCGCATTAAGATCTTGTGTAATTTTCAAAATGATGAATTATTCAACTATTAATTATATCATATTTAACTAATATATAAAAATTATATATCATGAATTTGTTTTTAATTTATAGAATATAGTGAAATGGAAATATTAACATAGTTCAACCACACATTTATATATGAAAATTTCATACTCCAAGAATTTTTTTAGTGTGAAAAAAATAAAATATAAGTTCCTATTTATTTGAAAAATATATTGGTTGAGCCACTCCACACCAAAGATCAATGACTACTGATTTTTTTAGGCAAGAGAGCACTTCCTCCAAAGGTTCACTCCATTTTCATTTGGGTGTATAACCCTAGAATAAACTAGTTTTTAGAAGTTATATATATTCTTGGTTTGTTGACAAGAAGGTAACTCCATGGCCTATTTAAGAAACTGATATTCTAGGCACCCAAATCTATAAATAAATGATCTAATATATATTATGGGTTTCTAAATAATTTACTATTAGATATAAATAAATACATATTAGAATATATGTGTCCTTGATATTCAATAAATCATCATAAAACAACAATCCACTTTTTCCTATAGAATAATTCTATCATAGGAATTATCCTCATGAAATCATGTCTCTCATTCTTAAATTATCTATATTTATCCTTGATATTCCTCAAAACTAAAAAATATATTACCCTTTACAAAAAAATAAAATAAATTAAAATGTTATATTCTACAAATATCTTATTTGTCAACACCTCATTATCATTTTTCGGAAAACATAGTTTCTCCTTCCCTATTGTTTGACTATTTTTTTCTTTATTCTTCCATAACTATTATTCTAATTATATTACAACAACTTAAAAAACATACATTATATATATATATATATTAATTTTAAATTAACACTAAAACTACTATAAACATCATTCAAATTCCATCGCATAAAAATCATCAATAATTTATCCTCTCATTAATTTAATTAAAAAATTTATGATTCATTCAATAATCACCAATATGTATATATAATAGAGAATAAATAAAAACTTTAATAACTATTATATTTTCAAACTCCATGATGTTATATATTATCATAATTCATATGTAAGTTTATTTATCAAACTATTTACTGGGTGAAGATCCATTTAAAAAGGAATAACGTGCCTCTATGTAAAAAATGATCATATCTATGTATTTCATAACCCTTTCTAACCCATTTCATTCGTAGAAATAGAAAACATATATTTTAAATGGATTATCCTCTATCATATTTATGATCCTATTTTATAGAATTACTAACTTATTCATAGATTTAAGGTATTATAATATATTATCCATCATAGTTTCCATATTCATAGTAATTTTGTGTCAGGTTTTACAAAATGATATTATCTCCACTATATTGCATGTTCAGTGGTGTGACTTGAATTTCCTTTCATTTTTATATAAATATTCATCACCTATAAATTATTAATCCAAATTAAAATGACTTGAATATTTTTCTTCATATCTAGGTTTTCTAAAATATTATGATTTAAATTATTTTCATGGAATGAAATTAAATTCATTATGTATCATATTGTTACTTATTTTCTCAAAGTATACAAGATTTTTTTATGTGGTATCCTCTTTGTGTAAAAAACATCATCCATATATTGGTATAAATTATCATATACTATGTTATTTTCACCATATCATCCACCCATGAAACTTATACACACTACCAAAAGTTATTCTCCTTATATGTATTTATATATTACAAAAAAATTAATATTACATAAGGATGGAAATAGTTCACTAACCCTTATCCACATAGAATTTACTACATGTATTATTCAAATTATATTAAATCTGGAAGTATTATGTATCTTTATATATTAGTAATTATCTATTTTGTAAATTTACTAACAAAAATTTGTTACCATTTCACATACATATTCCTAGTGTGGTTCTACTACCATTCTTTTATATAGATCTATATAGTAACTAATTAAAACAAATATATTTACATAAAAATAATATATATCATAGTACATTAACAAATTCATAAAAATATACATAGAATATCTCTAAAATAATTTAAATTTTCAAACTACTATATATCCATATAATCCTTCATAACTTCTCAACCCGTCATTGATAACTACCTTAAGGCACAAATTCTCATTAATTTAGTGTATTTCACAGGATTGTTGATGTCCAAAAAATATAATTTAATTATCCACAAAACAAATAATTTTAGTATTTAAATTTCATTACCAATATCATTATTAGTTTTTTTCTCTATTATTTGTTCATAACATTGATTCAAAAAACAATAGACTGTCTCCTTAAGTATTACAAATAAAAACTAATATAATATGAACAGGTAATGGAAATATCCTCTTTAGATTTACAAGAAAATATTCCTATTAAACATAGTAACTATCATGATATAGAAAATATGGCCACTTTTCTATTTCAATCATTAATATAATATATATGGGTTATGGGATATTCTCCTCCCACCCTTGATCAATAAATTAGAAATTGATTGTTATTTCTAGAATATATCATTAACTGTTCTGATTTAATCCACTTATGTTATTGGGATATTAAAATATATTTAACACTATTTATATTATTCTTATATCCAATGATTTACTATTTAAATCAACATCTTTTAATAAAACTAATAATTCTATATTTATGGAAACAATAGCCCCCCTTCATATTCATTTCAAATAATCACATTCATTCAATAACATATAGAATATCAATTTAACCATATAGAGTCTATCACATTTAAATAAAGGAAGCCTTACATTTAACCCACACACTCCTTCATCTTAATTTCAATATGAAATTATAACATTTATATTTATAGCATAAAAATGATTCATTAATAGATTATCTATTTCTATTTATTAAAAACATGGTTTAGAAAACTAGATTCTTTTTATAACATAAATGATTTCCATTAAACTCGCTAATTTATTAAAATTCATATAATGATAGAAATTTAGTTCCTTCAACATGAATCATTATGAGATCACAATCTTAGATAAAAAATATATTTTTTAAAAAGTAAAATTTCATAAGAATTAATAAGTCATACAAAATACTAATATCAACAGTGTATGAAAAAAAATTTAAACTGCAAGATATACAAAATCATCCATTCTTGAAATGAGTTTTCCATTATCATATAAAGCTAATTAGAAAATGAATCTCTATAACCAATTACAATTAAAATCATTATATCATTACACCAATAATATTATAATAATAAATATATAGAAACCACATGTTAGCCATTATACATTATTCTATGTAGCTTTAATAGTCTTATAAAACTGAAAAATGTTTCCACATATTTTTTTTAAACATGTAGAGATTGTAATTTTTTCCTGAATAGTGTTTGTACTCTCTCATGTTATCCATCATATTTATTATTAATATCCAATAAATGGTAATTTCCAGATACAAACTATTTTTTTCTATATTTTGATTAATACCATTTAAAAAATTTATATATGGTTTTGAAACATGTTTCTATGAAAATAAATACTTTTTTATATTTTTTGGATCAATATTTATTATTTTATATAGAGTTTCATAATTTCTTTATCATGATTAATTATTTATAATATATTTTGACTCTATTTGGATAGGAATCTAGATTAATTTATCAATCACGTAATCTATCTAGAGATTAATCACCATTTATCTTTAAATATAACAATCATCTTGTTTCCTAGTCCTATGAATTTTTTCAAATTTTGATATGACTTGTTGGAAATGATTCATTCATTAACAGTAATAATAACTTCTTCCAAAATTCCTTATTTTATTTTACATACCTATTATATAGTTAATAAATCTCAAATCACTCATCAAATTATTTTTATTTATCTCCTTTTATTGAAAAATATAAATAGATCATGTTTACCCATTATTTCCTAAAGACTAAAATAATCACATATATAAATTATGTGAAAGGGGAGAGTGGGACCTCTAAAAACATTTATTAGATAAATATTTTTTTCCATTCTAAAAAAAACTTGATTATTGAAATTCAGGAAATGTTTTCTATAGATGAGACCTCATGCATATACTTCTATCCATATATTTGGATTTGAATCATTCATTTGAAGCACAATGTTAATCATTTAATATATGGTAATCATCTCTTTATTTTATGTTTCCCTCTTGAATTTAATATTTTTAATCCTTTTCAATGAAGATTTCTCTATTCAAGAATAACTCCAATTATCTTCCACTCATGCATTTTAGTGGTATAGATGAAACTACATAAACATGTATCTTTCATCTCTTTGATTACATCCATTAAAAAGAAATGATATTATTTTATCCATGGTGGTATTTTTATTCACATTGATATAATGGAACTACTTTATTTTTCATTATATTTTATATTTCATCATCAAGCTGTCTTAGATACCCACTAGTAAATCTATTTCATCAATCATTTCTCTCGAGGCATTATTTTTTTCATTCAGGATTATTTTCTATAAAATATTTATTAATGAAAATTGATTAATCCTTACTAAATGATATATTTTAATAGACAATATTTTGGGGGCGTTGAAATTTTCCAATGATATGCATCTATAGTGAAAACTATTTAAAAATTTTTTGGTAAATATTTTTTTGGTGATTTTTTCATTGATTTGTTTTCTTGAATTTTAAAATTGTATAGAATTTTTAGGTAATTTTTTTATTCCAATTTGTTTAGTTACGGGTTATCCTCATTGTGTTGTAATTTGTTTTTGTCTTATTGTGTTCTTTTTTTGGTGTTTAACATTGAAATAACTAATGATGAGCTGTGATTTCATTAAGATGGTACATCAAAAAGTTCTCATAGAGATCCATATTTTTTGTTGTGTTATCTAACACTAACTAGGATCCATATGGATTTGTATATCGATATTGAAACTAGTTCATGGGTTATTTATGGGAGATTTGTAATTGATATCCTCCAACTTTATGTATTGATAGAGGATCACATAAGGTGTTGAGTTGATAGATGTGGTAAGATAATCATACCAATTGCTAAAAACATCTAAATCCTTGAGGTTGAGGTATTCTATAACCATATTCAATGGATCGGGTTTAGAGTGGTAGAATATTAATATTCATAGCAATCTAATCAAGGATCTATTTTGGATATATTTCAAGGAAACCTATATTTATCAGTTTTTTCATGTATAAGTATGTGTTAAAATGGTTATGAGGTTATTGGGTATTCTATAGGACAATTAATCAGTGAAAGACTAAAATGAAGGAATGCATATATTGGTTTACTTATCACTGGAGTTAGCTATTTATATTCCACGAGAATAATATTTTGTTTCTAGGGACCATTATATTTAATTTTATTCCTTATTGATATAGTTTGGCCTGACAACCTTTACTGAAGAGGTTTATATGGCCATAATCATTGAGTGAATATTAACGGGTCAACCTATAAAAGGAGAAAGATCAAACCTAGTGACAGATAGTAATGATTATCTTGACAGTGAGAATTTGGAATAGGTAATTGATAATAACAAGAGAAAATTATCTCAGTATACCACTAATTTCTTTTAGTCAAATAGATATTGATATTGTGTTTCTAGTACATCAAGTATAAACACTCTAAGACCTCATGTCCACTAGCTATAAAAATATTATATATGTGTGGCTATTATTTATATATATATCAGTTTTATAAGATGGCATGGAATCAAAATAAGATGTCTTAGAACTAACATGAATTTGGTCGTTGGTTTATGTTATCACTTCATTTGGAGATTTGGAAGCTTATATTTATTTTCTAGAACATCTTATATTTTAATATTTTTCATTCTTATTTTCTATTATCCAAATTTTTTTACCTTGTTCCTTCATATTTATTATGGATTAAAAATAATTTACCATTTTTTTATCATTTAAAATGTTCATACCTCCTTAACTATTGATTATTGTTACCTTTTAGACACAATTTGAATCATGCATTGAGGTTTGATTGAGGGATGACATGGGGATTCCATTGTTTTGGGATGTGGTAATAGGGGTAAGTGGTTTTCTTTTCAATGGTCTTTGAGGTATATAGAGTAATGTATTTATTTATGTTCACCAAGAGTAGTGTCCTAGGAGTTTATTGCAAATTTACTATTTATATAGTTTCTAACTAAAATTACAAACATGTCATTTCATGTTGTGGAATGTTCATATTGGGGTGTAACTTTTCTGAGTGGTTTATAAGTTGGTCAGGACTAATGACCTTTTGGTTTTACTTATGTATTTTTGAATCATGTTTTTTATCTAGTTACTGTGGTTTGTGGAATTATGTCGCTTTGTATAAAATCATCCTTTAAGGTGTGCCAAGATAATTTTCACCATTATAGTGAAATTATAAATCACGGTGAGGCAGCTCTTCGTTTCATTATGTTTTATTTTCCCATTAATTAGGTGTTACAATTTATTATTCATTTAGTTTGAATGTGTTTTAATTTTTCCCTAGTTACATTATTTTTATGTAGGTGGTCTTTATATTTTTTCATGGGAATTTTTTTTAGAATTTATTTTTCTCTTGATATTTGTTTTTTGTTTTTTCATATAAGAAATATTAATAATGATCATAGGAGTGGGTATTCAAATGTATTATTTTGTTGTATGATCACTATTTGCAGAGTGGAATCTTCTTTTTAAATACTCTTAGTGTGTTTTTAATTGTTTAAATTGACTGTTTATGGTACTGGTTATCCAACAGAATGTGTTATTCATATATCATGTCCTTCATTTTGATGTTTGAGAATTTGTATTGAAATCAAGAACCCATTATATTGATGGTAGTCTTGGAATACCAATTTATACACTATTACTAAATACATTTTGAGTGAAGAATGTATCATATCTTGGTGTTTTAGAAAACATATAGTAACTGTTTTTATGTGAATTTGTTTAATAAATTCATCCACATGCTAGAGTATATTTGAGATAATAGTTGAATTTGTTGGATTCATTACAAGTACTAATGTTATGGAACACTATTAAAAAGAATTTGAATATTTAGGGTTTGGACCAAGAAAAATTAAAAAGAGGTGATCTTTATGGTCGTAGAAACATTTGATAAACTATGTAGAAATTTAGTGAAAACCACTCAAAAGGGGTATTTGTAACCTTTTGGGTGTTTTATAATTGATTTTTACTCTCTTGAATTCCTCATTTCTTATCCCCCATCTTATGACCATTCAATATGGTGTTATCCATCTATCAAACTCATACATGTGGATTTAAAAGGGGTTTTATAGTGATAGATAACATGGATTAAATGGTAATTATTCCCTTTTCATATATCTAAGGGTTTCAATAAATTTTATATTTTTTTATATATTTAGTTTCCATGGATATGAAATTTTCTTACTGAATATTATTCTATAAATTGTAATTTTTTCTATGGAATGTGATCCCTCTGTTGATGCCTAATCCTACAAATTTCATTAAATAAGATCTTATTCCTTTAAATTAGGTGGGTATATACTTTTAGTTTCATTTATTTTAGTGTTAAAATAGTGTATGGATTTATAAATTTATTAATAATCTAGATTAGTGTTGTGTGGGTTTTCTAGGTTTAATTATTAATGTTTTCATTAACATAACATCATATTCAAGTGTCATAATGATTAGTTGATATTTGATGTAAATTGGTTATTTATGGATTATAAATGTCAGATGAAATTTCATGTATGTTCTTAATAAAAAAATATGTGTCCATTGGTTTTTCATCAGAATATGATTTTTAAAATTGTTTCCCCTATTAGCCAAAAGTGTTTCTATGTTTAAAAGGCAGTGTTTTTTGTGATATAAAATGGTGATTCAGTTAGGTATTGTAGTTTTTTTGGTTGTTAATATATTTTTCAATGTTTTTTTGGTTTATAAATATTTTCTAAAATATATTTCCGAATTTATATACCTTAAATGATAATTTAATTGATAATTTATTTCATTTAAACCTAATTTTTGAGTTTATTATTTTTGATTTCCCTTTTTGAGCTTCATTTTTTGGTTGATGATGTCATGTGTATAAATTTGATGTGTATTTTTATTTGATTCATGATTTGATTACTGGTAGGAATATTTTTAATGGAAATGAGGGAGGTGGAAGTAATTGGATTATGGTGTTAACTGTTTTACTTGTTTGTTATCAGTGTATAAAAATATCATTAATTATGGATGACCAATTTTTTAATTACATGTGGAATCCAAACATACTATGTGGTAATTCATTTGATATTTTCGGGACAGTTGTGATTATTCAATGTCTAATCACCCATATTTGTATATATTAATTTACAGTAGGATGGAACCAATGAAACTGGGTATATATTGATTCATTTTATGGATGTGAAAACATTGTCCTACTGTAAGAAGTTTCGACATTGTTTTTCTATTACAAGTACAATTATTACCATTTTTATTTCCTTATTATAATTATCCTTTGTTATGACTTTAATAATCAATTATCATGTGTTTTATTTTTTTGGATTACTTAGATTGATTTATTGTGCAACATATGGTTCATATTTTATTTTGGTTAGTATTGTTTCAATCATTTAATAATATTCATTATCAATTAATTTCCTTGATTTTCTGTTTATTTTAAATTTCAGTACTTTATTATATTCAATTTGGGAGTGGTAATGATTATGAGGGAATGGGTATGACTTTTTTCAATGTTCTAGTATTTTTTATAAATTCCATTGAGATTTTTTTAAGCTATGACTCGGTCTAATTAGAATAGTGTAGTTTTCAATGAAAATATAATGCATCCATTTTTTATATAATTGAAAAACTATATGTATTGGTTTCTTTAATAAATGTAATGTAAAAAATTAGAGGTGGTATCCTACTAGCATTTGGATTACACACTTTATACACACATAATTGGGTATGTTGCCTCTATTTCCAATATAATATTAATTATTTCTTGGATTATTGTTTTTTCTCTATGCTATATTCTTTTTGAATCATATTGTTATCATGATTATAGCGGTAAATATAGAGTTATATAGAGATGGAGTTTCTCACTTTAGTTTCATTGAACTGGTTGGCTTGATTGATGTATTTTCCTCTTTAGGCTCATGTTTTTCCCACTTTTTTCATTGATTAATATTTGTGATATTATATTATAATTATTTTTCTAAAAATCTATTTGTTTGAATATATTATTTTTTATTTATTCTTATGTCATGCTGGGATGTTTATGTTTTTTTCCTTTTGGATGAAACTATCCCTAACAATTATGTTAGATATAAGTAATTATTTTTTTAGATCAAGGAGGATAATTGATATACCTTGGGTTATTGGAAGGTCTCTTAGGGTGAATGTATGGATAGAATCCTATAAAGATTTGTTACATTCCTCATCCTTACAGTAGTTATTTATTATATCTAAGGAGAGTCAAATATAATCACATCATCCCCATTACAAACATTATTCCATTACTATTAAAAATTTCCACTAATAGTGAAAATATAACATCTTTGGATAAAATCAAACATTTTCTAAATTTTTCTTATTTATGTGGTTGATATAGAAAAAATTTCTCTAGTGAAAAACCATAACATCAATACACACATGAATTTTGTGTCCCAGAAACTCAAAAATGTAGAATTGTAAATCTATTAGTCATTGATAATAATTTCCATCAATTAAAGAAATTCTGGACTTTCTCTTTCTTATTTTTTTTATTTTTTTTCTTGATCCATAATAAAGTCTCAATGTTAAAATATTTATTTTTTGACATGAACTTTATTGATTGAATCTACCCCTTCATAATCTGAATCAATAAATCATTTTTGATCATTTGACCTACAATATTATAAATTTTATAAATATTTTCATTATACACAATCATCTTCAAATAATTACATTACTCTAATATATAATATGAGTATTATTCATGTTTTTTTTGAATTTTACATCATCCACTTTTAATCTTGATCAATTTTTTCATGTATATATATATAATATTTCCAATTATTTTTCATTCATGTAATGTATTCATTTTAAATATTTACTTTTTTATATAAATTCTATTTCATTCCATCAAATGTATTATGCATACTTGACTATTTTTAGTTTCACCTTTCATGAATTTCACTTCACTTCTCAAGAATGGATGCTTTTCATGTTTTTTGAGTGAAAAAATAACTATATTTATCACTATATGGATTTAGAAATTTTCTACCATCAACCTCTATCTATCCAGGTGATGTAAAATTTAAAACTATAACTTTATAAGAAACAACTAATATTGAATGATATATATATATTTAAATGAAAATAATTATTTTTTCCCTCACTCAGAATATTGAATCTCATATTTTCCCTTCTTTATTCTCTATCTTTCATCTAGACATATAGAATTTTCATTAAAATAATTCATATATAAATTTTTAACTACTTAATACCCAACACTTGTATACTCATCCTTTTTTATATTTATATAATGATTTCCCATAAAACGTTTCCAACATCATACACATATCTATAAAAAATGCAGTGATCTATTGTCATGATTTCATTATTATCCATGAAATCTATTATGGCCTTTATAAAACAACCATTGATCCCCAAATTTTTTTAAGTTAATATCTTACAAAATTTAATTATAAATTCATAATAAATTCAATTAAAAAAATATGAGGGATCCTATCATATACTTACCAGTTGACAAAAAAACATTCTTCTAAATAGAATATTTTTTTACCAAATAAAGAGTTTATCATTATAGATTTCATAGCATGAATATCATAAAAAATAATTCAAGGAAAAATATATTGGGTTTAACTAAAAATAAATAATTTTTTCTCTAATGTGACTTGTTTTAACTTGATCTACCTTGAGAGTGGGGTAAATTAGTGCATTAGCAAAATTAAAAATTTTCACTTCTACTCACTCCCTTGGGATCGCAGTACCATTTATGATGGAAATCTAATTAAAAACAAAATCATAGTTTCTTATAAAATTCATTGAAATAGGATATATTTCATATGAGTAATTTTTTTAAACTGTTGTGTCTTATATATATTTACAATTTTGACTTATAATGGAAAAAACCAAGTTTCATACACTCAACATTGCGACGGTGTACCAAAAATCAACAATATCTAAATACTAATTTATATATTAATGATCAGTTATTTATTATCGTTATGTAAGAATCCATATTTTTTAATTATTATCTATGTGTGAATATTTTTTTATGTATATTTGAGTCTATATATACATACATACATAAATATATATATAACATTTAATTATAATGTTATATAAAATTTTGTATACGAGATATTATCAACTTGTTAAAATAATTATTAATTTATAAATGGATATATAAATATATTCTACTTTTTATAGACAAAAAGTTATGTGTGCATGTGTGTGTACCTGTTTGTGTGTGTTAATTTACATATTAAGTACATTTATACAATTATAATTAATTAAATATAATTATCTTTTAACATTCTAGTATTTTCATTAATATATAGTCATATTAGTGTATGTTATTTTTTATATATAATCATATTTTATTATTATATAATATTTTCATATGTGTAATGTTATTAATATATTTATATATAAGTATGTATATAATGTTTTACATGTAAGAGAACACTATATAACCCTCACTTGAGGTGATAGGGAACCATTGATATATCCTGCCCCATTGTTGGAATGTATAATATCAAACAATAAATTCTTAAAATAACTTTTACACATCCTCTACTATAGAAAAATAAATTCTATTGTAAAGACATTAAATTTAACCTAGAATAGAAAATTCATTACATATAAAACAAAGGATGATTTCTCTATTAAGACATGTATCGTTTTAAACATGATAGAAATCAGGAATATTTTTTTCAAAAATATAATGTAATTCTACTAAACCCCATTGAAAATACTCAGTAAAAATTCATTTTTATTTGACCACATTAATTTGAAATCACTATTTCTCAAAGATCCTTAACTATAGATTTATAAAATGATAACATGAACAACATCTTGGTCATTCAATATTTTTCTTATTCATCATGTATATATATATATTAGTTAGTGTGTGTTGTATTAATCATTTATTTATTTATTATTAACTAATTATAAATATTTTTTAACATGCAAATGTGTTTATTTATAGATATATATTTATCTTTGTATTTATTCATGTATGTTTTCAGGTGAATATTATATATAATACTTTTTATTTTTTCTCATTTAGATTTTTTTTAAAAACAGAAATTAAAATAAATTATAGATGTTTTTATTTATTTTCAAAAAAACCCTTCTAACATTTAAGAATTTTAATAAAAACTATATATTTTAAAAAAATTCCACATTTGAAAACACGTTACAATGTATTGAATAAATTATAGTCTTGTTTAAAAAAATGAATTGATTAAAATATTTGACTTATATTTGATTATTATATTTAATAGGATTCCATGACTATTTCAAATAATGAAATGATTTATTTTAATATATAAATGTTAATGTTTTTATTTAAAATAAAAAGTCATAATTTCATGTTTATATTTCAAAGTAATAAGAAAGTGATTTATTTAGTGGATGTGCATGGTCGGTGGGGAGGATACCTATTAAAATTTATTTCTCAGAACATAAATACCCATCAATAGTTTAAATAAAAAATCCTAGACTCTAGTAACAAAGATATAATGTATATTTAGTAACATTCTAATAAGATATAGGGGATAAATTCACTGAGGATTGATCGGTTTAGTATTCAAACTCTTAGAAAACAAAACTATATCAACAATTTAGAAATATTATTATAGGCCCCAAAATAGTTGGTATAGTCTATAATAATGATTATGTGAACTTTAGGGATCATCAGAATCAATATTGTGTTATACAAATGATTTTCACTAAAACTATTTATATATGTCACTTTAAAATCCGAATACCCATTATTTGATGTAAAATGTGGGTATATTTCAATACAAATGGTTCTAGATACTATAGTTATTGATGAATATACAACATTTTTGTATACCAATGGTTTTTTGAACCATATGTATGATTTATATCCCCAGTTAAAATTAAAATCTTAGTCTAGCACCTCTCATAAAACCTACAAATTTATCACAAATTTCATTACACATTTAACAAATTATAATTATTGAATATTTATTCTTTAACAATAAGGTTATCAATTTTTCTCAAAACAATTACAATATTATATAATAAATTTATTCCAAAAAATCAAACAATTTTATCCATTTCACATCATCTACACAAAACCAATTTTCTATCAAATAGAAAATGGAGTAGTTCAATATCTCCCTCATTAACACTTGGGCCTTCATACTTATCCATAGCTTCATCACCTAGTGAACCATCATCATAATCATCATTTTCATCTTCTTTATCTCCAACATTAGCATCATGATGACCACTACTAATAACCTCACTGAAATCACTTGGTGCATCATATTTAATGTGCATTGCTTCGATGCAAGAATCAAAAAAATTTGTTGAAACTGATGGATGTGATGGACTTATAAGTGAAATATATTATAGGAATGATCTTGTGACTAGTTTACCACTTTAATGATCATGTATTTCTTTTTTTCCCTCATGTACTTCTTCATGAGTATTTTATAACACAGTGTTGTGACATCATTGGAGGTGCTCAATGAGGTCCAATACCTAGATCAAACAATTATTTTCTTATGTTACCATCAAACTCTCCCCCAGTTCTCATCATCTCTTACTTGTATCAAATAGAATTTTTCATGAACTTTCCATATTACTTTTCATTTACTTTCACTAGCTAACAATATTGAAAACAAAAAAAAATTAATAGCAATTATTTATTAAAATTATAAATCTAAATAAAAATACATAATATATTTTTATTTGACTATAAATTTATAACACATCTATAAATTTTCTTTCTAATCAAGAAACATATTTATACAGTAGGAACACAACCCTTGATAACCAATTTCACTTTCTAAAAATGACATCCATTATTAAAACAGTACATTATTTAATAATAATAAATTGTTAAAATAATACAACAACTATTATGAAAACAAGTTAGATTAACCACACACTGACAAAAAGATAAAAATTCTTACATAAGATGATGTTGTAGTGCTGATTCATTATGTAGTATTAAATTCAATTCTCATATTAGATTATGTTATAAGGGAATGGATCTACATGTGATTAGGTAAATTCTAGATCAAAATTGAAGCTATGTAAGATTAATAATATAGTTGCAATATCATTTTAATGTAACCAATTTAAGATATATATGTGTTGAACATAACCTTGAATGTAATAAAAAAATTTATATCAATGAAATTAAAAAATTGAAAAACCATACAAATATAAATTTAATAATAGTCGTATATCATATTAAACACATAATAATTACCATTATAAACATGGGTATGATATGGATTCCTTTGGGATGTTCATTTAAATCCAATTTTATTTTTTTATTTTATTTGGTTATTTAGTCACATAGTTATTTTAGTCATTTGGAAATTTGTTTAATTATTTCATTAGGTTATTTGACAATTACATCATTTGGTTATTTTTCACTTGTTCAATAAGATAGATTTGTTATCATATTTATTGGTCAATTGATTCATTTTTTGTGATTTTTTTTCTTTCATTAATCAATTATGTCATTTGGTTTATTTAGGTTGAGATATCATTCTATATTAGTCCATTTGGATATTTTTCAATGTCATTTGGATGAACTTTATATTAAGTCAAATTCATTAAATTGGGTTAGGTCATTTTTTTCATTTTTGGGTTAATTCATTTTTGTGTTATATAATTTGGTTTATTCTAGGATAATTTATTTTGTTCTCTTTGGGTATAGTCAATTTGGCATCATTCGTTTGGTTCATCATTGGGTTATGTTCATTTTGGATATATATCATAGTGTTAATTATTTTTTATTTCATTTGTTTCATTTTAGTTTTATGTATTTTTTGGTTAGTTCATTTTCTTAATTTGTTATTTTTTTTGTGAAGATTAATTGGTTTACATATGTATATGATATTTGTTTTATTTTCTGTTAAGATATTTTTTTATTTAGGTTTGGTTCTTTTTATGTAAGGATGTTTTTTTTTCATTTTTTGGGTAATCTAATATTTATGTTGTGGTATTTTCTTTATTTTGGGTTTGATCATTTGGTTTAGTTTTAGGTTATGTCTTTTTTAGATTATGTTATTTAGTTGATTATGTTTTATTAGTCATTAGATTATTTTTTATTAGGTCATTTGATCAGTTATTTATTTTTTACATTAGGTTAATTAGATCATTTTGAGTTAGTATATTTTTTTCGTTGGGTTGGGTTATTTATTTCACTATGGGTTAAGGTATTTGGTTTATCTTGGTTTATTTGAATTATTTAATTTTTTAGTTTTTGGTTATTACAATATTTTTTTTAGATATAAATGTTATCCAATGTATCCTTTATAGAATGATATATTAATTAAATCATGATTTCAATTATATAAGGATTATATTTTTATTGCATTGAGGTGGTATATTAAAATAATGTAAGATGGTGTTTTGGGATTTCAGGGAACAGGTTCAATGTTTAATAGATTATTGTTTGCATAACCAATTGGGAGAATGAGTACATCATTCAAGCTATTAATTTTATATTAAATAGGTATTAAAACCTTATATTAATTACATTAGTGAGACTTAAAAAATGATATTGGAAATTTAAATAAAAATGACATTTCTATCCTTATGTTTTAATGTGGAATTTCCTACCATTATTTTTAGTGCTATATAAGACTAAATTGGATCTATTTTAAGAATAAATTATTTAATTTTAAATCCTTGTTATGAAAATTTAATTATTATACATATTAAGATAAAAAAGAAAATAAAATTACAGCTTTGTTTTTGTTTGATTTTATTAAATTATTTATAGGATGATTTTAACGGGTGATAATAAATTACAAGTAAGAATATTTTATATTCTAAATGAAAAATGTATACTAAAATAATAATTTTATGAAAAAAATGACTTCTATGCTAATACATATGTAGGGTAAACTATCTAATCATTATATTTAATTCCCTCAACATCATGTTGACATTTATTTTGTGAGATTTCTGCAGATATGAATATATTTTGAATCTTTGGAATCAATGGAAAATTACTCAAGACTATATATGGATCATTAGATATTTTTAAATATTCATTTTCCTCCCATTTAGATGCTCCATATTATTTAAAATCATTAGGGTCTGTTGTTTCATCCTAAAAAAATACAATATTCTAGATAAGCATTAATTTTACTAGTACAAAATTGAAATTGTTAGTTAAATTTAATTCCATATATGAATTGAGAAAATATTTTCCCCATCATGATGTATGTACTAAAAAAATTATGAATATAATCAATGGATGTATTATGTATTTAATTTTATTGTTCTCTAAGACATAATGACTTTAAAACTACAATATTTAATTTCAGTACTTTCTTGACATACAGGACTTCTGAAATAATACATTATATTTTTAAATCATTCAACAACATCGACTTCATTCCTTTACTCATGCGTATTTACATAATTGAATTTTTTCACTAGTATACTACATCTCTTAAGATGATTCACTAATAAAAATTGATAAAATATCAAATTATAAATAAATCATCATTCTTTCCATTCATAAAGAGTAGATGATTGTGTTGTTTCCCTAATATGATACCAAACCAAATATTTTTTTAATCCTTGGTTTTTTATATCTTTACCAACATATTTAAAATATCACCAAGTTCTTACAAAACAATAATAACATGAAAATTTTATATGACCTCTATCTAAAGCATTGTAAACTAAAAATTCTAGAAAAATGTCCAAATTATTTTGAATCTCTGTTGAAATTTTATTATTAAGATACATATAGGTTCTATCTTTTCTGATACATGAAAAAAGATAGATTCATATCAAAAATTAAAACAATAATTAAAATATTCATTACATCCAATTTTAATATGGATGTAATGAATGTTTTCAAGTATATATATAAAAAAATATTAAAAGAAATAATATACCATATAATAAATTCCAACTAATAAAAAAACACATGTGGGTAACCCCCAAATTTATGAGTTCAATATCACAGTGGATAAACTGAATAACATTAAGATACTGCAATTTTTTATTCAATTGATTACCATTGAATCCTCAATAATCAAGATCCAAACAATGGCACAATGAAAATTTCATGAAATCAAGTCCTTACAATTCAAAAGATCCCAACACATTAAGTATCCCAAAATACATTACAGATATGAAAAATATAATTGTATTAGAAACATGATTGATATAAATAATATGGTCCATAAATATATATATTATATTAGGTACTAATTGCACATAAAGATCTAGGTGATTTTAGTGAAATTTTCATATTTGGATAATAAAATATTACATTTATTTTTTTGATATCCCATCAAACCACAATAATGAATTTTCATTCAATTTTTTATGAATGATGTATTGAAATACCCAATCCTTCTACATTTTAATCGCACTAAGGATTTAATTTATTTTTTAGGAGTGTGAATTTTAGGAGAAGTATTCCAGGATTTAGGTTCCCGATAATATTCTCTTCAATAAATGAGGATCATTTACTTTCCATAAAAGTTATTAGGATTCCAACATTATTGGGTTTTAAACAACCCATAGAGATCCATTTATTCTCCATGGGACCATTCAGTTTAGATGTTCAAACCACAAATCTATAAATATCCAATTACTGTTTATATGAATATAAAAGTATATAAATTAATGAATAATGAAAATATTATAAAATCTGAAACTGAATTATTAAAAAAATATGATAATTCTATAAATAATTGCACGCTCGCGCGTCGTTGGGCACGGGTGACAAATTAAAATTTATACCTACTTACTACTTAGGACAGTGGAAAGACAGGGTCAAACCACAGGGAGGCCTGTTGTTGTGTTTGGTGTTCTAAAAAAATAACTAAACAAAAACATGCATGCAAAAATCGTAAGAAAGACAAGTGGTGGTGGTGAAGTGAAGTGAAACAGACTTAGTGCGTGAAGAAGAAGGGGTGAAATGGTGAACACAAAGTGAGTAGATAGAAACAGAGCAGCAGAATTATGGTGAAAACAACAAATAGATGAGGAAGAGGGGAAGTCCACTGGTTGATTTGATGTTTCTTAACCCTATTCATGCACTGCATCCTTGCTCTGGATTGTCTCTCTCACTTTTTATAGAAGCTTATGTTCAAAACAATAGGATCTAGTGAAAACCGTTCTTGTTTTCACCTTAATTAAAACTGTTTCAATCTAAGTAATTCACTGACAAGTGAATTACTCTCGAAAGAGAGAGTCGCACCAAACTCAGCTGACAAGTTGAGATCGGTGACTACTGACTTAATTTCACCATTGGATGGAATGACTCTTACAGTCGAGGGACTGTAAGAGCTATTACATCACTAACTGACCAGACGACAACTCTGGCCAGTTACCCTTAGTCAGATCTATGTTCATCAAATGCAGTGAATGAATATGGTTAAGAAACATCAAATCAACCAGTGGAATTCCCCTCTTCCTCATCTATTGGTTATTTGAACCATAATTCTGCTGCTCTGTTTCTATCTACTCACTTTGTGTTCACCATTTCACCCCTTCTTCTTCGCGCACTAAATCTGTTTCACTTCACTTCACCACCACCACTTATCTTTCTTACGATTGTTTCATGCGTGTTTTTGTTTAGTTATTTTTTTATAACACCAAACCCAACAACAGGCCTCCCTATGGTTTGACCCTATCTTTCCAATATCCTATATAGTAAGTAGGTATAAATTTTAATTTGTCGCTCATGCCCAATGATGCGCGAGCGTACAAATTTTGGCATCGTTTCCGGGGAAGCAATGAGTGTCTAGTGGTGTTTCTATTTTTTTTGTTTCATTTTACAAACAAAAAACATAAAAAAACAAAATAAAAAGCCATAAAAAAACACACTCATACACAGTGATGAACTCTAACGAATTTGATGTAGTGTCACTGTTTGACCCGGTTCAAGAGCTTGAGGAGGGTGTTTCTAAGTTTCAAAGTTGGATGCATGAAAGACAGCATCGAGACCTTACTGATGAGGAGACAACTTATTCTCAGGAGATCATGCAATTGATGCAACTAGCCATTGATAAGGTCAAGGGATGCCATGAAGAAATTGATGTACCACCACCTCCCATTGAAGCCTGACATTCTGGAAAAAAAATTGTGAAAGAAAAAAAAAGATATAGAAGAAAGAAAAAGTTGGAGTTTCCTATCTTTGATATGGATTTTCCTTTGGAGTCAAGGATGGAAATTCCAGAACCAATTTCCGAGGATGTTTTCAAGGGCTGTCAGGAGATGGAACTCGCAAGGACTCATGATGCTGGGTATTTCGTTGATGATCATTTTTTCCCTGATTTCAATTCTAATAATTTTTCTTACTATAACTATTCTAATGATTTTTCAATGCTTCAATAGAGGGAGCCATCACATGACATCATAGCCTTCTCCTTAGAAGATTCAGCAAGTGAGGTGGTGTGTTTTAAAGAGTGGCTGGAGGAGGTTGACTACCCCACTCTTTCCCCAAACCCCCTCCTAGGATCACTATTCCTTCATGAGGAGGAAAAAGCAGCACTGATAAAGGGAGTTGACAATTTTATGGAAGAAGATGTATTTTTATTCAACTTGGATTACATCGAAGCTGATTTTAATTGTGTTTCTCCTTGTGTAGGTATTGAAGATGTTGTGCATCATTGTAATTTTCTGGAGAGTGAGGAAGTTGAGGTTGAATCTGCTGAAGAGTTTATGGAACGTCCCATTCTGGAAGACACTTCCAGTTTGGGAGTTACTTTTGAAGAGGAATTTTTGGATTTGTGCACTAGAACAGAATTGGATGATGACACATCTTTTCTTGTTATAGAAGAATTTGTTTTTTGGACTGAACCAGAGGATAAGTCACATCCAAGATATTCATTTCTACAACTTGTGCACACTCACCTCAAGCATAAGAAGTAGGCAAGTACCCCTACATTCTGTATTCCCCTCCATCACTCAACATGAGGCACTTCACTGCCTAGGAGGGGAATTTGGTTGAAGCAGTACAAATGGTACTCCAAAGATGGCAAGTGACTAAAGTTGGAGGGAATCAAACCTGGTGGTTCCTGACCAAGAAACCAAATCCCCCATCAGATTGGGGTTGATCTAAGGACTGTCCAGTGGTGGAACATCAAACTATAGCACCCCCTGGGGGGTTATACTATGATTATCCCTTTTCATTTCCTTCTTTAGTTTCTTTTTGCACGTAGTTTTAATTTGAGTGTTGTTTTCATAGGACAATAAATTGGCAGTATATTCCACGTGGCTATCATTCAAGTCTCAGAGGGCAAGCTCACTGGATTAATGGATAAAACTCCCAAACTCATACTTTGTGGTTTCTTTTTAATTGAGCTCTAAAATCTTCAACACTAATGTTAATTTTTTTCATCATGTAGGTGCCAAACTGGAGCAGCTAGAGATCGTGGACATGGAAATCAAAGGGATACATTTCTAAATTTGAGAAGCTGCACTTTCAGGGGAGTATTGTTTTACGCTGCAATGTTTTACTCTTCACATTTTTATTGCATGTTGCTATGAATTAATTTTGGGGGTCTTCTCACTGATTTTTAACACTCTTCAACTGTGTTTTATGTTTGTGTGTTAACATGCTAATATCTACATAGTTGAATAATTATTTTGAGCTGATTTGTAGAACATTCTTGAACTCATTACTTTCAATTTCATTAAGCTGCTGCTGCACGTTATTCTTAATCATGCTACCATTTGAAGTAAATTGATAAAATATTTTGTCTTATCACACTGATTTAAAGCATGAACATATTAGGAATAGATCTATACTTATTGCTGGTGATGGTTGGTGGGGTTGGGCTCTTCTATTTTGTTCTTTTTTTGTTTTTATTTTCTTTCACTTTTTGTGTGGCAAAGAAAATTTTTGAACATCATTGATACCCCTCCATTTCTTTTTTCAAATAAGATGTCCATTTGTTTTGAACTTTAACTGTCTCCCACCCTGAGATTCAACATTGGGGACAATGTTGGGTTTTAAGTGTGGGGGAGAGGGGTCATTCTAGTGTCATGTCGAATTCCCCATTCTTGAACTTGAGTTTGTGGTTGTTTTAAAAAATGGTCAAATTTTTTCAAAAAAATGGTTCAAAATTCCTTCAACAATTTTCAGAATTCTTTCATCACATGATGGTCATTGGATGTTCATTGGTACTTCAATTATGTCTGGTTTGGTGAATAATGGTTTTCTGGATGTTCAGAGTAACACTTAGTCAGGAACTGTTAAGTATGAATGATTATTCAGTGCAATTGTTCACTGTCTCTATGGTTCTGTCCATTTAGGAACTTAGGATGAGAGTGTGATAGGATAGGTTCTGTGGAGTAAGGATCTTTGCATAGGGTAACTTGTTGTTCTCACTGGAACCTAGGGGACTCACATCTTTTGATTAAATAATTTCAATCACTTTAGGAAGTCAACTTGATTGATTAATAATTAAGTCATTTGTAACTGGAGTAAAATGGGAAAATGGGATCCCACGGTGAGTATCTGATACAAGGTGCACTGGGTGTGTTTTTGTGAATAAATAAAGCCAATTTCAATCTTAATAATTGTTATGCACAGTGCTCTGAACATGGAATATGGATGAAAAAAAAAGTAAAATAAAGTGGCCTTGTAAAAAATGAACTCATTAAGGTGAGGGGAATTTTGAACCCAGATGAAGAAGGGAGCAATTGACTTGGTTAATTTTCATTTGGGATGAATCAATAAAGTGATCAATTTAGTGGATTTTAATTCTTGGAACTAGGGGGAAGGTGAGAATAGAAGGTTCCCTTGTTTACGTTTTTGAGTTCCACTTCTTCTAACCTGTCATCACTCCTTGAATCAGTACTTGAGTTGGATGGTAAAGTAGGATAGTTAATGAAAACACATAGGAGGCATGACATATTTGATAGTGTATGAATTTGTGATGCTCTTGACTTCCAGTGAGTATTTGAAGCAAGGCAGGACATTATTTTTGGAATACCTTTGAAAAACCTGACTCATTGTTTGGTCTTGTTCCTCTGGTTATTTAAGTTTAAACATGCACTTTTTGAGCTGAACTTCACAAATCATAGTTCTATTTTAAAGTCAATGGAATGTTCTTGTTTGAGGACAAACAAGGCTTTAAGTGTGGGGGAGTTTGATGTGGCAGTGTTTTCACACACTTTTCCACATCCTTTTTTATATTTTCAATTGACTTTTTATATTAAAATGATTGTTTTTAGTCAATATTTGATAAGTGTTGTGTTTTTTTACTTGCTGTTTAAAATAATCTATTTTTAGTTTAAAACATGTGTTTTAATGTACAGTAGTGTCATTTTAAATAAGTCTTAAATTAACATAGTCTATCCAATTAGACTTTTATTTATTTATTCTTTTATTTTTACAATTTTTTATTCCAGTTAGTTTACTTAATTAATTAATTATGTTAATTATTTCTTTATTCATTAAATCGTGAATAAATAACTCTTTTTGTTTTTAATATTTTAATAATTTAATTAGTTTCAACAATTTAATTTTATTCATTTAATATATTTATTCTTTAATTTAATTAGTTCTTCAATTAATTGGTTAATTAATTTAAGCAAGTAATTATAAATATTTTAATTTGTTCTTGAATTATGTATGTTTATAAAATTTTAACCCAAATTAATTCAATTGTTTAAATAAAGTTCCATTAATTTTATTTTACATAACTTTGTGTTTTTTTAATTTTATTCTATTTAATTTAATTTAATAATTTATTAATTTATTTTTTATTTATTTTATTTATTTATTTAATTTTATTTGTTGTTTTTGTCGCAGGTGTTGCAGTCGCACGGTCCGACCCTTAGCGGTGACATTGCTACCAATACACATCCCTCACCGCTACACCCCTCTTACCGATACGCAAAACCTCAATGGTAGCGGTGACCTCACCATTACCCAACCTGCACATCCTCACCGCTATTCCTCACTGTTAGCCCCGCAAACCCCTACCGGTCCACACCTCACCGTTTCCATTTTTTCTCACCACCAAGATAAGTCCACCGTTACACCACCTCACTGTTACCGCTCTGCCATTCCACCTCACTGTTATTCTACCTTTTTCCTCACCGATACATTTCCCACTCCCTTCCTTCACTATTACCCTATTTTTCTCAACGACACTGTAAGACCATTTCTGCTCCATCCCACCATTATTCTGCCCCTTACCTCACTGTTACAGTCCACCTCACCGTTCCATTTTTTATCACCGTCAAGATATGCCTATAGATGAGCCCAACCTACCGTTACCACATTACCTCACCAATACATCCCTCCCTCATTCTCACCGATACACCTCTGCCTAATCCTCACCGATACATCGCCCTCTCCACCTCGCCTTCTTCCCTGCCTCTAGCCCCATCGCCGCCCCTCCTCTGCTCACACCATCCAATCATGCATACAAACCAACAACAACAACATAAAAACCAATAGCCGCAACCAATTTCACTCTCAACGGATAAAAAAATCACAAAGCAGCAACAAAAAACCAATTTCTGATGAATCAATGAATTTCTAGAACATATCAAGTGAACAAATTAATTCCAGAACTAAAAATATGAACCCCAACCCTTGTCGCGGCATGAATCTACATCACCCGAAGTCATCGGCTCATCTCTCCACACCCGGTCCGAGCCTCGCGACCACGCCGCATAGCGCCGGCGCTACCATCCCCAACTCGAAAGCCTCCTCACGAACCTGCTCTGCTGCCTTCTCCCTCAAAACCTGAACCCCTTGATGCTTCCTCACCAGAACTTGCAACTCAAACCCCTGCCCATCACCACCTTCCTTGCCACACTCCTCATCTGAAGCCATCGGCGCCCCTGCTGTGCGTCGTTGCCCCCTGCTCAGCCAAGAAAATTAAATAAATAAAATAAATAAATAAAAAATAAATAAATTAATTATTAAATTAAATTAAATAGAATAAAATTAAAAAACAAAAAGTTATGTAAAATAAAATTAATGGAACTTTATTTAAACAATTTAATTAATTTGGGTTAAAAATTTATAAACATACATAATTCAATAACAAATTAAAATATTTATAATTAATTGCTTAAATTAATTAACCAATTAATTAAAGAACTAATTAAATTAAAGAATAAACATATTAAATGAATAATATTAAAATTTTGAAACTAATTAAATTATTAAAATATTAAAAACAACAAGAGTTATTTATTCAAAATTTAAAGAATAAGGCAATAATTAACTAAATTAATGAATTAAGTAAACTAACTGGAATAACAAATTGTAAAAATAAAAGAATAAATAAATAAAAGTCTAATTGGTGAGACTGAGTTAATTTACGACTTATTTAAAATGACACCAATGTACATTAAAACACATGTTTTAAACTAAAAACGGATTATTTTAAACAACAAGTACAAAAACACAACACTTATCAAATATTGACTAAAAAAATCATTTTAATATAAAAATTCAATAGAAAATATAAAAATGATGTGAAAAAGTGTGTGAAAACACTGCCACATCAATAATGAAATATATGAAAATAAAAAGAATAAATATTGATTATGATTTAATGAATGATGGAAAAAAATAAGACATTGTATAAGACATTTAATTCCTAGGTTCAAGATTGGTTGGTCATAATCACATAATAAAAGTTTCTAATTTTTGTTAAAATTATGCCTATGTACCCACTCCCCCCATAGTCTGAGGTATTACCCAAACTATATCACAGATTACCTTTTTAGTACACATATACTTCAGTTTATTAGTGGTAATGGTTATGAAAAAATAGATATTATCATACCAAATGGTTAAAATGAAATTAGTATTCTAGTAACTGCATTATGCAACACTCCCTTCATAGAATCAAAATTTCATGTAATGAAAAATAATTTAGAGAGGTAGGGAAACTTATTTAATGTAAAACCGAATATTATTTACGCAAAAATCCATAGTCATAATATAATAATCACCCTTAATCACATTTTTTGAGGATATAATGACAATACACTCATGATATCTATGAAATAATGATAAAAAAATGAAATAAAATGCACATTATGTGATGGAAAATATTTTTGAATCCCTATTCTACTACTTCACTAAATGTATATAATCCATGGAATGACCAATGTAGGGCCATCCATCCTTTAGTGTGAATATATTTACTTCATGAAATGAACATAAACTCAAAAAAAATTATATTTTATAAAATTAGTAAATAAATACATATTTATTAATGTAGTAAAATATTATTAATGTTTGAGATTGTTTATATTAATAAAAATATAAAACTAAAAACAATAATCAAAAGAAAATAATAAAGGTTCAGAACACACTAATCTAATGTGCAACAAATATTGAATCAACAAACTGATGACAAAGAGGAGAAAAATATCAGATAAAATTTTTCATTCCTTGATCGCTTGAGGGAAATTATGGATTGGGGGTTAATGGTGGTGGTTGGGAGCCCGATGGACAAGTAAGAACTCTGTATAAATGGGTTTTAAAATATTCTTTGGTACATCTTAATATATAACAATTATTTTTTATAATATTTTTGTATATATTTATATATACCATCATTTTGAATAAAACATTGGTATTAAATTGATCTAAAAAATACATAAAAACTATTTATGTAAGTCATTGGTATTAAAGCTTAAGGATAGATCCATTTTCCAATACTTTCATTAAGAACTTATATATAAATGATTCATATTTTACAATGTAAGTATAATTTATATCTATTTATTGTTAAATATTAATCATCACTATAAATAATTCACATATTCATTCATCATATGATTGGGAAGGGATAAAAAATAAAAGTAAGATTACTTATTCTGAAAGCATTATGTTCATTTGAATCGATCATTATTAAATAATGAATAGACAATATGGAAATATAAATAACAAAAAAATAATTCCATTTAGGTAAGAAATTGAGTAAAAAATACATCCCAGTATTAAATTTATCTTATAACTTCATGGATAACAAAAACTAAAATCTCAATGATTGAAATTCATAATTTCATCCACTATAACAAATATGTTGTGAAGATATAATTTAAAATGTTTTAGTTGTACACTAACAACACATTTAATAATGATTTCAATCTAATATGTCACAAGAGACCTATTGATTCATCTATGGACACTCAATAATTTTCTCAAACCCATATCAATAGTTTAATTCATTCTACATATATTGAATGATAAATGTAATTCATGAAAAAAATTCTTTATCAATCAATATCTATATACCTTTATTAATATAAAATATCAATATTTCTTAGTTAATCAAATAAAATTCATCATACAACACTACATGTTGAACTAGTATCTGATTTAAATATTAAGAATACCAATGAATCAAAGAATATGTATATGTATGATGAAATATAATCTCATGAAATTAAATATAAAAATATATTGTTAATTACCACAAAATTAATAAGAGATAAGATATTACTATATGCTAATCATATATATTACTTTTCAAATAAATTCAATTATTTAGTATAATTGTAGAAAATTATAAATATAAAGATAACGTAAATTTCCTTTAATGAATTATCTATTTAATAAAATTATGTAATATTGAGGAATATAAGTATCATTAAATAGTTTTAATGATGGGAAAATATGTTAAAATGATGATAATTAAAATGGAAAAAATTAGTTTTAAATTTTGTAAATAATATAAAAAATGACCTACTAAATGTTATTTAAAACGATTCGGTTGAATCTGTTAACATTTTGTAGATGAAAAAAAGTATTTAATAATTAATTTGATTATATAAAAATAATATTTATATGTCTTTAAAAAATGTGGACACAGGAGAAAAATAATCCATGTCAAAAACATATATAACATCATCACTTCTTAATAGTTTTTAAATTAAATTGAAAATGTTAATTATAGTTTGGTTAAATCTTGTATAATAATTAAATATCCATATTATGAGAAACTTTATTATCATTATAATGGATATTTTAATACTTCCTAGAAAAAACTTCATGAAATTCAAAATTATTATATTTTAAAATATAGTTATAACCTTTGATATGCTTTATATTGTAAACCATGAAAGTGTAAAAATGAATTCAAAAATAAATTACCATCACTAAAAATAGATTATTTTAAAAAAAACAACGATTTAAAAATTGCACCACATTAAATAACATTTGAATATTATAAAAATATATATCATAATGGTTTTGATATTGATATGAATTCACTCATCTCATTCTTCCACATTTTTGAGTATTTTTTTAACAACATGTATAATAAATTTTTATTTATTATAAAAATTTAATATAACAATAAAATTATATATAATATCATATATAATTCACTTATATCATCTTATCACCCATTAATTAACAGTACTTCACTATTCTTATTATTTTTTCATGTGTATACTATTCAGATGTCTCATTTTATTTTCATCATAGATTTTATTGTTCATGTACTAAGGATATTGTTTCATATTGTTCAAAATTATATACATGTTGTAAATATTATATATAAATATATTTAGAAACTTAATTAAAAATATACATGTATAATGAATCACATCAGCTCATTGGTGTGGTGGTCTATATGTAAGGAGAAGGTTTATTGCCATATTTCTAATTATTCAAACTGTAAAGAAAATAATTATATATAAAACATAAATGATAATTATAATATAATCAATACCATTTATTTTCATTTAATCCATTATTATTATTATCAGTTTGAGGTGGTGATGTAAAAAAAAATACCTCAGTTCATGAGGTGGTGGTCTTTTGTACACAATAGTGATATTTTTATTCCATTATAATGGATAATGAGTTGAATAATTATTAATCCACTAAAATAATAACTTATTCATATATTGTATATACATATATTATTTTATTGGTTTTTATGATACAATTTATGTTGGAAAAATAAAATAACAAATTAAAGGGTTCTGTTTAGATGATTTCCACTTCTTTTAAAGAGCTCTATTACATCCCCATATAAGGTCTCTAGTGTTAGTCTGTTGAGATTAAATGAATATCCAGAACATGTATATGTATTACTGGGATATATTTTGGATGGATATTTTCTATATAAATTTAGAGATATCATTTAATTAGTGAGATGATGAGGATCCCTTTTGTAAGTGTTGTGGGTGGCACGATTGTAATATTTTGAAGATTCAAATAATTATTATTTTACTTTCAAGGAGTGAAGGAACAAAAATAATTTTATTTATATTTTAATATATTATATGATATAAATAAACTAAATAAATATGATTTTTAATTATTTTCAGTTAATTTTAACACCTTACATTTTTATATTAACCCCTATGTAAGCCCATTTAACTGTAACCGTTGTCAGAAATTTTAACTATATTTTATATTCATTGAGAACAAATATGAATATTTTCACATTAATGAAATATTAAAATTATTAATAAAATTATTGAAAAATATTTTATCATATTATATTCAAGTATGTAAAAGAATTAAATTTTATAATAAACCCATGAAATGGGATCAAAAATGGGTTTTCATGAAAATTAATTATTTCAAAAATTAGTTGTTATTAAAATCCAAATATTACTTTGTTTATCATTATATTAATTTAAATTAATATAGTTATATATATATTCAATACTTTTTTTAAAATATTATATTATTATATATAATTTTAATTAAATAAAATTGAAACACATTATGCATATAAAAACAGATTTCTATAAAATACCCCTATTACCTCTAAATTATCTAGTCCTTATTTATATAAAAATGATAACTAATATAAGGTTAATTATAAATATTATTACAAATTATTATATATAAAATGAGAATTATTTATATACTATATTTTCAATTAGTCATAAAATGTTATTTCTATGGGGCTGTCAAAAATTCATTCAATGATTATTAAGGCATATTAAGTTAAAAATTGTTATACATTTTATGAAAGTAGTATATTTTTTATTTGAATATTAAAATTTTCATTTTATTATAGATTTTTGAAAATTAAATATTCTATAAGTATTATATAATCTTGGTTTTTACATAATTCTCTTCTTATAATTTTTCTCTATTGAATATTTCATTAATATTTATTTATAGAAAACAATTGTGTCTCTTCATCATCACATTATCATGATTGAATGTTACTGTCAATATTTTAGGATTTCTCAAATGTACATTTTCATATAAATTTATTAAATTCTAAAACACTTATTCAATAATTTTAATTATATTGATATGATCTTCATATTAAGATTCATCATGATTCAATTATATTAATTCATTAGTGAGCCAATTTAGTGGCCCTCATGTGTAACTCCTTTAAAATTATATATGGAACACATCATGTACTTTTGGGTGGCATGGTGGAATTAATAATTAGTAGAAAAAATCAATGATCCATTGCATAATTTTAATAAATATAATATTATTAAGGAATGGTTTTCTTTTCATTATTAAAATTATAATACACTTCAATAGGCAAACAATTAGAAAAACATGATTTGTTGTTGATGTTAATAATCATTTACCTATTTATCAGTATGTGTATTTATACTACATTTATAATCATTAGTATGAGACTGAATAGTAATGACCTTCCTCATTGTCCAATAATCTTGTTCTTGGGTATAATGTTTTCTTTCACCAATATCATCCCACAATCTAGACTTTGAAAAATATTTCCACTGAATAATTCATACAGTTCCTTTTGAATTCTCAAATAGAAGCAATTATTTTTAGAAAAATTCACTAATGATATTTATTTTTCCCACATACCTTTGACCTCTTATAAGATTAACCTCAACATATCTAGTAATGATAGAATATTAAATTTAGAATTTCAAACAGTTTGAGGTTGATTGGTAGTGATCATTTGATGATCGGTATCAAGATCCTTCAAAAAATCGATAATTTTGATGTATCTTGTGGATTATGGATAGCCACAACTGAAATAGGTTCACATTGAATATTTACATCATCATTTATATAATGTAATTAGAGGATGTTAATAGCTAAATCTTCTCTTATATAGAGAAAATGTGCAGGATTGTTGAGTTAATCAATGATAACACATACGATATCATTTCTTCTATAAGTATTTCGTAATCCAAGGAAAAATTACTTAGTAACATCACACCATTTACATATTGTAATATTAATAGGATGAATTAATCCTCATGTATGATGTCTCTCTCCCTTTATGAAATAAAAAATGGACCATCTTGATACATAATCAATAGTATCCAACATCATATTATCCCATAAACCACATAACTGTAAATATATATACATTTATTTAATATATTCGTTTTTAGATATATTCAAGATATAGGCATAATATTATTATTCCTAATTTATTTTAGCAATATATGGATATCATAGAATTCATCCATGTTTTAAAACACCTTCTTCATAAATTTAGCCTATCAATTTTCCATCATTATTGGATTTTATTTTTATTTTGAAAATTCTCATGAATGGGATAATAACAATTTATATTTTCAATAATGATTATTCATAAATCAGTATAATTTTTTTGATTTTTCCAATTGATTAATAATTCCTTTAATATCTATATATAATCAATTAAAAACGTTCTCTTTCAATACCCTTTTTAGTTACGACTCCCTGATCATTTCTTCTAAATTAATATTCTATATCATATTATATTGATATTTTATAGAGTGTTGAAAAATCCTAGTCCATAGGTAGATCAAATTATTTCCTTTTCATAATATTGAGATAATTGTGTGAGAATATGTATTCCAATTGTTTCTAATGTGTATATATCTCATATCATTCTCCATAGGGATAAGTTTTATAAAATATTATGACTCGTGTATCATGATCATTGGGTGTATAGTTCAGTTCATGATTCTTTATCTAACTTGATGTGGGGGGAATAACATTTTTCATTCTACATAAGGTCGCTATTGAGTCCCATCATTGATATATTATTATGTATCAAAAATATATTGCATCTCAATGATTCATTTTTTAACTGAAGACTGACCAATATTTTATTAAATTCATTACTTCATTATTCACATTTTTTAACTATATTAACATGACACTTTTATATGTAAACTTGGATAATATTTTATCCAACTGATAAATTTGATGAAAAAATACACTCAATTAAACTATGCAAGGATACTCTATACCTCAATTATATTCTCTAGTGATATTTATTCTTGGACCTCCACTGTATTCATAATACCTACTATTATTTAATTATTATAGAAAATATGGTAAATAAATGAATCTTTAAAATTCCCTAATTCACTCTTTCTAATTTTACAACATAATAATTTTTATTTTATAATCTATTTTATAATTTATATAGGGCTGTAATTAAACATATAAAATTTAGGGTATAGTAAGTTATCATACATAAACACCACAATAATAATATGATGATATTTTTTAAATACTGTGTCTACCATATCCTAGAGAATAGATTTTTTGTTAATTAATCCAATTGTAATTGTTGTAAATTAATAATATCTATTCCCGATTTAGAATATTTCAAATGGATTATATTCATTCTTTAGACATAATATATGATACCATGAATGAATTTAAATCATTGATGAATATTGAGATATGATATATTGATCTAAAATTTCATTAATATGAGGTAGTGTATTCTTGTTAAATATAGAGAAAACATTTATTTTCTTGTAATCAATAAAGAGCCTCAGTGGTCCGTCTTTCTTCATAAATAAATAAACATGGGCTACCTATGGTGAAAAACTAGGCTGTTTAAATCTCATATCACGAAAATCCTATATTCTTCAATTCAGTTACAGTAATTTCATCATTGATACATTATACAGATCCTTTCATATAGTCATTGCATCAGGAAATAAAAAAATATGAAATCTAATTTTACACTCTTGTGGTATTTTAGGTAATTATTTAGGAAAAGAAATAATGTATTCTTGTATAATAAGTTTATCTTCAATTTTAATATTATATTTCACATCTGTATAATTTGATAACTTTTCATATATAGGAGTCTCATTCTGAAGAGATATGGGAGGTGGATCAACTCATGACCCAAATAATGATTTCACCCTCTAGATATTTATAATTCCACATCTTTTCTATGAATCTTAATTTTTACAATTTGTATGAAATTTTTACATTATATTTTTTATCTAATACAAATAAAGGTTTTTATTCAAGGTAATCATATATCAAATAATTAATTAATTGAATATTTTTTTTCTATGTGTCATACTGGGAATTGGATGACTCATCCAAATTTCATTGAGATTTCCACTTTGATTGTAGGTTAAAAACATCCTTTTAAATGTGATAGGGAATTTAAAAAATCCATTGATAGAATAAAATAAATAAAAAAAGTGTGACAATATATAATGAAAAAATAAATTTATAAATTTTATAATATTATTATTTTACCTTACATAAAATCATTTGGAACATCGACCTCTACATTAGTGATCAAAAAATCTTGGCCTTCTCTCTATGACCTCTTTTAGAGTTTGTTCCATTGATTAATTGGATATTTATTTCAATAATACCACATTTCACTCTCGATAGTGTAATGTATATAAGTGGATTCATTTTTCATGTTACATTCATTATCTAGATTACACATATTTTTTATTTGTAGAAAAATATAATATATTTCAATCATTTAAAAAAACATTATTTCTATAATATTCACATTTTGAAGATTAATTCAACACCACCTTCTAATTTGATAAAAATAATTTTTCTCGATGTAAAAAAAAACTCAAATTATCATTCTTTTTATGTTAAATATATTGGTCATAGAAAATATCTTTTAAATTTTATTGAATATAAAACCTTTTCATAATTTGATGAAAATTTATGAGGCACTATTTTCGTTTGAAGGATTGTGTTAACTCATAAAAATAAATGGTAAATCAGGTGTTTTGGTTAATGTGATTAATCCACAACATACCTAGATAGTATAATGAAGGTATCCACATAATTGAAAAGTAATTTTTCCTTTTTTATATTTATATTTAATATCATTCTCTTCATTTGATATTAGTGCTTAGGATGTAAATAATTTCTATACAATTTAACTATAGAAGATATAAATTCAATAAAATCCATTTTTGATCTCCACTATTATTATTTATCAATATCCACTAATAATATTTATATTAATTAATAAAATAAAATCATGAATATCCATTTCCCATTCATTGTAACCTAAGTATAGGAATAACTTTTCATATGACATTCTGATCTACCACTATATTTGTAGTTCCACTAAAACATTGAGTCATTTTTCTCAAGAAAAAAAAATCCGAAATTGGTATAAAATTCTAAAAAATATTATAATCTCAGTAATTATTTTTTTATTAATCATAGCATGGTTTATATACCTTAATATATCTATATTATTCTCATCTCCAATGGATCCCGTCTCCATGGATAGATTGGATTAATATTCCTAATAAACTAGATACATACATGATTCCCATTTTACATTTTAATGATAATATAAATCATAGTAAATTTAAATGTTTTACATCCTTTAAACTCATTTATAGTCTATATATTAATTTCATTTCTAGAGTAAAACTAAATAATGGTGATCTCAAATGCTCTATAATGTTTTTCTACATTAGAATATATCATGACTAAAAAAGGAAATTAAATATGTCATGGAAAATACATGGAAATATATTCTATATAATCAATAATAAGAGAGGGAAATGCATCCATTGATTATAATAATGTAATAATATAATGGATAAGTATAATTGGGTTCTTGATGTTAGAAATAATAATACTATAAACAATGATTTAGGCTTTGGTCAATTATTATCTCAAATATGAGTACTTATACACTAATAACCCATTTAATAAGGTTATATATCTAGTTTGACTCATTATACAAATCAATGCATTGAGGATATACTTATAACCAGGCCACACCCATGACTGGAATTATAATATTTTCTTCATATATTGAGTGGTGAATTTATATTTTGAACAATAATAATTATCAAAAAATATAAATATTTTGTATATAATGAAAAATAAAAATGGTTCTATAGTCAATCAAATGCCTTTCATAGTAATAATGGAAAAATAGAAATGGAATATAGTTTAGTAAATAATATACCCTATGATATAAGAAATATAGATATTATATATCAAATATGATCATAATAAATTTAATATATCAGGAGAATTTTAATGTCCCGTTAAATAATAGGTGAAATTGTTTTTGAATAAATTCCTCAAAAATATATATTTTGTAATAAATCATGTATTTTACAGAATAGATGAAAATGTAACTAAAAAATTTAAAATAAAATATTATAAAATAATTATATTTGTAAAAATATTTAAACAAAATAAAATAACCCAATTTCATGAAATTTTCGTGTATGTGGGAAAATTTGTTAGCACAATAAATGTTAAAATGAAAAATTACTTTTGATATTTTGTAATGAATATCTAAAATTAACCATTCAATGAAAAATATAAATATTACATAAAATCCTTATAAAATATAAAGGATATTTTAAAGCATATTCAATAAAAATATATTAGTAAATATAATGTAATTTTTAATTAATATATTTACAATATTGATTGCAAAAAAATACTATTCTATAAAAGACAAATATGTTTATATTTTCTTTTATATTTTCCATTCCATTAATTTGGTATCATATAAAAAAATTATGGTTTTTGACTTATAACACTATAAATAAATATTGGATGATAAAATGGATGGATTTGGATTCATATAATATATGATTCCTTGAATTAAAATATATGAAATCCAAAAATAATGTGATCATAAAATAAATTCATACCTATTTTCTAACATTTATTTTATAACCCTTTGAATGTGTAAACATAAATTGGAACATAAATTACTATAAATAAATTTAAATTCATTTTATATACCTAATATGTGGAATATATATAACACATACAATAAAACATGTTAATAATTTTATAAATGTCTTAACAGATTAGAAATTTTGACAAAATCCCATAACTCATGCTTCCTCTTATATGAAAATTATTTAACTAAAAATATAATAAATTTTAGTTTATAATAATTACATAATATAACGATAAGAAAATATATTTTTAGTATATGATCTAGATATAACATTTTTTCAGAAATTGGGAAACAATATTTCATTATTATCACTATTTCAGGAGATAACTAATTAGTTTTGTCATCGATGTTTCGTAACCAAGATATCTAATTCTTGTTCGAAGGATATAGTTTTATAATATCCAAAATTATATTAATTTTAATGTTTTGAAATATTTATATACTCATTAAATGTATATTTATAATCATCCATTAAATGAGGACCTGGAAATGGAATATCATTGCTTTTTTGAGGTGGTAGGTCATATGTATGATGAGAGAAACTATCATATTTTTAATTAATGAAGGGTAAGGAAATATATTTTATAATCACATAAAATTATAATTATTATTTAATTTATATCATATATACTCATTACTCTTATAATAATGAAGATTTGTGTGATAAGGTGATGAAACAAATGACATTAGTTCATAATCATGCAGTCGATCGTACCCAAAAGTGAAGTTTTTACCTCCTACAAGAAAAATAAGTATGTGTACAAGTATATACTTATTAGGATAATAATATACCAATATATTGAATATAATATTTTTCATTGAAACTTCTTTTTCAGGATACAATATGAGGTTGTAATTGGAAAATGATAAATGAACGTGTAAAGTAAGGATGAAAACATTTTATTTTAAAGAGCTTATATATATATATATATTCTTATGGACCCTAGATCTATTTATATGGGAAGAAAATAAACAAAACAAAATTAATTATAATGTTTTAGAGGGAGTTTTTTGGTTTTAGTCAAAAATTTATCTATTAGTCTGAATAAGTGAGGGGGTTGTGAGATTTACAATTCAGGTTTGTGGAACACTTAAAAATTATTGATTTTTCAAAATATTATTAAGACATATTTAGGGATATATGGTTAAAATTGATTTTATGTAAATTTATTGATTATATTGTTTCTAAATAAATACTACCCATTTTATATAGTTATTTTTACGTCATTTTGACAATATTCTATTTAATTTACATTTCGTTAAACCCATTTATCTATAAATTGTTTAACAAGTTTTAAATATATTTATAATTATTAATTAACAAAAAGATTTAATAGATTCCCAAATTTTTACATTCTGATACCAAATACATAAATATTTTTATCAAATTTCAATATTACAAGTGGTGAATGTAAATTAAAAAAATAAAAAAAACATGATGAGAAATAGTTTTTTTTAAATTGAATTCATCAACAATATGATGATCATATATTGACACTATGACTTCTAATTATCATTATATTAAATGATATTGATATAATTAGACACATAATATATAAATTTTAATTAATTAATTCATTATTATATATATTTTTATATAAATAAAATGGAAAAACATTATATGGGTAAATACCATTTTCTAAAAGATATATCTTTTTAACAACTAAATGTTACTGTGTTTATTTCAATAAAATTAAAAATAAATCAATCTTTAATTATGAATATTATAAAATAAAATTATAAATAAAATTATTTCTAGTTATATATTCCGTTTTCAATTATTAATAAATCTTAATTATAATAAAATATTATAGAAATTCATTCAATGATTATTGTAAAATAGTATGTTCTAAATAGATTTTAATTTAATGAAATTTGTTTTTTTGTGATTTAAAATATTAAAATGATCTATTTCATGTATTCTAATGAAAATTGAAATTTTACATACATTAATAGGTTCTATTGTGTTATGTATTATGTGTAAATAGAATAAATTTGATACAAGTTTTGCATAGTTACTGCATAGACATAACATGTGATCATTAACATGGGATAGTTATTCAAGAGGTGAGATGTTAAAATGTTTCTATTTAGATATTCTATTGACATTTTGTTATTTTTATTTATTATTATATTTATTATAAATTTCATGTATATAATTTTACTTCAATCTCCCTTTATTTTTAATTGTTTATATTTATAGTAATATATTTATGGTGGATTATTATGATTTTATTATACATTGAATATGATTTGTTGTTGTGTTTATGGATCGATGTTTTTTATTTATGATCCTATACTTTTTCTACTTTTATTTATATATAATATCACATTATTTTACAAGGATAATTCTATAACATAAATATAGAACTTGTGTAGTTCCAATGTGAAGGTTCTCCTTAAAATTTTAGTTTAATAGATAAATGTATTACCATTTAAGAACCTTTGATTCCCCAACAATAGCTTTCATACAAAGGTGATTTAGAAGATTACTGAAACCATGAAATGATATTCCATGGATACAAGTTCAAATTTGGTTTCTTGATGATTGTAATCTAGTGATTATGTGTAATTGGAAGGAAATGTTTATAACCATAAAAACAAGAATTCACCCCCCCTTCTTAGGGTCATTGCAATACAACCTTCACAAAAAAAACCAATTCATTGTTCAGGATACATTATGTATTATGTGATTCAATAATCTTTATTTAATTCAAAAGAATAATTTTGTATGATTTAAATGATAGGTATTTATAAATTGATATTAATTTATTCTTCGTTTTCATTATTATTTTTGAAAAAATTATTTACATGATAATTTATCTACCTTTTTATATGTGTGTTAATAAATAATGGAAGCATCATTGTTCTTCAGATTATCTCAAATTTCTCTTCAATGAATTATCCACTCTCCATTTAATTTATCCATATTTTACATATCCATGAGTGATAATCCCTAACCCTACCATTGGTCGACAATTATATAATGTAATGCCATGTTGAGAATGTTGTGCAATAATGTTAGTAGATATGGTGGGTCGATGAAGTGACAGTGAAAACAAAAAATAAAGGTATTGTGTTGATGGAGTATTTAATTTAGAGAGTGACTATCTCAATAATATCCAATAGTATTAATGATGAGGTTTAACATTATTCAATAGAAGTGATGTTTACATGGGGTAAAATCACCAACAAGGGTTATAATGCATAGTGACGGCCTGTCACTTTTTAATTTGGTGTTTTGACGAGGTGGTGGCCAGAGCTTTCCACAATGGGATATAGATGAATTTTCATTATTGAACCCTAGTACTAATTAATCTACCCACAACCATTGGATTATGTATCACTAAAATGGAGGTATGACAATCCTACCATGGAAAACATGGATATAGTTCCATAATGGAAACATGGATACCCCTGTAATGATTCAGGTCCCATGAAGGTATAATAATGGGGTAATGATAAATTTTTCAAAATTCAATGAAATAAATGTTTCTTATATTATGTTTCAAGTAGAACTTGTGGACCATATTCCTAATAAATTTTTTGGAAAAGTCACTCAAGGATAGTTCAATATCTGGATGGAAGAACTAGTCCACATGATCCTAAATCATAACCCAAAATCATGTCTAAAAATTCCATGTCATCCTTTAGGATGAAAATACCAAAAATATTAATTCATCTAAAAATACTCAATTATAATACCTTTAGGAACTTGTGATTCACCCTAGTTAACAACATTTCAGGACATTGGGGCCCATACTATTCTCTAAACACTTTAATCATAAGGTTTTCATGATTTTTCCAAAATTTTATATTTAAGGAAAGTTAATGGACTATAAAAATTATTTTAATATATAGATAAAAATGTAGTGATATAATTATCCATATGAGGAATTTTATTATTATATAATGAAATAGCTATGAAATTAACATAATGGGATTAACATTGGATTTTTGGCATGGAATTCTAGGGTTTATGAGGACGTAGAACTCTCTCTTATATGTTTTGTGGAACTTATATTCTATACATTACTCGTTTTATGTTTTATATAGAAAATTTATTTTTGTTAATCTCATTATATATGAATTATTTGATAGTGAATATGATTCATCACTATTTAACAATTGAGGGAACATGTCCACTAGTTTTATTATTCATCTATTGGGGCTCCATTTTCTTTTTCCTAATGATACGATATAGAGTACATGATTTCATTCAAAATGGTTCTATATTACTCTCCCAAAAAATGTAGTTATATTAAATTATTCGTTCTTTTCACAATTATAGATCTTGTGTTTACTCATATATATATATCATTTCTTGTCTCATGGAAGACAAAATGTCATTAATATACTCACCCATTCATGGGTTTATCCATATGCACATTATGTGTCTTGTGTATATGATGCAGAATCCATTGAGGTATTGGAATACTTCATATTGGAAGAGCATAGTGGTTCATTAAAGATATTATGTATGATGCTTTTCATTTTAGGATATTTTCATTTTAGGTACATCACATATATTTTCAACGATAATACATAAAATTATATTAATTTTAGGGAATGTAATTTTCTCTTATAAATTAATTTTAATAAAATTTTGTGTTCATGGTACATATTAGTTGTTTAATGCATAATTTTTTTCTACATATTTTTTCCTATTTCTATTATTTGTCTTTTTTATAAACTATATATAGGTGTTGGTTTCCAAAGGTGAACTAGTATAAGACATCCAATTATATTATAATTTATAAATTAGTGCAAGTCACTAGACCATGGCGTATGGAATATGGGTGTAGGTAGGGAGTTCGGGGTTATTAATTCCAAGGAGGCGTATCATTGTTCCAAGTCATGTGACATTAAATTAGAAATCTCTAATTAATCTCTATTTAACCAATATAATAACTCCTACATGATTTTGATGATTTCTGTCATTAAAAAATTTATTATTCTTAATTGTAGACTTATTTTCAATGTGTTCATGATATTCATTCCTCGATTTGAAAAAAAAATATTTTAATTTTATGATCCTCAAACCTATATTGGTAATAATAGATAGAATATTATTCACTGAAAATTTTCTATCATAATTATTTGATCATGTGTTATCATACCTTTGATTAAGTTATCCCAATCAGTGGTATAATTTATTTTTTGGTTTTCAAAGGATTTAATTGTGTAAATTTATTGTGCATGAACATTTAGATTAAATTCACGTTTATAATTTTTACATCCAATTTATAATTATTATATATAAAATCTCATCTTATACCAATGTTAAAAAATATCATTATTTTATGTAAAAGTATAGTGTTCAACTTTAATAATATGGACATTAGTACTTATAACCATTGTTTTGGTCCACTGTTCAAGGTATCATTATTTATTATTTAGAATCTACATCCATCAAAATAACATTATTTCATTTTCTTATATATAAGCACATTTTTAATTTATTTTGATGTATTTTTTAATTAATAATAAACACCTAGAAATAATTTAAAATTTTATTTTATTAGTTCCAGAAATAAAAATAAAAATTAACTTAATTAGGTTTCAGTAATAAATTATTGTGTTTAAACTAACTCTATCAAGGAATATATTTAGAATGTGTATAAAAACATATTCAATGTGAAAATTAATATTTATAGATGAATTATTATCAATTTTATTCATTCTAACAATAATTTTTTTTTTATTTTCTTCTAAGATAAGAATTGATATACTATATATCTCATATCACTATTTTTTAATAATTTTTTAAAATTGTTTTGAGTCATTATCTGTATTCAATGAGATGATATTATTATTCTTTCATGTTATTTATCTGTAAGAACTATTTAATTAAACTACATCATAATATTTATTCTAAATTACTATCCCATATTATATATTTCTGAAATTTAAAATAAAAAAATGATATACTAATCCCACATATGAATTGGAATATATTATCCCATATGAACCAACATATATCTTCTCGAATAACAATTTATACTTCATCTAATTGGCTTTGTATTTCCATTAAATTATCTAAACTTCATCAATTTAACCACATCAGTTATTGTATGTTATAGAGTTATATAAGGGTGGTTTTGTTCAAAATACTCCTCTATGAATGATATATGATTTCAATATGATATACTTATATAAAAAGAGTTTGATCAATATGTTAAATTCGGTTTCTCTACCTGATGATTACATCAAAAAACTCCCCCTATCCATATATGATTTTATTTAAATGTTTTCAAAAGTACTATATGAGTTTTTTCTTTGATATTATAACTCATTGATTTATATAATCTCTTAAATTAAATAATTAAATATTTTTTTCTATCTCGGTGGTATCACATAAAATGGATCACAGTTATACGATAAGAAATGATCAATGTGGTTATTAATTTATGAATAATTATAAATATATGAAATATTTAAGGATATTGTATTATTAACAAAATGGGATTAGAATTCATGATGATTCATTCTGGTTGAAGATAAATAAGATAAATATAAGTAATTCATGAATTGAAATGAAGAAAAAATATAGAAGAAATATCTTGATTTCAATAATATGTTATCTGATATTAAAAATATATTATATTTATAATATTGATAATCCATTTAAAATATTTTTTATAATATATAATTCACAACAGAATAAAATAAGGACCGCATTTGGATATAAAACAAATGTGTTTATTGCCAAAAAAATTAGTAGATAATATAACATGATTATGAAATATTTTTTAAAATAAATTCATTAAAATTATGAATGTAAATTTAAATTTGATAAAGTGAATTAATGTTATGATTTTAAATTTATCATTAATATTTCATAATACATGTGTGGATCACATATGTTTAGCTTATATAATTAACAACTAATTATAAATCATTAATGGGTTTTCTATTATATATTGAATAAGTTTAGATGGATATTAAATCAATGGGTTTCATAAAAGTATAATTAGATAATATAAAATGTTTTTCTTGATGGGATTTATATCCATATTATTACATTCATTCTTGATTCTTGAAATTCATGATGTAATGTGTATTTTAGATTTATCTTGTTCAAAGAATCAAATGTTATAGATTATTGAAACCAATGGAATTGTTTTTGTTGAATTATTTTTTAAAATTTTCATTAAATATATATATTTATTAATAATTTAAATATTTGGGAATAGAAATTAAAGAATTGTGGTTATTAAAAATTGGAGAAAATTTTGTTTTCATTGATATTATTAGTAATTGATATAAATAAAAAAAATTCGTAGAATACTAAAGTAATCATTATATCTTTTCAAAGAAATGATTATTATAAATTATTAATACTATAGATATTTAACATTATAGTGTTTTGGAATATATTTTCTCATATTATATTTTCTAATTTTTTTAAATGTTGAATAAATAAAAAAATATAAATAATGAAGATACATGAAATATTTAATGTCTCTTGAGTAACCATGGAACACATATAATAGATATAATTCTTTTAGAGGATCACAATGTTAAATTAGATACATGTTGTGGTGAATCCATTCTAGGGTTTTGTAATATAATGAACGATTAATTAGGGATTTTGGAGGACTAATATATAAATATGGAGAACTTAATTTAAATTTGAAGAACATTATATAACCATTATTTTTACCTAAGTAAAATAATAGTGTTTTTATTTCATAGTAATAAAGTAATACCATATTATAATAGAGGTACATGGATATTTGGGTTTCCATTTTAATGGAAATACAAAGTAATCTATAATAAAACTAATCATTAATTTTTTATAATTATATTATTTAGTTATAGTTATAGTTTTTTTCATGTCACAAAACATTTGGAGTATAAATTGATGAATTATAGAGAATATAGTCAAAAAAGATTATTTTATTTGGATTTACACATATAATATTAAAGGTGATTATATGTTTTCATTTTGGTGTTTTATATTAATGAAACTTATTGAATGAAGTTATAGACTATCATTCACAAACCAACGTGGGTCGACCTAGAACTGGTCACCCAAGCCAACCCGCGACATGGGACGAGGGGTGTTCCCGATCCCCACGAGCTGGAAAATAGTGTCTGGTATCAAAACTAAATAAGAGGGAACGATTTGGCCCATAAATGAAAGACAAGAAAACCAGCGAAAAAAATGCAAGGCAAATAAATGACATGAAAAAGGGGAGCAACCAAAAATAGCAAACTAACCTTACTATGACCAAAAATCTGCATGAATCCAAGAGTCCCTCACCGGTCCACAACCAACTCTCGACCACTGCGAGCAAACTCACCTCAAACCTGCATCAAAACCAAAAATAGGAAAACACTATAGGAGTGAGTATAAAACTCAACAGGCTAGCCTGATAACTATTCCCAATGAAACACCTTTAAAATAAAAGAAACACCATTTAATGTTTGAACTACAATTTATAAAAGTAATGTTTTCTACATGTTACTCAAAAACAAAGTACGAGTCATTTCCCCTATTCATTTCTCAAAAACCCAAGTCATTCTTTTAGTGAGACATTAGAATTTTTCAAAGGGAAGTGATGTTTACATTTCCCATTTTCACAAAATGTATAAAACACCTTTCTTTGAAAACAATTTTCATAAACCCCTTTGAAACCACACATCACTTTCTAGTAAAAACACTACACATAAAAACTCTACAGTAGTTACATAGTAAGGGAAATGAAAAGAAAATACATATAAGTACCATATTCATCAGAGGAAGTAACTGAAAGCCAACAGAAAATTGTGAACCTAGGAGATCAATAATAAACCAGAAGACACTAATACATAAGAAATCATCCTCGCTGACATGTCACACACAGTGAAATTAAAACACCCAATACGCATGACCATCCTTTCTTAGGCAGGCCGAGGGAAAATCACATAGTAATAAACCCAATATATCCACCTACTATGGGCCACTGGTCAGTACCATAACCTACCAGTGCAGCAATCATTCATAGAATATTCTCTCAATATTCCAGATTCCCATGTCTCATGTTTTTAGAAAGCGGGTGAGCCAACCGATGCCAACCGAGCATCTAATCATATGTATATATATATATAGCACAACATGCAGCACCCCAATCCACTCTATGGGACAACCTCTTGCCTATAAACTACTCATGTACCCGGGATCCTCTAAGCGTAGCCTCCCAAACAATCAATTGCATCCAAGGTATGAGAGTTATCCTAGGAGGTTTCTTATCAAAACATTTTCATCGTTTTCCACAAAGTTCCATATGGGCATTAAATACATTTCACAATAACCACTTAAAAATCGATCCCAAACGCTTGATTAAGCTTTAGAAGAAATCATTTATCATTAAAATTAGAACTATAGTTGAAATTCTATGAATAATGTTTAAAATCCAAACTAGAATTCTTTCACTACTGGGTGTCTGTTCATCAAGAAAATATTTCTAGTGTCTTGTATAAAATAAACGGCTCTTCTTACACCAAACAATCATTTAAAAATTAATTGTATTATATTGTCACACATTTATTATAATTAATAAAATATTTATTTTGAACAAATAGTGTGTGAAAAAATGTAGAAATAACGTAACATAGATTTTAAAAATCATTACAATTGGAACCTACCTCAACTCGTAACTCGAACGCGACAACACGACAGGGTGAAAGGCCTCGCACAGGCGCACAAGCACGCACAATCCGATGATCGCGGTAATGCGTCGTTACCCCGCCAATGTGCTAAAACAACAAATATTAATAAAATACATGAACAGGGACATAAAAAAATCCAAATGAACAAACAACACAAACTTTCAAGACATAACTTACACTGTCGATACTATTTAATAAACCACTTTAAAATTTATAAAACAATTTTTAAAGAAAAACCCACAGCTTTAGACACCCAAAACCTATTCAAAACCCCTCTTTATAATTAAATTCATACTCACAACACACCAAAAGAGAATTCACACCACTTGCACATCTAAAATAAAAAATTACACAATGTAATAAAAATACCCACACATCAAAAATCAATTTTCAAACCAAACGCAACTCAAAAATATTTCTGAAAAACAATCCGCACCACATATAATATTTATTAACCAAGTTAAAAGTTTATAAAGAAATTTTAATAACATCATAATCCACCAATTAATTATCACAGACGAAGTGAAAAACATGAAATAAGTTTTTTTAGACATCTTAATCCATTAATCAACTATCAATGAAGATGAAAAAGGTATGAAATCAGAAAAAGGTGAATGAAACCCTATGCAATAAAAATCTGAGACTCAAAAATACCGCAACAAGGTCAACGTACCTAAAGACATTTTAAAATCATGATTCACACCACATAATTAATCCATAGAGTCTTGTAAATAATCAAAGAAGAAACCCAAACATTTCCAATAACATAAAATTGTGTAACTACCTCAAAAGACGAAGAACTTCCCAGAAACGGTGTGGAACTTCAATCAACTCATCGCCACAAATAAAGGAGTCTCAAACCAACCTTGAAAATTAAATTGGACCAAAAAATTTAGGGATAAAACTTAAAAAACCCATAAATATGAAAGAACCAAATCAAGGAGGGGAGAGGAACAACCGGATATGGTGTTTCGCCGGAAAGAAGAGGTCCGATGGATGTGATGCCGGCAGTGGAAATCACCGGAGATGGTCTGGTCGTGGGTCTTGGGGTAGCGTGTCGAAGTAAGGAGGGGAGACCCGAAGGAGGCAGCGTGTGCATAGGGCTGTGGGGAGGGAAGGTCGGGTGCATCCGTGGAGTGTAATTCGAGGAGAGGAGCGCTGGGACTGGAACATGGGTGGAATGTTGTGGCTCAGTGGAGGGAGAGGCGATGGTAAGAGCGCGGAGCAGCAGGGGCTAGGCATGGTGCAGGTGGAAGTGAACTGGGAAGGGCAGCGTCTACTAGAGCTGGTGTAAGGAGGAACTGCTAGAAAAACTCATGGAGGAGAAGGCCAAAACGGGGGGGCTCACGCAGAAGAAAAAAACCGGGGAAGGAGGGGTGCAGCCGCAGCGTGGAACAGGAAGGGGGTGTGCCACCGTGTATTAGGGTTAGGTTAGTTTTTTTCATTTTGATAAAATAACAATAGTAACAGTAATAAAACTAATAATAATCATAATAATCATAATAATAATAACAATAATTATATTAATAATTATATAAATAACAAAAATATAAAACCAAAAATAATAGTAATAGTAATCATAATATAAAGAATAATAATGGAACAAAAATAAAATTAAAAAATCCATAAAAATTATATTAATAAAAATGATAATAGAAAAAATAATAAAAATAAAAATAATAACAATAATAAAACTTTATGGATATTAACATAATAAATTATATATTAACATTATTATTATTGAAATTTAACCTTTTAACCCACTTTATTTACATAATATTTATTTATTTTAATCGTTAGATAATTGCATGGACACCCGGCTAATGACGTGACTACCGCCCATTGTGTGGTGACCGCGCACGGGTGTGAAACCCACGAAATATATTAAATGACAAAAAAAAATTAATCCGGGACCCAGCTTAGACCTTTGCGCGAGGACCTGGAGCCAAGTAATACTAAATTAAAAATTAATTAAAAAGTTGGGGTGTGGCAATTCTCCACACCACAGACACTTTATGCCCCCAGAAATTCACGCATCCGAAAAATAGATAAAACAAGAGACCATGCCCGGTTGAAACTGAAAGAAACCACAATATAAGAAGATAGGAGAACACGAGAGTGTTCTCCCCACCACAAGAATTCAACTAGTTCTGAAATTTAACACTCAAACATACCACCTCGGGATTGGGGGTCAACACTGGAACTCCCAATCGATCTAAAATATGTTCTATAGCATGAGAAAACAACACCTCCACTAAAATATAGAACTCTAGACCCAGACCAAACACTCCCAAAACTAGGGGAAAACCTTCAAGTGGAAAATAGTGAACACAAGAAAAACCACAAACACCAACTCTTTCATAGGAACTTACATCTCCAAAAGAACACTGCTAAACCATGATTGACCCATACAAGGGTTAATCACACGCTTAAGAAAAACACACAACGCAAAAATACCTAACCCGAAAAACAAAACTATTGAGTTTACAACATAACATGTCTGTCATAACTCCACTATAAAACTATGGACCTACAAAAATGACATAACTTTGACATCATAAAAACAAGAACAAAAATACATTAAATTTACCACTGCCAACATGGAACACAAAACCCAAACCAAGGCTTCATACCCCCCGACAACTCCTGACTACGCGCGGGCTTCACCCCAAGACTAGTGGATGAGGAATTTGACGGCTGAAGCATCTCATGCTTCACAGTCAGGCACTAGAATTTATATGGTCACAATGTCTTCTTCAGATGACACTTCCTAAAAAACTCCTCCATGTGACCCAGACAGCTGCAACGACGGAACATTTTCGGAGGGATGTGACATGATGGCTTCACGTGCCCAAACCGGTGACACTGGTGGAACACCTCTGAATGGTCTGGTGAACTGGAATCCTGAACCACTACAGATGACTCCTTAGAAACAGGTTCCTCTTGCACACCCTTATTTCTAGATGGGGAACCTTTTCAAGTGACCGGATACCATAGATTTTCAACCATCTAGGCTCCGGAGACCAACTCAAATAAAAACACCTCATCCACCAACTTCTCAAAATGATAATCCCTTGAAGAGATGACCCACTCTTGTATATGTGGACGAAGACCCCCAATAAAGAGGGAAGTCTTTATCGATTCATGTGACGCTACTTATGGAGAAATGGACACAAGTTCCTTGAAATGGTCAACATATGCCTTCACCATCTGTTGACCTTGTTGAATACACAAAATCTCTTCCCTTTTCTTCACCTGCAATACTTCAGGTATTAAAAATTGGTCAAAGAAAGATTTAAAGACATCACACATCATCCCAAATTACATTGATGGTGGGATGAGCAACCCACATTTGTCCATAGATGGACCTTCAAACAGTCCCAAAACAACACACACTCTGATAGCATCGGGAGTTCCCAACATCCTAGAATCACACTTAACCTCTTCAAACCACATAACTACCTTTAATTGACCCCGATAACCGTTAATTACAGACAATGTCCAATAAAGACCAAAATTTGGGCCTAACTTATTAGAAACTCTGGGGACCTTTCTGGGAGGAATTTTCTGAACAACATGTAAAACACAGAACCAAACCCAATATCAAGATGAAGCAATATCATTAAAATCATTTTCATCCAAAAACATCCAACTCAAAAACCCAACAAAAACAACCACAACCCAAAAATACCTTTTTATTTTAGATTCCAAAACCTCCTTCTTTGAAGGACATTTTCCAAATACCCAAACCCACTTATCAAACCAAATTCAATTTTTTTAAAAATCATCTTCCCTTTATTAAAATTGCTTTAGAAAACAAGGTCAAGCCTTTAATTGCAAATGCACACCTCTGTAATCCCATGAACCGTTGCACATGTCTTCATCTGATTTCATCCATACACACCAACACACACTTTCCATGAATTCCCTCACATGTGAAAACGTTCATAAAGAGTACCTGAGGTTGCACCCAAACGATATCTCTACCGGTTCTAAGCAAGAACCATATTTTTAGTCCACGAGATTTCAGTTTTGAAAATCCCTTTCACAAATTTAAATACATTTAAAAGAAAATGTTCTCATTTCTAAAACTTTTTTTCATTTCCAAAAGTGCACTTACCCCCACAAGAACCAATAAAATACACAAATTGCATCAAATAATCGAAGAGAGGGACTAGTAGTAATGCTTAACCTAACGGCATGGTAGTAGGTCATGCCCGAAGTAAGCTTCAATGACTAGGAAGAACTTAAACTATGTACACGGACACCACATGGGTCACTACTCCATGTAAAATCACAATGTAACATCAGTTTGCCTCTTTTGTCATCCCTCAATCCAAAACAAATCAGAACGAGAGAAGAACTCAATTCTCGGACTACCCCAAAAGAATTGGGGTTCAGGGTGGGTGAGCGGTCATGACGTCCTTACCGTACCTATATCTCGAGTCCCAAAAGTCCTCTTCTCTATCTACTGGTCATCCCAAATAACAAGGGCCTCCTCTGATACCATTTTTTCATGAACCAACCCGGGTCGACCCTAAACCGGTCACCCGAGCCGGTGCGCGACATGGCCCGACGGGCGTTCCCGATCCCAATGGGCGGGAAACTAGTTTCGGGCATCAAAACTAAATAAGAGGGAACAATTTGGCCCATAAATTAAAGACAAGTAAAGCAGTGAAAAAAAAACTCAAGGAAAATAAATGACACAAAAAAGGGAGAGAAACCAACAACAGAAAACTTACCTAACCACGACCAAAACTCCTTGCGACTCTGAGAGTATCTCACCAGTCCACAACCAACTCTTTCCCATGGAGAGAAAGCTCAAGTCAAACCTAGAACAAAACTAAAAATAAGAAAACACTATCGGCGTGAGTATAAAAATCATTAGGATATCCTGATATCTATTCCCAATGCACTACCTTTAAAATAAAAGAAACACCATTTCAAGTTTGATCTACAATTTATAAAAGTAAGTTCTTCTAAATGTTACTCAAAAACAAAGTACAAGTCATTTCCCCTTTTAATTTATCAAAAACCCAAGTCATTATTTTAGTGAGACATTACCATTTTTCAAAGGGGAAGTGATGTTTACATTTTCCATTTGTACAAAAAGTATAAAACACCATTCTTTGAAAATAGTTTTCATAAACCACATTAAAACCAATCATCACATTCTAGTAAAAACACTAAACATGAAAATTCTATAGTAGTTAAACGGTATGGGCAATGAAAAAAATACATACAAGTACCATATTCATCACATTAAATAACTGAAAGCCAACAAACATGGGTGAACCTAGGTGAACAAGAATAAACTAGAAGACACCAATACATGAGAAATCATTCTCGTTGACATTTCACACACGATGAAATCAAAACGCCCAATACGCTCGACCATCCTTTCTTAGGAAGGCTGAGGGAAATTCCCATTATAATAAACCCAATATATCCACCGACTATGGGCCTCTAGTCAGTACCATAACCAACCAGTGCAGTAATCAATCTTACAATATTCTCTCAATATGCCAGATTCCTATGTCTCAAGTGTTTGGAAAGGGGGTGAGCCAACCGATTCCAACTGAGCATCCAATCATATATATATATATATATATAACACAAAATGAATCACCCCGAGCAACTCCATGGGATAACCTGTTTCATTTAAACGACTCAAGTAACAGGGATCCTCTAAGCGCGGCCTCCCAAAAAATAAACTGCAACCAAGGAAAGAGAGTTATCCTAAGCGGTTTTTATCAAAACATTTTCATCATTTTCCATAAAGTGCCAAACATGCATTAAATACATTTCACAATCAAAACTTACAAAATGATCCAAAATTCTTGTTCATGCTTTAGAAGAAATCATTTATCATTAAAACCAGAACTATAATTGAAATTTTGTGAATTGTGTTTAAAAGCCAAACTGGAATTCTTTCACTACTGGGTGTCTGTTCATCAAGAAAATATTTCAACTGTCCTGTATAAAATAAATGGCTCTTTTTACACAAAATAATAATTTAAAAATTAATTGTTTTATATTATCTCACATTTATTAAAATTAAAAAAATATTTAATTTGAACAAATATTGTGCGCAAATAGCATGAAATAACTTAACTTAAATTTTAAAAAGCAGTGCAATGGGAACCTACCTTGACTCGCAGCTCGAACGCGATAATGTGACAGTGTGACATTCCTCGCACAGGCGCACAAGCACGCACAAACTGATTATCGCGGTAACGTGGGGTTACCCTGCCAATGTGCTGCAACCGCAAAGATAAATAAAATACATGAACACAGACTTAAAACAATCCAAATGAAAAAACATCACAAAATAACCACTTTGACCTACTTTCAAGACATAACTCGCACCGTCAATATTATTTAATAAAACACTTTAAAATTTATAAAACAATTTTCTAAGAGAAACCCATAGCTTTAGACACCCAAAACCTATTCAAAACCCCTCCTTATAATTAAACGCACACTCAAAACACACCAAAACAGAATGCACACCACTTGCAATGTTGAAATAACAAATTACACAACTTAATAAAAATACCCACACATAAAAATTCTATTTTCAAACCAATAGCACCTCAAAAATATTTCCGAAACACAATCCGCACCACATATAATATTTATTAAACTAGTTAAAATGTTATAAAACAATTTTAATAACATTTCAAACCACCAATTAATTATCACAGACAAAGTGAAAAACATGAAACAAGTTTTTTTTAAACATCTTAATCCATTAATCAACTGTCAATGAAGATGTGAAAGGTAAGAAATCAGCAAAATGTAAAGGCAACCCTACGCAATAAAAATTAGAGACTAAAAAATACCGCATCATGGTCAACGCACCCCAAGACATTTCCAAATCATGATTCAGACCACATAATTAATCCATATACACATGTAAATAATCAAACGAGAAACCCAAACCTGTCCAATAATATAAAATCATGGAACAACCTCAATAGACGAAGAACATCCTAGAACCTGTGTGGGACTTCATTCACCTCATCACCGCAACTAAAGGAGTCTCAAACCAACCGTGAAAATCAAATTGGACCCAAACATTTTAGGGATAAAACTTCAAAAAAATCATAAATATGGAAGAACCAAAGTAATGAGGGGGGAGGAACAATCAGATAGGGGGTTGTGCTGGCGAGGAGAGGCCGGATGGATGTGTTGCCGGCAGTAGAAATCACCAGAGAGGGTCTAGCCGTGGGTCGGGGGGTAGCGCTTCGAATCAAGGAGGGGAGACCGGGAGGAGGCAGCGTGCACGGAGGGCTGTGGGGAGGGATGGTCGGGTGCATTCGAGGAGTGCAGGCTGAGGCAACGTGTGCTGGGACTGGAACACAGGTGGAAGGCCTTGGCATGGTGGAGGGCGGGGGGATGACAAGAGCGCAGAGCAATAAGGGACGGGCACAGCGCAGGCAGAAGGGAACCGGGAAGGGCAGTGTCTGCTCGATTCGGCGCAAGGAGGAGCTGGTGGAACGACCCATGAAGGAGAAGGCTGAAATGGGGGGCTTGCGTAGAAGAAAAAAACGGTGAAGGAGTGGTGCGGCCGCAGCATGGAACATGAGGGGGGTGCACCACCATTTATTAGGGTTAGGTTAGTTTTTTTTCATTTTGATAAAAAAACAATAGTAATAATAATAAAACTAATAATAATCATAATAATCATAATAATAATATAATTAATATTATAATTAATAATATAAATAATAAAAATATAAAACCAAAAATAATAATAATTGTAATAATAATATAAATAATAATAATGGAAAAATAATAAAATAAAAAATAAAAAATAACCATAAAACTTATAGTAATAAAAATGATAATAACTAAAATAATAAAAATACAAATAATAACAATAATAAAAATAATAACAAGTTATTGATATTAACATTATCAATTATATAGTAACATTATTATTATTTCAATTTAACCATTTAACCCACTTTATTTACATAAGCTTTATTTATTTTAATCATTAGATATTTTCACGGAAACCTAGCTAACGACGCGACTACCGCCTGTTCTGTGGTGACCGCGCATGGGTCTAAAACTCACGAAAGATATTAAATGGCAAAAAAATTTATCTGGGACCCATCCTGGACCTTGGTGCGAGGATCCAGAACCATGTAATACAAAAATAATTTTTTTTAAAATGTTGGGGTGTGACACTGTTGATTTAATCACTATATTTTCAAATATTTTATTAGTTAACAAAGAAAGAAAAAAAGTTGTAAGAGTGAAATTATATTTATAACTACCACACCATTGTCCTTACGAATTTGTAAAGGCTTATAATATAAATAGTTAAATAGAAAATCACAACATTCAATGGTGGTTATAATAATGGAAATTTAGAATAAGACTCTTGACACAAATATTAGGGATAATTTTTTTTTTGAATAATTAGTTTTAAATGAAAATAAAATGAAATAATTATTTTAATTTTTTTATTATGTTTATCTATATATAATGAATGATGTTTCTAAAATGAAATCTAAAATGTGTCCATGTTTATAAATTATTATTTTGAATATATTTGAAAACTTTTGAGTAGATATACATGGTTGATATCTTGAAATATTTCAACATTATTCTAAAAATGTTTTTTGTTTAGTGAATTGAACAATGACAATATATAATAGAAAAATAAATCATGATATATTCATTAGGATAAAAAAATCAATTATAGAATTATATCTCAGTTATTTATTGATCCATTAAAGTCATTAATTGAAGAACAAATTAAATATTTATAGAATATTTTTCATTACACTATAAGGGGTATAATACAAAGAGGAAGATAGTTATATCATGGATTTTTCTGAATACTAGATATTAAATCTAGGTTTAGAAGATCAATGTAAAAGTAAATATTTTTTTATTTTTTAAAATAATAAAAATTAAAATTAAATATCTTAATAAAAATTTAAATTTAATGAAAATGTTTTTTTTGGGTCTAACTCAATTTTTAAAAATATATTTATACTTGTTTTAATTGAAATTATAATTGTATTGAATCAAAATTATCTTGGTTTTTTGGAATCATTTTCTCCCATTTGTTTATTCCTGATGACTTCATGTATTTTTTTTCTGTGTGTGTACATTTCTGCAAGTTTGTCTGCATGGTTTCCTAGATAAAGGGCATGGTGGAAAATATATATTATATTAAATATTATTAACATCCATGTAATAATATATCCAAAATATTTATAAGATTGGATATCCTAGGAAATTTAAAATATATATCATCAAATATTGAATAAAATTTAATAAGATAATTTAAATATTATCCCTAAATAGGGATTGAATGATATGTAGATCCTTTTTTAATGTACGGTTTTTAATTATGAATAAATTGAAATTGGTTCATTAATAAAATAAAAATATATTATTTAAATAGTTATTTTTTTATTCACATGGGATTAGGAATTAAAAACATTTTAAAAATTATTACACCTAATTTAGTTATATAGTGCATGTTATTTTAAATATATATATATATATATATATATATATATTTAGTGGTTTGAATTCCTATACCCTATTTCAATCTTTTAAGATATTTCTATTGAAACATTCAAATATATAGATTCCCTTTAATTTTTTATAGTTATATTTATATATATATTATTTTTTATGTCTGTAGATGTTTATATAGTAATAAATTTTGGAATATCCTATAGATATTCGATATCCATGCAATTATATTTTTTCCCTTATCTTTTCTTCTTCGTTTTGATTCATTCTTATTTTGAATTGAATGATATGTTTCATAAGTTTTGATTATAATAATGGAATAATATAATGATAAACCATGTAATTGGAAGAAATTGGTTAAAAATTTTACCATTGATTCACCCCCCCCCATATTTGGTTCATTCCAGACACATTATTTTTATCTTGGCTCCCAAAAACCAAAACATCTATTAAATTTCATTTAGTATTCATTTACTATATATAAACAAAGATGTGATCTTTCTTGTTTTTTCATGTGTATGGGGATCATATTAAGACTTTTTGGGACATTATATTAGTATATATTACTCACTACCTACATGCATATCATTCATAGAAATGATGATATTATATAACTTGATTCGGGCCATGATAAGGTTTCACTTTTTATTATTGATATATCATTGTTTGGACCGTGATCCTAATATCATTGATATACATCCTTTCTTTCATTAGTACATGATACAATGACTTTCACCATGAATGAATGAATATTGTAGCATTATTGGTAATATATACACATAAAATAATTTTATATTTTATTACTTATATAAAATAAAAATATATATTTCTTTCGAGAACACAATTTCCAACTTAGTAGAACCATGTATATTCATTCATGAAACACTTCATGGTATCATGGAGAAAATTAAAACATAAGAACCTGGGGATCTCATATTCCCAATAAGGGTGTGTATATTGAGGAATATATAATAAATTATAATTATGGGAATTTTCTTAACTGAATAACATTTATTTTAATTATAAATATTAGAATAATATATTTTCAATAAAAAATTAATGAATAATTCCACATATACAATCTAATGAAATTGAAAAAATATATCCAAAAAAATTATACTAATTGAATAATCACATAGAAACCAATAAATAATATCATATTTATAGAATGAAAAATTTTAGTCATTTGAAATATACCATTGAGAATTCAAACCATAAATCTAATACATTCAATGCATTGTACCCATAATCTAACATTATCAGGGCATGTTACCAGGAATCTAATAAATTAGTGAGACCTATGAAAAAAATATTCTAGTCTGTCTAATGTGGTGAATTGATGCCTCAATGGGATGTAGTAGGAATCTCCCTTCACTTATTAATTCAATGGATTCCTCATATGTATGGGGTGAAACATAAACAACATAATATTCATATTAATAAATAGAATATGAAATGTGAATTCGTTAATCAAAAACCATAAATTGTTTCAAAATAGAACATACAAAGTAAAAATAATACAAAACATTTATAAAATTTGGTAGATAATAACATAATAGATCAATATCAATGATGAATAATATTTAAGTAATGGATTTGACATGGATGAAACTTCTCATATAAAACCATTGTAAATTATTGAGATGAATACAACTTTTTTAAATTTTAAAAAAATTATTTAAAATTGATCCATTAAAAAACTTTTTCATTGAATAGTTAAATTTATTATTTTAATGAAAGATTAAAAATATCAATTCATCTTAAATGATTAAAAATATGTTCATTTCGTATAAGTTAAAAAACATTCCATTTGTATTTTTGACTTAAAAGCTATACAGACATTATTTAGAAAATAAAATAATTATTACATTCCAAAAGTATTATAAAAAATTAAGCATTAGTAATATAAAATTAAACATTCATAGGGTAATAATAAAAAACCATTTGAATAATTTTATTGAAAATATGGAAATGTGTGAAAAATATTCCATAATAGATACTTAATTATAGAAAATCTGAAATAATAATTAGATTAATAAATAACCCATAAAGGATTATATTTGTAAAAAAATTAATAGATTATGTGTTTCTTATATAAATCCATATAAATCTTGGGGACATAATATATAATTTAATATAATTTAATTTCACAAATAACATAATTTATGAACTACAAGTTTAACCTAGTGAATTGAAATTGAGTTATGAAATCAGTTACCATATGTGATTTTTCAAATATTATGTACTATAAAAGAAATAAATTTATCACAATTGTAAATATCCTGACAATGAATAGATTAATGTTGTAAAATGATAATTGGGAAGTATATATACCACCCAAAACATCTAAGTATTTAATTAAACATATGTCCTATAAAAAAATACAGACATGAAAACACTTACCACAAACTTAAATTAATTAAAATCAATTTAACATAATGTATAAATATATTAAAAATTCTATTGAATTTTATCAGAACCATATTCATACATTTTATAACATATAATATAATATTAAAGTGTGTTTTAACCCTTTTTTAATAATATTTCTCTTTTACCATTGTTTCGAGTGTTAACTGCTTAATTTTACTTTGTATATCTCTTCATCACTGTAATTTTTCATGTAAAAAAAATATATTTAATTAATATCCAAAATTATATTAAGGTCATAGATATCATATTTATTCAGTATATAAATTTTTTTTATCATTCTTGAATGGAGAAAATGGAAAACTAATCATATCGCGCTGTGGAGATTGTAGGTCCTACAAACACACACACGAGTGGTTGTATCATTCGTTGGTTGGTGAAAGGATAAGGATGTGGTTGATATATTAAATTTCCAACAATAAAAATCATCACATAATTATCATATATATCCATTATTTATATCATTATACCCAACCGTGTAAATTGGTTATGAAGAAACATTAAACCATACCGTGCAGATGATAATCCATATGTACACACATTCAACGATTTTATTTTTCAAAGGACAGAAAAAATGTAGAATATCATTGTTCCATATTGATAACAATATATCATAATTTATATTATATTTTATTTACTACTTTATAATTTAAAAAACATGAAGATTATGTAGAAGAATAAATGGACTTGAATGAGTTAGTAAACGCAATTCCCTCTTCTAATGTACACATACATATTATTTCATCTTAAGGGATCTTTGGATGGACCTTTTGGAATACCCAAAACTCCAGATCATGGATAAGGATGTTGTTAAAGGAAATGGTTAGGGGTTTTTTGAGATATATGGATCAATGTGTGTAGGAAACTGAAAATTCTGCTAAGGGGAAGAAATAACCCAGAAATCACATTACAAAAGGAATTAAGCACATATATATGTATATCAAGTCAATGAGACTATAATTGAGTTATATTAATTTGAAGTAACTTAAAGGAATTCATGTTTTCAATGGACTTCATACCATCACCATGAAATGCTAGCGAAAGACATAAATCATGAACCACTATTAGGTAGATGGCCTATGATGAACTAGGTCGTGAGGTCCAGGCCAGCAAATAAAGAAGATCATTGTGAATTTTCAACCGTGAACTAAGGCCACTGTGAACCATTTTCGTAGGTGATACTATGGAAGATATACACCCTACAAACCATCCCCATTGACCTATGTGGTTTAGGGATGAGAAGAACCTCACAACATACTGCAGCCTCCGCAAACCCCAGTTGACATAGTCTTCGGTGGGTAAAGATATATCTTTGTGGGCATCCGCAAAAGGTGTCATGCAAACCACCATTATAGATTCCCCAAAACTCTATAAAAGCATAGATATGGGGTGAAGGTAAATGGAGAGAGAGCTCTGGTATGGGTAAAATGTGGATGACTAATGTAGAGGGTGCAATAGAAATTTCTCCTGCACCTAATGTAGTTCGTATATCCCATCTTGAGAAAAATATACAGTTCGCGGAATCCATCCCATGAGCCATATGTGGTAAAAATTATGCGGAAGTCCTCCCAGAAAACTATATTTGGAAGAATATACACATCCAACCAGTGATCCAATAAAAAATTATATGAAATATTGTTTTTGTGCACCCATATACAGAAGACAGTACATAAACACCCATATGTAGAAGACAGTTCGTAGAAGTCTTATCCTCATACCATACTAAGATTCTATCTCCTACGAATCTAGCCCTATGCAGAAAATAGTTCATTCCAACCAGTCCATATCGTGGGGTCTATCACCCCCCACCCCCCCACACACACCCTTGTATAGGATCGGTGCCTGACAGCGGTCCCGACCATGTCCCATCGCTACCGTCATTAAACACCATGAAAAATAGAGGGTCACACCATGAAATTTTTGGGTCTGGTTGACAACATTTTTCATTAAGACCATATTCTGCCAAAAGATCCATCCCTTAAATACCATGAGAAGAGACATTCCACATGCACCTCCTGAAAAGACCTAACACCTACCTCCTATACCAGGTTGACCCAGAACTCCATGGAGAATCACAGCCAGAGTGTTGAAGCCCGAACACACCCTTTTCATCCTTAAAACTCAGTGTATATGGTGATTCTAGATCCTCATAAACTTCCATGTTCATCAGAAGAGGAAGTCCAATGTCATGAAAACACCATTGATGGAAAATTCACATCATGCCCTGGTGGCTCTACATATGAATCCTACATAGCCACTGGAAATCTAAGGCGAACTTGTCCTCTTGAGAGTCCTTTTATACCTCTGTATGCCTCAGTAGATTCCATGCCCCATATCATTTCTCATATTCTATGAATCCATGAAGTCACAGTTTACTCATTCCTTCCCTCTCATATTAGAGGCATGTCTTAACATCTAGACCATATTATCCTTTAGTTAACAATGGTTCCTTCCCTTCATGGTCCAAACTCTATGACATTAAGATACATGTCAATGTCTTGTCCACATGATTCTAAACTGTATGGAACTAGTCCAAACCACATGAAAATAAACATTATGGTAGTAGACCAATCTAAATGACTTTAAACTATAGTATACCTACTGATTTAAGATCTTCATAAATATCCTTGGCCATCAGAAATAGAAGGCCAGTGTACTGAGGACACATCTTCTTGACTATTCACAACATGCCCAGATGGCTCTGCATATTTTCCCCCAAAAAATGGACTATTAACATGTGGTAAATTCGTCATCAGGAGATTCCTTTCCGGCCTTTGTACACCTCAATGGCTTTAATACCCTATATCATTTTTCTGTATCCAAGATCCTCCAGAATCATGGTTTGTATGTTCCTCCCCTCTCATGTTCTAGGCACATCAGAATATCCAAATAGGATTTCCCTCTAGATAATAATGGTTTCTATAGAGTGTGTTCCTCATCACATTACCCTAAATTGAAAGGCCCCAAACAATTCTATACACATGATGTTATACTATGATTTAATCATCCAAGATAGATGACTTTAAACTATAGAATAACTCATATGATGTTCTGTGGACCTCCAACTGAGGTAAGTACCCAATATTCTAAGTCTAGACTAGAATAACTTTTATTCCATCTCACATAGAAAGGTTTATTACTCTGTGCCCTTTCCCATGGTCACCCCAACCTCTTCCATCACGAGCTCTCCCTCCCCCACCAATAGGGGGAGGCATGTGTATTGTGGAATCATTTGAATCCTCTTGTTTCTCACACTGATCATGACACATGTGGGATTAATGGTATGTGAGGATTAATACAATGACACATATTATGAACTATGAGAACTCTTATTCCTAATCAGAACTGGATATGTATAACACCTCCGAGAAGGCCCGAGCTCAAAAGGGTGCGCATCCATAAAGGGTCCACCCAACCATGCCCCCTCAAATGGGAAGCTTTCATGTGAAATCCCCACACATCATCTGAAATATGACATCTTATTCCTGATCAAAACAAGATACATAGGGTGCCTACCAAATGGACTAAACTAAAAAGGATTACCATCGATAAAGGGTCCACCCAATCAGGTTTCTCAAATGGGAAGATTCTATGCATAAACCACACACAATCTAAACTCTGTGGGTTTTGATTCCTCTCCCGAGGATACGTAGGAATCCCTCCTTCTGATCCCAATCCCAACATCAAGTCACTTCTGTCCCCCTATATGATGATAAACTCCAGAGTGACTAAAAATATGGATAAATCAACGTCACGTCTGTGTCATAAAACTTTAGCATGCTCACAACTATCTTGCAAACAAATGGTCGCTCGTTGAAACATTCTTTAGGAATGATCTAAGTATTCATGAACATATGAGCACGACAAAAATCAGTATGAGAGTCTCTAATCAAGCAATAATTTTAACCCGAAAGGTTTTATTGAGCCTGACCACCCTTCCTCTTAACAAATGGAGTCCCCAAGTTTCTTTTTCAAAATCGTCAGCTGACGAGCACCAGCCTTTGGAAAGAAGTTCCATGAATCATGGATACTAGGGCCATTGGGAATTCTAGGGTACAAGAATAAACCCATTGGTTACCATATGTGGATGTTATATTCGAGGGAGACTTATTTCATGTGTTCTTGACCCCAACATAATCACTCGCTAGGACCAACAATTCCCCATAGGGTTAATTCAACCTTTATTAAATAATAGTGACATAGTACAAGTCAAAACAAAGGAATGGTAAAATCAACGAGAGACCATACCTATGGAAAAAAGGACATGTGATGATCCATGTAATTCAATATAGAAATTTCCCAAAAAATAACCACCATGAATGCAGAACAATATAGGGATAAGAAGTGAGGGAGAATTTTACTTTTATAATTCAGGTGAGAAACACTCTAAATATTAAATTAATGTAAATTAGTTATCAATTCTAAAAGATCCAAAGTGAGTTATTTTGTTTATATAATATTGGTGTGGGTATAAATATTTTTATCTAATAATATTTACTCACATTCTTTCCCATAACATTATGGTTTAACGCATATTTAAAGAATTTAACTATTACCATGATAACTTTGATTTTTAACCTTATAGGGGTTAATATACATACTATAAAAAGGAATTCATGTAATAAATGAATCATGGGTGGAATTTTAAACCACATTGAAATATTTTAGCCTAATATTAGTTTTTTTAATTTATATCATTTAATAAAATATTATTTCTTGAAAAATATCGCTAATGTTAATTTTTACTATATTCATTACACGATAATTTAAATTTATCATCTTAAATGATATATTCTAAAAAAATCATTCAATACATTAATAACATGAAAGATTCATCTAGAATGTTTTTTATTAAATTAATTATATAAAATTATTATAATTATTATATTTGTATTAATTTTATTTTATATGTCAATTAATTAAACAATTAATTCAACATTATTTTATAAGCCTTTGATTTAATAATTTTTCTATAAAATTTAAAAATAAATTTTCATCATGATGATAAGTATTTATCTCTAAAAATAAATTTTATAATCAAACATATTTTCTATATAAACCCATATTAATAAAAATTCACATGTAAAAAAATATGACAATGATGTAACATATTGTTTCCAATCTATCATGTACATCATTAATCTTGTCATTGTTTTTATTTTATCATTTTCTATATAGGTCCAATAAAGAATTGGGAGGATAACTATAATGGTTATTTCTTATGTTTGATGGAAACATTTCTTTAATCAGTCTTTTATATTTTTTTATCAGAATTTCACACTCTGTTACTAGGTTACATGACATGTAAGTGTAGTTGGGTGAAATATACAAAACAGATTAATAATATGTAAGTTATCATGAATTGAATATATGTTTCACATCATGAATTTTTAAAATAATGGTTTTCAATCCAAGGTGACCCATTTCATGGCGTACTTAAACACTACAGATTTCACAGTGTGTAAAGGAAGATACACATCATGTAATTCCAATTGTACAGATGTTTTAGGGTTCCTTCTCATTTTTGAGTTCATGATCAACAACTTTATCTTCTTTTCTCTTCATCCAAAGTTCATATATTAATATTTTGGAGATGTCATTATTTTCAAATTGATATGTTTTACATTATATCATCATTGTAGTTGTGGTGGGTCTCTTTGGGTGAGTGGTCTTTCAGCTTCTTCATTTGCATTGATCGTGGTATTTCCATGGAGTTTCATAATCTGATTTTTGGCCTAAATTAGTGTTTCTTCATGTATTTTTCTAGATATATGGCATGATATAGTTTCAAAGGATTTTTTTGTTGATTGTGCATAGAAAGTGTTATTATATGAGGTATGTGAGTTTCCTTCATTCCGTTGACCCCTTATTTTTTACATTAGATCAATTATGAGATGTGGATTGAATTCATAAGTTTCTGTTGGTGTGGATTGGTTGTTTCATTGGTGGATCCCATTGTGGGTGTGTGTGACCCAAATTTTTAGGCAGTTGGTTCTGTCTCTATCATATATTTGTTAAACTATTTTTTGTATATATAAATTGATTTATAAATAAATTTCTATAAAATATGAATGATTTTTTGAGTGTGTTGAATAGTTATTTCAATGAAAAGTGGGTTTTCTTTTGTTTTATATTAATTCAATGAAAATTTTTCTTTTCAAATCATTGAATGATTTGTAAAAATAATCATAGGGGTTGCCTTAGGTACTAGATAGAAAGTTTATATTGACACCATCGTCTTTTGTGGGGGTTTATATTTGAGGTGTTCTTATTATCCTACATTGTAAATTATTGTCTCTATGTACGTGTATGATGTTGGGGATTCACACTTTTTTTGTATTATGGGCCCTTTAGTATATACAATTTGGTTGAGGTACCACAGTGCATTGATCATAAATTTCTGGGTACGAGTAGCATTTTTTCTAGAATGTTGTATTCCTCGGTTTTGTGATTCCTATGATGCTACTGCTATTTTATATGTCTTGGTTTTGTACAATTTTATAATTGATATCCATATTGATTATTTTGAAAGAAGATATGGAAAATATACATTGAAAATGATTTACCAGATTTTGTTATTGAACAATGATAAAGAGTAAATTATTTCCATGTTTTCTATAAAGCCACTTTACTACTTATCATTCCATGATTTAGATAAAATAAACACACGTGAATTGGTATATATATACTTGTTAGGGAACACATGGGGATGATATTATTGATCCAGTTAGCTCACACCCTGCACACCATTTTGGTTGTGTGAAGACCTATGTAGGTATTCCAATGTAGGAGAAGACAAGGTGTCAAAATGAGTTGGAGAGGTTTAGTGTCAAATGAGATGGTAAAATGGTACTAATATTATGGGATTTCATATAATCATTACATGGAGTAGCTATTTGGTTTTGTTTCGTTACTACTGGGTTTTCTCTTAGAGTTTTTTTTTCTTATTTTACCATCTCTTTTTTTGACTGTTTTTTATGGAATATATTTATTTTCTTTACATTGTTCCTTATTTATTTTTTAAGTATATTCCATGTGTTTTTTCAGTTTCGGAGAAATCATTGCAAATGGTTTGCGATTTCATGCCCGGTTAGATGATGCCCTCCCGTAGGGATTGAGAACGTCCCTTGGGGAAGTGATGGATCGGGTTGGGTTTCAAGATTGATGGAATCCCATATCGGTACGTTATAATTTGGTATCAAAGTTAGTGTGTCCTCAAGAATCCTTATCTAGGGATAGATGTTAGACTAGATATGCTATTTTTAGCAATTGATCAATATGTTTCAATAAGTTCATGGCCATCTAAGGTCTTGAAAAAACTCACGATTCCATGGGATGTTGGGATATGTGTCTCTAGTGTTGTTTTTTTTAAAATCATTATTTTTACTTAAGGTTATTCTATTTAATTAATATATTATTTATGTTTTTTGATCATTCTTATGTTTCAGTGTGTATCAAAGTGTCTTTGAGACACCTTCAATAGTTTCCTTGAGTGGGTACAGCTGATGTTCCTCAATAGAATATTCATATAGATAACAGTCTCATTGAGACTATCATATGGGTGGTTCATTTTGTTGGTCAAGATATACCATTAGTCAACAATGTTGTTGTTGATGAACACCTACAATTTGGATGAGAGAGAGATTGATGAGAGAGAGATTGATCACGAGAATTCTGGTGCGAGAATCCACCATCCATTAAAGTAACAATTGAACATCTAGAGGTAATGGATTGGCTATATATGATCAATAAAATATTCAACATTCTAAAAACACATACGAATGACATGGTGAAATATGAGGTGTTCAGGAACAAATCGATGGTTGGATTTTATGGTCCATGAAGATAGTAATTTGGGATTGGATTGGAAGAGTTTCCAATCCTTGCTTATCTTAAACTTATGTATAATGACAATGATGCTAGAAAAGTGATGAGAAGTCCTGTATTTGAGAACTGGAAAGCATTTTATGCCAACATAAACCAATTAGTTTTCTGATGTTGTTCATTTTTCTCTGGACGTAGTGAATAATGACCTGTTGAGGTATTAGAAATACCTGTATAGTTTTCCAACAGATTTCAGATCATTGGTATTTTTTATGAAACATTATACCTATAATAAGATGGTATATAGAGATATGATGGAAGAGATGGATATGATTGGAAATGTTGGTTTTCCCAACACTTATCTTCCATATAGTGGATGTTTTAGTGGTGTGCATGGAAATAAGTAGAAGTGGTATGATCATCAGAGAGGTGGTGAATATGGGTCACAATACTTATCATCCTCTGTACCATCAACTACCAAAATTCATGTGACATTGAATTCATATCCAGGTGGCATGGTTGGACACAATAGATGTTTTTTCTCTATTCTTGTGAAGACGTTCAATAATTTTGAATGTGTTTGTCATTTACAACACTTATTCCATGCATTTACAACTCCATGTTATGTTTAAGGCTTATCTTATCCAATAGATACTATGGGGGAGTCATATTCTTAATAGAATATATGGCTCCTGCCATTGGACCCTGGAGTGGAGCACATTCATAGAGTAGATGAGTGTCCTTCAGATGACATTGCAGATCTATAAATTGTAATAGGTAGTGTTCTTATTTAATATTCTATAGAAATTTCTTTATTTGACACTATTTCCTCCCACTATTTTATATCTAATCATTTTATTTGTATTATTAATCTTCCAATAGAACATATTCCCTTTTTAAAGGTGTTAGTTACATCTCATGGTAATAGAAGATAGATGGGTTCTTAGTGTCCTTGTTCATCATCAATAGCAGATACTGAGTTGGTTTAGGATTTTCTCATTCTTGATATGGATATATTTGATGTCATATTCAATATTTATTGGATTTTTTTCATCAAGATATGTTTTCTTGTTATCATCTTTATTTTTCGTTACATGCTGTTGATTGGAGTTTTGGTGTGTTTTAGGGGAGTGGGAATAGAGTTATATTTATCTAGGACCATCACACCCAAATCTCTCTAGTTTGTTAACTATTCATGGAAATGATCTAGCTATAAATTAAAATATTTTTGATCTTCCAATTGTTGTTTGGGACATTTCTGTCCTTTTAAATGATGAATTTTCCATTCTTCTTCTAGAGTGAGAGACGTACAATATTCGATTGACATGATTCTAGGAACATATATGATATTGATGCCTTCTTAGTGTATGACTCTAGAAGAGATGAAAATCTCAAGATTCAGTTAGAGGATGTACTGGAAAAAGGTTTAGTTCAATTATTTGTTTCTCCTTTGGGAGACCATGTGCACTATTCCAAAATATATGCTAGTTAATTTTGATTGGGTGAGGACTATATGATGTTGAACTGGGTAATAGTTACAAATAAGTATCCTCTTCCCTGATTCGATTATTTGTTTGATCTTTTAAACAAGGAAAAGATCTTTTCAAAGTTTGATCTTTGGTAATGTTACCATTGACATAGTGTTCGAGAGTCTCATATACTAAATATAGACTTCTCGAATAAGTATTCCAAATAAAAATATGATGTGATGTCTTTTGGTCAACCTAACTCTAAGACCATCTTTATGGATTCAATAAATTGGATATTCCACCAATATCATAACACTTTTGTGGTAGTGTTTGTGTATCATATTCAAGTTTATTGGAAATCTTTGTGAGATAATGAGAACCATTTGAGTTTGGATCTAGAAATGGGATGAGTTCTATTTGGATTTCTTTATTGGATTACCAAGGACTCCCTAATAAATGAATTCTATATGGGTGTTTGTTGATCAGTTGTTGAAGTATTACCATTTCATTCCAACGAAGGATCCCACTAAGATTGAAGATCTTGGTAGGATGTATATGTACAAGATTATTAGTTTATGTGGGACTCATTCAGTCATTGTATTAGAGTTAGATCATAAGATTTCCTTGAGGTTCTGGAGGATTCTACATGTGGTGATTTGAACATAGGTAATGATGATAAAAACATACCATCCATAGACATTTTTTTAGATGGAGTGAGTAATTTTGATCCTATAATATATAATTTGTGCATGTGTCTTGGACTTAAGGGGATCATTTGATACCCATCATGGAATAGTTGGGTATTTATTAATATAGCCATTAGTCATTGATTAGAATGGTTCCCTTTGAGGAAATGTATGGTTGACAGTGAAGGTAACCTCTTTTATGGGATGAGGATGGTGAAGTAGCATTGATTAAACCAACATTTTTTAGGAGAGATCCATGAATATTTAGGATGTTCAAAAACTATAGTTACTACCCAAAGTGGTAATAAAATATATGAGGATTAGTTATGTCATCCTTTGGAGTTTTTATTAGTGACTATGTTTTCTTGTATTTTTCTATTCATTTAGGTCATCATCGACTAGGAAAAAAGGGAATGTTGGGGTCATGATATATTAGACCATCTGAGGTCTCTAAACTGCTCAGAAAAGATGCTTACTGGTTATAATTTTTAGTTCAGTTGATAGGAATCAATGATGTTTTCAACAAGTCTCATCAAAAGAAGGATCATCATGATCCTTCACATATTCTAGGGTGAGATGAAATTGATTTTGAGCTATGTGTTTTAATTTTGGAGAAACCAGTTGAAATTATTGACTATCTAGTGAAATTATTTCATTATAATTCTATCCATTAGTCATAGTTTTATGAAAACATGAATCCTATTTTCATGAGACATGGTAACACAAGTCATTGATGAGGGAGTAGTGGTCTCGTCTTTTTTTCCATGGATTAAATCTTCCACATGACTTTATGGGGATGTAAGTTCTCTATGGGTGGAGTTTGTAACATCCTATTCACAATCTGTTAGGTACATATTTATCCTCCTCATGGTTTTCCTTTTTTGGTTGTTTTTATAGCCATGAGAAGTAATTAGTAGGATACATATTGTGGTTCTATCAAATATTTTTAGGACTCTCAATTCTAATAGAAATTTTCTATAGGCTGTAGGAGGATGTCACACCATGTTACGTAGATACACAACATATATGTGTTGATGGTTGGATGATGTGAAAGGTTTGTTTCAAATTGTGATCATTTTGAACAACATATTTTTAATCTGAGGAGGTATATTTCTCTGTGTACTTAGTCGTTTTGGATGCCACGATTAGTAAAGTATTTACATGATGTGCAATTCCATAATAAGGGATTTTTTTAAAGAAGTGTTTGGGTTTTCAGTGCATATTTGACTATGTTTTATTATTTTCTCTCAAAACCATGTTATTATCAATTTATTTTTGGAGAAAACATTAAATTAAGATCAATATTTTCATAATTCTAACTTTATTGCAGTTTTTGTGGCTCTTCCAAGGTGAGTGATCATTTTACGTCATCATTTCCATTGATCACGGTGATAAATTTGTGTTGTGAAATCATGTTTATTAGTTTTATTTTTTTTAAACATGTATTCATCTAGATCTATTGTGTGATCTGATTTCATAGGCTACTATTTGATGGTTGTGATATGATTGTTTTTCATTAATTAGGTATGTGGGTTTCTTCCATTCCACAAACCCATTGTTACCTATATTGGATCAATTTTGAATGTGGATTGGATTCTAGGGTATCTGGTGGCCTTTTGAGTTTTATAAATATTCTTTAAACCCTTCTAATGTATTCCTAATGTGATAAAATCAATGTTTCAGGTTCATGTTCTCTCATGATCTTCACCCTAAAAATATTATTATCTTCCCTAAGATTATTCTACTCAAAATCCTTGTCCAAATACCCTTTCACCAAGTTAATCCTCTATATACATGATCATAAAATAAATATTTCATCCATATAAAGAATAAATATAATGAATTCATAACAAAAATACTTTAAATTGAAATATTTATTCATTTCATGGATTTTTTAAATAATTATTATCATGAATTCATAAAAATTCATATTCCACTAAAAGAGTTCTTTCTTTAACCCATATAAACCTTTCTATAGATTTTACACCAAGTCATCATTTATACACTCAAAAAACATTTGGTTACTTCATATAATTTCCCTACTGTAAATATATATTATGAAATGTTTTTTTTATAATGATGATTGGAATATAAATTGTTTGATTCAGTAAAATTAAGAACTAACCTATTGGTGTTAAGCTTTACAACATGAGATAAAAATTTAGTGAAATTCATAAAGACCCTTCCCTTATATATTCTCTTACCATTAGGTTCATTCTTGAACTAGTGTTACAATTTATTCTTTAATTCCTTATTACCATAGATAAATGGATTCAGTTACCAATTATTTTTACCCTGAAATAACAAAATATACTCATTCATAGAAAGCTCCCCCATTATCAACTCATTCATCTGAATTGCCTCTTCAAAAAATTTGATCTCTCCACTATTAGTTAACAAAAAATATTATAGATATGATGAATACCATATAATATGTAATCTTGCCATTTTTTATCTCCTCATCCCCACTTTAAGAGTATGATCCATTCGTTTTGTTGTCCCATGCTTTTGAACACCTTTAAGTTCAACATTATCCTATAACCCTATTTCTTTATTTATGTAACCTATTTCTGCTACATGATTTTTCTTATATATGAAACATTCATTTAATATCACATTTTTACTTTTTATGGTATTGTAATTATAATCATCCTTGAAGATATATCCCAAATCCTTAGCACAATATCCAATAATGGGGAAATATTTGGATTTTATATCCAGTATAACCCTTTACTAAATATATATATATATATGCACTTATTATAAACAAAAAATTTCTCATAAATTAGATATTCTTACATTATTTCTTGACCTAGCTCATTTTGTATCCATTCTTCCATTTATAAAAATGGACATATGTTGGTGAGATAAGATTACATATTCATTGTAACAATATATATTATATTTGGTAACCCCATGTACTGCCTCATATTCCTAGAATGTTAATTCAATTTCTTATTCATCCTCTCAATAATAATTTTTTTAATGTAACTAGAAGATTATTCCCCCATATTATTACTTTATTACCACAATCCTAGTTGAAGTCTTTTATTTCATACTAACTTCCATTTACAAAACTCAAACAATTAATCTTTGATCTTAACTCAATTTTCACTCATGTATTATACTTATGAAATATTTTAAACACATTATATTTTCTTATCAAAAAGTAAACTCATACTTTCCTAAAATATTCATTGACAATTATAACATAGTATAGGGAACCTCTATGGGAATTTACTAATAAATTCCCCAATCATTAATGTGTACTAGGTATATCATACAAGAAATCTGTGTTCTACCTCCTTTCGTAAAAGAAACATTCTTTTAATTTCTAAATATAAAATCTTATCACAGTAAAAATAAAATCTACTTTATATTTGGTGTAATTAATTTTGTTTACAACACATTCATCCACTTCCCACTATGATTTCATAACGTGAAATTCCATACTTGTGAATCCGAGACAATTTTCTTTTTAAAATTATGTTTGTGAATTTTTTTATTATATTGTATATGGTTCCATTGTTTACTCAATGAGATATAAAAAGATCTCCCTTTGTAATTTTCAATGTACCATTAGTGATCTAGGAACTAAATCCTAAATTATTAAGATACCCAACTAAAATAAGATTCCTTCTTAGTAATGGGATATATTTTTCCCCATCTAGATTAAGTAAACTCCCACTATTGGTTTTGATCCATACATAAATTTTTTCTATAATATATTACGGATCATTATCGGTAACATATACCTTTAAATAACCATACAAAACATTATTTTTCTAGTATCCTTTATATAATGTGGAATAGAAGGATTGCCTTGAGCAATAAAATCCAATAATCGATAGATTTATGCACACTAAACATCAAAAAATCATTAGTTACCCTATTTTTTGTATGGATTTCAGGTGCCTTTTATTTGTCTCCACACTCATTTATGAAATTTCCATTCTTATCACCACATCATCAAGAATGGATGGCCCATTTTTTCTTATATAATCTCTTTCCTATTGATTTGGATCATCCTATATGATTATATATCTATATGTATCTCTATATTACTTTTATGTGATGAGAAAAAACTAGAGAATCATGTAGACTCCATTCACTAAATATACTTACTAGGATCATATATCACACATACTTCAACATTAACTTTTAAATCCCCAAATAATAACTTGAAATTGGTACATCAACATCCCAACTATCATGTAAAAAAATATAATAACTCCAATGCACAAAACTCATCATATAGAATAATTCCCATTAATTTAATCTTACTTGCGATAGTGTTGATTTTTTTTGTGTGATCACCAAAAATTTTCCCTTAAATCACCTTCTGATTCAATAATCATTTTATCAGGTACAATTTTCTAAATGTAGATATATTCGCATACATAATAATGATACTTCTCATCATCCCAATCATCATCTTCTAAATTATGAAGTTAAAACAGTTTTTTCCAATTTAGGGAACACAACTCCCATATTCGTTATATCCAACCACATCTACATAGTCATATACATATTTATTAAGATAACATGAAAAACTAGAAAGTTATTTTTTAGAAAATATAATATTTAATTTATATAATCTATAACTACTGTCAGATCCAATGAAATTATTGGTCTTTACCTTTCCCTATTATACAATCATCATTCAGTTGAATAAATCTGACCTCAATCTTCCGAAGTCAATATTTGACAGCAATTATTATCAAATTGACAGGAGTATAGAGGGCATTAAATTCCCAAATAAGAGTAAAGGGGAGAATAATAAAGAAGAAGAATAGAAATAATAATATATTATTTACATGGTTTAGGAATAATACCTATATACATGGAGAGGTAGAACAAAATTTACTATATCAGAGATCTAATTACAGGGAACACACACCAATTTCATAAACCATTTCTTTAAATAATATCAAACATAAATAGTTTACTATTCTAGCTCATGTTTCTACTATGCTTAATCAGTATATTTATCCAATTATATTACAATAAAGATGTTATTCATGTTTATGGATCTACGGTACCCACATTTGTATGGTCCATGGTTCTACAATCCCATATCTAAATCCATAATACTATAGTATAAATTTAATAATGATTAATCTTCTTTTTTATATTTTGTTAACTTAGCTTCAATACCTCTAATATATTGGGAGGTGGATCTAGTAGTGGAATGAAGAGGAAGGGGTATTATCATTCAGATAGAGGGTGACCAGGTTTTCAAAAGAAGACATTTTCATTAACTTATTATAGTGGTGATCTATCATTAGATTTTTATTAGCATGGTTGATGCAGTCATACTGAATCATATTTTCCAAGTGATCCTATATTGTTTCACCCTTATGAATGGATATTATATATTCATTTGTTTTATTGAAGGGGGTGCAATAGGATTGGGGGGGTCATGGTTTGGCCTCTATAAAAGTGCCAGGTGTATGAGCTAATTCACTACATTATAGTGTGATCAATACATAATTTTTATATACAGGTCGGAGGGGTTTATAGATATGGATTCATAAATAGATTCTATTTATGTTAGTTAGGGGGCCTAGGATAAGGGTCATTGTGTAGATTTTGTTCTATATTTTCTATTGATATGGTTCTAGGGGATATTAGAATGGGTTTTTACACTGTGAGAGGTATAATCCTGGCTACCTCTACCACTTTTAGTATGGATTTTTATTTGGGTTTCTCCCATTATTTTTTCCTACTTATTTTATTTTTGACTTGGGTTTGGATATTGTATTTTACTTTGGATTTCTATCAGTGAATACCTTGATGGAAATAATATATGAGTCCATTATAAGATTTATTAGTTATTCCATTAACATATGTGGTTATATAAATATCTTGTATTATATTTTCTTGGAGAGGAAGGGGTTTGATTTTATTATTGGTATGAATTAGTTATTATATTTTTTAATTTTTTTTTTATAATGGGAGGAGTGTGACATTCTTTCCATCTCATAATGGATGGTATGTTTTTTAGAGAGTGGTATTATCATGAAAAATAGAGGTGTTTATGATTCAAGTAGAATGTATGCATCTTGGGTAATAATAAATAAATTTAAGTTCTTTTTTTCCTTATGTGGTTGATCAATATAAGTTTTTATTGAATATTTTATGACATTACCTCAAGACAAGGATATGAATTTTTTTATAGAATTATCACCAAAACTAAGCCTAACTCTATAATTTCATATTTAATAGTTCTAAGCAATCTAAATAAGTTTAAAAACATGTTGGAAGATTTTTAATTTAAAGGATTTATTAGGAAATTTGTATCTCTATTGGGTGTTCTATATTTTTTTCGAAGAAGGGGAATGAGGTATTTTGATTATGTGTTAATTATCAATGGATGAAATAGGTTACCATTAAATACTAGTACCTATTACCATTGGACAATAATAAATTTTATTAGCATAGATTTGTTCATTTATTTTTAACGATTGGTCTCCAATCAGGTTTCATATATCGAGGGGGTAGTTGTGCATGTTCTTAAAAATACTTTTCATATGTGGTATGGTCATTTTGAATTCTTTATGACATCATTCAACATGTTGAATGCACTATTTAGGTTTAGGAAATTGATAAAATATGTTTTAAATTATCATCTAGATAAATTATTGATTCATTTTTTAGTGAAATACTAGTATACTCATGATCCAATGGGGAAAATGGTGATAATTTGGATATAGTCTTAGACATGTTAAGAATTCATCGTATGTATGCGAATATGTCGAAGTTTCAGTTTCAGATATGGGAGGTAATCATTCATGGGAATATAATTTCTTATTTGAGAATATAAATTGTTCTATATAAGTTGTCTATAGTTATGTCAAGGGAGATTAAAAATAATTTTTTTTGGTTTGAAGTTTCATAGGCCTTAAAGCATATTTTCAACAATTCATCTAGGATTTCCCTTACCTAATTATAATTATAATAAAACTAAATAGGAATGTAGTAATGTTTTAAAGGTATTTTTAATATAAATGTTTTTTAGATATCAAAAAAGGTTGACATTAGAAACTATACATGTCCAGCCTAAATATGGGAAGTGTTATGATAAATATTTTTATTCTTTTGGTGTAGGTTTGGATTGTTTATTGTCTCATATTGAGTGAGTAGTGAAATATAGTTCTCAAAAACATAGGCATAAATAAAAGAAATATCCTACTACTGATCATGAGTTGGCTATGATTTTTCATGCATATAAAATTTGAATAATTAATTATTTGATGATGTGTTTTAGGTATTTAGATATCACAATATATCAGAGTATATATTTTGTTTGATATATTTAAACCTATGACAAAGGATATTGGTTGAATATATTCTGAAATATTTTTCGATGATATATAATTCTATAAAATAGACTTAGTTGATAAATTATTTGAGTAAGACACCCCAAGCTGATGTTGTTAATGATTTGAATAAATAGTAGCACCTTATACCTCTCTCTCATGTAAGCTTTATCATTATGTATTCAAAAAGGTGGGACATACTATTTTTGCACTATTAACTATAATATAACATTTGATGGTGTGGGTTAAGGTAGTTTAGAGCTCAGATTAAAAAGATTCATGTTTCTAATGAAATGTTATATGGTAGGGAGTAGATACCCGAGCAAATTCTTAATAAGGATTCATTTCGGTATTTATATGGGAATATTTTTGTTTAGGAAGCTCAGTGAAAAATGGTGATTAGGTGTTTTAATGTCTATCATTAGAAATCTTATCCTAGATTAACTAATTATTATTAAGGTTTTATTTGTATCCTTTGGTGTAAAAGTATAAAAGTGGGAATGACTCTTTTTTTTATATATTTGATCTATTAACAGCTGAATGTGGGACAACAAAGGCCAATAGAAAATATTAAATCATTAACCATTCTAGAGAGGAAATGTGATGATTTGACCTAGGGATTTATTAATATGTACTCTTAGATCACATAAAATAAAGGGTGTAGATTGTGTTATCATTGACCTATTGTCTAAAGTATCTTGTATTCTTCTAATTAGAGAGGCTCTTTCAGATTCCCCAACATATCTCACTCAATAACAGTAGCCAAACTAGTGAAACAATGGCCTCAATATTATCTCATTATATGCCAGAGGCACCTGAATAGCAGTGAGGGTCTATGATTGGGGGATGGGAAGACTATATCCTCATGATCATAGTATAATAGTGTGATATAATAATCAAAAAATAGTGGAAACAAATATAATAATAAGGTAGAATCAGAATAAGAATATCATATACATACCTTAAATACACTGGTAGAAACCATATCCAATGTTAAATAAAAATGATGTTAATAATTTCATGCTATGGAAATGGAAATACATGGGAAACATTGTATCACACATATAAAACATGTTATATAAAAATGAACAAAAGATTAAAATTAATCTCCAATAACATCAATAGCAAATGCTCAAACCTCTGCTCTTACACTCCTTCCTAGTAAAGAAATATCAAGAATACTTAGCAGGAAAATTCCCATGTTCCATATATGCATCCATAGAGTGAAAATTGTTTTTAGTTCATGTAATAATGAAAATTTTAAAGGATATATTTATTACCCATGCCGGTCCATGTTCCCAATGGGACACTCAATCGATACTACCTACATCACCCAATAATAGATAGTCTCTAAAAGATTACCCATTTATGGTTTTATTATTGAAAGAGGATTAGGACCCAACCCAAGGTTAAGGAATACCTCTATAGATAATATTATTATAAGGAATGAATAGGTAATAATGAAAATTATAAAGGAAACCACCAATGACTTCTAATTCTATCTAGTCCAGGAGTATAAAATTAATTTGTGTTAATGTAATAATGAAAATTCTAAAGGAGTATAAAATTAATTTGTGTTCATGTAATAATGAAAATTGTAAAGGAAATATTTAATACCCTAGTCAGTCCATGTTCCCAATGGGACACTCAATCGATACTACCTACATCACCCTATACTAGATAGTCTCTGAAAGATTACCCATTTATGGATTTACTATTAAAAGAGGATTGGGACTTGGCCCATGGTTAAAGAATACCCCCATGGATCATATTATTATAACGAATGAACATATACCATAACATTTATAACTTGAAAATTGAATTATAAAAAGGCCATCATGTATATAAATTATTTACTGAGTCCATGTATGTTATTTAACTTAGTAGACATATCATTTATATAAATTAATCAATTTATTTATTGGCAACCTGATCTCGTCCAAGGTGTTCCACAAGAGGAACTCATGTGCCTCTCCAGGTGTACTATTAACCCATCACCCTATGACCTCATCCATGAAAATCCTCATTAGAACTCAAGTATCACTCTATTCATGATAATTATACATTTACCTCTAATTGTTTCCTTGTATTTCTGTGCAATAAACTCAAGTGTCACTCATGGAATAATATAAATCACTACCCTTAGAGTTTGTCCTTATCATTATTTGTAAGGAACCTTGGTTTCACTCATTTAAAAAAGTAAGTCATCGTACTATGTGTTCCCATATATTTAATTCATATGATTACCCATGTATTTCCCATGAAGTGATGTAATTCCACTTTATAATTATTTTTTGTTCAATAATCCTAATGATTCCATCCAAGGCCTTCCAAGTCGGAACCCATGTATCACCCTAAGCATGGCATAGTTAATGGTCATGGATCCCGGTATTACTATAGCATTTAATATCACATTTAATTCAGTAATCCATTTCATTTATAAAGAGTAATTCAATATAACCTCATAAGGTTGTTCAAATCTATAGCCTAAGCTGAGGAGCACTAGTGTTGAATGAATCCTTCCATAGAATCTAATTAATCCCCTTTATATTTTTATATAACCTCCAAATTATTAGTGTTAAAGAACATGCCTTAGAAGGTAAATATAAATAATAACCTTTCAATTTAGTTATAACCTCCATATTATATGGGTTAGAGGACACATATCATAAGGTGAATCATAATCATAACCACTCATGGTTTCATTGTCATATTTAGAAACAAACCCAAAGGGGTGGTTCTATTTGGGACACTCAACCCTCATCAATTATTATGGGTCACATTGGTCATATAAACATTATACCACACATTTAATTTAAGGAAAGGTTATTTTAAGAGTCTATGTTTAGGGGGGATGGGGCATGACACAATGTCATAAAAAATATACATATCACTATGCTTTTAAGGAAAAACATGAGATTTCCTCCCATAGATTCTTAGTAGAATTACCATGTGATAGTAGCTTCTAATTTAGTCTATAATGGTAGAAATATAAGAAATAGATAAATTCCTTGATAATTGGACATACTAGATCATATAGATTTTTCATTCTATAGATTTAATTAAACCATGAAAATAAACTATCTTATTGAAGAGCTTACCAACACATATCTAACATAAATGAGGGTGATCAAATTAGACATTATATAAAGTATCAATTATAAAGCCTGTGTAAGGGGGGATGGAAGCTCCCCTATACATCTTCTATATTATTATTGTTCATGAAAGATAAAGAGAAGTTATTGTTATTAGAAAAAAGTTTAGAAGGGAAAATCCACCCGTTAATTAAAGGGTATGATGGATTTACTCTATAAATGGGTAACCTATTCTATAAATCTCCCTTTTTATGGAGATTTCCCATAGGTCTTATGGTGTAATTTCACATTTAATATTTTAATATAGTCATTTATTATGTTTGATCCCCCATATAAAGTCTTATTTAGAATAATTATAGTGAAATGATAGTTTATACCATAAATCCAAAGTTTACAGCATAAACTGTCCATAGAAAAATACCATTAGAAGTTGTTGAACCAATCGACACCCAGAAAAACCAACTCTACTGTCCCCAAAAAAAAGAAAAATGAAGGAATCATACCAAAAAATATATTATCTTACAATCTCGCATAATTAAAACAATTTTTCCCCTAGATCCTATTCTGAGGGTATATGAGCACCATATAAGAATAATTTTGGCCATCGAGCATATACATTGGCCTCTCGCTCTATGTTCTCATCCTATACTCGATCATGCTACCAAAACACCTAACTAGAAGAGATTTCCATCATAAGAGAGAATTACAGATCCAATCAATGATAAATATAGGATTCTATTTAAATTACTCAACAACCTCTAACCCAACCTCATCATGATGAAGAATATGAGACATGTCTGAGTAATAATGGTGAAGATGATATACATGGTAGATTTCATGCAGGTCTCGGTACCTCTGAAGTAACTATAATCGATAGGCTACAAAACCAACCCTCTCCAAAATCCAGAAAGGCCCAAAATAATGAGATGATAGATTCCCTTGTTTCTAAATCATTATATTCCCCATTCTATGTGAAATATGTAAGAAAACCAAATCTCCCACTTTATGCTATAGTGGTCGACAATGTTGATCAGTGTAATACATCTTCCTATAATGAGTTGTAGCTATATGCTTCTTAATTATCTCTACCTACTCTAAAGATACCTGAATGATATTAATCCCTAGTAGAATTCCCTCTCCTTCCTATAACTAATAAAGGGATGAATGAAATGTACTACCATATATATCCTCATAAGGGTCCATTTTTATTTTCACTTGTAAAATATTATTATTATAGAATTCATCATGGGATAGGCGTTCCTCTAAATAAACATAAAAATGGAGTACACATTCTTGGAGAATGTCCTCTAAATACTGTAAAATGTGCTTTGACTAACCATTGGTCTATGAGTGATAGGTTATTATCAATAGTACCTGTGAAAATATTTCTCTCTATAACCACTACTAAAACCAAAATTTAAAATGAGAATCTATGTATAATATGAAATTACATAGAAATCCAAGAATTAATGTAATCTATATATCATATATCCTTCCTATATGTTCCACTAAAAGTGTCAATATAATAGGTATAAAGTGAGATCTATTTTTCAATATTTTTACAATCAATCATGTTAAATCACATCTGTGAGGTGACCTAGTTAATCCCATCATAAAATATATTGTGATTTACGTAATGACTTAGATTTTCTCAGTTTTATTTTTAGAAATTAATTTGGAAAATTTCATGTCCAGGCATTGAGATGGAATGTGATTTTGCAGACCAATGTTTCTGGAATGGATTAATGTAACATGTTATGTTTTTCAATAGCACTTGTTATATGTTATCCCAAAAAAATGGAATAAATCATAACCTTAAATATGTTTATTAACTAAAATTATTTTATTTTTCAAATATTTATAACTAATGAATTGTATCTCAGATTAAAAATCTGAGACAACCATTGAGCTCATGAGGGTGTGATTTTATTAGGTAGGGCATAACATCTACTGGTTTGGGTTGACTACAAAAGATAATTTTTGGACATTTTTAAAGGAAAATAAAATAAACGTAAAGAATTATATTTTATTTCTTTCTAATGTTTCATAGTGTGGTGATGTTGCGACATAGCGATGGAGAAACCCATTCTACATTCAAAAATAAAATAGTGTGGATACACTATTTCAAAGAGAAACAGTAACGCTGAAACTTTTTAACACATTTCCTCAACTAATCAAGGGTAGGGTCCAGTGTTAGAATTCATAACACAGAATAATTTCTCTGGAACATTATGGACCTCCCTTGCTGGTGATGATAGTTTAGAGATCAGATCTTGGATCAAATGCCGATGAATGACAGATCTTGATTGCTCCTCATAGGATCATCTAAAAAAACCACGTTAGAGAACTATCCAACCCCAGGTATAGGGTTTAATTCTTTATGATCATTATTCCCCATTCATTCTTTTAATAATGAATGTGGATCACCCCACAAACAAGTTGATCTGAGGATCGATCATTCATATGGGATGGGTAATATTGCTTCGGAATTATTAGGGGTTATACCATAGTGGTTATAAGTATTTTTTTAGTTCCTCTTTTATAATCTAATGTGTTTAATGATGGATGAAAAAAAGGATGATGTTCATTCCATGGGTGTTCATGTTACTCTCCCTCTTTCTCTTACATTCTTCACCGAAAAAACTGTATGTTTGCATCAGATCCTTTCTGGGAGGTTCCGAACATGGTTGGAGCCCTAGATCATTGGAGATTTAATTTGGGGCACATGAAAGTGGATATATCAACCCATATATCACGGGTGCTCACAGTTTGGAAAACGGGCCACCATAGCGATGGAGGCGACACGCGGAAGGAGTGTAGCCTCAAGCACCGTACGAGATCACTGGTGGGATGCGGCCACCTGTCCATAGTGTTCGCTAGTGCAACGTTCAGCACAGGGCCTCAGCATATGCATTAGGGGGCCGTAGTCCAGTTAGACCTTGGCACGGGACCCCACAACGAAGCACCGCATCAAACGCAGTGGTCACCCTACATTGACGACGAGCAGACGTAACGACCACAACATCCCAGTCAGATGAACTAGTCCACTTTTGTGGACTAGGCTTCTAGTGAGATGGGCCCAGCCGAGGTGGGAAGGACCCAACTGGTTCGGTCTGTCCAACCGGGTTGGACCAGACCCGGACCAAACTGACCCTTTTTTATTAAATTCCCATAACACTCAAAATATGTGTCTATTTGATGATTATTTTCCTACTTTTGGACCCTCATGATGAGGTGGTCTTTTTGAGATACTCTACATGAGTTTGTTTAGAATTTGGCATACAGTCATTTTTTCTTGAGGAGTAGGTGCTCCCAGAACAGGTTTACTATGGAAGAAATCATGCATCTCGCTACATCCTAAATGTTACTTGATTACATAAACTGTGTGTTTAAATTAGATTGTGTGTATTACTTAGAATGTATTTCTTTCCAAGACTGTGTGTCCTACCTATATGGTGGATATTACCTAGTATGTGGGTCTTACATAGAATGAGTCGGTAGCCCCCTATCCCACTAGGGTGTGAGTCCTCTTGTCTTTGGTGACACTCTGTGTGTTACCTACAATCTATGTATTATCTACACTCATTGTGTTATATAAAATCCATGTGTTACTAACACTCCATGTGTTACTAATTAAGGGTAATGTGGATTCTCACAAAATTCCTATTTTCGTACCTTAAACATATACATGGTTTGATCTGACTCTATTTACTATCTTTATTATACATCTTAGAGGCTACACTTCATGTAACTCTTTGGTAGTCTACTTGGTGTATTTATTAGTGATTACATAGTGAAGTATGTTTGAGTGATTCTTTGTTGTATATTTCTTAGTGATTCCTTTGTAGTATATTTATTAGTGATCACCTTTCTGGTATACTTCATGTGTTTCCTTTTTGGTGTACTTTGTGTGTTTTTATTATGGTGTACTTCATATATTTCATTATTGGTCTTACCATTATGGTTTGGGGTCCCTACTATGTATTTTTTTACTCACCCCTGCATGGGATTTTCCCAGACATGTCGTGTCTTATGAAAATGATGGATAGCTTTGATGGAGTCCTTGGTGGGATAGAGACAGGTGGTGATTCAAGGTGACTCGACGTATGTGGTATGCTTTGGATGCATTAAAAAAACTTATTGTACCTACCCTTCAGGTAGGGTTTTTTTTAGATTAGAACCTAGAACTTGTAATTTTCTATTTAATTTGGGATTGTTTTCTGTCCCCATTTTCTTTCATTTTTGTACCTTACTATGAGTGGATTTCTTAGTAATTTTCATCCATGTTTACTTAGTGTTTTCAGTTTCGTATTTTTCTTAGAGACATCTGCATGAATATAGGTACTATGGAAAATGGTTCCCACTAAAGGGATATACCTACTCAGCACTTTTCTCTATCCACTGGCCAAAAGGAGGAGGGCTTGGGGTAGTCATAGCATGGGACCTAGGGGATGGGTATTGACATTGTGGTATCAAAGGGTGGTCAGTTTTACTCTGGTTTTAGGAAAATAGTGTTAAGTGTTTCGAGTTTGGATTTCAGGATAGGGTACCTATTGTATTTCTGTCGATCGATGTATCCATACACCAGGACCTTGAATTCTTCTTTCTGACTTAGTACATGAAAATTCTATTTGCATGGGAAATTAATGGTTCATGAATCGTATAATAATTGAGTGTGTTATCATGACCTTATTGAGTCAAAGTATTCTGACCAAGTATAATCTATTGACCATGTTAATATTCATTTTGTTTTGAGGATGCCTTCATACAGACAACCATCAAGGATTTTAGGGCACAACCATGTGGATGGTATATTGAGCGATGAGGCATCGGTGTAGGGCCCATTTCTGGAGATAGATCATCTCATTGGTGTACTAATGATACCACCACCCTAAGAGATGAAGTTATTTCTAGTGTTACCGATAGAGGTTGCAAGTAGGCTTAGTGAATTGCATGTTTTAAAGAAGCAGTGAACACCATGGATTCAAGGTGAGACAAATCCTCAGGTATCTAATATGAAAACACTTCTCTTTATTACATACATAAACATGATTTATTAAATAAAACCTTCACTTGATACAACATAGAAGATCAAGAGGTCTAGTGTCTTTGGGGATTATAAACATTACATAACAACTTAAAACATGAAAGGAAACATCTTATTTAAAACTTCCTTTACATTACCACCACATTCCCTCGTAGCTAGAATTGCATGGGATAACCTGAGGACACGCATAAAAAAAGGGTGAGCTATAATGCCCCGTAAGGGAGTAAACAAATCATCACATGAAAACTACAAAACAAGTTAGTAAATAGTAATATCAATGGTGTACAGGATAAACATAAACATAAAGGCATGATGAAGCATGATAATCATAACATGGAGATGTGGCAACAACACTTTACATGGAATTAGCATGAGCCAAGGCATATTACACATGGAGCATGGGTAAAACCTCATTTCACATGAATCACGAGTAAACCCTAATTGAAATTGAATTAGAATGGTTTAAAACTCAATGAACATGACATATCATGATACTATACTTTACCCAATGCATTGGAGAGATATCAAGGAACAACCTTCATAATAATTTCATTTCATGCATATGTGTGCCACTTGGATCTTATAACATGGAATCAATCAACATCATAAGTTATTCCATGATTATGGAATGTGGAATAAATACATGAATTTTCCATTAAATATTTATATGTGCATAAATTTTAATACCCTTGATAGAGACATGGGTATGGTATTCACTACAGTATGATCTTCTCTTGGAAAAACGCGATGTAGTTTTGGCAGCATAATGATATGACATAAGAATTAATAAATATGGTTGATGAGAGATAAATCGGTGTCTCATCATATGTACATGAAATGTAAAATAAGTGGGGAATATAGATACATGTCCCAAAAAAATATAATGGAATCTAGATACATAATTCAAAATAATTGCTTGAATGTAAAGGAGGAGAGAGAAATTCCTTATGGAATTTTGGCATGGTAACGGGTGTACATGGTAGGAATTAATGAGAGAGAAAGATGATCTATAATTATTCAAACATGAATAGGGCTATGTGGGAGAGGTGTGAAATCATAACCCAACATTTATAATCTAAAATAAAATGGCATAACAATATAATGAACGATTGTTATAAATATGAATAGTGAGAATCCTTTACATAGAAGTGTGATCCCAATGTCTTGGGAGGGGCTTGAGAGAGACTTATTGGGAGATTGGAGAACCTTGGGAGAATTATAGAGAGAGTATGTCAGAGGTTGGACATACTATAAAGTCATTTATTGAAGAGGAAGTGGGATATTGGGTCAGCTTATATAGGAAAGGTGAGGGAATTCTTCATTATTAGGTATTGGACACCTCACATTAAACATATCAAAACCACAAACCAGCCCATGGTTTTTGCCCATGGTTTTTTCCAAAGGGGGTTTTAAAACAATATTTTATAAGTCCAATGGCTGATCTTCTTAAAATAATAGGGCTTCTTATGTGGAGGTGAGTCACAGTCTTAAAGAAAATAATTTAAAAGGCTAAAATGTTTTATAAGTCATGGAGGGTCCACTAATGCTTCATGAAATAAATAAAAATATATAAAATCTTATTATTTTAATGGGAAAAAATATATTTTTGGAACATAATGTTTATAATTTTTTATTACATCACTATTGGGTCATTATGCTGTCATAAAACACATTATATATTTAAACGGTATAAAATTTGTACCAAAAAATTCGACTATATCAGAAAATTATGAAAACATCACCATTGGATAGTTTTGATGTTCTGATTCCAAAAATAATATTATTTTTATCTAAATAATTTTATAAATTTTCTAATTTTTACTTTTAAAATAAAAACTAACATTTATCCAAAATTCATAGGTTTTGATAAATATAGCTTTCAACCATTAATAAAAATTACAATTGTATTCATAAAAATTATGAGATCATTTATACTTAATAAAAAGTAATTTTCAAATAATAATATCATATTAAAATATTATTTAATTCTAAAATCTATTAATTTATCAAAATAGATTCTTTAGTTGAACATTAATTAAAAAAATACTATTTGTGATTTAAAAACTATTTACAAAGTGACAATAATAAAATGAATGTATATTACATATTATATACAAAAATAATGTACATAATAATATTCGTAGGGTATTGTTACATAACCCATTAAAAACCCCACATAAGACCTTTGGGTAAGGTGTGTGATAGTGACATACTCTTTGGGTGGGTCGGATAACATCGTTCGAGTGGTAATCCCTATCAACTTCTACATCTCCCATAGGCTGTTTTTCTAAAGATTAACGTAATCAAATCAGCTTGGGCATGGTCATGAGTGAAGACTAATGATGCCACCTCCTTTAAGAGCTCCAAAAAATGGGCTTCGTACGGGGAAAGTCTACTAGATGAGGCAAGTGCTCCCATTATCGGAGTAAATTGGATTTGTTAAGTCCCAATATTTATACTAATCATGTGATAATATTTCAAGGACTATGTTAGAAATTATCTCAATTCTTAACATTATTCTAAAAATACAAAATCATAAAACCAAATAAGTGTATATGTTTTACATAACAATAAGAAGACATTTAAATAGACCAAGAAGAAATTTCATTAATGAATTTTTGGGTTGTTACAATCTTCTCCCCTTAAGAAATTTCACCATCGAAATTTCATTTCCCCACACTAAAACAAATACGGGTAACTCTACTTTATCACTTCCTCTGATTCCCATATTGCATCTTCAAACTTGTGGTTTCTCCACAACAATTTCAAGAGGTGCATTGTCTTATTCCATAGAACTTTTTCCATATGATCTAAGATCTTCAGAAGTTTCTATCTTAATCATGACCATCCTCAAACTGTACTACATATAATGAAAGTACATGTGAAGGGTTTGGTTTGTACCTCTTTAAGAGGGGTACATGAAAGACATCACAAACTTTGTCCATGGTAGGTGGAAGTTCTAGTCGATAGGCAATAACCCCAGCACAATCAATAATCTCGAAGGACCTGATGTACCTAGGACATAACTTTCCTTTCTTTACAAACCTCGTGACCATATTCCTTGGAGATCTACATAGAAACACCATGTCTCCAACATTGAACTCATGGTCTCCTCAATGGATATCTGTAAAACTCTTCTGTTGAATTTAGGCTACCTTTATATGCTACTGAATTTTTTTCACCTTTTCTACCATTTTTAAAACCATTTTAGGTCCTAACAGCATATGCTCACTGACTTCATCCCAACACACCAATGTTCTGCACCTTTTCCCATAAAGGTCTTCATATGGTTCCATTTGAATTATTGAGTGGAAAGTGTTAATGTTGGAGAATCCAACTAGTAAAAGATATTGGACACATACTCCTTTAAGGTCTGTTGAGAATGATATTAACATGTCCTCATTTTTTTGAATTGTCTTCTTGGATTGGGCATTAGTTTGAGGATGATAATTCGTACTGAAGTTTAGCTCAGTATCCAGAGCATGCTAAAGACACTTCTTAAACTTAGAGGTGAATCATGGATCTAGATCAGATACAATTGATAGTGGTACCCCATGCAGCCTTACCACATCTCTGATGTATATATGTTCCTATTGATCTAATGAGAAATCCTCCAGAATATCAATAAAGTGTGATAAATTTGCAAGATGATCCATAAAAACTCAGATTTCATTATTTCATTTTGATGTCTTCAGAAGTCTAGTGAAAAATTCCATGTTTATGTTCATTCATTTCCATGCGGGTATGGTCAATGGTTGCATCATGTCCTTAGACTTCTTCCTCTCTGCCTTTACTTGCAAACACACCGGGCACTTTGATGTATACTCTGCATTATCCTTCTTCATATTATCCCACCAATAATGATCTCAGGGATCTTGATACATCTTTTTGTTTCCTGGGAGAATAGAGAAATTTGATCAATGTGTATCATCCAAAAATTCCTTCTTCATCTCCGTACATGATGTAACACAAATTATTTTCCCATATCACACAATTCATTCTTCTTTAACATTCAACTTCGAGAATTTACGTTTTCTGATTGATTACACTTTATTCTAAATTACCACATCATCCTTTTGAGAATACATAAACTTTTACAAAAGAGGTGGTTGAGCAATCATTTGCGAAAGTATTGATGATGTTCCCTTATTTATGATTCCCTTGTCCATATACTTCAAATCTAAGAAGATTAGATCTTTCTCAATTCTCATCAATGATAGAATCATTGGGTCCTTTTTACATAGAGCATCTTCTAACTTTTTCACTTTTCTGGGGTGGTAATGAATTGATAATTCATATTCTATGATCATCTCTAACCATCTTATTTGGTTCATGTTCAAATCTTTCTGTATGAATATATACATGAGGATTTTTTGGTTTGTATATATTTTACTCTTCTCCCCAAAGAGATAATTCTATCACTTTTTTTAAAATAAGATCACCCCAAAAAACTCTATATCATGTTATGGATAATTATTATCAGGAAATTTCAATTGCCTTGAATAATAGGTAATGGAATTTTCAATTTTCATCAACACACATCCCATTCCCTTCTTCGAAGAATCACTAAATACCACAAAAAGTTCGCCACTTGTGGGTAAAGTGAGCAAAATTGTATTGATAAGCCATATTTTTAACTCCTTGAAGCTTTCTTCACATTCATCACTCCATGAAAAATTTACTCCCTTCCGAGTTATCTTGGTAAGAGGGTTGGACAATCCTGTTAATTTTTTCACAAATCATCGATAATATCCAGCTAACCCCAAGAAACTACAGATATCCATTACCGATGTTGGCCTTAACCCTCCCTATATTGCAACTATTTCGGAGGGATCCACAGATATCCCATTGTTTGTGATGATATTTCCCAAGAATGAGACCTCATTCAACCAAAAATCACAGTTTCTTTAATTTTAATAGACCTTCAACTTTTATAAGGTCTCTAGTACAGTTCTTAGATGCTCCTCGTGATCCTCCTTGGTTTGGTATCATATTAGAATACCATCGATAAATACTAACAAAAATTTTTTGAGGTAATCTATAAATACTATATTCATTAAGTCCATGAAGATTTCTAGAGAATTAGTGAGTCGGAAAGGCATTACTATGAATTCATTGTGCTCGTATCTTATATGAAAAGTTCCCATAGGGATATCTTCCTTTGTCACCCATACATGGTAATATCCTGATCACAAATCCACTTTGAAGAAGTATTGTGATCCATGTAGATGATCAAACAATTTATCAATTCTTGGGAGGGGATACTTTTTATTTATTGTGATTTTTTTGAGCTCACAATAATCAATGAAACTGTGCATTGACCTATACTTATTCTTGAGGAAGTGGACCGGTGTACCACATGGGGAAGCACTTGGGCATATAAACCCTTTATCTAGATTCTCTGGTAGTTGTTTCTTTTGCTCCTCAAGATCCACAACCACCATTTTATATAGATTCGTGGATATTGGCAATGCCCCAGTTATAAGATCAATTGAGAATTCAACATATCTTCTAAGAGGAAGACCAGTCAATTCCTCTGGAAACACTTCACTGAATTCATTCACTATAGGCATTTCTTCAAGGATGGTTTCCTTCTTATAATCAATCATTTGATCCAAATACGCTTGCTCATAGGGCAGTAATATCCATGCTTGAGATGATGAAGCTATATAAGAATCATCATCCTCCTTGAAAATGTATAGAATCGGTGGTCAAATTTATATATGTATAGTGATTTCCCTCTAATGGAAATTTATGTAGGATCTATATAAGGAAAGAAAATCCATGACAAGAATTACATAAAATTTCACTAGAGGGAGTATGAAATGGTTATTCGGGAAGGTCAATCCAAAAATTATGACAGGAGAGGAGTTATATTCCTGGGATGCAATGATTTCCCCATTTTTTGCACTCAGCGACATCTGTACATTAATGATTGGTGGGGGTATTGGGATTATTCAACTAAACATTCAGGATATAAATGAATACATAGAACCAGAATAAAAAAGTACATTCTCTATTTTTGAATGAATAACTAGCGTACCTACCACCACATCGTTGTCGGGGTTCACTTCGGCAGTAGTGATGGAAAAATATCTCTCTTGCTACCTTGGAGGTTTTTGGTTTCCATACAAAGCCCTTTGCTTAAGGCACTGATTTTCAATGTTCCTTGTTTCTTTGTAGTTTAAGCAATGAACAATGTGTTTAGGTTCAAATAGATAATTCCTCTCTTCTGTTGTTGCCATGGGTTTTTCTTTCCAGAAGTTAACATCTAGGTGCCCTTCTCTTCCACACCTAAAGCATTTCCTCATCCCCTTCATCCAATGTCTAGGGTGCTTCTTTCTTCACCTTTGGAATGAGGGGTGTTGGATATTCTTAGCACCGTTGGATTTATCCATTAGACTATCCGAATTTAATTCCATATTATTCTTCTTATATCCATGAAACCCCTGAGATTATCCAATATCTATTTCAACCTTGAGGGAACATCAGACAATTTTCTCATAGCTGTCAAATTCACAGATCACCAGGGGATTCTGCAGGCTATGTTTCATCCCACCAAAGAAGCAGTCAACCTTTCATTCAGGGGTAAAGGCAAAGGCAGTGGCATATCGTGCATACCATGTCAAGTTTTTCTCATAAACTCCGAGGGATTCATCGTCTTTTTTCTTAAGGTTATGGAAGTTCCTTTCCATCTTAAGCCAGATAGTGTGTAGAAAATATTATCAAAAAACACCTTCTATAAATCCTTGTATTCCAACGCCTCTATCTCCTCGATTGGCTTCGTATTTTTTATCAATGTCCATGATTGATCAGCTTCACCCTCTATACCATAAGCAACTAGGAGAACCATATCTTGTTTAGAACATTGAAGGATGGAGATGATCTTTTCAATGGAGTTGATATATTGTTAGGTGATTGAGGTATTAGATGATCCATTAAAAGTAGGAGGCCTTTGTCTAATGAAGATCTCAATAGTGACTTGTTCTTTCTTAGGTGGGGTTGAACATTCCTCATGAACCATGTTTTTCTTCAATGCATAATTTAACTGAGAGGGAATTGTGACAAATATTTTGATTCCTGCTCCCATAGGATTGAGAATCTCATTAGCACCATCATCACATTGATCTTCACATCGGTTGTTAGCCCGAGTTCTCCGATTACCGGCCATTAGCTGGAATAACAGGAAATTTAGGGGTAACACATAAAGGTTAATCCAAGGAAAAAATAGATGAAATATAAATTACTTTTATTCCTTAACTTATGAATATATAGGCTTCAATATATTCTATTCATGATCTAATTTCTAACATGTATTCTTAGAGGTATTTCTTTATATTCCCTTAACAATGGTTCATACTATGTTTGTTAATTTACCAAAGCATGTCCCCTAGGATTTTTGAAACCAAGAGTGCATCAAGGCCCATTTTTATGTACTAGGATACCAAGGGTCAAGCCCAAAACTCTTTGTCTGAGTTTTCACACATAGATACATATGTTCCAGAGCCGCCTTTACCTGTTCATATTCAAGTAGAGATGTATTTTATTGATAAACCACTTACTCAATTCTCACTAAAACATAGGGATATTTTTTTATTATAATTTTTCTAGTATCTAAGGCTTCAATAGGGTTTCTAAATCCCAATACCAAAAATAACTAAACCTATCCATTGATACCAACAATGATAACCATGCTCTTTATTACATACATAAACATGATTATTAAATAAAACCTTCACGTGATACAACATTGGGGATCGATAGGTCTATTATTAATGGGTATTAGGAAATTACATAATAATTTAAAACATAAAACAAAACATCTTATTTAAAACTTCATTTACATGGCCACTACAATCCTTTGTACTTAGCTTCACATGGGATAACCTGAGGACATGCATAAGAAAAGTGTGAGCTATAAAGGCTAGTAAGGGAGTAAAAAAAGAATAAAAAGAATATTAAAATACATGTTATTCAATAGGAATATCAATTAAGCACTAGAGAAACATAAAAATTAAGTCCAAATGAATCATGATAATCAGAACATGGAGATGTGGCAATAACACTTAACATGGAATTAGAATGAGCCAAGGCTCATTTCACATGTAGCATGAGTGAACCCTCGTTTCTAATGAAGCCCAAGTAAACCCTCATTTTAATTGAATTATCATGAGTAAACACTCATTGTACATGAAGTATCATATTATTATACTTTACCCAATGCATTGGAGTGATATCAGGGCACACCCTTCAAAATCATTTCATTTCATGCATAAGTTTCCCACAAGAATCTTATTACATGGAATCAATAAACATCATAAGTTATTCCATGATTAAGGAATGTAAAATAAATACATGAAATTAAAATTAAATATGTATATGTGAATAAGGATAAATACCCATGATAGAGACATAGGAATGGTATTCACTACACTATGATCTTGGCTTGGGAAAATGCGGTGCAATTTCGGCAGCATAACGGCGTGACATAAGAATTCATAAAAATGGTTCATGAGAGAGAAATGAGTATATCATCATATTTACATGAAATAGATAGAAATAGGGTCATATATATACATGTCCCAACAAAAGTAATGGAATTTAGATACGTAATACAGAAGGATTTCTTGACTGTAAATGACGAGAGAGAAATTCCTTCCGGAATTTCGGCATGGTAATGGGTGTACATGGGAGGCATTAATGAGAGAGAAAGATGATATATCATTATTAAAACATGAATAGGTCAGTATGGGGAGGTTAAAAATCCTACCACAAAATTCATAATTGAAAATAAAATGGCATTACAATTTAAGAAAACAAGGAAAAAACAAAGAAAGTGAGAATCCCTTAAATTGAAGTGTGATCCCAAAGGCTTGGGAGGGCTTGAAAGAGACTTCTTGAGAGAATGGGTAACCTTGAAAGGATTCTATAGAGGGGAGGTCAGAGGGTGTAAGAACTCCAAAGTATTTGAGTGAGGAGGAAGTGGGATCTTGGGTGTGTTTGTATAGGAAAGGAGAGGAAATTGTTTATTATTTAGGTTTGTGACACCTCACATTAAACTATTCAAACCCATAAAACAGTCCATGGTTTTGTCCCATGGTGTATATCAAATGGTATTTGAAAAAATATTTTATAATTCCAATGGCCTAACAAATTAAAATAATAAGGTTTCTTATGTGGAGGTGAGTCACACTCTCAAGGAAAACAATTTAAAAAGCTAAAATGTTTTATAAGTCTTGCTAGGTCCACTTAATCTTGGTAAAATAAATCAAAAAAATCTAGAATCACATTATTTTAATGGAAAAACATATATTGGAAATAAATAATGTTAATAATATTTTATTATATAACTATTGGGTCATTATGATGTTATAAAACATATTATATATTTAAATGGTAATAAAATTTTACCCAAAAATTGAACTGTCTCAGAAAATAATGACAAATTCGCTATTCGATAATTTCAATGTCCTAATTAAAAAAACAATATCGATTTTATCTAACTAATTTTTTGAAATTTTTTAATTTTAACATTTAAAATAAAAACCAACATTTATAAAAAATTGATGGGTTTTTGAAAAAAAATATCCTTCATCCCTTAATAAAAATTAAAATTGTGTTAGTAAAAATTATGCGATCATTTATAATTAATAAAAATTAATTTAAAAATAATAATATCTTATTAAAATGTTATTTAATTCAAAAAACCCATTAATTTATAAAAATATATTCATCAGTTGAACGTTAACTAAAATAATAATAATTTTGATTTAAAAATAATTTACAAAGTTACTATTATAAAATGAAAGGATTTTTTTATTATATGCAAAAATAATGTACATAATCATAATGCAAGGTTATTGTTGCATAACCCCTTAAAACACCTGCATAAGACCTTAGTGTAAGGTACGCGATGGTGACAGACTCTTGAGGTGGCACGGATAACATCGCTCGAGTGGTAATCTCTATCAACATCCACATCTCTCGTAGGTGGTTCCACTCAAGCTTAACATATTCAAGCTCGGCATGGGCTTGGTCAAGAGAGAATCCCAATGATGCCACCTCATTTCTGAGCTCTGAAAAATGGGCTTTGTATGGGGAAAGTCTAGTGGATGAAGCCAACAATTTTTTTTAATGTGTAAATTGGATTTGTTAAAGTCGTATATTTATATTAATCATGTGATAACTATTTAAAGGCTATATTATAAACTGTTACAATTCTTAACGGTATTCTAAAAATCCAAAATCATAAAACCAAATAGGTGCATATGTTTTACATAACCATAAGAATATATTTAAATAGACCAAGATGAATTTTCATTAATGAATATGTTGGTTGTTATAGGTGAGGATTGGTAAGAGGTGGTGATGTGAGTCTTCTGCTTTGTGAGGATGACACATGAGTAGATGGAAGTACAATCCTTGAGCCTTCTCCAAGTCTTGACAGGGAGATAGTGAAGCATAATGACTCAGACCCATGAGGAGGAAAAAATATCATGGTCAGACTTTGAGAACCTCTTCAGGGAGGATTTATTTCCAAAGACGTTATGCTCTATGTGTATATAAGATCTAATGAAAATGCATAATGTCAACCAATTAGTAGTAGAGTACTAAGAGAGATTTATAGATCTTTCTCACTACTATACAGACATGATGCGAGACTCATTCTTTCGGGCCCATACCATCAAATCGGGACTACATTGGGAGATCAGTACATTGATGATATCCCTTAGAATCCCTACACATGATGGGGTGATGGAGAAAGCTCTACTGGTAGAGAGATTACTTGAGGAGTAGGCACTGGCACTGGGAGGTACCCCCGGGAAACTTCTAGTGTAGTCATTCCTAATGGGTATATGATTGCCAATTAAGTGGTACCAGAGGACTAGATGGTCCAGGGAAAGACCCTAGGACATGTGGTCAGTGGTTTGGGGTTCCCATGGAAGAGAGAGTCATCTAATGATCAGACTATTCTACTCATGCAGTGTTTGGGCGAATCTGGATAATGATTTTCCAACCTGTCATATGAATGACCAAGAGATGGTTAAGGGACCTCCAAGGCAGTGGAATATTTAATAATAGGGTGGTATTCAATTCAAAAGATATGGTAGAGGATTGGTATAAGTGGCAGGAGGTGGATGGAGGTTCATATCACCACCACCACCACCCATAGCTAATCCACCCTGAGCTTATGGAGCTAGTGGACAAGGTCGATGCCAGGTCTAGGTGATGGAGGCTTATGATCCCAATACATTTGGGATTATTATAGGTATGATATATGTCTTTTCCTCCAAAATATCTATTTTGATAGACATAGGTTTCAATCACTCTTTTCTCGCCACAACCCTTGTTCAAGTCACAGAGATTCTAGTGGAAATGTTGACTCGGTCCTTGTCTGTATAGACACCTATTATTGATGATTCAATAATCACACACTCATGCCGACAATGCTCCCATAATCTTGGTTTGGTGTTTTTCTATTGGGATCTCTTGGCGGAAGTTTTGAGGCCTTGTGACGTTATTCTAGGTATGGACGAGTTATCCACAATTCTTGCTCAGGTCAACTATTTTAGGTGCACAGTGCAGTGTGTATGTGGTGATGCGACCAGGTTTTCTTTTATCTTCAAAAAAGAAAATGAAGTTTCCTAGGATGTAATCTCACGTATAAGGGTGTAGCCGATCACATATTAGTTTTCTATGATGACCCATGGTGAAGTTGATGAGACTAGTCATCAGTTTCTTACAGAGGAGGATGAGTACGAGTAAATATTTTTGAAAGATGTTATAGTAAAACCTCCTCATAGAGAGGTAGACTTCTACATTGACTTGTACCTTAGGATTACACTGATATATATTTCGGAATATTGAATGGCTCCCATAGAGATTCATGAATTGAGGGAATATCTAGAGTAACTATAGAGAAAGGGCTTCATGAGACCCAGTGTTTCACCATGAGAAGCCCCAGTTTTGTTTTCTATGAAGGTAGATAAGATATTGAGGTTATGTGTGGACTTTCTAGGCCTGAACCTATTTACCATGAATAAAAAGTATCATATATGATGTAATGATGATATCTTTGATGAGATAAAGGGAGAAAGACGGTTCTTAAAGATAGACCTCAGATCAGGCTATCATTAGCTTTGGGTACATAAGTAGGACATCCTGAAGACAGCTTTCAGATGTCTCTTTGGCCACTATGGGTACATAGTGATGCCTTTTGTCATGAAGAACACCCCAGAAGTGTTCATGGGACTAATTAATAGTATCTTCTAGCCTTACCTGTACTAGTTTGTAGTGCTCTTTATTGATGATATCCTGGGGTACTCGTTGTCTAAGGAGGATCACCCGATACACTTGAGGATTGTCATAGACATACTCCAAGAGTACTATATTTATGGGAAGCTCCCAAAGTGTCAATTATAGATAAGAGAGGTCTACATTATAGGACAAATCATCTCAGAGGATGGATTTTTAGTAAATCCAGCGAAGATAGAATCACTACTTGCTTCAGTGCCACCCAATAATGTAACCTAAGTGCGGAGTTTCCTTGGGTTTGATGGGTACTATCAGAGGTTTGTACACAATTTTCTAGAGTTAAATCATCCATGAAATCATTGAGATGAAACGGGAAACCCTTCATGTGGATAGATAAGTTCCATGATATCTTTCAACAACTGAGGCAGAGTTTGATGAGTTCTCCCATCGTATGATTTCCATAGTAGGGTTTTGAGTACATGGTGTTCAGTGACACATTTGGAATGAGGATCTATTTTTTCATAATGTAGGGGAAAGAGATGATATATTACAATTCATGGTAGTTGATACCACATGAGAATAACTACACGACCCATGATCTACAGTTGGCAGTGATAGTCTTCGCATTGAGGAGGTGGAAACACTACCTTATGAGAGAGAGGTTTATCATCATCTCAGACCACAAAAGTATTAGTTATATATTTTCTCATATGGATCTGAACTTGAGCTAGTGGTATTTCCTATAGTTCCTCTAGGAGTATGACTTTAATATATTCTATAATCTTGGGAAGGGGAACATGGAGGCAAATTCTCTAAGATGGAGATCGAGTTCATAGTTACTGAATGAGGCCTTAAAAATGTTGGCCTCGAATCACATTTCCTTCATAGATAGGGATGATATATCTTACCTCTAGTCATTGGTTTTTACCCCTCCACTCATATAGTGATTCAGGGAGGCACAACTCGGTGATACTAATGGTGAGACTTACGTGCTCATTTTTCCATAGAGAATTCCCCTAATGGATATTCAAAAGGTAGAGAGAAGGTTTTTCTTTTTATAGGATGTACAATAGTAGCTATGGATGCCTAAAGTGGTAGGATGCATCGGGATTTTCATGTGGGTGTCACGATAGACACCAGGGAAAATGGAACAAGTTGAAATTAAGATTACCTATTCACTTAAATGTTGAGCATTTGTTTGAATTAGTTTCATGGTTTTTCAACTCATCTTGTTGAGCCACTATGCTTTTATGGGATTACCATTTTCCCCTAGAGGTGTCAGAGTGGATGTGGGGTGGAATATCGACAAACTTTGTGATAGGTTTATCACGTACATCCAAGGGACACGATACCATCTACGTGATCACTGACCGTCTCACAAATTCCTCTAATTATTATATTTTTGAGAGAAGAGTTGAGAGCTTGGGATGCCTCTATGTGTAGATGATATCTTGACTCCATTGAATCCCTTATACGATTGTTCTGATCTGGATACTCTCATTGCATTATTTTTATAGAGATTGAGGATCGGAAGGAGAGGACCCTTAGTGGGAAGTGGATTCCAATAGTATGTGCTCGGTAGCAGCATGAGAATCTTTGGAAGAGCACATAAGCTCATGGATCTTAGGTACTTTCTCATACCCTGGTCACTTTGGGTATCCCTTGGTTTGTATTTTCATGATGTAAAACCTTATGGTTGGGAGAATGTAATGTATCATATTTTCCCAGTGTTTTTTAGACAATTAATTGAAAATCCATTGAGACTAGATGCTTAGACAGTGTGAGATTCTGAGGCCCAGTGTTCCCAGAATGGTTAAATGAAAAATATTAAGTTTTTAAATAGCATGTGTGAGAGTTTCTCCTAAAAGATTGGAATAAATATTAAATGGGTGTCTGGATCAGAAATATGAGGGTACCAATGTATTTAGAGAAGTGAGTTTACCCAAGGCGTGACTAAAGTTTAGTTAGTGCAAGGCCACTATGGAAAAAAACTGAAAAGGATGTAACCATAAATTAAATAATTAAATAAAATTATTTTATTTCTCAAATCCTTATAACCCATGAATGGTAACTCGGATTAAATATTTGTGACCACCATTGAGCTCCTGAGTGTGTGGTTCCATTAACCAAGGCCTAACATCTACCAGTGTGGTTCGACTACGAAAGATAATTTTTTGGATATTTTTACAGGAGACTAAAAAAACTTAAAGAAGTTAACTTTATTTCATTTTAATTTTTTTTTATTGTGGAGACACTACGACTTAGTAACAGAGAAAACCATTCTCTTTTCATAAATGAAACATCATGAAAATGATGTTTCAAAGTGAAACAATAATGTTGAAACTCGTTAATGTGTTTCCTCCATTAATCAAGTGCAGGTTCTAGCATTATAATTCAAAATGCAAGGTAATTTCTATATAACCCTAGGGATCTCTCTCTGGTGATGACAATTTAGATATTAGAACTCGTATTGAATAATGAAAAATGATGGATCAAGATCATTATTCATCGGATCATCAATGATAATGAATCCTTGATTGTGATCTATCCAATCCAAGGTAGGAGGTTTAATTATATGTGATCATTTTTACCCATTCATTCCTCTAATGATAAATGTGGATTAACAAACAAACATGTCAATCCGGGGATAGATTGTTCATGCGAGATGGGTACTATTGTTGTAGAATAAAAGGGGGTTATACCTTAGTGGTTATAAGTGTCTTTTATTTATCCTTTTATTTTATAACAGGAAGAATGAGGGATGAACGAACAATGATGACATTCATTCCTTATGTGTTCATGGTGATTTATATTTTTTATCCCTCTATAGCATTATTTACTGACAGACCCCCATTGTTGCGTCAGATCTTTTATAAGAGGTTATGAATGTGTTCAGACCCTCAGATCGATGGAGAAATAATTCGGAGTACATTGAAGTGGATATAGAGACCCATAGATCACAAGGTAACTCAGAGTTCAGAAAATGGGCCCCCACAGTGATGGGGGAGACCCAGATAAGGTGGGACACCAGTTGTGGAACATTGTGGCATGACCAACCAACAACAGTAGCAGCTGACTCGACGGCCGACGACGGAGATCACTGCCGCAACCGCCACAGGGCGGCAGACATGAGCCATTGGTATGAGGCTGACATATGGACTTAGCATATGAATTAGGGGGTCATAGTCTAGCTGGACCACATGGTGTTCATGCAGTGAACCACTACATAAAACACGGTGGATCCCATGTGTTAATGGTGAGAAGATGTGGAAGCTGCCATGCCCTGGTCGGATGAACCGGTCCACGTAAGCGGATCTGGGTAGAGCTGGTATCAGGCTAGGTTGGCAACAAGATGGGCCCAACTAGGGCATGTTGGACCCTACGGGACAAGTTGACAAGGTAGGTCAGGTCAGGTGGGACTCAGGGTAGGGTTGGGTCGTTCTGAAACCGACCCTTTTTAACCTAAATTCCCATAAATCTCAAACTGTGTGTCCATTATTTGTTCCATTTCTTCCATTGGGACCCTCACAATGTTATTTCCATTTTGAGATAATCTAGGTTAGTTTTTGTTGAATTTAGCACATGAACTTTTTTCTTTGAGTATTAGTTTCTCCTAGAATGGGCATAATAAGGATGGAATCATGCAACTTGTTGCGACCTAGAAGCTATGTGATTACTTAGACTGTGAGTCTTACATAGACTGTGTGTCTTACCTAGACATTGTGTCTTACCTAGACTTTGTGTCTTACCTATACTGTGGGTCATTATTTGACTTTGTGTCTTACCTATACTAAATCGGTACACCCCGGTCCCACCAGGGTGTGGGTTCTCTTGTCATTGATGACACTTCGTGTGTTACCTACACTCCATGTGTTATATACAGTCTGTATGTTATCTAAACTCCACGTGTTTCTCATACTTCATATTTTACTACTTAAGGGTACTGTGTATTCTCATGAAAATCCTGTTTACATACCTTATACCTATACTTTGTGTGAGATGACTCTAGTTACTCTCTACATTATGCTTCATAGAGGCTACACTTCATGTACCTTTTTGGTAGCCTACTTGGAGGATTTATTAGTGATTCTTTTGTGGTATATTTCTTAATGATTCCTTTGTGATATATTTATTAGTGATTCCTTTGGGGGTATATATCTTAGTGATCTTCTTTGTGGTATAATTTGTGTGTTTCCTTTATGGTGTACTTCATGTGTTTCCTTTTTAGTGTACCTTGTGTATTTATTTAGTGGTGTTTCATTTATGTTTTGGGGTCCCTACTGAGTATTGTTTCAGTCACCCATGTACGGGCTTCACCTTCACATGTATTGTCTTGTTTAGATTACTGATAGATTTGATGGATTCCATTATGTTTCAAAGACATGTGGAGCTTCAGGGTGACCAGAATAATGTGGTACACTTCAGAAACATTCAAACAGCTAACTATACCTACCCATTAGGTAGGGTTTTCTATAGATGGTAACCAAGAGATTGTACTTTTCTATTTTAATGGGGCTTATATTCTGGCACCTTTTTCATATAGTTTTGTACTTTACTCTGAGTGTGTATATTATTGGTTTTCATATATGTTTACTTAGTTTTTTAATTTCATATTTTTCTTGGATATGGGTGGATAGGTATAGGTACTAGGTAAAATTCATCCCACTTGTGAGATATTCCTACTCAGAACTAGTTACTTTCCCCTGACCTATAGGAGGAGGGCTTGGGGTTGTCATAACACGGGCCTCAGGAGATGGGTTGTGATAATGTCATCCCATTTCCACTCATGAATTTTCAATTAATATAAAATTCCTACAATCATACCATGTTATTCCATTACCTACGTATAGGTGGAACACCGAGTAATGAAACTAGATATTTCTCTATTCATACAAGGCCACCAATACTAGTGATGTAAATCATAGTACATCTTTATAAAGCCATGATGTAATGTCTAAGAAGAGACATGTGTCTCTCATATAAATTCTAATTGGAAGTCTTTAGAAACCTATAATTTCCCATGAATTCATAAGACCTCATCCCTTATAACAACCCAACCAGCCAGTAGGTCCTCACTTGAATTTCACTCCCGTAAGACCAATCCCTTAGGATCAAAAAGATATCATTCCTTCACTCTATCCAAAAGTGAATATATCACTGATAATGATGCAATTACAATATATCCATGATGATCTTGAATCATCTAATGCATCTCAAAATACAATTCCATAAAATTTAATTTTCTAATAACCCCTCAGACTATATGTGTCTCGATCAATCGGCTCTAAGTGTCAGCAATGACATTTCCCTTTCTAGGAATATAAGCAAGCCCAAATTCAAATGAATGTAGGTATTCAAACCATCTTCATTTCTTTAGAATCATGAAATGATTTTTAAATTTTTACTTGAGTCTTTTGGAGTTTTTTTAAACCAAAAAATGATCTTCCGGTATGTAATACCACCTATAATGGAAGACATGAACCATAAATACTAGCTTGAGATTACACATAAGGTTATTATACATGTGAGGCCTCAAATGATGAGATGCATAATCCAAAAATCAATTTTCCTACATCAAAATGGATCCTAGATTGATGCATGATGCATCAAAATAAACTATATATATTCTTCTAGGATTAGGTAAAATTAGAATCAGTGTAGAATTAAATCTCTATTCTAACTCCTAAAAGTATTTATTGTATGCTTCATACCTTATAAACTTTACACCATTCTTGGATAGGCTTGTGAATGGTGATAAAAGGTGTTATAAATCCTGTATAAAGCTCTTGTAATATCAATATATTCCTAGGAAACATTGTATGTCAAATATTTTCATGGGATGTTAGTAGGAAATAATGACTCTCACCTTCTCTATGTCTACTGATACTCATATATTTGAGATAACCTGACACAAGAAGTTGACCATATTAATTAAAAAATGAAATTTAGTGATCATATCATATCAATAGTTCTCTCTTAGGGTTTTAAATATGATATAAATATTTTGGGCATGTTCATTTTGAGTATATGAGTACACTAAGATATAATAAATGAATACTTCCACTAATGAATATAGATGTAGGTGGAAAACTATATTCATTAAAGCCATCAATACTATTTTCATGTTCTTAAAACCAAACACCAGAACTAAATAATCATAGAATCCTTATCTTCTATGTAATTATGTATATGGGATATCTAATAGTTTAACATGAACATGCTGGTATATGGACCTCAAATTGATCTTGGGAAAAACCCTCACACCACGAAGATAGTCAAAGGGGTCGTCTATACATGGCAGTGGATACTGTTTCTGAATTGTAAGATATTTAAACTAGAAATAATCTATAAATATAATAAGCTTACCATTCAAATTATTGGAAAAAGGAAAGGTGAACGCTATGGAGAAGTACCAGGATAAATAAGACCCTTAACATCCAAGCCCTCTAGCTTCCTTTTAAGCTCATACAACTTAGTAAAATCCATCCTATATAGAGTAATTGATACCAATGATGATCCTAGAGCTATTTAAATAGAAAACTATCCCTATATCTTATGATGTACTCTATAAAAGTCTTCAGTTAAAAACCCCTGAATTGGTCTACTATAGAGGAAAATCATCCTGATGTGTTCTTTAATCATCTACATAGAGGTTAGAAATATGAGTTGTCACCCTGCCCGACCCACATTTCTCAGGTCCTACTCAAATTTCATGGACATACCATTCACCCTTGTGATTATAACTATCATCATTTGGTGAAATGAATGATACCCTCTATTGGAATCAATTGATAAAATCATGATAAAGAACCAACCGGTCCATCCTGATAATGATGCCCAACCCCATCAGGTCGAAGGAAAATTGGACCCATAAGAAAAAAACAACCTCCTTTCTCAAGGGGGTATTCCATACACTGTCATAAATATTAAGATCAAATTATCAATGGGGTATTGAGTGGAATCACACCATAGAAATACAGAATCTTAAGACCATGTGTCGCCGTAATAAAAATAGATATGATGGAGTGGGATGATCATGAATCAAATAATGTAGAAACTAGATTACATGATACAAAGATCATATGTCCAACAACAGATTAACCAGTACTCTCATCCTTAGGGAATTGTTTCACTCTATATATATGGCCCTATCCATGGTCCTAATATATAGTCAAATCATCTTGTCCAAGCTTTCTCTACTGTAACTATAAATCTTGAGTGTGGATCCATCATCTATGATCACCTTCTCAACATGATTGATTAGTATTACTCTACACACTACCTACTTAGGGGATATTAAAACTTCCCCTGAATATTGATTTGTTGGAGATCCTCTCTCACTATCAACTAGAGGAAAATATCTACAAATAATTGAGTATTTCCCATATTTCCAAAAGACATGAACACAACTATATCATTAATAGACTAGATATTAATATGGAATACCCTACTTAACTGATAGAATACCATATGGCTCCATGAGTATTCACTTTGACTAATACTTCTCCTATGAGAGGAATTAGAATAGAACTTCCTACTACTAGTTGAAGAAGTTTTAGGTCTACGAGGTGAACCATCCTGGATCACACCTTCTTCCTCTCTTTGGTTGTGCTCAGTAATAAGTGTCTGATTCACTATCAAAAATATGTTATTTAATCATAAAATGTTTACTTGTGATCGAACTCCATGCTTGAGACCATCCTCAAATCACCTAACCCTAGACAAATCATCATTTGGATGTATCAGTGAGAAGTGATAGAGCTCCATGAAATATGTGGAGTAGTAAATAATTGATAAATTTTCATACTCAAAGTGCATAAATACTCTAGCTTTGTCATCCCATTGAATATTGGGATAAGAATAATCATATAAGTCCATCTAGAAATCTATCCAGTCCATATCTCAATGACGATATACTTTGGAAATCACATCCCAACATCACATGGAAGAATCTTGTAGCATATATGCAGTGTGTTTCACTCTCTTCTCTTTAGGTTTCTTAAGATTATTGAAAATAGATAGCATGGCCTCCATCCATGATTCCACATCATGTGCACAACCATCCCTCAAAAAGTTGGGTGGATGCTTATATTAAAATTCCTACTTTAAATCTACCATAGTAGGGGTAGGTCACAAGGATACTTGCATAGTCTATATGAGTCATAAGAATACTGCTTGATATTGGGAATCAGATCCCTGATTTTGTATAGTATAAGGTAAATCAAGTAGAACTACTAAAGTTAATACTAGTTTATCAGTTCCCACAACCTATAAAGCATGTTTGTCTCCACCCTCTTAGTGTATGAATCAGGGATGTTATGGTGTCATAAATGTATAAATTCTAATCCAATTTCTAAAAAAATATTTGATAATGGTATATATCATATACATAATAATAGGAAAAGTTCATTAATTCCTATATAAAATTCAAAACATTATTCTAACTTCTAAATCTGTTTCTAAGAGATGTATAAGACAATAAAGAATCATAAGAGATGCTGCCTACAAACCACTACTAATGTTGGTCCAGGTTAAATTCTATATTTCATATCAGGGGTTTCGTTATACAATGTTTTAATTGAGGTAATAGAGGAATTAACCTTTAAGTTATAATTTTAATCACCATTTAATGGTAATGGTTTCAGTTAATATTTATGATTCAACAGTTCATACTCATTTAAGCATAAAAAATGGTTCAGTTAAATGAGTTACTATTTCCATGTTATAAAGTGATATACCTTATAAGTTTCAATTGGCATATCACATAACTACATCTAGTTTTTTAAATATTTTATCACCCTATAAAAATTTCATATGTGATGGTTTGAATATATGGGTTAACCTTCCCAATTTATAAAGTCCCGTAAACTTTATAATTTTTTTGAAACAATTTAATTGCGATCATAAACATTTTTTCCCATAAAACCAATTTTCCACAGATAAAACATGAAACAATTGTTTAATTAAGGTGTCACTATCATACTATATTGGAAAAAAACCATTTATGTTGATTCAAAAACTTTTATAACCAATAATATATCATAAGTACAACCAAACATTCTATCATTAAGAAATAATACCTGTAAACATGAAAATAATCTTGGAGAAAAGGATTATAAGTAACCATGTTGAATCTACAACTAAACATGGTATATAGATAATCATGACACAAAATCAAGCAGTCAATTCACCACAACAACCTTTAAATAATGAACCCAGTAAAATAGATATGGCAGGGCATATGCTTGAAATGTGTATCTCTATGTTCCTACAATGATGTATGAGATGATACCTCCTTGACTCGTTGATCCATGGAATAAACTGAATCCATATCAAAAATAATAAATGTTACATATCATGTGTGTCAACCAATTGAGAAATCAATAAGACTGTCATAGGCATAATATATATCAACAATATCCATTCCCAAGTAATTTGGATTTTCCCTATATGTGGGTTAGTTGCACCAAGGCACATTTTCATTACCAAATTCTATCATATTCTTATTATCCAATATAATAACCCAAAAATTATGGGAAAAGGGTAAATAATTTTTTCATACCACTTTGTGGAATTCCATCCTGGCTCACTTTATAATATCAGAAAAGCTGGTGGCCACGATAAATCAAACACATCTTCCCAAATTCTAGAGGCCTGCAACTAGAAATTATGGTCTTTGATGGTATAGTGGCTATATTATACACTTATGATTAGAGTTGAACACAATTGTATAATATGAAAATAATATTGTAAATGGACATAATAATATGGTTGCAGAAGAATAATAAAATCACCTAGATACCATAAATAAATTTGTAGAAACTAAATCAAATGAAATATACAAAATTATGTTGATTATGCCATGATATATAAAAAATAAATACATGGGTAATAGAAAATAATGATTTTGAAACATGATATTCAAAATGAAAAAAAGATCCAAATCTATATTATCATGAGCATATGCTTAGTCCTATTCTTCTGCACTTCATCCTAGTATAGTGAAATCAAGCATCTATAGTAGGTTGCTTCCCATTATCCTCACACACATCCATGAATTATTTTTTGGTACGAATTGGTGGCCGAAATAGTGTGTGAGATATAATTTATATTCTACCTCTAATGTTTCCTAATTCCTCACATTCCATGTCTAGAAAATGAAGTAGTGTACATGTAATAATGAACACTAAAAAAAATATATAATACCCCTGTTAGTCCAAGTTCCTAATGGGAAACTCGATTGATACTACTTACTTTGGACTATATAGTAAAGTCACTGAAACATTACACACTTATGATTTTACGTATAGAGGCTCGGGACTTATCTCATTTTCAAGGAATCCCCCATTGATCGTATTGGTATATAAGATGAACATGTACCATATAATTTATAGCTAATAAAAGGAGATATAACATCTCTATCCTTGGAATTCTAGGTAATGAATCCAAGAGTCACTCATGGAAAAAATTAACCCATCTACCTAATTGTTTATATCAATGGAATTCATAAAAGAACCCATGTATCACTCACACCATGTTGTAATTCCATTTTATAATTCCATTTATTTCAATAATCCTGATGATTCCATCCATGGCATTCCGAGTCGGATCCCATGTATCACCCTCATCATGGCACATTTAATGGTCATGGTTCTCAGTCTAACTATACCATTAAACATCAAATTTAATTGAATTTTCAATTTCATTAATAAATATATATTCTAAATCACCTCATAAGGTTGTTAAAATCCATATCCTTGGCTTAGTATCCTAATCATAAAATAAATCCCACAATTAAATTTCATTATTCCCATCTCTATTTATGTATAACCTCAATTTCCAAAGGGGTAATGAACAGACCTCAGAAGGTTATTCAAAATCATAAGCACTCATTGTTGATTTTTATAGTTTTTAAACACATCGAAAGTGTTGGATATATTTATGTTCCTAAACCCTCATTGGTTATTATGGGTCACATAAGTCCTATAAAATTAGACCCACACATTTATTTTATGAAAAAATTATTTTTAGAGGCGATTCTCAGGAGTTCTGGCATGTAGAGAAAAGCCCCAATATATATATCACTCTAATTTTAGGAAAAATTATGAGACCACCTACCTTATCTTGATTGTAGACTCCACATTTGATATCATCTTTTGACTAGGTCTAGTACATGATAAATCAATGAAATATATGAACACATTGAAAATAGACCATATTTTCTTGCATGGATTTACCATTCCTTACAACAAGATAAATAAAGAAAAGAAGTAATAATATTGATGATAATAACAACACAAATCCAACATGAATAATGGTGATCTAATTAGAGAACTTATGAAGGAGAAATCCTAGATCTAATGTAATAGGGTATGAGAGCTCTTTCTCACTTATACACTGTTGTTGTGCATGAAAGTAGATGATAAGTTAGGATTATAAGGTAACAAGGGATGAAGATGTAAATTCACCTATTAAACAAAGGGAATGGGTTATTTACAATATAATGGGAAACATATTCTATAAACCTCCATTTTTAAACAAAATTTCCATTGTTCTTATAGAATAAATTCAAATTTCATGTCAGGAGATATCCATTAACGATGTTAGCTCTGCCTTATGGGGTCCACTGTAGAATTCATACAAAAAAAAGGATGGTTTACACCGTAAATCTATAGTTTACATCAAAAACTATCTATTGATAAATACTAGTAGAAGCATTAAAACCATTATAAATCCAAAAACAATTAATACCAATTTCCCAAAACAATGCTGAAAAATTAGGTAATTCTCCCTCACAAAAGACGGGATCTTACACTCTGATAGTTGAGGAACATGGGATGCTTGTTATAAAAGTTATAATGAGAGATCATTGGGGGTACCTGAGAGAATTATGTTAGATCATGATGTGATATTCACATCTTGATTCTGTACTAGTTTATAGAAAACCTATGGTTCTCATGTAATGTTGATCATAACATATTATCCATAGATGTATAACCAATATAACCATACTATTCATATTCTTGAGGACTTCCATCAAGAATTTATCCTTGATTTTGGAGGTGTGTATGATGTTTATATTTCCTTGGTGGTAATTTTTTATAACAATACATAATAAGAATCTATTCAAATAGCCTCACACCATACTCTGTAAAAATTGTCTTGTCGACCCCTTTAGAGTTACGCGAAAACTATAGAGGTGTCTTTCATTAGTATACACTTGGAATATAGAATTATAATAATATAAAAATGACTATGAAGGGGTTTTATATGGATTATATCTAGATGAAATATCATTCCTTTCCTAAATTTCATCACCTTATGATTGAAGTTGTGGTTTATTCTGTTCATTGATTCTTCCATCTGTTGATACATCAAAGAATTTCAATGTATGGTAAGATATATTTATTGTCTATAGGCCCGTTTGAGTCCTTGGATAGGATTAGGGAAATTTCCTTTCACTAGGTAATTACTTTGAATTATTTCACTATAAATTTTGTTTTTATTGTATATCAACTGATGAAATATGAACCATATCTATCTCATTTTCAACCATGAGTGGAGTGGAAATTGAGTTGTAATATTTTTTATGGAGAATCAGGTGCATATTACAAATCGTAGTGAGATGTTTTTCATAGAAACGTTTTACCACATGAATGTGTTATATGGTATCATGGATATGTACAAAAGGTGACCTAGGAATTACAATCATGAATAAGGTCTCAATGTCTCATGTTTTTTAATAGTGGCACTTAATAATGCTTATTGGGGATGAGTAACCCATTTCGTGTTTATAATGACCTAGTTCATTGAGGTATATTATTTATTTAATTTAATTTTATTTAATTTAGTTTTTTTCTAATTTGGAGTGTTTTTGTCGATATTAAGTGAAGGAGGGGAGGGAAGGGGGTTTAATGGTGTAATATACTTGAATTTAACTTATTAGTACCATTGAAAACCCAGTGTGTTGAATGAGGTTGCTGATGGTGGTTTTAGTAAGGTGTAACTATGTGATGACCACCAAGTACCTAGTCGTGTGTGATGGGGTACTTGGTAGACTTATGGGTAGTTTATTAAATGTGTTTTATGTTGAAGGACCCTAGACCACCCTGTGAGGGGGGTCAGGGTGTTAAATTTCTATCTACTTTATTGGATATTGTACCCATGTTGGTAGGAACTTTTTTAAACTTGTATGAGGATATGTGCAGTAATTGAAGAATTCACATGTAGAAGGTAATCACAACACTCTTTACTTGGTTCAACAATAAGGGCTACATCCAATGATCATATGCCGACAGGTTATCAGTCGAACCTAATTCCATTATTCTTCACTATTTGTGTATTACATAGTTCCGTGCACAGTCACTCTATCCCAGGCTCACAACCCAAATGTTTAAGGGTAGTTCACTACTTTCCTCAGGTCACTCCCATTGACTCCCCATGTCTCACTACCTTGGGTGAAGTCCCACTCATTTTATAGACATGAAGGTACCTTCAACAGATTATCATGGAAGACTTTATCTCCTGTTCAGCATGAGACATTTCTTATATTAGCGACTTGAATTGATGCCATTTTGTATTAAATTTCCTCTTTTTGTGAAATAACTTAATATAATAAATTTACTTCTTCTCTTCATGTCTATAATCACAAAATCTGATGTGATTATTCAAGCAATGACGATCATCTCAAAAATGAATCATCACAATTTTACAACCCTGAATAATTCACAATCTTTAGTTGGGAACTCTCTCTTATTCTTCTTATTCTCTAACATTAATTCCCAATAACAACACCTATGTGTATCAATATACTTCCTTCTATCTATACAGAACTAAGATTAGTTTCATGTATTGTTCTTATTCACTCTATAAGAACAATGAGGGTGTTAAACACCAGTCGTGTGTATGTGATACTACTTCTCTTCATAAAAATGAAAGGTACATAGTACATCCTTCTTTTTGAAGATGCTTCAATACTGCTATGCACCTTCCAAATGCATGCAGGACCCCCAAATTTTTCACATACCCTTCTAGGTGTCTTGCGCATAAATTTTTAACCTTTCATATAAAAACTCCTTTTAGCATGAAAAAGGCTTTTCGAAAAACACTTATTTTTCACAAAGAAATTACCTTTTTGCACCACACTTTCTTTTTCTCACAGCACTAAGTCTTTTCCAGCACCACTCTATACTTAACATTTTCTGCACGCCAGAGCTCGAAATTTGATTAAGTATTGAGAATCCCCAAATGAGAGGGGTCACCTCCTATTTATACTGGTTTTAACCTTACTCGTATAACCCATTTCCAACTCGTAAAACTGTATCTCACTAATTTATATTACTTGTACCTTCCTTTATTTTCCCTCCCTGCATGGATTTCTAATGAAGCACATGACTTTTCCATTTTTCATCATTATGAGCTTGAAGCCTATCTTGCATGTAAAACTTCAAACCAGTATATCACCCGACTTCTATTGTTGTGCACATTCCTGATTATTTCTCACACTTCCTGCCTTTTTAGATTTTCTTCTTTTTAATCCTGTGGAACCCCTTGTGCATAAAACCTGAAACCCACATATTGAGCACACCCAATCTTCCATGAAAAGGTCTATTTATTCACAATAATTTCGTGAACATCTCTAATTTTTCATATTCCTCTTTCCTTAAACTATTTTCAGTATTTCTAACCTGAGGCACTACTTGCAATAAAATACTCAACCAGTTATTTCTCACACAAACCTTTTTCATGCACATTCTCATTTTTTTCGCACATAGATTTGGTTTTTTGTGAACCTATTTCCTTTACTAGTTATTTAAGTGATGATCATAAATCTCCACTTGCACTCAAAATATTTGGCCATTTCTAACCATGTGCATAATATCTTTTATCAAAGTCACATCGTTTCCCTATCTTTCAGAAGAAAAAATCATTCTAATCAAAACCCAAATATGACAGACAATATCTTTACTCCTCCTTCCCTTCATAACACTTGTACCATAAGTTCCCCAAACATAATATATATGTGAAATAAAAATAATCAAAGCATCGTCTGATTTAGATACAATGTGAAATGCATGGATATATCAGAATGCCAAGCCCTTATACATTATCTCTTCTTCATCAACCATCATTCTCTACTTCATGAAAATCATATAATTTTATTCATCAAGTAATCTCATTCATGGTTCTCATGAAATCATTAAGAATTACATGGTCTTCTTCAATTCCTCGTTATTCTTCCATCATCCTCAGGTGGATGATACCTCACCATTATTCACTTTTCTATACAATGTGTCACCGTTGACACATGTTCTTTAAACATATGATCAGTTCAACAATCATCTATATTTTCATTCCTCTATTTCATTGGAGGTCTTATTCATCTCCTTCATTTTGATCTTCATTAACAACTATTGATAACAAATAAAACCTTATACACAATGTTGTCCAAACAATCTTCCCCTTCGTATTTTGTTGTCAATACCTTAAAAATCTTTGGAAGTGAATACATCAATGTCAAAAGGATAATTTCCTCTCTCATCTTTACTTTTCAAACATTCATTTCACTTTCTCCCCCCTTATTGACAAGAAATTCAAATTTCATGGTAGAGAGGGTATCATTTCGCACTTAAGAAATGTGTCATCAATCATTTCAATATATGTCAACTTGAGAAATGATCGGTGTAGAAAAAAATAGGATTTTATTTAGACAATAGAGCTGTCTATTATATACTGATCATGATACCTCATAAAATGAGAACTCTAATACTTGTCTTCAAGGTATTTCCACTTTCATTCTAGGATGAGAATAATAAATTTGATATGAGATTATAAACCTGGAACTCCTACACTAACTTCAACAAAAAAATTTAAAAACATTCAACTGCAATGGAAAGGATAAGTGGCCTCAGGGCACTTCCATTCTTCTTATGTCACTGATTAACTTTGTTACCCACCATTTTTAAAATAATTTTTTTAGTAACCAAGGTTGAGAGATGACATACCATTTCCAGTGAAATGATCCCCAGAAATTCATTAGAGTAGTTGCATTTTATAACATATAAAGTTGATATATATTGAGATAATAACTTTGACAGATTCTTCATGTGTCTCCCCCTCAAGGGAACACTTCTCATAATTGATTCTCAGGTTCACCCCCCCTGATAGCTTGCTACACGTCAAATCCTTGTATTTTGAGAATAATTACACAACAAAAAATATTTAACGGAATAAGGTGGATCCTACTTGCACTATCATTGTGAACATCAAGGTTGAGATAATTTTCTCAACCCAAATGCTCTATTCTTCACACTTTCACAACTAATCTTCAATGTTGACTGTGATTTCCTAGACCTCACTATTTCTTCCATCACCTTGTGTGTGAATCTTTTTTCTTCAATAGATTCCAATACATTAGGATATTCTGGTGAAACTTTCATCTTATTGATGAATTCATGTTGGGCTAGAAGGAATTCGAACACTTTAAATAATTATTACCACCCATGTTGCATGTCAAGAAAAAATCCTTTTTGTATTCATGTAGAATCTTCATTTTGTTTTTAGCACCAGCCTTAGCCTGTGTGTCTTCCATTTTCCTCATTCTTTCCAAATATTTTGTCCAAATCCCTAATATATAATTAGGGACTAAGGAATCATGATTAGATCTTCTACATTAATTTGTTTTATGTGGCATCCTTCTTATTAGTTATTTTGGATGCACCAACCTTTAGCTTCATGGATTTAGAATCCAAGGGCTTCTCAACATTAATGCTTAGAGTCTTCTTAGGAGAATTTGTTTTTACAAAATTCTTATGACTACATCCCAAGGATGCATCTTCTTTCTTTTCCATATCCTGTGATCTGATTTTCTTATCATCATTGGGTATCTATTTAGTTGAACATGCACTATTCATGTGACCACTCCTATTGTGAACATCACAGCTATTATCTAATATTCCAAATTTGGTTGTAGTGTACATATGTTTAGGTATCTATGGATGTTTCTTCTTCTTCTCTGGATTTCTCTAACTTGAGATGGTCTTTCTCTATGCTTTTACATTTATGGAACTGTACCAACATTCTAGTGCACAATGCCCAAATCTATTACAACATTGTTATTGACCAAAAAAACTTGACTTCTTGATATATATTTTATATGGTTATTGAGTCTTCTTCTTGATATTTTGTGCTCTCTGTGGGGAATCATCACAAAATTATTCTCCCTATCCACCCAAGCTAGACTGGTAGGTATCTTATGACCTTACCTCATTGAAGTATATTCCAAATATATCCTCTTGAATTCAATGATCTTCTTCATCTCATCTTCATGTTCATGGATATTTTCTTCCCGAGTCTTATTAGAACATTCATTCTTTTCAAAGAATTCAATATATCTGTAGAGATTTAAACATTATGAAATTTTACCTACAAAGAAATTTTATACATTATCAACTTCTCTTTCTAGTCAGGTGATCTGAGCCTACATGTATTGAAATATTCTACAAATAGAAACAAATCTTTCTTCAAGAATATCATGCAGATAGGTTCTTGAATTCTCTTGATCACTTGAATTCTCACATGAGTTAAGATTTTGATCAACATCACCACTTATTCTGGAAAATTTGTTTTTGGTGGTTACCTGATCCACCTACTCTTTACATTCCAAGCATGATTTTTATTCACTATAGGATGGACATGTAAAACCCAATACTACTTCTTCTTTAGATAAGAGGGACTTCTTCAACTGATTCTTCTTATTTTTTTAATGTTTGTCATGGTCTTACTGGATATAAAATTATTCTCATAGTTAACTAAATATTCAACAAAACTTCACATCATTATTGACAAAGTATAGAAAATATAAATCATACACTAGATAAAATAACTATAGAGTATCAAAAAAACCAAAACATTTGGTTCTGCTACCAATTCAAGGAACCTAGACCACCCTGGGGGATGAATCAGGGTTTCAACTTTTTCTCCACATTATTGGATTTTGTTCCCATGTTGTTAGGAACATGTTTAAAACTTTATAATAGATATGTGCAGTAATTAGAACATTCAAATACAGAATTTCACCACAAGACATTTTACTCGGTTCACCACTAAGGGCTATGTCCAAAGAGCACACACTGATAGGTAGTTAGTCATACCTAATTCCATTATTCTTCACGAGTTGTGGATTATGTTGTTTTGGACATAATCACTATATCCCTGAATAACTGTTTCAATGTTTAGGGATATTCCACCGCTTCCCTTAGGTCACTCCCTTTGACTACCCCTGGCTCACTACTTTGGGTGAAGTCCCACTTAGTTTGAAGATGTCAAGGTCTCTATAACAGATAATCATGAAAGTCATTGTCTCATGTTCAGCATTAGACATTTCTTTCATTAGAGTCTTGAATTGATGCTCTTTTGTATTCAATATTCCCCTTTAGTACAATAACTTAATTCACTATATATCCTTATTCTCTTCTAGTCCCGAATCACAAAATCTTATGTGATTTCTCATGAAATGAAGACCATCTCAGCAAAGCATCATCGCAATTGTACAACCTAGAATAATTCACAATATTCATTTGGTTACACTCTGTTCTTGTTCATATTATTTTCCATTAATTCCCAATACCAGTAGCTAAGTATATCGGTATACTTCATTATTTCTATTCAAAACCAATTTTAGTTGTAGGTATTGTTCTTCTTCTCTTCTCAATGCACAACGAGGGTGTTAAACACCATTCATGAGTGTTTAGTACTATTTATCTTCATAAAACCAAAAGGTTCACGTTGCTTCCTTCTTCGCAAAGCTCTATTAAGTGAGCTAAAATCTTATCAAAGGCCTATGGGACCCCCAAATTTTTCTTGCACCCTTCTTGGTGTCTTGCGTATAAAAACTTAAACAAGCATGTAAAAAAATTTGGTTTGAAAAGTGATTTTCATGCAACTCTACTTTTCCACGCAGATCTTCCCTTTTCATGCAACACTTTCTTTTATGCATAGTACTTCATATTTTTGTGAACCACTCTATACTTAAATTTTTCTACATGAAAAAGATCAAGATTTTACTAATTGTAGACCATCCCCAAATTTGAGGGGTCACCTACTTTTTATAGGTGTTTTTACCCTATCCATAAAACCCATTTCCTTTATTTAAAATTGTATCTCAGTTATTTATATTACGGGAACGTTCTTTTATTTTCTCACCCCCTGGATTTTTCCCATAGCACATGACTGTTCCATTTTTTTCATTATGATATTGAAGCCTATCTTACATATAAAATATAAAACCAGTATTTCTATTAACTTATAATGTTGTGCACATCCTGTATTATTTCACACACTTTATGCAAATATTTATTTTATTATTTCTGATCCCGAGGAACCCCATGTGTGTAAAACCACAAACCCACATTTTGCACACAACTAATTTTCCATGCACCTATTTTAGTTTCTATGAACATTGTGTGAACATCTCCAATTTTTTGCATTCCTCTTGTATTTTATGATAATCAGTATTTCTGACTTAGGGCACTACATGGGCGAAACAACTCAACCAACTATTTTTTTCACAACATTATTTTGAACACATTCCCATTTTTTCATGCACAGCTATGGTTTTTCATACACCTCTTTCCTTGGATTAATATTGATGTTTTGATCTTAAAAATTTACTTACTCTCAAAATATTATGCCATTTTGTGCTGTGTGCATAATATATTTTTTCAAATTGACATTCTTTCACTATCTTTGAGCCATAACATTCTTTCAAATCAAAATGAGAATATGACTGAATGTATCTTTACTCGTCATTTCCTTCATAACAGTTTCATCACAAGTTCTCCAAAATTATGATATTTGGTAAATAAAAATCAACAAATAATCTTAAGAATTGAATACAATGTGAAATGCATGGTCATCTCAAAATTTCATTCCCTTCCATGCTCTCGGTCCTTCATTAACCATTATTCTCTACTTCAAGTTAATCATATGATTATATTCTTCATGTTTTCTCTTTCATGGTTCTCATGAAATCATGAAGAGTTTCAAGGTCTTATTAAACTACTCATTCTTCTTAAATCATCCTCAAATGGTTGATACCTCACCATTCTTCATTGTTTTAAATAATGTGTCACCTTTGTCACATGTTATTTGATCTTATGATCTGTTCAATAATAGTCTAAATTTCCATTCCTCTATTTCATTGGAGTTATTATTCATATCCTTTATTTTGATATTCATTGAAAATTATTGACCAAAATAATAACCATATACTAAAAGTGGTCCCAACATATACTAATTGTATTTGGCCTTTAATATGGGATTAATCATGTTATGGTCCAATATTATAGAACACTAGGGGTCTTAATGTCTATCTTTTAACGTCAAACATCAAATAGAAATTTATTCTTTATTTGAGGTTGAATATATGATATTTTAGTGATTATATCTACATATTAGATAAATATTTGATAAATATATTTTTTTATGTGAAGGAAATTAGGTTTGTTCATTTTTAACTTCATATTTTTCTAGTTTTCTTTTATTTTGTAATTTCCTTATTTTAATTATTTCTCAGACGAGTTTGGGAACTTTCCTTAGATAGATTGTGCTTAAATCGTGTGACAAGTTAAACCTTTCTTCTTGTGGGGTTTTAACATGAGGTTAAATATAATAAAAAAAATATTTTTTTACTTAATTATTTTATATAAGTAATTTGGCTTAAAAAATTAGTTATATGATTGAATAATAATATTATATAAATTATTAAGTGATGGTTTCCCTTAAATAATGTGTTGAAGTGTAGAAATTAATGAAATACATATTTAAAGAGATGAAAAAAAGGGAATACTACAAATATAAATTGAGAAACTGATGTTATAATTAATATAATAGTTCAGTATGAGGAAATTAGGGTGAAAAATACATTTAGGTTATGTTTAAGTGTACTGTGTCTGAATAACTATAGTTTTAATTTCTATTATGAAATTTTAAATTTTAATGAACTATTTAAAAGGTTATATATCATTTTATATGTGTCTTTATTTATAATTTCTTTTATAAAAAAATGGTATATGGGTTAATGTCATGAACTAAATCTAGCCTCCATCAAAACGGGCACCAAACCCGGCACATGGAAAGGCCTAAAGGGCATTCGATATCCCCACAGGCTAATTAATGTTCCTACATATCTTAATTATTGATTTGGGAATTATTTACCAGAGTTTAGAATCATTTAACAACCACTAACAATTAATAAACTAAATCTCAGAATTACAAAACAAACAAGCCATAAATAAAATTAAGAACTGAATACATGAGTTTAAAAATGATAAACGAGGTCCAAAATATATATATAAGTATTGGAAAAAAAGATAAAGGAACACCACGAAACAAGTGGTCATCACCTATGAGACGCCTCCACAACACCTCACCATGGAAGAAAACTAAAACACTGAAAAACTATCACCCAAGACCTTGTCCTTAACTATTTCAAACATGATCAAGTATACATATAGCGAAAGGGTGACATTAGGGTGTGAGACTAAGCCCAATGTTATATAACCCAAAATATTACATAGAGTAAGAATTACAAGATAAAAAAGCATGAAATTTTTAATAAACAAGAAATGGTGGCAACAATTTCCAAAGATTGAGATATTTAAAAGTAAACAGTTTTCAAAGGGTAATTTAAATAAAATAACACATCTGAAAAAAACTTGTAAGATACTTTATTTTACAAAAAAACTCACCACAATACCATGTTAAATTTCAAATAATCATCGAGCTCTAATCCATGGAACACTCCTAGGCACTAGTTATATGACAAGCATGCTCTTAATTACATACTTAAACATGATTTATTACATAAACTTGTACTAAAAAAACTCTGATGATCAATATATCTAGTGTCTTGTGAAATTATGAACATTACACAACAACTTAGGACATAAAATACCACATATTTATTGAAAACTTTTTTTACAAGACCAAAACAATCCTTTCATACTTATCATTTCATGGGATAACACGAGGAGATGCATAAGAAATGGGTGAGCTATAAAGCCCAGTAAAAGAGTAAAGAAGTAATAACACGAAGAATACAATGAATGTTAAGAAATAGTCATATCAATGGAGCATAAGAGAAAAATTATCATAAAGGTGTGATATAGAATGATTATCATAACATAGAGATGTGGCAACAACATTTAAAATGATTTTAGCATGATCCAAGACTCATTGAACATTGAGAATGATTAAAACCTCTATGAACGTGAATTAGAATGAGTAAAACCTTATTTCACTTTAATTACCATTATACCAATATTTACCCAATTCATTGGAGTGCTATTAGGGAATTCCCTTCTTAATCATTTCATTCCATGCATAAGTGTTCCGCATAGATCATACAACATGGATTCATTAGAAGTCATAATTTATTACATGAATTTGAGATGTGGTATAAATAAAAGTAAGTCCTAAATAAAAAAATACATGTGAATTAAGTGAATACCCTTGATAAAGAAATGGGTATGGTATTTACTTACACAATTATTTTGGCATGGAAAAATTTGGTGTAACATTGTCAGTATAATGACGTCAAATAGAATTCGTAAAATAGGTTGATGATAGAGAAAGGGATATTTAATCATTTATACATGAAATGGATTGTAAGGGGGTCATGGAACATAATATGACATCTTGAGTAGTTTAATTTATATTCTAAATATAAAATAATTGCTTGAATGTAAATGAGGATAGATAAATCCCTTATGGAATTTTGGCATGGTAACAAGTGTACATGAGAGGCATTAATGAGAAAGAAAGGGATATCTCATCATTCAAACAGAAGGAGGGAAGTATAGGGTAGATTTTAAATCATATCCCAACATTTTTAATTAAAAAATGGAATAATAGTATAAGAAAACATGGACATTAATAAAGAAGGAAGAAAAGTGAGGATCCCTTACATGGAAGTGTGATCCCAAAGGATTTGGACAGGCTTGAAAGAGGCTTCATGGGATATTGGGGAACCATGGGAGGATTATAGATAGGTAATGGCAGGGGTTGTTCAATATCCAAGTGGTTTGAGTGAATGTAATGGGATATTCAGTGGGATTATTTAGGAAATGAAAATGAATTCTTTATTATTTAGGTTTTGGACACTACACATTAAAATAATAAAAAAACCATAACATTGTTTTTCCCATGGTTTTTGAAAAATTGGAGTGTAAATCATTATTTTATAAGGTCAATGGACGAAATTATTAAAATATTAGGCTTTCTTATGTGGAGGTGAGTCACACTATCATGGAAATCAATTTAAAAATGAAAATATGTTATAAGTCTTGGAGGATCCACTAAGGCATTGTAAAATAAATCAAACAAATATAAAATCACATTATTTTAAATTTAAAAAATATATTGGACAAATATTCGTTTTATAGTATTTTATTACATCATTATGGAATAATTATTATGTCACAAAGCACATTATATATTTAAACAATATTTTATTTTTACCCAAAAAATCGATTATCTCAGAAAATTATGAAAAATTAACCATTGGATAATTATGATTTCCTGGTTCCAAAAATATTATTAATTTTAAATAAATAATTTTCTAAATATGTGTATTTTCACATGTAAAATAAAAACATACATTTATTGAGAATTCTTGGGTCTTGAAAAAAAACACATACAAATCATAATAAAAATTACAATTGTATTCATAAAAATTATAAGATCATTTATAATTAATAAAAATTTATTTAGTAATAATATTTTATTAGAATTATACTTATTCAAAAATATATTAATTCATCTAAATAGATTTCTCAATTTAATTTGAATATTGACTACAAATACTATTTGGGCTTTTAAAATCACATGCAATGTAACAATAATAAAATGAATGTATATTATTTAATCTATTAAAAAATAATGCACATAATCATAATTCTTGGGTCTTGTTATATATCCCCTTATAACACCTGCATATTTCCTAAGGGTAAGGTGTTGCGATGGTGACAGAGTCTTGCGGAGGCTCAGATAACATCGGTCAGGTGATAATCTTTATTAACTTTTACTTATCCCGTAGGCAGCTCCGTCCAAGATTAATGTGTTAAAGATTGGATTGGGATTAGTCAAAAGAGAATCACAGTGATGCTACATCCTTTCTGAGCTCTGAAAAATGTTCTTCATATGGATAAATTCTACTGTATGAGTATATCTCTTCCTTTGTTTGAGTAAATTGGATTTGTTAAAGACCTATATATATACTAATAATGTGATAACTTTTAAATGGATATATTTGCAACAGTAAAAAATCATAATGTTGTTTTAAAATCAAAAAACATTAAACCACAGAAGTGAATATTTATTATATAACCATTTTACATAAGAATACATTTAATTACGTCAAGAAGAATTTTCATTAATAAAAATTTGATTTGTTAAAGATAGTTTTGGGCACCATGTACCTCATATCTTAGTGTAAAGTAATAATAATAATATCTATTTTTTGAATGTTCCACAATTAGGGACAATACCGATAACCTAGTGGTCCCTAGTCATCATCATTATAATTTTTTTAGTGTTGTCAATGTCAAATTTGTTAAGTGAAATAGGGACAAAACCAATCTTGGTCACTAGTGTACTAGTACATGTCCGCCTACCTAGATACTCGGGTTTCCCCCTTTGTGCTCCAAAAAATTCGAGATGTTACCAAATTCCATTCTCACGTAAAAATATTAGTTCTAGGAATACAACATCATAATAGTAGCTACACATGCTTTTCACCAATTATATTACTCAATTAACCATTTAGAGTTTCCATAAAACAATTTCAATGAATAAAACCAAAATTTAAACATAAAATACATATAAAATCCCTCTTTTAAAACCAAATAAACACCAAGATTACCCCAAAATAGAATTTTTCATCCACAAAACATGTTAATAAAACCTTTCCATGAGTTATAAAATAGCCCCAAATGGTAAATCATGGGATGCACATATAAAACACTCATTTTCACACAAAAATTGAACATAAAAATCAATTACATAACTAATTACACCCAAAAAAATTTGTGCAAAAAGAAAAATAAAGAGGAATATTCTATAAATAAAAATAAAGAAAGGATAACTCATCTAGTAGTTCTTACACATGGGATCAACTACCATATATATCAAAACCCTAAAATCCTTGTGCGGAACATCAACCACACCACTACGGCACCAAAAAGGAGTGAAAATGAACCTAAAACCACTATATTTTTCAATGATAATCAAAAAATAAACCATACTTATGAAGCCCCAACTTATGGAAATTTGTAACCACAATAAGGGGGGTAAAAACCCTAAATAAATTGAAGAAACAAGAATGGAATTTAGTTACTTCATAAACATTGATGAAATCATCCCAAATAAACCAATAGTTGAATCTCCAAGCATCCAAAATTGACTGGGAGATTCGAATAAGGAAGAGGAGTCTGATTGGGAACTAAAATGGGGAAAAAGAGTAAAAAATAAATGATTTATGAAAGATAAAAAAATTACCTACTCAAATATGGACAATTTGATAATCCTTGAAAAATATCTCCTCAATTCGTGAGGAATATGAGAACCAAAGAGGAAAAATGGAACATGGGGGTTATACTTGGGTTTTCAAACTCAAATTATAGGTTGAATAATTGAAAAATATTAAACAAATAATTAGATATTATTGAAATAATTTTCTTTTAAAAACTATAAATGGGATAACATGTTGGCCCAATGCCTAAATAAATCACCCAAATCCTCCATTATAATGAGTTCATAAGGGTTTCAAATGAATATTGTGGTTTTAATATGTCAGGGTAGGCCAAGTGGGAAGTTTAATATGGGAAACTCCCATAAACAAAGAAATAATACAACTTAAATGAACATTAACGTTAAAATAATTCATGTATGTGAAAATTATCTCCACCATAAAAAACATTCCACCCTCATAAAGTCATCTTGAATCCTGATAAGATAAGAGTAATGTAAACTCCTCTTCGACCCATGAATTCTCCCCCCCATGTTTAATACTCATAAGTTACATGATTTAAGTGGACTTAAACAAGAGTAATAGTATTCCATTGAAAAACTTTTTATTAGGATTCCACAATTCACATTGGCTACTCAAACACTGACAAATCGGGATCTCTCTCTGGTTCTTCCCAATTCAGCATATGGGACTGATCCAAGTTGTACTTTTTCAACTGGGATACAAGGGAGGTATCATTAATAGATGTCAACTAAGAAGTAAAAGGCAACATATTTTCCACCTTTACAATATGCTCAGTGGTTTAAAAAGGTCTTACATACCATGGTGTTAGCTTCTCTTGCTTTCCCAAACGATGATGGCCCAGATGAGGGGCCACATTCAACAATATTAGGCCACCCACATAAAACAATAGTTTTTTTAAGCCTCCATTCCACATAAGATTTATGGAGTCCGTGAGCTATCCAAAAGAACTGCATATTAAACATGACTTTCTTAGACGTCTCTTGAACAAGGCTCGACCCCAACATTGAAGTCTCACCTACCTCAGCCTAACATAGGTGGACCAACAAGAACAACCATACACTACTGAAAATATGATCTTTCCCAACACTTCTATACCAACGGTTTGTAAAAACCGTTGGTATAGCTACCATTTCCCAACGGTTCACCAAAGCCGTTGGGAAATCCATAGATTTCCCCACCTTTCCCAACGGTTTGGTAAACTGTTGGGAAAGAGTGACCCTTTGAAAGAGTGACCTTTCCCAACGGTTCACCAAAACCGTTGGGAAAGGGTGTCTTTTAAGCCTCTTTCCCAACGGTTTTGGTGAACCGTTGGGAAAGAGTGGCCTTTCCCAATGGTTCACCAAAACCGTTGGAAAAAACCACACAAAAATTCAGCTTTCGCCCAAAACAATTCAACCCACCCCTAACCTATCCCAATGGTTTTGAAAACCGTTGGGATAGGTTCTTTGATTTTTTTCTAGATCTACTAACTGAGAACATTATATAAATCAAAATTTTAAATAATTATGATAATACATATATATATTTATGAAATTATGTTTACAAAAGTGATGTTATCTTAGTGGTTAAGTCGTTCGATTATAAATGAGGGGTCCTGGGATCAAATCCCAGCGGATGTTTTATTTTTGGAATTTATATACCAACGGTTCCATTACCGTTGGTATAGATTTCATATTAACTCTACCAATGGTTTCCAAAACCGTTGGTATAGGTCTATACCAACGGTTTTCCAAAAACTGTTGGTATAGACCTATCCCAATGGCTTACTTGGCTACGGTTCTCCAAACCGTTGGTATAGGATATACCAACGGTTTGGAGGCCTATACCAACGGTTCCAAACCATTGGTAAAGGTTAGTTTTCTAGTAGTGATAGAGAACCTCAAAAGGAGTCATTCAAATCGAGGATTGTTAAATGTTATTATAATAAAATTTAACCAATCCCAAATGGAAATCCCAATAACCCCAAAAGTCCAAGATAAATGCACGGAGCATGTCCTCCTGAATCTGATTTGTTTGCTCTGTCTGACCATCCTTTTAAGGATGGTATGTCGAGCGCATCTTAGTCTTTGACCCCAATAACTTATGAATACCTTACCAAAATCGAGAAGTGAAATAGGGGTATCTATCTAAGACAACTAATGATAGTACACCATGAAGCCTGTCACGACCTGACCCGACCCCAGGCTCGAGCCACAACTACCCCAAGCCTGCCTCTACAGGCCAGGGCTGGCGACAAGCGCTGTAGGCTAAACAACTCGGGGAGGCCTTTGCCTAAGTACCTGTACACACACGTGCAACCCACTCAATGCAGAAGTGCAGAGTAAAAAGAAAATCAAAGTACCAATTGCTATAAAGAACCATAAATGTGCATCGACCTCTAAATAGTACGAAGTAAATGCTGAAGTTAAACTAAAAAGAAAAGGGAAAAACACGAGCCCAACCAACAAAGTGCGACAACCCACCAATAGGTAAACAAAATTAAACACCTAGGAGAGTCCCACACATGGAACCCAACTATGACCACCACACACAGTCCAAGCTCCCAAACTCCTAAGCTCCTCTGACGTCACGATCGACCTGTCCATCGTCTGCAAGGGAATACTAAGCGTGGGCAAAGCCAAAGTAGGGGTGAGTATAAAAATACTCAGTAGGATGCCCCGAATGCTCGAAGTAGAAAAAAAAGAAGGTATCGAAGAGGTGAGTAGTAGATCGAACAGGGAAATGTAAGGGAGTACAACTGAGAGTGTAGTAAAGAGTATAGATCAACACAAGAAGAGGATGGAAGTAGACTCATCCAAAAACAAGGAGATAGAAGCGGTGAGAATATGAACTTATAATCGAGTCTTCACTACCTATAGTAGGAGAGTAGACTCATCCAACAATGAGAATCTAGACATGGAAAGTATGTGGCATACCCGCGTGTCTTCACATCTTCTAGAAGGAGAGTAACCAAACCCAAGGAGTAGGTACTGGAACAAGGTATATACATATCCATATGCTCAAACAAGAAACTCAAACAATATCATAAGGGGATCTCCATCACGTAGCTCAGCCAAAAAAATATGAGTACCCAACATTCCCAGAAGTAAACACCATCGATGCCCAGTATCTTGTACGTCTTCCCCGAAATTCAAGTCAACAGGCTCAAATCCCCATAGCTCAATTGTATCCACTTTGGGTGGCACTAACACTACCTCAGGGTTTTAGGTTGCATCACAAGGACGCGATTCGGTGGGGAAAGCACCCCTCGTTCTTGAGAGTTCTTGAGAAAGTCAAACTACACCTCGTCACTATAATACATTTGAGAAGTATTCTCAAAGTCAAAGCTGCCACATCACTGACCCGTACAAACAAGGGTCCCGCTCTGATAGTCACAGAGAAAAGTTACAGACTAGACTAGAAGAAAGGACTGAGTCTGAAAGAAGTCACCGGGTGACCCAATTCCCAGTCTCTACTGGAGGTTAGACCCTAAGAGGTCGTCGGGAAACCCACTGCCAAGTATCTACAGGAGGGTAGGCCCTAAGAGGTCATCGGGTGACCCACTGCCCAGTCTTTGCTGAAGAGTAGACCCTAAGAGGTTGTCGGGTGACCCATTGTCCAGTCTCTGCTGGAGGGTAGAACCTAAGAGGCTGACATGCGACCCACTGCCCAGCCCTGCTGGAGGGTAGACCTGGAATAAGTCGACGGGCGACCCACTACCCTATCTCTACTGGAGGGTAGACTTGGAAGAAGTTGACATGTGACCCACTGCCCATTCTCTACTGGAGGGTACACCTAGAAAAAGTCGACAGGTGACCCACTACCTAGCCCTGCTGGAGGGTAGACCTTGAATAAGTCGACAGGTGACCCACTACCTAGTCTCTACTGGAGGGTAGACCTGGAAGGAGTCGACAGGAGACCCACTACCCAGTCTCTAATAGAGGGTAGACCTGGAAGAAGTCAACAGGTGACCCACTGCCCAGTCTCTACAGGGGGGTAAACCTGGAATATGTTGTCAGGTGACCCACTACCCAGCCCTGTTGGAGGGTAGACCCTAAAGAGTCTTCGGGTGGCCCACTGCCCAGCCCTACTGGAGGGTAGACCTGGAATTGGTCCAATAACTCAGCACTACAACTGACATCACTGGGTGTTACCAACATCGCTACCATGTGTTGGTTTGGAGTTCATAAAAGGGACCTCCATCCAACACCCTTTCATGTTTCCAATATTATTAATATCACAAACGTGGCTCCTCATGCCCAAACAGATCACACAGTTGCAATCCACATGGAAAAACTTGTGATATAGACTATTTACTCTCCTTCAACAGACATCCGATGTAAAATTAGTTCAACACTGCTTTATGTTCGAACTCTGTCCCATGGTCCCGAGGCTCAGTCTCGAAAACAGTCGGGCGTATCATACCATTGAAATCCCCTTAGGAAAACACGTCAAATTTACTGATCACTTGAGTTCAATAGATATCCAGCGAAGAAGATGCATTTCACCATACAGCTCATGAGCGGTTCTTTGTGAGACCCGCATCTCGGTCCCGAAATGAAATGAACAGATCGCAATGTTGCGATCCTCTTGAAAAATTACACAAGATTGACTATCCATTTGTCCGAAAAGGAGACCTGGTGATAAAGATATAAATCACCACCAACCCCCAAAATGGCCCTCGTGGGGCTCGCACCATCATGAATAATTAAAGAGGAAAAATTGGACCATCACAATTCTCTCGGAAAAACACCCAAAAACGATTGCTCGCTTGCCCCAAAAGGAAGTCCGATGAAAAAGTTTCTAAACGCTGCTCGCAGCTTAATATGCGGGCCATGGGGTCTACGCATCAACTTTGTCTTTAACACCCGAAAACCCCTTTGAAATCCTCATATCGATGCCAGGGTCACAACATCACTGACAATGCTCAAAACGGACTTCGGATGTTTCTGTGCCATCCAAAACAAGAACACCCGGAAAACGCCAATCCACTTAATGTATGTGTCGTGACATCGAGTCCCCCCGTCTTGGGGATTAAAACCCCCAAACCATCTCAAAATATTCTTCTCGATGCTGGGAATGTACTGCCATAGACGACACACAAAAAGGACACCCGTAGAAAAAATTACGGGTATCTGAAGTCAGAGGGGCCGAACCCCTTAGGCCGGAACGACCTGGTCCGCCCGGTCTGGGCCGGCCCGCGCCAGCCCACGGTTCGACCGTGCCGGCCATCTATGGACCCCAGTCCACCACTCTGCCGACCATCCCTCATGGCCAGTCTTTGTTCCATGCAGACACCCTCTTCTATCAGGTCTCAGTTCCTCCCGTGGGGTCGCGCGCCGCGAGCCCAGTCCACCCGATCGACCCCCACCGTCCGGTCGACCCGCTGCGGCCGCCGCCTGAGAGCCGCACCGCCGCTGCCTCGAGACTATGCCACCACCACAGTAGCCTGCGTAGCTACTTCCTGGAGCTCGCGCCACCTGATATCATCGTCCCGGACCACCGGAATTCCGTCAGACCACCTTGGAACAGCCGGAAAACCATGGAAAAGCCTGAAAATTCGTCAGTCGATTACGGACGCCCCGAAACTCAGAATTCAAATAAGAAAAGTTTTGCGGAAAGCTCAGGATATCAACTATGAAAAAATGGGCTTCTCTCGACAAATTAAAAGAAATTCGACACAAGTAAATCAATTTGAATAAGATTTTGGGAAATAAAAGGATAAAAGCACGAGCCTACCTCGGTGGGCGTTGCCCGATGCTTCCTCGATGATCCGCTAGAGCCGTCACCAAAAACAACTTAGAGAGGTGGGCTTGATAAGAGGGGACTTTTTTGGTTGAGTTCCTTCCACCAGGGGGATGAAAATGGGAGAAAAGATGAGGTGCATGTGGGCTAAGGTTTAAATAATGAAAAATTAATTAAAATTTTAATTAATTTAAACACCCAATTTATCCCGCATCTCAAACTCTCAACGGGGTCAAGGTTAAGTCTCCCCTAGGGTAAACACCACCTCCCGATCAAAATAGAGGTCTAGGAATTTTCATCTGAGGCCTCGTTAAAAAGTTATTAAACTTAACGTTTGAGATCGCTAAATTACGAAAACGCCCCTAGGGCCATTTTCCACAGAAGGCCCGCGCCCGCGAAAATTACACCCCTCCCAGGGTAAATGGCATGCTCTGGGCACAATGGTGACATCAGTTTTCTAATCTAAGCTACCATTTAATAGATACCTGAGTTTAAAAATTAAACGAATAAATTAATTATTTTATTTATCCATTTAACGTTCCGTTAACGGGCGAGGGGTCCCAATGTCCCGCACCGACATATTTGATGTCGTTCTAGGGGTAAACACCCCATTTCGGACCCATCCGTACTCTCAGATTTAGGATCCAATTATCTTTTAGGAGCAATCCCATTTATATTTCATTCTTAATGTGAACGCACTGAAAATTTAATTTCGGCCACACCAAGGCTCGGAATCGCACACCGTCTGAAGGCGCTACTCTGGAATAACATCAAGAATATTCCAAAGTATTTTATAGAAAAAACCAGGTTCTTAAATAATTCCCTCCTTCATGAATTTCGTCCCCAAAAAGAAAAACTAGGGAGAAACTCAGGGTACTAATCCCAGACCTGGCTCTCCCATACCTATAAGAACTCTCGCATAGTCCCACGTCACTGCATAGAGAACAAAGTATTTGATCTGTTCACGCAAGGTCTTCTCCTACTGATGACATGCATAGGAGTACGCACACATCTCCTCGGGTAATCCACGCAAAAGATGTCGTGCACCCACTCCAGACTTTGTGGGGTTAGTGAAAGGTGGTAGAAAACCTCACCATCCCTTCACATGGTCTCAAACAGCCCGAAGGCCCTCAGGGGTAGCTCACCTCTCTTGTTGAGCCTCTATGTTGCACGCTGCGGTTGGAAATTACTATTAGAACATGGGACAAGGCCCGATGATTCCCTCCTTCAGAATATCCATATGGTGAAACACCTAAGGATATCTAGTCACCAAAGGTATCAGAGTCGTTGTCCCATAACCCAGACTATCTTACATGTTTGGAGAACAAAGGATTAAACACCATAGACTAAAGAAAAAGGGTCCCACACCTTCTACCTTACCAACACAGGGTTACACCAACGCCCCACACCACCTTGGTAACAACTCAAGTAAGGAGAAGGGAGAAAATGATTTCACAAACTAATTCTAACAACTCTATTTCAAAAAGTCGAAGATTCATAAAGCGTAACACTTTTCACTTCATGCTCTGGTGAATCGTAGAAATCCAAAGCTCACTGTTATCCGTGGTCCCAACTGGCAGCTCCCGGAGCCTGACGTGGACCGCCTGGTGGTGATGGGAAGACCTCATAAAGTCTTCCCCCATTTCCATGTCCCCCACTCTTCATCTAGAACCACTTCTATGGGTGCTACTCAGATCACGGTGCTGCCTCTGCTGTGGTAGTGCACCAGCTGCCTGCCCGATATTCTCAGCGTGCCTGGTCGGGCAGTCTCGTGCCTCGTGACCTCACTCATTGCAAGCATAACACTAACTCTCTCTGGGTTGGAATAGTTCCCTCCGGCACCACTATGGTGTATAACCACACCCCTATGTCCGGTTATCAAAAATCCACATGCGTCAAAGTTCTGTCAGTCGACGCCCGCTAGCTGCGGTAGACGTCTCGGCTCTATCAAGCCTGCTGCCACCACCAACTGCATAATGCGACTGGAAGCTCTCTGTCACCAGCGCCTGATTTAGCACCAAAACATAAGTGGGAATTCCAAAGGGTAATATGATAGCTTAAATATCTCTACGGAGACCCTGCTCAAACTTCCACACTCGGAAGATTCCGTCGTAGACCAAGTCCTGGTAAAAGCGTGCACGGTCCGTGAAACTAGTCGCGTACTGAGTCACCTTCATCCCTCCCTATTGAAACTACAGGAGATCCTAGATCCAAACGAAGCGTAAGCAGGAGGGGTAAAACTCCTCACAAAACAGCAGCTGAAAGTCACCTCATGAAAGTGACGACTCATCAAGTAACTGAGTCACCAGACTCAACAATGCCCAGCTGCTCCGTCAAAAAAGGCTGTCTATAAAAACCCACTTCTGATCTTCCAGTGTCTACGCAATCCTAAAGAGGCAAACCACTACCTCAAGAAAATCCTCTACTACCTGAGGGTGTGGCTCACCACTGAACCTCAGCGGTCTCTGTCACTGAAACTCACGGAGCGCGCTCAACATGCACCCAAGCTCCGTCTGCTCTGTCAGAGCTGTATGATGCTCAGCAGGTGGGGGCGTTACTACCAGCCCACCCGGAGAATGGGACTCACATGATGAGTCCTGAACTGAGGCCTCGTAGCTCACATGGTATTTGTCATGAACCAAAACTTGTATCCTGGATGGCTGTCTTCGCGGAGACATCCTGAATTTTATTAAGGAATATCACGATCAGATGAGCATATATGTATATAACAGTAACAACATTGGGGATCTAACTCAAGATGGATAGTCAAAGACTCAATCCTATGTGATTCACAAACCAATTTTCCCTACAATGGGTGTCTCAGCATGATGAGTGAACAAGTGGGTTATCAGGGTCTTGGTGAATGGATTCGTTGACTGTCACACCATCATTGGACTCCCTGGCCTGAGAGATGCTCTCGAGACACGTTGACTCTATTGCCCTAGATCCAAACCAATTAATTTTTAGGGACGTCCGAACAACGTCCCAAGGAATGAACCAGCTATGATACCACTTTTTCACGAACTGACCCTACCCGGGCTCGAGCTACAAGTACCCTAAGCCCGCATCCATAGGCAAGGAGCTTGCGAAAAGTTCTGAAGGCTAAAAAACATGGGAAGGAATTTGGATAAGTACATGTACACACACATGCAGACCACTCAATGTAGAAGTGCATAGTAAAAAATAAAATCAAAGTTCCAACTGCAAATAAATAAACCACAAATGTGCATCAACCTCTAAACAGTACGAAGTAAATGCTGAAGTGAAACTGAATAGAAATGGGCAGAACACAAGCCCAACCAGAAAAGTGCCGACACCCGGAAACAGGTAAAAAAATTAAATAGCTGGGAGAGTCCCACACCTGGAACCCAACTATGACCACTACACATGGTCCATGCTCCTGAACTCCTAAGATCCTCTGACATCACGATCGACATGTCTTTTGTCTGCAAGGGAAAACCAAGTGCGGGCAGTTCCCAAGCAGGGGTGAGTATAAAAATACTCAAATGGATGCCCCGAAGGCTCGAGGGAGCTAAAAAGGTGGTACTGGAGAGGTGAGTAGTAGATCGAACATGGAAAATTAAAAGAGTAAAACTGAGAGTGCAGTAAAGAGTAAAGCTCTACCAAACAAGAGGAAGGAAGTATACTCGTCCAAACACAAGGATCACGAAGCGGTGAGAAGATAAACATCTCGTTGAGTCTTTGCTACCAATAGTAAAAGAGTAGACTCATCCAACCATGAGAATCAAGACACCGAAAGCACGTGGCATACCTCACGCATCCTCGCCTCTCTTGGAAGGAGAGAAACCAAACCCAATGAGTGGGTAATGGAACATGGTATATACATATCTATATTCTCAAACAAGAAACTAGAACAAGATCGTAAGGGGATCTACATCCCGTATCTCAGCCCAAGAAAGATGAGTAGCCAACAGTCCCAGAAGTAAACACCATCGATTCCTAGTATCCCGTACGTGAGCACCGAACTGCATTTCAAGGGGCTCAAATCACCGCACCTCGACACTATCCGCTTTGGGCGGCACTAACTCACCCGCACGGTTTTAGGTCGAGTCAAAAGGATGCGTCTCGGTGGGGAAAGTTCCCCTCATTCATGATAGTTCTGGGGGAAGTCAAACTACACATCTTCACTATAATACAGTCGAAAAGTCTTCTCAAAGTCAAAGTTGACACATCACTAACCTGTACAAACAAGGGTCTCGCTCTGATAGTCATAGATAAAAGCCACAGACTAGCCTAGAAAATAGGACGAACTCTGAAAGAATTAGTCAGGTGACCCACTACCCATTCACTACTAGAGGGAAGACCCTAATAGGTCATCGGGTGACCCACTACCCAGTATCTGCTGGATGGTAGGCCCTAAAAGGTTTTTGGGTGACCCAATGCCCAGTATCTTCTAGAGGGTAGACCCTAGGAGGACGTCGAGTGACCCACTGCCCAGTCTCTGCTTGAGGGTAGACCCTAAGAGGTCGACAGGTGACCCACTGCCTAGCAATACTGGATGGTAGACCTGGAATAAGTTGACACACAACCCACTTCCCAGTCTCTATTGGAGGGTAGACCTAGAAAAAGTTGATAGGATAACCACTCCCCAGTCTCTGATAGAGGTTAGACCTGGAAGACGTCGACCGGCGACCCACTGCCCAACTCTACTGGAGGGTAGACCTGGAAGAAGTCAATAGGAGACCCACTACCCAGTCTCTCCTGGAGGGTAGACCTGGAAGAAGTCAACACGTGGTCCACTGCCCAGTCTCTACAGTAGGGTAGTCCTAGATGAATTCAACAGGTGACCCACTGCCCGGTCTCTTCTAGAGGGTAGACCTGGATAAGTCATCGGGTGACCCACTACTCAGCCCGGCTGAAGGGTAGACCCTAAAGAGTAATCGGGTGGCCCACTGCCCAGCCCTCCTAGAGGGAAGACCCAGAATTGGTCCAATAACTCATCACTACAATTGACATAATCGGGTGTTACCAACATCGCTATCATGCTTTGGTTTGGAGTGCATCAATGAGAACTCCATCCTACACCCTTTCAAGTTTCCACATTTAATAAGAGCACAAACGAGGCTCCTCATGCCCAAAGGTATCAGACTGTTTCCATCCTCATGGAAAAACTCGCAAGATAGACTATTTACTCACCTCCAACGGACATCTGACATAAAAGTTGGTCAACACTACTTTATGCCCGAACGACATCCCGTGGTCCTGAGCCTCAGTCCCAAAAACAGTCAGCCGCATCGTACCATGGCGATCCCCTCGGGAAAAAACGTCAAATTGACTGCTCACTTGAGTGCAACGGATATCTGGAGAAGAATATGCATTTCGTCATACCACACACAAGCGGTGCTTCATCAGACCCGCATCTCGGTCCAAAAACTCAATGAATGGATCTCACCATTGCAATCCTCTCTAAAAAGTAAAATAGATTGACTATCCATTTGTCTGAAATGGACACCCGCTGATAAAGATATAAATCACCACCAACCCCTAAAACGGCCCTCGTGGAGCCTGCACCATCATGTAGATTTAAAGCGGTCATATTTCTCCATTGCAATGCCCTCAGAAAAACACCCAAAAACGACTGCTCGCACACACCAAACGAACGTCCAATGAAAAAGTTGTTAAACACTGCTCGCAGCTTAAAAGACGGGCCATGGGGCCCATGCCTCAACTCCAGAATCAATGTGAAAAAAAACCATTTTCAATACTCATATCGAAGCTAGGGTCACAACGCCGCTAACGGCACTCAAAATGGACTCTGGATGTGTCCACGCCATCCAAAACAACAACTCTCAGAAAAACGCCAATCCACATAACATACGTGTCGTGACACCGAGGCCCCCCCTCTTAGAGATAATAACCCCCGAAACCATCTCAAAACCTTAATCTCGACTCCAAGAATGTACTTCCATAGACGACACGCAATATGGACACCCGTAGAAAAAATTACGGGTGTCCGAAGATGTATAGGGTGAACCCCATGGGCCTGACCGGCCTGGTCCGGCTGGTCCACGCCGGCCCGCGGTTCAGCTGCGCGGGCTGGCTGTGGACCCGTGGTCCACCGCTCTGCCAACCATCCCTCGTGGCCAGTATTTGGTCCACACGGAGACCCACTTCCAGCGGGTCTCGGTTCCTCCTGCGGGTTCGTGCGCCGCGACCCCGGTCCACCCCGCCGACCACCGCCGCCCGGTCGACCCGCTGCGCCCACTGCCAGAGAGTTGTGTTGCAGCCACATAGAGACTGCGCCGCTGCTTCCAGATCCTGCACCACTACCGTCGGGAGCCCATGACCCCTACTTTCTCTACCCCGGACCGTCATAATTCTACCGGACCTCCGCAGATCTACCGAAAGACCTTGAAAAGGGCCAAAAACTTCGTCGGCCGATTGCGGACGCCCCAGAACATAGAATTCAAATCTAAAAAGTGATACGGAAAGATCAAGATATAATATACCCAAAAATGGTCTTCTCAAGACAATTTGATATCAATTAGATTCAATTAAATCAATTTAAATAAGATTGTGGGAATTAAAACAATAAAAGCATGAGCCTACCTCGATGGGATTTTCCCAACGCTTCACTGACAATCCGTCGGAGCCTTCACCACAAACGCCTTAGAGAGGAGGGCTTGAGGAGAGGGGAGGATTCATTGTTGAGTTCCTTATTCCAAGTGGATGAAAATGGGATAAAATAAGAGATGGGTGTGCGTTAAGGTTTAAATAAAGAAAAATAAATTAAAATTTTGATTAATTTAAACCCAAAATTTAACCCACATCTGAAACTCTCTACGGGGTCGAGGTTAAGCCTGCCCTAGAGTAGACACCACCTCCCGGGAACAACGATGGTCTCGAAATTTTAATCTTAGGCCTCGTTCAAAAGTTAAAAAACATAACTTTCGAGGCCGCTACATTACGAAAACTCCCCTGGGGCCATTTTCCAGAGAAGTTCCGCACCTATGAAAATTAGACCCCTCCCAGGGTAAACGGCACACTCCGTACTCAATGGTGCCCTCAGTTTTCTAATCCTAGATACTATTTAAGAGATACTTGAGTTAAAAAATTATATGAATAAATTAATTATTTTATTTATCCATTTAACATTTTGTTAATAGGAGAGGGGTACCAACATCCCACGATGATATATTTTATGTCGATCCAGGGGTAAAAACCCCATTTCGGACTCATGCATAAATTAATATTTAGTATCTATCCCATTTATTTGGCATTCCCAGTGTGGATACACAAATAATTTAATTCCAGCCACACTAGGGCTCGGAATCACTTGTCTTCTGAAGGCGCTGCTCTGGAATAACATCAAGAATATTCCAAAGTCATTGATAGAAAAAAACACGTTCTTACAAAGACTTACCACCTTCTGAAGAAATATGTGTCCCAAATCATTCACTTTATCTATATATTTGATCAGAATGATGTGGGTTGATTTGGATATATGATCGATCACTACCCATATGAAATTGTTACCCTATGGTGTATGAGGAAAGAAAATACTGAATTTCATGGCGACCTCATCCCACTACCATGTAGGAATGGGTAATGGCTATAGAAAACTGGAGGGCCTTTGGTTCTCCACCTTAACCTAATGACATATATAACATCTTAACACAAGATTGTCTATGTCTCGTCTCATACATGGACACCAGAAGAGCTGAAACACATCATAATAAATCGTGGTGGAACCAGGATGGACAACCCACTGAGACTGGTGGTTATCCTATGTCACGGACTTCAACAGAGATGACGAAACTGCTGATCATCCCTTGAAGCACAATATTCCCTTGTGAGATGATAAAAAATTAAAAAATTTCTCCCTGACAAGAATAAACTACATAAACCACTGGAAAATCTCATCACTAGGCTTTTCTCACTAAATAAACATTGATAGAGGAGGATTCAACTGAATGCTGCCTAATAATGCACCTCCACTGTGCTCCTTGGTCTCCACATGCATTTGAGTAATGAGCACCATAATATTACACTCATCACTAGACGTACTCAAGTATTTCACTAGTACGTTTGTACTCAATGCATCTACCACCAAATTTCCCTTTCCTGGTGTATAGACAATGTCAATGTCAAACCCCTACAAATACTTGATCCTATAGAACAACCTCAAATTGAGATCCTTATATGAGAATATGTAGTCCAAGATTTTTTGATCAGATTAGACCACAAACTTCTCCCCAAAGTGGTAGTGACGCCAGGTCTTAAAAGCATGCATCATATCTTCTATCTCCAAGTTGTGGGTTGTAAATTTTTTTTTTCATGTGGTCGGAGTTAGCGAGAACCATACACCATCACGTGATCACACTTCATAAGAACACACCCAAGACTCATTCCTGAAGAATTGGAATACACCACAAACAACTTTAAAACCTCTATAAAAATCCGCATAGGTGTGATAGTCAACTACTGCTTCAGTTACTTGAAGGATTCCTTACACTCTGTGCCTCATAAAAACATCACCCCTTTCTGGGTGAGCATAGTCATGGGTGAAGCAAGCTGAGAGAAATCCCAAAAAAACTACACGTAGTAACCAGTTAGGACATGCAAACTCTTGATCTCGAACATGTTCTTCCACTTATCACATGACATAACTGCACTGATCTTTTTGGGTTCCACCTAAACCCCTTACTTCCAGATCACATTCCCTTGAAACTTCTCCACATAGATCCCAAAGGTGCTCTTTGACAACATTGAATAAAGGTGATACTCTCACAAGGTTCCTAACATGGCCCAGAAATGATGTTCATGTTCCTTCTCAGATACAGAGTAATCAAGGGTTTTTTCCACTAATACCACAATGAATGAATCTAGATAATAGTGGAACAACCTATTCAAGAGTTCCATAAATACTGATATAGAATTGGTCAATCCTTAGGGAATGACCAAGTACTCAAAGTGGTAATACCTACTTTAGAATGGTGTCTTCATGATATCTTTATCTCTCACCCAATGTTGATGGTAACCCGAACACAATTTTATTTTAGAAAACATTTTTCCCCCTTATACTAGTCAAATAATTCATCTATTTGTGAAAACAGATATTTTTTCTTGATGGTTACCTTATTCATCTTCCGATAATCAATAAAAAATCAGAGGGATCATTTGGCCTTCCTCACAAAAATAAGAGGTGTGGACCAAGGAGAGACACTTGGGCAAATGAGTCCTTTGGATTCTAAATCATCCATCAATATCTTTAATTCCCTCAGCTTAGTGGGGGTTATAAGATATGAGGGAAGAGATATTGCTAGTGTTTCTGATACCAAATCAATTGAAAAATACAAATCCCACACCGGAGCCAAGCCTAAAAATAATCTAGTAATAACTCTTGAAACTCATCCACTATATGAGGTCGTCCACATTTAGAGGCATGACCAACATCATACAACAATAGAAACGATAACTGAAAGACAATATTCCCTAACTCTGGGAGTAGAGATTATGTGCAATCCGATTGAGGATCCCAATCCCCAAAGAAAACCTGAAAACTCCTATCATGTTTCGTGAATCTTACCCAACTTCTATGTTAATTGATGTGCACTTGAAAGTGTACCAGCCAATCCATGACAAGTATCACATCAAATAGATCCATATCTAGACCTGGAGGTCCCGCTCCATCTCAACCCCTAAAATGGAAAGAGAAAACGATGGGCACTTGATACCCTACTCATTCTCCATTCCCAACAGTGTTGCCAACTCCATCAAAAAATAGAGAAGATTAGTTGTAAGATTCTTCGTGTTCAAAAGATTGGAGGAGATTAATGAAATAGAGACACTATTATTAAAAATTGTAGCATCTATAGAATATGAAATCAAAACAGCACCTAAGACAGCTTATGGTACCACCTCTGATCCTGTTGGTGCCTAATCCACCACATGAAGATGCCTAGTCTCTACCCAAGAACAACTGATCGCCTTTTCATTTTCCCTAAACTGACTCTACCCAGATGATGATCTGACCCTACCACCACACCGAACAGAGATCCCATAATTCTAGATGTCTTTGACCAAATTGACACCCCTATAGAATCCATGGATCCTTCCCCACTCTATAGTGGATGTGACATCCTCAAAAGGCGTTGAAATTGTCCCATACCTTGACACTGATAACACGGATTCAGAGGAAATGGGAATTCTGGTCAGATATAACCTAGCATTCCACACTGGTGGCACACGACAGACCTCGCATTAGAATCCACTAAAGAAAACTACCTGGACAGTTTGCCTGAGCATCCACCTCCCTTCTTCCCCTGATCCTCGCGCTTCATTTTCTTCTCAGATGAACTACCACTTCCCATTCCTGATACTTTCTTTGAGAAACCATCATTACCTTTTTGGTTTATCTCCACCATGAATGATATATCAACCAATTCATCTGAGGTTTTCATCTTGAACAAGATGATCTTGGAATAGATCTTTGGCTGCAAACCCCCCTCAAACTTCTAGGACTTTCTATGCTCATTGGAGACCATTTTCAGATCATATTGAACCAAATAATAAAAATTGATGGCATACTCCATCACTAAAAGACACCCCAAACCAGTTACATAGAATCTTGAGTTCGAAAATATGCCAAAACATCAGGGCAATAATGGTCAATGAAGATAACCTTGAAGTCCTTCCATCTCATCAATTCGTACTTCCTAGCATGAAGCACTGATTCCCACCACCTAAAGTTGGGAACCTCTAACACGAAAGAGGAACATTTCACCCGGACCTCCTCAGTTATTTCTAGGATCCTATACATGCGCTCAATCTTTTTGAGCCACTCTTCCAATTTTGGGGGTTCTATGCTACCTCGGAAAATCGAAGGCATGTTTTTTAGAAATTCTTGGGATTTTTCCTTCCTAGACTGGTCTCTTCTTCTATAACAGGAACTAGAATAAAATATGGTCCATTTTCTAGAGCTTGTACAACCTAAACCATAGTCTCTTCAAGATTTTGATCAAGTGGTTGGGCAGAACTCTCTTCAGCTTTCTCACGTGGGTGCATGTGAACTTTATTGGGAGGCATGTTGCTACAAAAGGCAATAGTATCAAAAAAATCATTACAAAATTTCTGAATACTTTCATCTATAAAATCAAATTTAAATAATCCAAACACATTACAATAAAAAAATAAAAAAATACATCACCCCCACCCAATGACCACATGCAGTCTGTAGCCCACACATCTTACATGAATGTGAGGTGAAATAAACAATTCTAATATCCCATGGTGACTCAAGGTCTCTTAAAAGAGGTATGGTATAGGCACCCAACTCATGAAAAAAAATATTATCCTTGATAGTCATAACTCATGTCTATCCCGACTCATCCCAAAATAATAATATAACCCCCAATCATTGGCCTCATCTCATACCATTTTTTAATGAAACAAATCTGGTCACCATCAAAACCAACACCTAACCTAGCCCATGGAATGTCCCTAAGGGAGTTACCTATCTTAAAAGTCTATAAAATGTTCTATGGTATCTTAAATATTTATTGGGAATGATTTAACTGAGTTTAGAATCATTTAACAACAAAAAACAATCAATAAGCTAAACCTAAAAATTAACAAACAAAAAATCCTTAAATAAAATTCAGAAATAAATACACGAGCTTAAACATGACACAAGAGGTCCAAAAAGATGTTAAAGTATCATAAAAATAGGCCATGTAACAACAGATGACATGGTTTCATTAACCATGATCCGTCTCCACAACACCTCACCATGGAAGAAGACTAACAGCCCCACTGTCATCACCTAAGGCCTTGACCTTACCTATTTCAAACATGATCATGTCTACTTACACACAAAGGGTGTAAGTATGGTGTGATAATAATACCAATAGGATACCACCCAAATTATTCCATATTATAAGCATTACAACATAAAAAATATGAAAGTTTTAATAAATAAGAAATGGTGGCATAAAATTCTAAAGAATGAAACTTTTAAAAGTAAATAGTTTTAAAAGGGCAATTTCAAAGGATGAACACATATCAACAATACATATAATATAATGTATTTTCTAGAAAAATAAACTACAAACTAATGATAAATTCTAAATAATCAGTGAGCACTAATCCCAGGAACACCCCTAAGAACTAGTTAGTTTTGGGACACATGTAGCTCGTATGTCGATGTAAATAACCATAAAAATATCCATTACCATGCACAGGATAATATTAGGGAACATAACCATAACCATTTGGTTTACAATCATCATCATTATAGTTTTGTTAGTGTTTTAAATGTCAAAATTTCTATGTTAAACAAGGACAAAACCACTCCGGATCACTAGTGTAATAGTACACGTCTGCCCACCAAGATACCCTGGTTTCCCCCTTTGTGATAAAAAAATTTCCTCATGTTACCAACATCCATTTGCACATAAAATAATCAGTTATGGTCATAAACCTTCAAAAACTAGCTAAAAATTCTTTCCACCATTAAAATAACTCAATAAACCATTTAGAGTTTCCATAAAACAATTTCAAGGAATATATCCAAAATTTTCACTTAAAATCAATCATAAATCCCCATTTAAAAACCAAATTCACACCAAAATTACCAAAAACCAAAATTGGAAGCATTAAAACATTTTAATAGAGACCATTAATGAATTATAAAACATCCCAAATGGTACAACTTGGGATGCACATGTAAAACAACCATTTTAACTCAAAAATAACACATTAAAATCAATTGGTTAACAAATGTCCCCAAAAAAATTTCGCAGCATGAAAATTGTATGAAGAGAATGATAAAAATATAAATCAATCAAGGATAACTCATATATCAGTACATAAACATGGAATCACATATCATATATATCAAAACCCTAAAATCCTTGTGTAGAACTTCAACTGTACCACTGTCACACCAAATGGGAGTGAAAACAAACCTAAAACCACAATATTGGACCAAGAAAATGAAACAAAAACCCTAAGTATGAATCTATAGCTTTAGGACATGTTTAAGATCAAGAAGGATGGGAGAAACCCTGAGGAAATGGATAAAACAAGAGAATAATTCACTTACTCGAGAAACTCTAAAGAAATCGCCCCAAATACACCAATAGTTGAATCTACAAGTAGCCAAAATTGATAGGGAGTGTCTATTAAGGATAAGTAGGTTGCGTGAAAATTGAAATTGGGGAAAAGAGTAAAAAATGAATGATTTATGAAATAAAAAAATTATCTTCTCAAATATAGATGATTTGAGAAACCATGATAAATTTCACCCTAATTTGCGATGAATATGAGCTCCAAAGAGTCAAAATGGATCATGGGGTGAACCAAGGGGTTTTGGTCTTGAGTGAGAGGTGGAATCACAGAAAAATATTAAACAATGAATGTGATATTAAACAAATAGAATTTTTAATAATAGGAAATGGTCTCACGAGTTGGCCAAATGCCTGAATAAATCACCCAAATCCACCCTGATAATGAGTTCTTAAGGGGTCAAGAATGGATATGGTGGTTCTAAAAGGTCATGGGAGACCAATTAGGAAGTGTAATGGGTAAAAAATGTTAAAAAATGAATGAGTTATAAAATAAATAATTGTTTTTAAATGTGGAAATGGTTTCACAGTTTGACCCAAATCATGATAAACCAGCCATTTCTCTTAAAATACATGGTAAACACCCACGAAGGAAAATAATATAAATTAAATAAAAAATAACATTAAAATAAGTCATATAAGTGATAGTTAAAATCCATGAGTAAAAATGATAATAATTTCAATCTATCTAGGGAATTTATTTAAGAGTTTTTCAATTTTTATTATGAAAAACATTAGGTATAAAGGGGTATGTTCATGAAGGAAATTAAATATTAAGTGTATATAATAATATAAAATTGGAAATTTATAATTTAATGTTGTTTGATCATATATTTATTTAAAGTTAATATAAATTATTATTCTAAAATTTTAAATGTAATATCCAAATATTTTAAAAGAAGAAAATTATGTCCAATAATGTTTAAAAATGTAACACCGAGAAAAAAGGAATCACAAAATATTATTATTTAAACACGACAATTATAACTTAGTCATTGAATTTGTAGGTACAAACATAACTAACCAAATTTTAAAATATATATATATAGGTCCTAATCAATAAAAATTTATTGATTTCTTTTCATTGTAAATAATCAATCATTGTGTTAGTCAAGTCTTCTTATTCATCAAAACTACATTTTCTTCAAAAAATGGTTTTATTTATTTTAATGAAAAAATATTATAATTAATTTATAGAAAATTTAGAAAATTTAATTTATAAAATTTACTTCACTTTTCAAATCATAAAATAAAAATTATTTTTAGGTACTTTTTTTGTTTTCTGAAAAGTTTGATTTTCATAGACTAGTGAACAATACCGATTTCTATTGAAAACTATATTTTCATATAAACAATTTATTAATAGAAAACAAATTTTATATGAGTTTTAAAAATCCAATAGTTCATTTTTATTAAACATAATCCAATTATAGTATTTGTACTGAATTTTATACTTAAAAAAGTATAAAAAAAATTGGTACCTAAACAGCATTTTTCAGAAAAACCATTTTAATCAAGATTTACTAGTTTGATTTTAAATTTAATTCATTCAATTATGTGTTTCAAATTATGAAAAATCATTTCAGTATATTTAATAGAGAGATATTAATTTGATAATATGTCCCTTTTATTTTTTGTCACTATGAATAAAAACCTAAATAATTTTTGTAATCACAATAAAGGGTAAATTAGGTAATTAAAGTTAGAAATAATATAATAAGGACTACAAAATGACTATAAAAATTGACATAATTTAATTTAATTAGGTAATATCATAAATAATTATCCATATTTAGTTTATATAACATTTTTTCTATTTTTATGTGATTATTACCTTTATAATAATTTATGTAAATAAAGGTAAAAATGTCACACTCTTCTATTAAGTAACTATATTATTTTTGACATTGGGATAAAAAGAATATTTTTTCAGTTATAAGTATTAATTTTAAATAAATATGATTCATATTCATCATGGTAATTTATTTTTAAATTTTAGTGGTGAATTAATTACCTTAAATTCTTACACAAATGTTACACAATAATTATTCAATTAATGGAGAAATAAAATAAATGATATCAATAAAATTAAACGTATTATAATTTGAAATAATTAATTTGTTATAAGAATTTTTTAGATACAAATAATATTTTTTGAATTTATTTTAACTTATTATTATAATATAAAATAGTTATAAAATTCAAAATAAATGAATATTTAAAAATTGACATATTTTTATTTTAGAAAATAATTTTTCATTGAATGACATAAAATTTATAAAATTAATAAATTAAACCAATTAATTTTATATATATGGTTTAAAATAGAAATTTTTTTCTATTTATGTGCCCTTTTAATTATTAGTATCTTTCATGACATTCAAATAGTAAAAAAGCATTGTTGTTGCAGTAAATGTGAAAAGGGTTAATCAGGTGCTATAACCTAAATATAATTGTAAAAACATTTAAATAACTTGTGAAAATTTAATTCTATGATATTATTTATACAAATAATAATATTTTATTATAATATTATCAATTATGATCCATTTTGGACTTCAAAATTAATTTATATTAATTTAATATTTTAATAAATTTCAATAGTATTTCTTCATCTCATTTCATCAAACCTACAAAAAAAATTATTTCAAAAAATAAATGTCTAAATACCTTCCTATAACATCACACCTAAAATTATGGAGGTATTATTTTGGGTATAATACCAAACATATAGGGATTAAGTTGTAAACCAAATGGGTTATCCAATGAAAAAGTAATGTTTTTAACCGAGAAATTTCATTTTAGTTCTTCTTCCAAGTCCATAAAATATTATTCATCCTTTCTGATATAATGGTGTAAGTTTATATAATATACTGAGATTTTATATATTAATTCATAAATGATTTCCTTCTTCAAAATCTATGAAATTGGAAAGGAATCCATCATTCATGTGTATGGCGGACTAACACCTCATGAAGCGATGTAATTTATTTTACAATACCACAACTCACGGATAGTTATAATGATTTAATTGATATTTATATATGTCATTAATGACATATTTATCATTCTTGAAAGATAATACATCATTTAATTTATTATCTTTCAATTCATTTAATAATGATAACGTCGTTCATTCGTATGTGTGGACTGTCACCTCCACAAAATGTTGTGATTCATTTTTCATCACCACATCACCTAGTAGATATATATATATATAAATATTTTTAAATTAATAATATGGAATATATGCTATAATTATCATTATATAAATATAAAATAATACTTACCATTATTCCACAATGATCATTGAAAAATTGAAATGCTACTCATGCATACGTACGACCTACCATCTTCATGATTATAACAAAGTTGATTCTCATAGATATCATCCATTATTGGTTTTAAAAATATAATTGATTTATAAAATTGATAATTATTTCATGATTATTATTCATGGTTTTATTTAATAATTAACTCTTTTACTATATTTAACCTATCAAGGTCATTTCAAACTTATGAACCGAATATCAAAAAAAACATCAGATGTGAAATTTGTTGATTAAACAATTGAATATAAAATTGTACTAGATAAAATAAAAGGGATAATAAAATTTAAAAAGGTTATTGAAAAATGAAATAATTAACAAACATTTATTATTTAGGAATATGATGAATGTACATGATGATTCAGACTCCAAGTAAAGTATTTTTTCTAAATTTATTTTCTTTAAGGCATATTTTATTAGTATTCACCTAATTTAATTTATATGGTCTATATAATGAAATTTTACATTTTTGTCATGAATACGCAATAATTAATTTTATTTTATGTTTTATGTTTAATTATTTATCCAAGGGTATTTTACATGAAATAAACTATGTGGTAAATGGTTTCTTAACTAAAATTCCATTAATTGGGTTATAACTCTTCTTTATTGACATCATTATTCCATGATTATTCATGAATTGATATATATAATTTTTTATTCTATATTACCACTATTTTTTATTTATATGTGTTACACATTATCTCTCTAGGTATTAACTCCCAATTCAATTATATGATCTTTGTAATGGTAATTCATCTCAATCTCTCTTTGGGACACACATTTAGGATATGCCCCTATCATATTTTACAAGGTGTATATACAACCCCTATTAATTGATATACCATTAATATCCATTTTTTTATGATATTTAAAGTTTCATTGAATTTTTTATTTTGTGGAGATAGTGATAGAAATGTTTCCAAAGTTGCAAAAAAATTATGTTACAATCTCCTTTAATTCTGAGTTTGTTTATGTAGAAGTCTCTTTTGGAGGATATCATATGATATTTTTTTAAACAAAATATGTTTTATTATAATCTAGTTATGAATGTGGTTTACATGTTCAATCCCTATTTCACCCTTATTAAAAAATGAAAAATAAATAAATATTATATAAGTTAAATTGATCTTGTATCTTTTTATAAATTCAGAATCATTCTTTTATATATCCATATTTTCAAAAATGTTTTAAAAAATGTTCTTTATTAAATATAAAATATTTATTAATTCAATTTTAAGTGATATATTAACTTCTATCAAATGGTTTGGAAAATTAAATTTCATAATGTTTGAAAAAATTTCAACTTTATACTTTATTTAAAAATTGTTCAAAAATAATATTTATTTTAAAATTTAAAAAATTAATGTATTTTCCCACCTTCATCATAATTAATTTTTTTGGATCTTCCATTATAATTTTTCAAGGTAATTTTAAAATAAATTTATTTTAACAATATTTTATAGATTTTTTTTAAAACAATATTTTTGAATTAAAAGTGGTATTTTACTCAAGAATTATTTTTATAATTTTTTATTTTTATTTCCATTTACTAACATCAACAACACCTGATATTACTTATAATCCACATGGGATATTTTTTGTTTATATCAATCTCATTACATATTTGGATGGATTATAATTTTTTCAATGTTATTTTTATGAAACTCATTCTTTTTTCATAGGTCAATCATGTTATAATTTCTATAATCTATTCTTCTAGGAGTTTTATGATGAAATGAAATCTGTATAAACATTATTAAACTCGTGGTTATTGAAAATTGTTTATCATGATGGGTGGTTACATTATAAAGAAAGGTAAGGTGAGATTGTAATTTGTCTCCAATGAATTCTGTAATGGGTTTAAGCTAACCATTTAGGTTTCTCCTAAGAGATTATGGAAATTTAGATGATGGTTATTCCAAGTAAAACTATGATGTAATTTTATAATATATGTCTAATAATTACTCCAAGTGAAAACATGATAGTTATTCCATGTGAATCGTAGAGGTTACTCCATGTATAGTCGTGATGGTGATTCCATATATAATAGTAATATGGAAATGATTCCCCAAGTTACCTATATGTATTTCTCTATTATTGATATGGGTTTTAAAAAAATATTATGATTTTCAAGGTAAGTTACTATGTTTAGATTTAAATAATAGTATTTTATTCTTATTATATGTTAAAATCTATGTGTTTTTAATGATTCATTTTAACAACATTGATACCATAGATCCCATGAATGTTGATTACAATGAGTCTTTCATTTGTTAAATATTTAGGCCATGATTTTTGATCTAGGTGTTGATTGATAAGAATTAAAATATATTATCCTCTAGAAATAAGATTTTGTCATCATACCCATATGACCATCTTAGTCTCACTATTGAAATTAAATTGTTAATGATCATGTTTACCCATACTATTAATTTGAGCATGAAATTATTATATTTATTATAAACATGATTATTAAGAATTATGTAAATTTATTTTGTACAAAAAGGTATCATATGTGAAGAAAATTTTGGGAGATGTTGAAGATATAATATAGAATATGAAAAAATCAGTGTACTGGGTTGTGATGTTGATATTTATCGACTTTTTGATTATGAATCCAATCTATTAATAGTTTATCCCAATTATCTATCAGACTAAACCTAAAATTTATTCATTTATAATAGTGATCAAATATTTCATTTTTATGTTTTAAGGTTTCGATGGAAAAAATTGGGTCACATTTATCTGTATCAAGATAAATAATAAAACTTATATTTTTTCAACCCTAGATTCAGGAGTACTTTTTCTAGGATATTATAGTTGGTATCCAAGAATATTATTGATTCATATACTTGATAAATATAATTTTTTAATTTTAGGAGATGTATGGATCTTCATATAATTGCTTCATTAGAAAAGGGCTACCAATAGGGATGATTTTGAGAGTCCCCCCTAAGAGGTGTATCCTACCCCAGAGTGATATGATAGGTATCAATTATATCTCATTGGTAATAAGTTCTGACTATTATAATTTGTTTTAGAGTAGGGTTTATATATCTTTACTGATTAATATGTTATAATGTGAGGTTATATTATATGTTATGAACACTATCATGGGTTTAAAAGTTTGAGATTGATTATAAGAGCAATGTATTAGACACCCCTTTTGTAATTTTAGGTGATGGAATTTTGAGGTGATAAAATATATTTTGGGAGATGTTTTATTAGGTTGAGGTATATGTAACCCATAATTTTAAGATGAATTATTATTTTGGGAATAAATCATTAAAATTTATTATAAATAATTTTATAGTTATTTATGACCTTTATGGTATATATGATTTTTGTGATTAAAGTTATATTTTGAGGAGAATTATAAGAATTATAATGTTTTCAAAAAAGGATATCCTGCAGGACTAGTGAAAAGTCATTTCATCCATCAAAGTCATTGAGTTGGAACCCCAACTGAAGGATTAAAACACCGTAATGTCTACCACTAGCCTATGTGATGTCCTAGTTTTAAAAAAATTGGGTTTTACTTAAATGATTTGGATAATCATTATTAAATTTATTTTTGTAACATTTTATTTTATCATGTAGATAAAATTGTGATTGGAAAGTTATTGATTATGTGATTAATATTTTTTTATAATAAGTTAACTATTTTTTGGAATCATATATGACTAAATTAAACAAAATATTATGGGATTTTAATTGAGGAATAAAAGATGATTAAGAATTTGAAAGTATATATGATCTTAATGTGGATTTATGGTGCTTTAAGTTATTTATGGAAATGATTATCATATCTTAGATATTATGTGATCAAGGTGTATACATTTTTGGAAAGTGAATTTAAGAGTGATTTCTATTTATTTGAGAAAAAGGTTAAATTCATCTTGGAAGAATAGCTGATAAAATCATTCTTGTCTTGTGGTATTACTGTTGAATTTTGAAGATTAAGGAATTATTTCTTCATATGAGGGTTTCCTCATTTTAGGAATTATCTTAACTCTTTCTATCCATTTTGGTTTTGGTTAATGTATAAAGACACGAAGAATATATTGTTATCCTTTTTTGGATTATGTGATCTATTAAAAGATGATTTTAGTGCTTCATGCATGAAAAGTTCCTCATGAGTACTCATCATTTGGTGAAAAATAGAATTTTATAGTGTATATTGATTGAGAAATGAAATTATTCTTATCAATTTAGTAAATTTCTATATTTTATTAGTCAAAATATTTAAATAATTACTCAAATATATGGATGTGGAACTTCAAAAAAAATTTCTATTACTTTCATTTTTGATAATTGCATTATCTCTTCACCCATCACTGATTTATGATTTTGTGGTGATTAAATTTCTCCAGTAAACATTCTCTATCACTCTATATCAATAATTATAAGTTACTATTATCTTCCATGTGTATATTTTCACTTCCTAGAAAATTTACCCCCTTATAAAACTATTTATTTGTTTTTTCTATATGACCTTCATAATTTCTTTTCTCTATTTTCAAGAAGAAGCTTTATTATCCCTTTTTAGGATATGGGATTTGAATAAAGGTATTTTGAAAACTCAAACCTTTTATTACTAAGAAAAATTTCAAATAGCAAGGATAATATTTATTAATGTGGCTTGAATAAAATATCCACAGATTTTTGAAGAAGGAAATTATGATTGATAACGTGTATGAAACATAACACCTTACATAAAAGAATTATAAAATTTTATTATTTAAATGTGACTATTATAACTAAGATTTTGAATTTTAAGTTATAAATATGAATAGAAAATATTTAATATATATATATATATATATATTTCATAATAAATAAAATTTTATTAATTAATTCTTAGTAAATAATAAATCATTTTTAGTAATGTATTTTTATTCATCAATAATATATTTTCATCAAATATATTTGTTATTTTATTTCATGAAATTTTTTTACAATTAATATATTTAAATTTTAAAACATTTATTTTATATAATAGAAATCATTTTTTAAATCATTCTATAAAAATATTCTTATGTTTAAATATTGAATTTTTTTAATAAGTTTTATTTTTCAGTAAATAGAGAAAAATAATATTTTAATTGAAAATAAAATTATCTTTTAAAGTATTTATAAAATTAAATTATATTTTTAATTAATTTTAACTTTTATTAAGTTCATTATTATTTAAAATAATTCTGTTATAATCTTTGAAATGAACATTATACTTCGATTTTGAATAAAATCATTTTTTTAAAAATCATTTTTTATCACGTTTTATTAGTTTGATTTTAAATTATGTTATTACCATTTTGAGTCTTGAATTATGAAAAATGAATTAAATATTTGGAATATTTAATTTCCACTTTTTAAAATAGTTACCTATTATTTATGGTCATTATAAATTGTGACCTTATTTTTTTTTACATCATTAATAGGTTAATAAGGTAATTAAAGTTAAAAAATAATACAATAAGGATAAGAGTTGATAATTAAATTTTATTTAATTTTATTGTATGATTCAATTTCATACATACTCATAAAATATTAGGTTATATTACCTCTTTTCTATTTGTATGTGATTATTTCCATTAAAATATTTTATCAAATGAAAAGTAAAAAATTTCACACTCTAGATTTTAATTAATAAAATATTTACAAAATATGGAGAAATAGAAGATGTTTTGAGTAATAAATAGTCATATGAAATATAAATAATTTATCTTCATCATTGTATTTTTATTTTTTATTTTTAGTGAACAAATAATTAACATTAATGCTTACGAAACACCGACACGATAATTATTCAATTTAGGGAATGATTAAAAAATGATATTAAAAATATTAAAAGTATAATAATTTAAATAAATTAATGTGATTCATGAATATTATATTAAAAATAATGTGTTATATATTTAGTAAAAAATTTATTCATATTTATTTTTTATTCTTGATGTCATAAAACTCAAAGTAAGTGAACAGTTCTAAAATTGATATTATAAATATTTTATAAAGATAATATTTTATTAAAAGAAATAAAATTTCAAATATATATATATATTCAGAAAAATTATTATGGTATAGTTTAAAATATCAAACATATTCTATTTTTTGAATTTTTTCACTTATAGTATCTATAATGACACTTAAATATTAAAAAACTTATTGTCAGAGTAAGTGTGAAAAGGGATAACTGTGTGTTAAAGCCAAATGATAAGTGTTAAAAATATTAAAACTTTAAAAAATTTAATTTTATCAGTTGTTTTAGAATCATAAAAATATTATTTTATAATATTATGAATTTGTATAAATTTTAAATTCAAATTTAATTTATAATTGTTTAATATTATAATAAGATCCAAGAGTACTCCTCCCCACACTTTTAAATGGGAACTTATTCTTCTCATTTCATCACACCTAAAGAACCAATTAGTTTGGAAAATACCTGACAAAATAACACCCTTTTTTAGTGTAAAATACCAACCTTAGAGGGATTAAGGTGTCATGAAAAGAAATTTATCCAATGAAGAGGTGTAGTTCGTAACCGATAATTTTATTATTTTTTATTTATTATTCCACGTCCTAAAAATTTCATTAATCCAAGAACATATAATAAAATAAATATCTACCATATAATGATATTTTAAAATATTAATGGAATTACCTATATCCAAATTCATCCTTCATCAAATGATAAAGAAATCCATCATTCAAGTGAACGACAGACAACCGCCATGTGAACCGGTGTAATTGGTATTCCATCACCACATTTCAAGTATAGTAATAATGATTTAATTAATATATATATAAGATATTATGAAATATTTTTTATTATTAAAATATTATATATCATTTAATTTTGAATCATTTTAATCACTGAAAAATGATAATGACATTTGTGCGTACGTGTGGACTACCACCTCCACGAAGCATTGTGATTTATGTTTCATCACCACATCACATGAATGATATATATGTGCTAATTTAAATAAATAATATGGTATTAAAGCTAAATTTATCATTCCTTAAAGAAAAAATAATACTTACATTCTTTTCATAATTATTTTTAAAAAATAGAAATGTTACTCATGTGTATATACGACCTAACATCTCCATGATTTCAGCACAGTTAATTTTTATTAACAATATTTCATGATTTCTTTTAATAGTATAATTGAAATTTTAAATTTATAATTATATCTTTATTTTTATTCTATATAGGATTTAAGAATGAAATATTTGACCATAGCTAACCTACCCAAGTCATTTTAGACTTATGAATAGAATATCATCAAACATTTTGACAAGAAAATAATTGCCTAATTAATTGTATATAAATGTAATTGGATAAAATAAAATGGATAATAAACATGATAATGGTTCTTAAGAAATTAAATAATTAATATAATTTATTATTCCAAAAGATAATGAACATATATTATCAATCAGACTTGAGGTATGGGATTTCATATAAATTTATTTTCATTAAGGCATATTTTATTGTTATGAAGCCAATTTAATTAATATGGTTTATATAGTTAAATTTTAAATGTTAAATTAATAATAAATCATATATAGTTGTATTTTATGTTTCAATTTTTATTGTTTTAACCAATTAGGTTTGATTTGACAGGTACCAACTGGTAAATGGTTTCTTAACATAATCATCACTGGTTGGGTTATAAAACATCTTCATTGATTTTTTATGTCTTCATTAAGTGTGAATTGATATTCAAATAATATTATTCACTATTTATAATTTTCTTTTATTTACATATTTTACACATATTATTTTCATTTATTTACTCTGAATTCATTGATATGATCCTTTTTAGGGAATTCACATAAAATTCTCTTCCCATGGGACATATGTTTTTTATATGAACCTATCAGCATTTATGAAGTGTATTTAATACCCATTTTACATTTTATATCATGAATATCCATATTTTTAGGATATTTAAAGTTTCATGTTATGTTATTCTTTCATGAAGACTATTATTGAAAAATTATAAAAGTGAAAAATGCTTCATGTTACAATCTCTTTTCTCTCTGTGATTTTTTATGTTGAATGTTCATTTAGAGGAAATGATATGATATTAATTTCTTGAACCAAATATCTTTTACTCTCATCAGGTTGTGAATGTGGATTATGTTTTATAATTATATTTTCTATCTTATTGAATAAATAAACCTCAATTAATATTTTTTATGTAATATTGTTCTTTTATCTTATTTTAAATTGGGGATCATTATATTTCATATACATATTTTCTAAAATGTTTTCAATTTTTTCTTGAATAAATGATTTCCTAAATCTATTTTTAATGATTTTTTACATTATTTTAAAATGATTTATAATTTAATGTCATTAATGTTTTCAAAATGTGTAACTTTAAACCACTATTAAAAATATTTGAAAATAATGTTCAGTTATAATGTTTATAACATGAATGGATTTTCACATCATTATGATCATTTAATGATTTGAAGAATCACTTATATGTTTCCAAGGTTATTCTGAAAGAAAATTATTATGAGAAGATATTTTTAATTTTTAGTTTTTAAAATTCATTCTCAAAGTGGAAGTTATATTTTCCTCATGAATTATTTTTTTTATCATTTAATAGTATTCACATTAATCAAAATAAAAACCCTTGATGTTACAAATTTTAAAATAGGGATATTTTGTTTTGAAAACCATCCTCATTATTTTCCATAATGGACTCTGATTGTCTTATAGATATTTTTATGAAAAAAATTCATTTTCCCTTGATTAATCAAGTTTTGAATGAAATAAAGGATGTTTCTAGGAGTTTTATAATGAATTTAATGATCTATGTGCTTTATTCATGTTATGGTTCTTGAAAATTGTTTATGATGATGAGTGGTTCAATTATAAACTGAGGGTGGTGAGCCTATTATATGTCTCCAATTCATTTGGTAATGGGATAAATTTAACATATTTTATATCTTATAATATATTATTGAAATTTATGTAACAGTTATTCTATGTATAACCATGATGGTTATTTCAAGTGTATCTATGAGAGTTTGTCCATGTGTAACCATGAAGGTTATTCCATGTAAATCATGAAGGTTACTCCATGAATAGTTGTGATGGTAATTCTATATGTAAGTGTGATATGAAAATGATTCTCCACATATTTGATTCTTCTTATGGATGGAAATATTTGGGTTTTTAATTATTCTTTTCAACTATACTGACATCAAATTGATCATGTTTATTAATTCCAAAGACTCTTTACTTTGTTAAAGATTTATTCCACAAATGATGATCAAGATATTGATGGGATGTAATTATCTTTTCTTATGCTTTTATACTATTATTAGGTTATCATACCCTTATTATCATCTTGCTATCACTAATGAAATTAAATTGTAAATTCTTATGTTTTCGCTTACTGGTCATTTAAGCTCACTCTTCTTGTGTTTCTTATATCCCATGTTATGTGGAATGATGTTAAATGATTTGAGTCTATAAATCTTTCATATATAAAATAAATTTTGGGAGTTTTTGGAGACTTAATAGAAAATATAATAAAATCTTGTATAGTGGGAGTTGATGTTGATATTTTTGAAAAAGTTGTTTATGAATCCAAATTTTGAAGAGTTTTTTCTAATTATCTAAAGCTCTAAACCTAAAATGTACATGGTTATGTATGTGATCAAATATTTACTTTTTATGTTCTATTTTTTAGATGGAAAAAATTGTGTCGCAATTATGGGTTTCAAAACCAAAAATGTAACTTTTATTATTATTAACACTAGATCTAAGAGTGTGGGATTTTGGGATATTAAATTAAATGTGTGGTGAAAATTATGTGAACGAGCTTGAAAATATATTTATGTATAATATGTTTTCAAATGATTTTTTTAAAACTTTTTGATTTATTTATGTGAAATAACGTAGGGATGAATATTGATGTTAAATTTTTTAAATAAAATTGTGTGTGGATAATATTATAAAATAATTTTGTATCATTAAAAATTTTATGAGGTTAAAGTCATACTGAGAGACTGAAGTAAGGTTGAGACATGAGATATTGATGTAGAAGCCATCTATTAAGATTCACATTGATTTATGACCAAATAAATATTTGATTTTCGATGTTTATAATAATATTTGATGAACTTTTATGAGTTTGTAATGTGATATGTTTTTATTCTATATGTTTGAAATATGCGATGTAGATGATCATTGTGGTTTTATATCATGTTCTATATTTACTATCAATGGATTAATAAAGTTTTATATATTTTGGTTATTTTCATTAGAAAATATTACTTTATTTCATATTAAGAATGATACTATAAAATAATTTAATGTTTTACATTATTTAAATATGGCTAAAATTTAAATCCATGGGTTTTCAGGGGTTACAATGGATTCTATTGGGAATTTGTTCTTAGTCATTACGTGTACACACCTCATATGCATATGAATCATTTACATTATATTAACATTAAATGAAATTGGACTTTTTATCTAGAATATAGTTTTAAGAGACACATTAATGTTGTATATTTATAAGTATCATGTCATGAAAAATGGGTTTTTCATATTTAATGTTTTATGTTTATTTTATTTTTACTATTCATATTTTGTTACCTATATTTTAATTTTGGGTCTTGTTAGGATATGTTACCCATGAAGGGATATATAAGAATTATATTGAAATTATTTATCATATTATAGTTAAATTAATAACACTTGTTATATATTTTTTATTCTATTTTTTCAAAGTTTTTCTTCCCATTGTGATGTATATGTTATTATTATGTAACAAGTTGACTAATTTGACTAGAATTTCCATAAGAAGGCATGTTATGGGTTTTTTATATCCTATTTTGTGAAAGATAACACAAATTAAATGTAATATATTATTTATTTACTTTTTACTCAGTACGTCCACTCGTATATTTTATTATATTTATGTTGAAGACTTACTAACAATGTCTTACTAAGTCTTATACTCACTCATTGAATAAAAACTTTAGGGGAAGTGAAATATCTATTTTCAAGTTATAGGTTAAGGAAGGACCCTTATGATGGATGATGAATTGGGTATATAAATAGATATATAAGAGTTGTACCAGGATCTAGTTGAAGGTATATGTTTTTATTATACCTATATAGTTTTTTATATATATTTATATTATTACAATTATGATAAGACAATTAAGGTGATATTGTTTATTTATGTATGTATAATCATGTAATTTTTTGTCATTTTTTATTTAGTTGTGTCATTATTTGTATGGTTATAATTTTGTAGTTATTCCATTGTATAATGTAGCATGATTTATGTTTTATATGTATCTTATTGTTATATAGGGCCTAATATGAGGGTTTCACCTCTTCATTACATAAAATATACCCTCACCCATCATCTATTGCCTATGGATTATGAGGAGGAATGTTTTAGGATAGGGCCCATTCTAACTCAAGCCCAATCACTCCATTTGGAAAAAAATTAGTGACTATTGAATCTTGAATATATTTCCTCCTCATGTTTGGAATATTTTCCTTAGTGTAGATTGCTATAAATTGGTGGGATCAAAGGTGCATGTGAGTCTAGTGATCATAGAATTATTTCTATGGAAAATTATTCAGGTGAGGTTATCATTTTTTAGGACTCTATTTTACCTTTTGGAAAAGGGAATACCTACTTTCTTGAATACGATGCTCAAGGTGACATTGGGATTTGTAATTTTGAATTATTTATTAATTATGTGGTATTCCCAAACTATCAACTCTAAATGATTGTTTTGAGGATTTATATATTACTACCATTTTTAAAATGGTGATGGAAGATTTAATTTATAAATATAGTTCTATAAAGAGGGATAATTTGGGTATTATAGAGTATGTGGAGCATCCTAGTACCAACAATTATTTAAAACTCTTTTAAAAAACTTCAGGGTGTTGATAATATATATAATTATACTCTGTTTATATCCTAGGGTTACTCAAAAAAACAAGAATTTTTTTATTTAATCTCCTTTGACTATGAGAAATGATAATCCATATTTTGATATTTTTACATGAATTTACAGTCTTAATAGTAATATAAAAGTGGAAGGGTATAGCCTTTTATAATTTCAAAAAGGAGATCTTATCACCAACCAATTTCCTGAATATATTCTCTACTAATTTCATTTTTTAGTAAACATTTCTAGGGGTAACATATCCTTTGAGAAATTTCTATTTATATGTAAATATATTTCTATATTTTTAATTTCCATAGTTATAATTATTAAATAAGAACATCAAGTAGAATATATTATAGAGTACATAAAAAAGATTCATCTTAATTATTTCGATTACACTTCTCTATTTAACACTCATATATATATATATATATATATTTATAGGATGGTATGTCTTTGATTATGGATAACCATTCATAAATAAATTTAACCCTCAAAGAAAACATTCAAACATTAAATTTCATTACTAAAAAATATCTATGAAAAATGAGAAATTGCATAGAGATCATATTAACGAAATTAAGAGAGGACAAAAGATTTCCACATTTAAGGAACGTAATAATCCAAATATAATTTTTTTCTAACACCCAAAAATTAATTTGAGAAAAATAAAATAAATATATAACCTAACCCTTTTTCTATAATTATTTGATCTATCTGATATTTTTAAACATGATATTTGTAGTGATAATTGGTAAGTTGGTAATAAATCACATCCTCTTATGGTATCCGTAAGATGTATATATTGCCTAACAGTATGGAAGAAATTCCTTTAACCCATTGTCATATATAACCTTTTTTCAAAGTATTTAGTAAAACTGAGAGATTTTATAATATTTAGTTGAATGTCTATAGTGTATTTTTCAAATTAAATCACATAAAACACATATAATAAGTATTTAACCTTTTTATATAGACACTTATGTCACATCTTGTACTTCCAAATTTTTAAAAAATAATCAATAGTTGATGGGAATTTATTTAAATGATACAAAAAAATGAAAACCTTTATAAAATGAGTGTTAATTATACCATTAGTTGTTCAACATTTAAAAAACCTATTTTTCATATTTATACTCTTTGAATCATTATATCATAGAAATATAAACAAATATGATAGCTCATCGCAGGTAATGAAATCTAATTCACTAATTATTGTATATATAATGAACTTATGTGCATAAACCCATGGTGTGGTAACCTTCACATTGTTTTGGTATACAATAGTGCATACCAATATGTGGTTTATACCCCCACACCATTAATGTTATTTATTTCATAATTATAATAATCTCTTACTTAAAATAATTCCATATATAAAAACATGTCAAACCACATTCATAAATATTTTTAGATATCTTCTAGAGCTTATTTTTTAAATCTATCATTTATTTTCTCAGTATGTTACATCATATGAAATAAATTATAAAATCCACTCCAAAACTTCATTTCTCGGTCCTATGAAACTTCTTTGGGGTATCTCTAAATAGTTTTTGTAAAAGCATTACAATAATAAAAAATCATATATAATTCACACAATAACATTGTGTGACCCTAATGGCCTTTTTTGTGTTAACAACAATTATGAATAACTTAATCTATATTAGAATTCAAAGATAATCAAATATAAATTAATCATTACTAGTCATGGTAAAAAGTAATATTGGGTGATATCTATATAATATATTTATCTCCATAATTGTCCCAACTAAATAAATCTTATATAAGTGTGCATAATCATTATATCACTTTGTCCAATACATTGAACTTACAAAAACATTGATTGTGTTAATTCCATATAGATAACTCATTAATTATATATTCCTTGATTATAGATTAATCATATGGATGAAGAAATTTCATTTTATTCACCTGGATGAAAGATAACATCTCATACTACTCACCCAAATATATAAGCACGTCCTATGTCACCTACCAATGTATGGACATATTTTATCTCTATGAATCTCGAATAAGGACCTAACTATTATACTCATCATATGAAAAAAAAATTCATTGTTGAAAAACATCTGATGAATTTCTCTTGAATATTCTCAAACACCACCCGATTAACTCAAACTCAAGGATGCAATAAAACATTTATTAAATAATGAAGTTTTTAATGTTAGGTATCCTATCAGACTCAGATAATTGGGATTCAATATGAAACATAAAACCTTATTTTGTCAAATAAAGTGTATACAATCCATTCCGTATACATAGTCTATAATATACTACACAAAAATCTTTTTTATTATTCATAAGATAATTTAATATATCTATATATAAAAGAAACCATGATAATATTCACATGTCATCATAACCAATAATACTCTATGATAACCATCAATTATGGTAATCTAATTTTCATATATACATCGAGGTGTTTATTATTATTTCACATCATGTAATATATATATATATATATATATATATATCCAACATGAATAATTATAGACTGGAGACTTCCTTTTTATAACATGATACCTTTTTTATACACTTAAAGTACTTTAGGAATACTAAAAAACCATACATTAGTACCTCACTAATCTTATCACATATGATATAACACAAATAGTCATTTTTTATGTACATTTATGTTTTTATTAAACTCATTGCATATCTATATAATTCTAAACATATCCCCATGTGACCATCTGATAAATCCACTTACTAAAATCTTTTCACAAGATAATGTCTATGGATAATTAATTTTTGAAGAATGGTGAAACTAGGATACATAATAGTCATGTTCAACTATTTGAACATTAAATCAAAACAAAATTACTTCACAAAATCGATTTTATATGTTAATAACTTATGTTGTCTTAAGTGCATATTATCAATTAAATGTTCATCATCAACACCTAAGAACTTTTTAATTAAAAATTTTCATTGAGATAACTTTGGTAAGAAATATAAAATAATGGTTTTTAAATTAAAAATCACACTTTAATAACATACACAATAGACTTTTTGGGTTTAAATAGAAATTTACAATTAATTATGTACATACGATCATTAATTTTTTGTTTTTTATATTTTTTTTTCAAACATATTTCCACTATACTCTCAGAAATTATATTTCCTCTAAAATATACTAATAATACCCAAACACATTTGAGTCTATAAAAAATATTTCTTTTGTGAATATTTAAAAATTAACCTATTAACAACCATATATTATATGGCGTTCTCTTTATAAAAATAATTATTCTATGAATGATATTTAAATCTTTAAAATATTCCTTGGGTAGGTGGTGGGAACTCTATTTCACAAATTTTAAAAAATATTCGAGATAAATTAATTTACACTTGATAAATATTATTTTTTTCATGAATATTTTTCAATAAATCAATATAATAAGGTAAATAATAAACATGTCTATCAAAAAAATCATCTCATTTTATTATAAAAACATTTTAATATGTATTTTATTATATAAAAAGGAAAAAAGTGATATAATACACATCATTTTTTATTTAATCTTTAAAGTAATCAATTGTGTCCATTTTCTTGATGTAGATACCATTTTATTCATATTCATAAAGAATAATTCATGCCCCATCTAGAAACACATCATAATTTGTTAACTCATATAAATATTTACATTAATTCAATGAGGTATAGATAGTATCACATACCCTTTAAAATCATAGAAATGATTTTTGTATCAATAATACCTGACACGAAATATCCATTATGATTATGGTAACCCTTAAGGTATTCTAAGAAATTCCCCCAACATTGGTATTTTTAACTACAATAGAATCATCTTAGTCCTTCCTCACATCGCTATTAGTATTTAATAAACTTGGATGTCTATTAAACACAACAATCATATTATTTTATCTTGAAAATATTTCCATTATATACTGTTAATACAATACTACAACCTAGATCTCATATGTCATACTCTATTATCCTCAACATGTTGAGAATTTCATGTAATATATTATTAAACACAATAATATTTTATTTATAAATAAATAATGGAAACCTTTATAGTAAATATTGGAGAGTCAATGTCTAATTTAAGACTTAAATTATACCTTGGTCTCTTTAAGTTATTAATACACACATTGTTGTACATTATATGAGATATAAATGAAGTTTTATTGGTTTTTTTATATCTAAAAAATTATTTTTAATCTATTAGGTTATTTTTTAATGATTATATATTTTATTTTTATCCTCTTAGTGAATTTATTAACTCATTATCTATGTAGTAAGATGTGGAAAAAATTCAAAAACATTTATAAATTTTTAAAAATTATCTTTGTATTTTTATACTAGTCTAGGAAAGTTTCATAAATTTGGAATCTTATTTTAAATTATTTATTTCAATGTCATGTTTCATAATAAATTTTTAGTTTTAACTATAATAAAAATTTCAATCATATCATTATTATGTTTTAAACCAACTTAACAATTACTTTTATTAAAAATACTCCCACTAAACATATAACCTTTTTTAAATTAAATCATATATTTCCAAGATAAATATTTCACTAAGAATTATGTTTCATATAAATTTTGGCATTCATCTGGGTGTTTAATAATACAATCATGTCAATCATACCATATATAACTCTTAGATATATTATTAGACAACTCTTTTTCCAACTCTTATAGTTTATCCCAACTAGGCTCCTCTTAAACCTAATCCTATTAGGGAAACCCTGCTTACTATTACCCCTATATCATTCTATATACATAAAAATAATTCAACTAAGGTCAATAATAACATTATCCTCAAACACAAGATCATCCATTATCACCAAAATATTACATGACTTACCCATATGGAAGATAAAGGTCCTAAAAAGTGACTTATTAGGATGTAATCTAGAACTTAATTAAGTGGTTTAGAATCTCAAAATATTTTATACAACGTTTCCTTTGTGTATAAATTATTATAATGATATATTTTTGGTATAGTATACCTTCAACCAAATTAATATTATTAAAACATATTAGTGTAAAACAAAAAATACACCACATTAATTACACAAATATATAAAAATTTACAACCAATTTTATCAATATATATCATGTTTCATCCCATGAATAATGTATATAAAACATTTTCATGTAAATTATTATGATCATATTAAAGAAAAATATCTATAATAGTAAGTATGGTGTGACAAGTAGCCAACACATACTTTTCAATACAAAGCCTATTCCACCAAGATAGTGAATAGTATGATTGCATGTTCCACCATTTATGGATGACTACCCAAGAGAGATATAAATACCATTACAATAAAAAAACTAGTATCTATAAATCATAATCAATATTGTATTTAATGTTCACAACCCAAAAACATATCATGGTCAGGGATTAATAAAGCTAAGTTTTATGTTTTACATAGCAAGAAACTTCTTATATGAATATTATGATATTTATTAGAAGTATTTTAACATTTTAAAATATAAAATATATATATTCATTGTATAAAAATTATATATTTATGAAAAATAAACTATGGACAAAATAAATAAATGAATAATTTATAACTTTAATCAAGATATATATACTTATAAACATTTATTAATTAAATAGATTATAAAAACATTATAATTTCACTACTAAACATGAAAGTTGAACTCTTACAGTCATTTGAACTATTTAATATTATCACTTACATGGTACAAAATATGAAATTCTTTCCATTAAAAATATTTAATGTTTATAAAAATATGTATAATTATATAACCATTTTATTTTTTATGTTATAAATTTACAAAAACATAATATTATAAATATTATAAATAATAATTTTTAATATGATCATTTCATATATTGATTATAAAATTTTTATAAATCATTATAAACCCTTTTTTATTAAGTTTAATTTTTTTCAATTTATAAATTCTTCCAAAATTTAAAAAATCCGTGATGTTTTTATTTAATTCATGATCATGTCATTGAAAATAATTTATAGTATCCTTACAATTGTAAGAAATATTCCATAAAGACCATTTATATCGACATCAAGGAAGTTTGTTTTTGGAAATTTAAACCAAATTATTATTAAAAATAAAAAACATGAACATTTTCCATTAAACCATGATGTTGTTTTTCAATGATGGTTACTCTTTTAAATCAGAAAACCCCATTTTAATGTGAAACTATGGTGGAAATTATCCTTTTACAATTCTATATTTTAACAAATCTTTTTCTATGATTTTTCCACCATCCACGATGTCGTTTCATAAAATTTTTAAAAACTTTATTATTGTTTCCCTAAATTAATTTTTTAGGAAACATATTATAAACTATAGGTGTTTTTCAAAAACACATTGGGGTATTAGAGAAACTCATTTTTTATAATCTCTTCATATATAAAAAACATTTTAAAAATAATAATAAATAGAGATTTGATATCATTATTGAGATTTGTAGGCAAAAATTCATTTCCAAACACAAAAAACTAATCAATAAAAACCGTCTTTTCATAAGATCCAACTATCCATTTCAAAAAATATTAAATAATCCATACTTTTTCCTTTTATAATATTATCTTAAAATGATTATTCCATATGAGCATAATAAGAATCTATAATTAGTATCCGAAGAACTCATTACTCCAAGTGTACTCTAGGGTCTTGTAAATATCCCAATTATTTGGAAGGATATATTCTAATATATGGTCAATTAAATTCATAGGTTGAATGAATTATTAAAAACAAGAGCCTGGTAGTATTTGGTATTGGATGTTCTCACAACATTTCTAATGTAAATCACCCATGAAACATTAAAAAAGTATTGAACAACATTTTTTATGACCCAAATTTTTTCCTTGGATTTCAAACATTTTATAAAATTTTAACTAGTTATGAAATACTTTTACAAATCATTTTACTATTTAATCCATTTCTATTGATTGTTTAACAATTAAATAATCATATTTTATGTTCAAACAACAAAAATAATCATCAAATACTAGTCAAAAAATACATGACAACATAAAATTGGAGAATGAGGTGTCAAATGATATCATATAACAAATGAATTTCTATATATAAAACTCCCATGTATTGAACTTCACTATATTGTGGTTTACATAATCACAGAACACAATATTGTTTACACCACTACACAACAAACAATATTTAAATCACATTAGTAGCATATATTTGTGAATATCTATTTTATTCTCAATAAAAAATCAAAGTCATGGTTATTTTATAGATACTTTAATAAAATATCAAATCAAATACTATAGATAGAACATTATGATTTCTCTAAAAAATCAGTAGATGATTTTATTAATTTTATGTCTAGAAAATAGCTACTAAATATTGGGTAGTTTAGGTAATAATTTCCAATATTTAATAATAAATTAATAATGTGTTATAATTTTTAAGGATTAAAACTGAATATAGGAATGGATTTCAATTAAATAAAAATATATCCTTGAGGGTGATTTAAAAAAAAATATTATGGGTACATGGAAAATTTTCATTGAGAGGTAACCATGAAAATTAATTTATTCTAATTTTTGAGGCCTCAATTAATCCATATTTTTATGTTCTCTTACAATATCTAAGGATGCATCACATGTGTAATTATTGGATAAGAAAATTTCAGATATTTAATCAATAAAGAGATTTATTTGGGGTTTTTTCATTATAATATGAATTCTCTAGAACAAAAATAAATGACGGAGGTACTTGATAGGGATAAAGGATGAGATAAGGTAAATTCGAGGGAAATATAGCTTAAAAATAGAGATAGAGAGACATAATTTTTTCACATACTCATTTAGAAAATATTATATGTAGGTACACTACATATATTACTATAGGATGTTTCATAATTCATGTATGGTTTTATTCATTGATATTTTATAATAGATTACATTTCTAAGAACCTTACTAAAAAATTGGTAAGAAAGGTATCTCAAGGTGGAATTATAGATGGTCGTCTACATTGATATTTTATTAAAGAAACTTCCTTTTATATATCAGGAAAGTGTATTAATAAAATTAATGATTTCATAGTAGAATCAAAATTTATAACGTTTTTATGTATATGAATCCTAGTAGATTCTTATACCATGATGGTTTCTCACATGTTGTTTTATAGAGGTCATAAAAAATATTATGTTTTAGTTTACTACCAATAATTAGCATTATTTGTGAAGGATCTATCTTACTATGGTTTTTTAATATTGTTTTGGTGTTAATACATAGGTTAATCACCCCAAATCCTTCTAATAATTAAATTATATTACTATGTGTAACCTTGTGTATACAATTTGTATAATTATCCTTAATGATTTATAATCTTATTTTTATCCTAGGCTTCTGTGAGAAGAGAAACATAGTATCTTAAAAGAAAATAGTATAAATGTATCCTTTATAATCACACAATAGATAGAGGCGAAATTCAATGTAAATGTATAAGGAGGTAGTATAACGACAAATATAGATTTGGAAAGGACTTATGAACAATGTAAATGATTTTTATTCTCTAAGATTTATGAAATTTTTATTTTATAGAGTATTATTGTGGCTTTTTATATCATTGATTCTCTATATAATTATATTCACTTTTTATAATGGGTAAGTATTATAGGTTTTTAAGCCTACGAAAGTCCTTTGAAAATGTTACCCATTTTATTATAATTATTCATGATGGACCAACATGTTTTTATTAGATAATTAAATATCCCGATACAATAAGAAAATGTAGGGTAATTCAAGATGAGATATTATTCCTAGGGAATCTATTACCATTTATTTATTGAACATATGTAGGTCATTATTAATTGAAATTAAATTAAAATGAATGATTTTGGGGATTTTATAAATAAATATGAATTATTTAGTGGATTGAAGGATATAAATTCGAAAAATATTAAATGTATCTCATAACTTTTTGTTATGTGGATATATCTCATTTAACCATGATCTATATTATCAGTAATAATTATATTCCTTTTTAATATTTAAAAAATTTATTAATTATATGGAATGTATATGTTTATTACTTAAATAACTAGTAAATAAAAATACCTTCTAGATTTTTAAAATCAGTAAAATTGATTACATTCTTTTTTGGGAAAGATTATTCTCATTAACAATGTCTTAAATTATATTTCAATTTATTTTTTATATATCATAATGGTTCTAAAACATTTCATTAAAAATATATAGACATCACATTTAAGGTTTTTTGGATATTCTCATTTGGAAAATGGGTATCTTTGGATTGGATTGAAATGGACTACAATTACTTATATAGAAGTTATGATTAATATAAGTAGTCTGTCTATGTAATTTGAAGAATTCTATTCCATGTATAACACCCCAATATTTTATGACTTGTTTATATTTAAATAATTATGAATTATTTGATAGTATGTTTTACATGAAATGTCATGTTTGAATGAACTGTGATATACTATTATAATATTATTATTTTGTTGTGACAATTATAACATATTTGTTGGATTTTGGGGTATAAATGTGAGTTAAATAATTATGAAAAATTATTTGTTACACAATTTTAAAATTAATTAATTGGATATCATTTGGACAGAAATTTAAAAAATTTATTTCAGAGAAAAATATTGGTTCTTTTAAAAAGAGTTTTTATGTGCGAAATGTATTTTTTTCTTAAGAAAAAAAAATTAATCTCAATTTAAAATTGTTTTTAATGATATTTTCCTACTATATATTAAATAAAATGCCTAAAAATTTATCTAATGGTTCTTAATATGCTTTTTATAATAATAAATCCACTTTTATGCTTAAAATGTATTTGTATAAGAACAGTTTTCCTTGTATTTTTCATCCCTATTTTAAAATGAATTTCATCCACATATAAAAATTTTATCCATTAATATGAATTAAATATTTTTAATTAGAATTATTAATATAATTTAATAGGTTTAGATTTCTTTTTTCCTTATTAATAGTAACTATGGAAATGATTTGACACCTCAGTTAGGGTGAAACTGGTAAAATTGGGAAAAAACTAATGGGTAATGATTTAAAATCTCTCTAACACTTGCCTTAATACGATTTTAAGAGTTTTTTAGACCAAATATATATTTAAGGTGTTAAATAATGTATTAAAAAATAATATTTTGAACATTGGAACCCAATGTTGACTTTTGGAAGATATGTTATATTTTATTCAAATTTAAAACTATTTTTGTGTCTTTGTATTTAATGGTATGGTTGGAAGTTTACATTTTGGTTTTTTTTGTTAAAAGAGTGTCAAAATATTAACTAATTTATTTAATTATCAAAATAAATTTATTTAAATCATATTTTTTGTTGATTTCATTGTAAAATAATTTTTATGGTTAAATCTTGTATTCCTCTAAAAAATAATTTTCATACATTTTGTATTCTTGTATTAAAAGTAATTTTTTAAACATATATAAATTAAATTTGATAAAATGGATTCAAATTTTGGATTCATAATTTCAATATTTTTATTAATATTAATTTTATTGTTTTTATAAAATTAATTTATCACGGTTAAAATTAATGGTATCCTGGATAAGGATAAAATGGGTTTAAAGTTATTTAACTAGGAGATATAGATTTAAATATATCAAAAACTAGTATAAATGTTATTTTACGATTTAATTTAGACCATATGACTTCTTATATTTGTATTTTTAGTTCCTTGTTTCCACTTTCCATGATTATGATACCTATATATATATATTATGTAATTACAAGTGTTTCATTTCCCTCTCCTATAAAAGGGAGCATCATCTCCCCCATTTTTCAAAAAATTTGAGCCTTATAGAATGGAAAATACCTCTCTAATACTTTAATATCTTACTTAACATAATCATATTTTCTTTTTTGATTCACCTAATACAATCGTAACAAGTAATAAGATGTAATACAAAGGAGTTCTCTCATAGAATATGTAATCATATTACCCAACTCTTTCAATGTTTATTTCTTCTTCCACTTCCTATAAATATATTATATAAATAATAGTATGATTATTAAAATTACATAAATATATTTTAATTTTATTATTATTTTTGGAAAACCATTTTTTATACTCCTTTCCATTGAATGGAAAATGAATGTATTTCTCATGCTTACGTGTGGACTACTGCCTCCCCATATCGATATAATTCATTTTCCATCACAATATTTAATGGGTAGTTATTATACTGTATTTAAATTTTACATATGATATTTTTGATATAATTATTATTATGTAAAGTAAAATCATTATTTACAGTGGTTTTATTCCATCTAATGAGGATTCAAAACATTACCCCATTATACGTACGAACAACCATCTCCACAAAGCGATGTAATTAATTTTTCATCACCCCTTTAGATAAATGGTTAAAAAGGGTATATAATGATTTAATATAGTATTTATGAGATTATTAACATTATTTTGATGATTTAACAATGATCAATGTATGAGTAAAACAACTTACAAACTAAAACCTGTATGAAAAATGAAACAGTTTTCATCAGGAATAATGATTTGAATAAATAAATTTTTAATAAATGAGTGATAAGATGTTATAATAAAAAAATATATGGTATGATATGTATTAATATGGTATCTTAATAGATTTATAATAAATTTATATTTATTATATATAAGGTTTGAACATGTATAATGAAATATGGGGCCTAAGGTAGTGGATTTATGTTTCAATCACATTTATTTCTAGGATTTTTAATGCCAAATTTATAATAAGGGAAATTATATTATCCTTATCCTTTGGACCCCATATATTTTCTTATACTATGTTCATTTATGGGGTTTTCAATTATTCCTTTTAATCCATATCTTGGGAATATAAAGCAATTCAGAAATTAATTTAAAAAAAGTCAGATTTATGTTCTCTTTGGTTGATTAAATTTTTATTCCTTGTCCATATTTTCATAAAAGTGGTTTTATAAAACCATTAATATTCTATAATTATTTATTAAATTCATTTTACCAATAATTAACATTTTATAAGGTTTTGTAAAAATATTAATATTTTCATTTTCTTAATGAAGTAATTTTACTAAATGTTTGAACATAATATTTATTTTAATGTATATTATATGAATTTATTTTCACACCATCATTAATATAATTTCCTTTAAATATTCATTTATAAATTTCCATAGTTATTTTAATATAATATCTTTCATATTATTCTTTTAATTTTACCTTTTAAATAATTCATTTCAAAATGAAATGGTTATTCTCTTAAAGAAACAGTCACAGGATCTTTTAAAGGCATTTTCAACTCTGAAAACATACATTAATTTTACTTATGATTCATTGGGGATATGATCCAATTATATAATCTTTATTATTTATATGGGTTTTTATTTGTTGTTTTGATGAAATCTAGGTAAAACTTATTTTTAGTTCCATAGGTAAATCTATGATAAAATAATAAATGGTTTCATGATCTTATGTCATAAATATGAATGGATTGTGATTATGTGATAGTGGCCATTATATTCCCCAAATGCATTGGTTAATGTAACATATATATATCTCAAAATATGATTATGATAAGTTATGAAGGGTATACTGAGGGATAAAGGGATTAGGGAAGCTATTTCTAGAATGAATCCTTAGTGAACATCAGGCCCTAATATATTCCTAGGACCATTTTATGTGGTTACTTGGGGAATCACCAGGGGGAAGGTGATAGATGTAGAACACATTTTTTTAGAAGGGATCACTCAGAAAGATGTTTTGTGTATCCATGGTTGTTCTAATCCCAAAGATCAAGGGTTCATTTATCTTAACATTTATAGGCTAATATTTCTTTTAAAATTATCATATAAATTATAATGTGCCCCATGGATATAATAATTGAGAGGGTTATACTGAAGATCATTTCATAAGAATATCATAGATTCATGAAAGAAAAATAGAATTCATGGGGAAATCAGTATTTCTAAAGAAATGGCAAGTATGAATAACAATAAATGACCAAATATAATATTATGATTAATGTGGATATGTAAATTCATACAGTTGGATGTAATGTAGTTTCATAGGTAGGGTAATGATATAGTTTGGATTCCATGAGTAAGTCAATGACCTATTCTTCATTTTTTATGAATATATATTAATTTTCATTGAAATCATGGGTGGTGTTTTGGTTTCATCAAGTTCATTAATGGGTTAGTTTAGGGTGATCCAGTGTCTCTCAGAAATTTTATTATTGCAATAGAGTCCCTTATAAAAAACATTAGATATGACATGGTGGAGATGAAGATATTTCTTTATAAAAATTAATCTCGTTTGGGGATTGTTTCCAATCTCATGTTTGAAGATGAAATTATCTCCTTTATTAATGGAAGGAGTAGTATAATTATATTATTTAAAAGGATAATGGGGTTTTATGATTTCTAAAGTGGACTTTAGTTTAATCATGTGAATAGGAACAATTATATCTTAAAACACTAAACGAATAGCTAATAAAATCTAATTTAAGATAGATCGGGATTCTAAAAAAGAAATCTAATAACGAATTACCATAGATATCTTATGTTGGATGTAAATATCAAGAAGTTTTTATTAAAAGGAGTTATAAACATGACCATAGATTTAGTACATAATAGGGAAAACAATTTCTATTTGTGGGTAGAATAAAACTGGTTAATAGAATCCTTTCAACCATGATTATACACCTTATATACACCATCGATGTAGCCAAGGTAACTATCAATACAGTAGAAAAAATCATAAAATAATTCTTCTGGTATGAAAATCAAGGAGGAAAATTTCCTAGGTATTCATGGGAAAGGATGAAAAATACAATCGATGAAGGAGGTATTAATTTATGTAGTGTGTCTGACAGTTGAAGAGCATGAAGGAAGGCTCATGTGGGAGATCATTTATATGATATCCTTGTGGGTGAGAGACATGAAAGACATAAATGTGGAGGATTGGGTATTGTGGAAGAATAAAGTAACGAGTCCCTCAAACATTAAAAATTATATGACCCAACATGTAGAAATCTTGAAGGATAATGTTATATGGGTGGTCGAATGAGCTTATATTAGATTTTGGAAGGTTAGATAGGTGGGGATTACCATCTTCTTATTGGGTTGTCTAGTAATAGATTTTTCATTCAGGGAGGAAATAATTCATTCCAGTTTTATCAAAGTGACTCTAAATAATGATCATAAGACCATTCAGGGTAATAACAACTTGATAGATGAACATCACAGAAGTATCTTTTTAGGGTTGATGGTGAGATTATTCAGTTCCATGGAGAATTTCTTATGGATTTGTGAGGATCATAAGCTTGATGATTTTGAGTGAATGATTTGGTGTAGGTATATTCTAATAATATTTAATTTCATGGTTTTCTAAATAAAGATTAAATATATGCCCACTGATGATAATGCGTAAAAGAAGGGTATTATCCTAACTTCATATTATTGGTGCTATATGACTCTATGTTCATTTTTTTTGAATCAATTCTTCAAAAGGGAATGGTAGAGTTATTTTGGTACCATATTAGCAAGTGTATAGAGATTTATGCCCATGGAGATCCAATTATGTATTTTCTTATTACCTAGTTTCAGGGGTCTAAGATACAAGGTAACAAGACCAAGGGATGTGTAATTGTATTAAAAGTGGTTTGTTGGGTAATTTGATAAGTAATGAATAGAATGATATAACTAAATCACTAACTAATTCTTTACATACACATTAGGGTGAAATAAATATTGGTGGAACTAGACTACATTATTATAGATGCGATAATAATAGCCTTAATAAGAGGGATTCATCTAAGGGGTTGTGCAAGGGATATGGGTTAAATAGAGACCACAAAGAGTTGGGTTGGAAATGAAATTTGAATATTTTTGAATTAAAGGAGATATGAGAGGGGTGGTATATTGTGAAATGGAAGGGGTTGGTGATCCTTGTGTTTCATTCCTTTTATAGACTGATGAAATTTATTAGGTCTTGAAATGGTTAATACACACTGGTTTTTCATTTTTCTTATTGTTCAATATTAGCATTGAAGTGGTAGAATCATATTAAAAAATTATGCTCAATTTTTTGAAAACCACTATGATTATTACATTTTTTTTATATTACTGTATTAAGAGGTTTAGGGATAATAAATGGATGTTAGTCACGCATAGAGGGAAGATATCATTTCCAGAGACAACCTCTTTAGTAAAGAGTGTCCTAATTTATGCCTCAATGTTTAAAATTGTATTTTTCCTCTTCATAATTATTGTAAATTTTTTGTAAGTGGTGATTCCTTATGGATACAACACATCATACATCCCTAGTCTTTTGGGTTTTAAAGATAAAAAAATTAATTTTGAGTGGATGAGTATGACTACTTCTATCTATGATCACAATATTATGCATGGACCTGATTTTGAATAGCCATATTGTAAATTCCATTTTTTATTAATCCCTCACATAACAAGTAAAAATAGTAACATGACCTCAGGAGTGCCTCCCCATATGTCAAAGTTTTATGATTAGCAGAGAGGGTGTAAGGAACTTAGTGGGGATCTATACCCGCTGGTACATAGATTTGATAACTGTGTAAATAATAAAATTAATCAAACCTATTTTCTAAGAAAAGAAGGAAAAACTGAATTATTCTGATAAAAATAAATAATCATGTCACATTATGTTGAAAGTAACTAATGTAATATATGTATTATACTATATAGACACAATAAAAGAGAATATAAAACCCCAATCCATAACCTCATATTGATCTTGTATCATTACACCAACCCATCCAGTAAGAAAATAATCATGTATAGGGTCCCTTTCCAGTTCCTTGAACTATATCCATGAAATCTGCTTGGGTACCAAATAGTGGCCCAGACAAGGTGTGAATAGAGCATAGTGGTTTGACACCAGTGTGTCTAAAATAATATAGTTTTATGACGAGTTAATGTAAAAACGTGATATACAAGGGTATTAATTTAAAAACTAATACAAACGATAAATTAAAACTACCAACCCTCATGATTCATTATGACACCCTAGGTCAGCAAAACCTAATTTGGAACCATGTTGAATATCTTTATAAAGGTTTGGATCCTCTTGTTTCAGCATGGATTACACAAGTTTATAGAATATTATCTTACTGAGGATGAATCACACATAAATTTTTTTGAACTAGTGGGACCCTCCCTTGGGAAAAAAATAATCTTACCATTAGGAATCTAGTGACTATATAACTTATAATTAGGTGGGTTTTACACAAGCTTATTACCCTCAAGATGTATCTAATATAATTCATCCTACCCTAATGTGGATCATAACCATGAACCTTAGCCTTAGTTTTTACATATGGTGACCCCCAAACACAAGCACATGTTATAACAAGATAAAATCTCAATATTTCTTGTATCTTCCCACCCTCATGCATTAATGAAAATAGAGTCATCTCAAAACAAAATTCTAAGAATGATATTCACATGATCAGGCACTCAACATACCAAACATATCATCATAATATATTTTAGTCAATTCATACAATTACCATTTATATATCCACATATATTCTATAAATTTAGGTTCCCAATTATCATAATAATTTAAAAAAATTATATTTAATTTATCATTCTATCCCAAAATCCATTGACATTACAATATTTTTATATTTCTCTATTTTAACATGCCAAACCAATTAGATGATAATTATTTTATTTTAGTCCATGTGATTCTATTTCATGAAATCGCCTCAATTCACATGTTATAAAAATTAATAATATTAATCCAATTCTCAAATAATTTATTATCCATTTTAGTGTTGTAGGTTTAACCTAACCAAGATCCAACCAAGGGTCATATTTTGGTACACATCTCATATGAATACAAGTATAGGTCTTAATGCTAAAATATACAAAGCAATCCATGAGAATTATAAGAATATAGATTTCATGAAAATAATTCTTTACAAATTTAGTTTGGTCATGAACATGGTGTGATGATGTGAGCACAAGTATTTCATATACAAGAAAATAAATTAGATGTTAGAGAGTTATTCTAGACTACCCACCACAAAATAAGAATTAATACAGAAATTTATCAAAGTAAAATTTATTGTTATGATCCTCTTTACTACTATTAAATAGAGACAAAAAATTCCTCCATCAAAAGACATCAGATATTTGTTTAGTTTGGTTTTCCTAAACAAGGGCTCCCATAAGTAAAAAAATATATCTATAAGGATAATAAGAACCTTAAGGATTACCTTAAACCTTGAGGTATGGAACCCAAAGATATAATGGATCCTTAATTATGGTTCAAATAGGGATTCCCAGAGGTATCTTTCATAAGGGATGTAATCAAGACAAGGGAGGGATATCAAAAAAACACATGATACTAGATTTTAAAACAATTGGATGCACCACACTCAACATATTAATTGTGGCTTTATGTTGTGAAAATTGAATTTCCCATATACACTATGAATCCTCTCACCTTGACTAAAAACATGAAAATAACCACTTTTATGTTATGAAACCACTTCACACTATGATTTTTCATTTCATGGGATTCCCATAAACAATCATTCCATTAATGAAATTCATTGTGTATTCCAAAAAATATTCATGCCTTGTATGGGATTCAGAGTTTGCAGATAATATTCATAGCATGGATCAATGATTCATGGTGTGAATTTGTTTTATAGTTAGCCTACAAACCCATTTACTGATTCCTCTCTAGAAATAACACATCTAGTATAGTCATTATTTCTATGGTTTAACCAATATTAATTGAGATGAAAGAGATTTAAACAATAATATAAATAGGAACATACCTACAAAAAGAATGGATCTTAGAATATCCCCGCTATATAACAACTCCTCCTTGAGATTTTCTAAGGAATCACTATGGGGTATCAACAAATTAGTCTTGAAACATTGTTCACATATCATATTTTCCCTCATAGGTTTACTCCTGTACATGCCCATGATACCACTACACTCACCCAATAAGAATAGTCTTCTCTCAAAGATTATTCTCACTATGGTCCAAAAGATGGATTAGATTCACATAAAAGGATGCATCAATATATTTATCAACTTCATTAATGTCTATCATGTGAGATGGTTAATGATTATATCTCTTGAGATATGAAACATAAAACACATCATGAATGGAACCGTAGAACAATAGGTGTTCTAAATGGTATGTAATGGGACTAACCCACTCCTTTATCTATAATGGCCCAAAAAACCAAGGTTCTAGATTTCCTTATTTAATAATAAGGCATTTACCTATCATACTAAAGAACCAATGATAAACTTAATAACCCAAATCAGACTCCATATATAATATACAATGGCCAGTGTATGATTTCTTCCTACTCTATGTGGTTATCAACCACTTCTGGATCAACCAAACCTACTCAGATGTCCCCTACATGAGGTTATGTCCAACATGTGATGACTCAGCTTCCTCTAACCATTAAAGAGGAGAAATAAAACAATCCATAAAAATACTTGAAAGCTTCCATTTGAATCAATTCATATATGATTTTATTATAAGAGAACTCCAAGAGTTACAGATGTAGCTCCTAAGAACCATTGAAATCCAAAACGTAGTCTCATAACATATCCTCTAGAATTGATATTATCATCTTACATTAGTTATTAGTTTGAGGATAAAAAGATATTATTAGAGTAAATTGTGTTCCCATTTCCTTCACAAGACTATTCCAAAAACAAGACATGAAATGGGGATCTCGACCAGATATGATACTCATCAGAATACTACCCAGTCCAATTATCTCATACATTTAGAGTCTACCTAGATCATCAATGTTGAAGGTTCCACTGGAAGAAAATAAACGGAATTCCTTTAACTTTCAATACATTATCATCCACAATGTATCATTATTATGAGGATTAATGTGTAAACCTATCACAAAATCTATAGTGACATCATCCCACTTCCATTATAGAATTGGTTGTGGCTGCAATAACCCAACATGCCTTGAATTCATATCCTTCACCTATTAAAATGTTAAACATATTTCCAAAAACCCTCTATATCCTTATTCTTCCTTTCACACTAGTACCATTTATTGATTTTATGACACATATTTTTCATACCTGGATGTATCAACCATAGAAAATCATGAAATTCCCTCACCAACTCCTCACGTAAGCTTGTAGGAACATATACATGACCATAGTTGAAACGAACATCACTGATGCCAATAGACCACACTTGTTATGGAAGGACCCTATATATGGAAGCCCTGAGAGCTATTTCTATTGGATTAGATAATTCCATGATCTTGATCTAGTTTAGAATCATGGGTATAACAGATATCAAAGTCATAGTAACTCATCCCTAGGACTCCTAAACATCTGTATCCATTTCTGCAAAGCGTTCTATCATCCACTAGTCATAAAAAGACACGCATATTATCTTTGTCTTTGAATTTCGACTCAATTAATAAGAAACCTCTTTTCCCTATCCTATAGTTTAATCCATCTCGAAGTCAATTGACTAAATATATTCAACCCACATCCTCTACTGAAGGTTCATGTATCACTGAGAAAAGACAAACTTGATTATTTTGTGATCCTTTTACACCACAAACCTCCCATCCAATATATAATTCTAAAATAATTTTAGGAAATTTACAACAATATCTAAATCCATGTTATGAGTCTCTCATGTGGTATCAACTATCTGGATCCATAAGAAACCACATTATCCTTCTATATTAAAACTTCTCTAAGCCCAACTCTGAAAGAATTAATGTACATGGTATATTACATAGTTGTCATAAGAAAGGTGAGAATTTATGTTGAGTTTATCATATGATTTAAATATTAAAAGATATATTATAATAATATTACCAAACAAACATCCCCCCTTCTTCCATATGAGAGAATTCCCAGATAAAACACCGTAATAGACTTCTAAAACCAAGATGCTCTAAATCAAAATTAAATTATTTGTTTATTTACAATATAACATTACTTTCACCTTCTCTAGGTACATTAACACTCTAGACTATGAGATTACATGACCTAAGAAGTTTACTTTATAAATCTATAATTTTTATTTGGATATACTAGAATAAATACAATACTCTCTTAATATACTCAAGACAATGTTAAGATGTTCCGCATGATCATCCATAGACTAGGAGTACACAAATAATTATTTAAAAAAACCACCAAAAATGATATAGAAATTGGTGAAAAATCAGATTCATCATAGGAATCAATATTATAGGCATTTTTTTTATACCGAACAATATCATTATGAATTTATAAAACCCCTACATGATTTTAAAAGATATTTAGGGTATGTCAGATGGTCTAACCCTTAATATTTTATACCCTAACCAAAATAAAATCTTATAGAAGATTTTAATACCTCTTAAGTAATTAAAATTGATCATTTATTCATAGAAGGGGATAGCAGTTCTTTACCATCATTTAGTTCAGTCTTGGATAACCCACAAATAAGATAAAATTTCTATTATCCTTTTTAGCTAAAATTGTAGGTGTACCCCATGGTGATATACTAGGTAATATAAAACACTTTTCCTAAAGTTATTAAATCTAAAATTTTAACTCACAATGATCTGATAGTATTATTATGTATGTTAGGATAGAGAATGGCTCAGCTCCTAGCACCAACTAGATTGAGAATTTGATCCCCCACTCAGGTGGTAAACTAAAGATCTCTTCATGAAATCTATACTAAAAATACTCCATCACTAGAAGAAAAGTATCCCACTACATTCCACCACCATCTAGATAAATAACTATTATATGATATCTAAGTCAATCCAATCTAGACTGAATTAGTCCTTTATGACCAGCCTGAAGATCCCACTAACCCAAGTAGAAAAAAGATTCTTCTTTATGGAGAAGGAATGGTAACTCTACCATGAAAACATTCAATATGAGATTGGTATAGACATAGCCAATCCATAACCATTTTCAAATCAATGCATGTCATTTCTAACATGAATATCTCCCAAAGTAAATGGGAACTATCAATTTAAAGATAACATTACTTGTAACATCTGATACCCTCTAACTATACCCCTAAATGTGTTTCGATGGTTATAACCCCATAAAATCTCTCCATAACCAAGAAATAATGATTTTTAAATTGAGGAAAAAATGGAATTAGAAACTTTAATATAAAAAAATGAAAAGCTTGAGGATACAAGAATCCTACCTCAGATTATGTAAGGTCATACATCATGACTGTTTGGAGAACATTACATATAATACAACCCACTCACCCATAATCCCTAATTTTTTGTTTGACTCTGCTATCTTTCTCCCTCTATATTTTACTACATCTCTTATATTTGGGTACCATGTTCCATACCTTGACTTAAACATAATTTTGAACTCCACCTACTAGTCAACTATGGGCTAGCTAAGTCATTTCTAGATATAGATTCCTATATTGATCTCTTTTCATTTATCTATTGCTTAATGTTAATTAATAACTTTTATAGATGTTCCAATATTCCATAACAATGACACTCCACTATGAGGTGATGAACCTACAGTCACTTGTAGATAGACTTTCTACTCTAAAATCACTACAGTGGACCATAGTTCATATATGGTTTCCCACTACCATTACTTCTCTACCCGCTATTATCATGATTATAACTATTATAGTATTGCATGATTCCACTAGAAGAAGATATCCCTGATCACCAAATTGTGACTTACTACCCACCACATGGGCCACCCTCAGACCCCCTTCTATGATGAGAGCTTGATATAACAATTATGAAATGTTTATTAAGAAAATTATGTTTATCAGTGACGTTATCTCATAGTGAATCCCACCCATGAAACATTTTTCCTTAGAGATCCCATTGTGTACCAAAGATAGAGAAAAGCAGTACATGATAGTGAAGAAACCACCATAATCCATTGCTAACATTACCCCATACATTTTATTCATAAAATAATAATCTTTCTCATCCCTACAAACCTCAAGATATAACTGTCTTAGGAACTTTCCCTCAATTTACTTCCAGTTCAACTCCTACTACTACTTGACTTTCTACAAAATATCCCACCAGTGCTTAGCTAGGCCTTCAATCATATTAGCAGCATGATTCGAGTCCTATTTTTGTGTTTACTGTGGTGTTTAAAGATTGTATAAATGGAATCAATTTAGAACTCACATACATGGGGACCTCCCTCCCAAGTTAATGTTGGTGGGTCCAATAGTTGGAACTCTCTCATTTTATTACACTTCATAAATAAGGTGTGAGGAGACTTCCACTTTATAGATAACATGAATCACAAGAAGTTATCATAGATATTATAATCCATTTTTTTCCTTAGGCCTATAAAAATTTCTATCTCAACTATGATAGGGGTGTGTTGATTACCACACCCCTGATTCTAAACTCAATGATGAGGTGAATTCATTTTATCTACATGGTCCAACAAACTCCATAGAATTTCAGATACACAACAAGGTCATCCTTAAAAGGTAAAAACAACATAGGACCATTGTTTTGATTTTCCATTAAATTTTTATAAATAGGTGAGTTGGAAAAACATTAGAGTTTCTTTTAATTTATTTTATTAGGTATGACAAGGGATTACAATTCATACATTATTGGAAGATATTTCATATGAAATAAATGTTTCACTAGAAAGAAAATTTCATGTAGACATGTATCTTGATGTTTCTACCTTGATTCATATATACTCATCTAGTTTTATATCCTTCCACGAGTAAAATATAAATAAAAAATAACATTACACAATATGTGAATCACCAAATTTTAACTAATATCAAACGTGTAACAAGAAAATAAAATGGACTACAATCCCATCTCAGTGAACTTGGGTCCCCCCCACATGGGTTAGGTAATCCCCTAAATTATTTCATTATAAATCCCCAACACATCCTAGTCTCTTATCTTTAATTACCCCAAAAGTAAATAAATATAAATTACCACTTTTTATTCCACTTTGTTCTATCCTTGGCCTGATAATTAGCCATTTCACTGATATAGGTAGTTCTGTGACCTTAGGTGAACCTCCTCATGTTCTAAAGGCTACCATCTAATAGCGAGTGTATTAAGAATATAGTTGAGATACTATAACATATGATACCACTTTGTAAAATACCCATCATGATATTCCCTCAAATGATTAAGATGGGTGGTAATGGGACCCCAAGAATGCCTCCCCATATGCCAGAGGCTACTGACTGGTATTTTGGGTGTGAGAAATATAATTGGGAGACAAAAACCGTAGGTATAGAATTATAATAATAGTGTAAATAATAAAGGTAATAAAATATTCATTCCATGCAAGAAAGAAAAAACTGGACAATCTAGATGATAATGAACAATCATTTCATTTCATGATGAAAGAAATCAATGCCTCACAGGAAAAGGACTAAAAAATGGATAAAAGAGACTCTAAAACCCCAGTCCCAAACCCTATGCTTTTGGCACCTCCAAGATACAACCCATTTAGATTTATAATTATACATAAAAAATATCTATGCAACTCTTGTTAAATTTATTTTTTATCAAATGATATAATTTCGCATTTTATTTTCCTTACTTTATCTTCTTTCAATCCAAATATATTATCTTTAAATATCTTTTTAATTCTTTTGAACAAAGTATGATTCATTATTCGGATCGACATGAGAGTCCAACTACATTGTTTTTTGATGAAATAGGTTAACCTATTTGCTTTTATCATGGTACCATGGATCCTAAGTACCTGGATCCATCAAAAGTTCGATTGTATCTGAACTACTCATATTCAAATGAGTTCCACATTGTTCACAAATATTCATTTTTGACTTAAAAAATCTCTTATAATTTAATCCATAACAATTTTCGAAGTAAGAAAAAAATTCTAGTAAAGGGTTTGTTTACCTTTTCCAAAACTATATCTATGAAATCTATTTGGGACACCATTTTGTACCCAGGTAGATTTCATGGTTTTAGGGGTGTATAAGGGAAATGGTCTCTATTGTTGATTATTACATGATGGATGGGTTGGATATTTGAGACGGCATTGGATTGGGGTTAAACACTACGGTTTTAGAGTCTCTTTTAATGAGTATATTTAGCCTTCTTACCCAATGTGATTAGTAACATTAAACATTGAATGACATGATTATTTATTATTACCTAGAAAATTTAGTTTGTTTCTTCTTTATCTAGACTACCTATTTAGTTACCTGTATTATTTCCACAATTAATGTGACCTGGTATAGGAGCGTATATTCTCCCCACTATAATCTTTAAACTATCACATCTAGTTATTATCTTCTAGTGTATGGGGAGGAATGATTGAGGACACATAACTACCCATATCAGTCATGTGATGGGGTAACAGGCTAGTGATGTTACATATATTCACAATATTATTATTAACTATCCTTATAATGCCACATTACAATGTTATTACTCTTTAATGATGATTATTACTTTAACACCGACTTCAATCATGCTTCTAAAAATGACTTATTTTAGATTTTAGGATCCATTTTTTCTGGGTATAAATATTTATATTAAGAAAATACACTTGATTATGTAATCATACCCTTATAATAATCTTATTATCTCTTATGAATGATATCTCCCATGTTTACCATTATTAAGAATATCATCTCACCCTTTCTTTTTTTCTATTCTTAAGTTTATATGGATGGTTCTGAGTATGATATGTCAAAAAAGGTACTAATATATAGTTCATTGTGGGACATGTTGAAGATATTTTAAGAAATAAGTTGATTATATATCTAGTCTCTCGATACACTAAACATGTATGACATTAAGGAATGTATAATTGTGATCTGTATTGAATATTCATCTAAAATGATTTAATATTTATATTTTTTATTCTTGGGCCATATAGAGACCTTGTATTTTTATACAGAGATATTTAAAAAATTATGAATATTTAATGCATTATACTAAAACACACCTAATGATCGTAATAATATAGTTCCCTTAGAGACTTGGTGTAAAATCTTATAATTTTCTGAAAGATCATAAACATCTCCTATAAATACCTTCCTATTTATTAATTTTCACAAATAAAACATACTTAAAAAAATTTTCATAACCATGGGAAAGGGAAAATAAGAAATGGTGAGATTATATGCTCAGTAAGGGTATTTATGGGAGATACGTAAGCATAACATGGACATAAGGGTATGATAACATGATCATAAAATTTGAAAACCAAACCTTTCATATCAAAGATCATAATCTTTAGTAATGGCATAAAGATTGGTAGTTCATAAAACATGAATCATAAGGGATTCAAAGAATATGATCTATGAGAGAATAAAATTAGCATTGGAAATAGAATTGTGAAATATAAATAATCATAGAAAATATTATTTCAAGCATACCCACCAAGAAATTCATAACATGATAGGCTTGGGATAACCACCTGTGTACCTACATCAGGCTTCAGATAACCTCTTGTGTACCTTCTTTCAATATTGGGATAACGATCAGTGTACTCAATTTTGGGATGGTGTAATCTATCATGTACCCTCTTTTAGTATTGGAATAACCTATCGTGTACCCTTTGAGCTCATATAATATTAATCATTACCCAATGTATTGGATGGAGATATATGTCCCACCAATAAAAAAATTAAAATCCTATGTATGTGTGACATATGATCATAAAAAATTCATCATATCCTAACCAAATAAATAAAATGTTATTCATAAAAATTTCAATATATTATAGACTATAGAAAAGTGATAGGTTTTATAATCATTCCATTATTTCAACGTAGAATAACCCATGAAAAACAAAGGTTTTATATGAATTTTATCATGGTAAATCCTGTGGAAGAGAAATGGGTTTTTGTAAACATCTTTTCATTATAAACATAAACCAAATAGAGAATGATTAAGGATGGAATTATTGTGTCATTTCCCCAGTAAATCATCTATATAAGAAAATGATTTCATTTTAGATGGAAAGTTATTTTAAAAGATTATTTAAAACATTCATTAAGTAAAATAAGTTTTCTTCCAAATCCAATTTTTGAAACTAAAAAATCATAATTATTTTTTGAAATCATTTTCATTGAAAATAACTTCAAAATCTTATAAAGAAATATTTAAAAATAATTTAAAACGATTATTAAGGAAAATATCTATTTTTTATTTTACAAAAAACGGATTTAAAAAATATTTTTAAAAAATATATTATTTGAAGATAAACTAGAAAAATTATAAAGTAGTTTTCCAAGAAAATAATGGTATTGTTGGGGAAATATTATTCCCTTGTTATATATATTAAAAGGAATATTCCATTCATTTTTTTGATTAAATTTAAATAGGAATTATTTGGAAAATGAAAAGAAGATTCTTTATAAAACATTTGGTAAACATTAGAAAAATTTATTTCATAAATAATTTATAGAATACTGAATATATTTTTGATTTTTTTTTTCAAAAAACACTGTTTTTTGGAGAAAATAGCATTTTAACTAAAGTGAGAAATAAATATGATTTTTCATAAAAACATTCTTTTGAACTTATGAGTACGTAAAGATAGAATAATTAAGAGAAAAATGTATTCTATTAACATAACAAGAGTATAATAAAATTAATTTTTTATTTATAGGTTGATCTTAAAATTTTATAATCGGAAACATAATAATATACAAATCTGATAAATGAAGAGATTGAAATATTAAATATTTACCACATTGGTAACTCTGAATTTTATTAACACATAAATAATAATTAATGAAACATAGTGTATCATTAGAAAATATAAATCAATGATATTACATTTCAAATGGATTTTATATAATTCTTATTAAACAATATAGGTGAAAAGCATAACATATGTCTCAAGGAAGGAAAATTGAGACAAAATATTGTACATCTTTCGAAACTTTTGAACTGAAAACCTAATTAAAGAGAGATACTCAAATGGATATGTAAATAACTATAAATTTAAATATATGAATCATAAAATTCATTCATGGGAAGTATATACACTATATAAAAGAATCACATGGTGAATATGGCTTGTGTCTCACAAAAAATAAATATGAGATGGAAATCCCTTACTTCTTTAGTAATCTTTTGAATCATGAACCCCAATAAATAATAACATCTGATGAAACATTATATATAATGAAAATAATTAGATTCATGATATAATGTTTCAAAGGGGCAGTATATACACCACATAAATGAAAAGAGTGGTGAATTTTTATTTGTCACCAAGAAATAAAAGAGAGACTAGAAATCCCTTACCATAATTATTGACTTCCTTCTTACATATTAGAGAATCATTTATTATAAATATATGTTAATTATTCATATATTATATAAACAGACATATATATATATCATACCATATATGATTTTCTAATTTCATTCTATTACCCTTTTATTAACAATTCCATGTTAAAGTCATGCTTTAGGAAATAAGTGATTTGTATTTCATGTAGGTATTTATTTTTTATATTTGGTCCCCTTAATTTTAACATTGTTATATAATATAAAAAATGGTAAATTTATATAAATATCATATATATTCAGTATAAATGTATTTATAGTGATCCATAAAAGGTAAATATAGTAAATGGAATACACTATTTGTGGAGACATTATGTCGTACGTACGTATGAATATTGCTTCTATTTTCTAAAATGAAAGAAAGAAGTAAAATCATATAATATATTATAATTATAGAATATTTTTTTCATATATATCTTATATTTACACTAAACACATCCTTATTACCTTCCATGTAAGTGTGAATGAATCACATAACATTGTGAGTCAGCAGTCCATCCTACACATAAGCGATGTTATCATATTCACAAAATGAAACGTTATAAGGTATATATGATATAATATTAAAAAATTATAATAATATCAACAGTTTTATATATAAAAAATAAATCCATCATTATATCCATCTTTGAGAGGTAGGGATGGAAAAAAAATAACGTCGGTTCGCGAGGTGGTAGTCCAACATAAACATGAATGATGATTTCATAACAGATTTGATAGGAGAGTAGGATTATTTAAGATATGGGATTAACCTAGTAACATATAATTATATGAAATATAAAATGGTTATAATATCATCATGTTTTAAAAAAATTGAAGTAGGTGAATGAATAAATAAAATAAAACACCCGGTTTAGGGTTTTTCCTCTTCTAGGATTTGATAAAGGAAGTATGGAATTTATTTTTTAATTTATTACCTGAGATAAAGGGGTTTTGATTGGTAAAGATGAGTGGATAAGGGTGGAACTTTATAATTGATGCGATTTCCACAGTTGTAATTTTTGAAAGGACGAGGTGTACCCATGTTTTTTACATGACAAAAATGCTTCAAAATGGGCCATTATCTATCCTAGAAGATATAATTTAAACATACATCCATTTTTTTTTGTTTTCGAAAAGTTTTGGTTTATTTATTACCCTTTATCGGTTTTAGTTTAACCCTCTAATAAACCAATTTTTACCTTAACCATGATAAATAATGTTTAATGTTTTTAAAATTCATTATGGTAAAAAATTATGTTTAAATTATTATATAATATATGTTCTTCTTATTAAAAATATAGAATCTATTTTTCCAAATTCCATTTACATAGGTGAAAAAAAAATCAATTTAAAATTTATCTCATGGATTTGAAGATAAATCATGTTTTCAATGAGTAAGTAGTCAAAAGTTTAAAAAATTATATCAAAATTCAATATAAAAATTAATAAAATGACCTTATTTGAATTATAAGATTTATAATTAAACTAATTTTCCTTTTAAAACCATCTTAAAACAATTTTATTTTTTCAAAATCATTACAAGTAATGAAAATTATTAATAAAAACCCGTATTTTTCATTATTCATCAAAAAAATTTATTCTCAAGAAATTCAAAAAATTTACCCTAATATAATTTTAAAATTATGATTTAAAAATCAAATTTTATCTTTTATAAAAAATATAAAACTTCAAGGTTTATTTTTAAAGTAAGTGCACAGAAGGTGACAAAACTACTTTTTATACAAATTAAATATTTATGTGTAAAATTGGATTTATTCATATCTCTTATCTATGAAACACATAATATGAATTTTAAACATTTGATTGATTATATAATATATAAATTTCATTAAAATAATTAAAAAAATTATTTAGTTATTTTTTTGAGGTTAAACACGTTTCAGTTCAAAAAAATAGTTTTTATATTCATTTATAATGAATTGGATACAAAATAATTCTTTTTTTTGTAAATTTTTAGACCATATATTTTCATAATTTTTTTAATATTATTTATACCCTTAATTCCAATTTCTAGGTTATAACTATCTTATTAATTAATAATTTATTTATAGTAAGTTATGTTTCATTTGTTCTCAGCGTTGTATATAGCATAAGATAATCATAGTGTTTCATGTAACACAAGCTATACTTAGTGTTGCATGTATTGAATTTTTTTAAAAAGACCAGTTTTCGAATGTGTTGCAAGATAAACTCAATGTTTCATATAATACAGTCTATATAAGAATTTAAACTAATTTGAATATATATATATATAATAAAATATTAGGATGATGGATTTTACCCCCCATAAAATAAATTTCTCCCTCAAAATTCATCTCGGTCATCAAAGGTTTAAGATTTTAAAATATCTTTATAGAAACCTTTAATGTAAAAACAGTTAACAAAACATCATCTTGAAAATAAAGAATGTTATGTCTGATGTTCATCTGGAATAACACATACTATCTTTACAAATAGGTGATCATAAGTTGGAGGTAAAGATTTAGACATGGAAGAAAAAAAATGTCCAAACAAGATATAGAGTGACAGAGATTGTTGGCCACAAGAAAGCTAATGGTTGTGTGAAAATAAAAAAAAGATGAACCAAACATGAGTGAAAATGGTCAATGATATCATCCTAAATGATGGTAATATGATAAAATTTTATTTCAAGATATTTTTACTAAATCTAAATAATATTCACTAGAATATATATTTATTATATTTTTTAAATTTCATAATAACAATCTCATCCCTTTTTTGTTCATTGATCAATATCCAATTTAACTCTTACTCTAGAAAATCAAGATGAACTTTTCTTAAATATTGAATCACTAATGAATTATAAGAACCTTAAATGAATGATATGTCATTAATTCGACCTGTTTTTATAATCAAAACAAAAATGGTTTATAGAAGTTATCAAATAAGGTTAAATATTTATTTGATGAACAAATTCTGCAGTGTCTAGAACATCATTGAAGGTTCACCTTAAAATATTTTATAAATGGATAACCTTATGAACCTTCTAGAAGATAAAAATCTAGAATATTAGAAATAAGATCATTATATTTCCAAAATATACTTATTATTAATTCCACGAACCACATGAAGTAACTCTTATTTTTCACATACCAAACATTTGAATACCTTAATCATGTACTCTATTGAAAGATGGCAATAAAATGAATTACCATAAAACACCAATGAAAACATTCATGATTCATAATTACTCAAATAAAACCACATATCATTGAATATATTTCACATATCCCATAATGTTGAAAACTCCATCAATGATAACATAAACCACATTATAAGAAATAATTTATCAGTTTTGAGTTCATATATATTATCCAATTTACATTATCCAAATCAAACATCTCATTATCCAAACTAAACAACATTCCTTGAAAATATGGAACGTATTAATGGTTATCTTCCCTTAATCAGGTGTTTTCTATAAAATGTCACCATTCAATTTAATCAATTGTCTTGGTCATCAGTACCATTCATCATTTTCTTGAAAATACATAACAAAAAATTATATTGAATGATCCTTACATATATTATAATTATTTAATTATAAATATAAAAACATCACTCATTATATGTTATTCTTAAACCATTAACTAGGATTCATAATCTTATCCTTTAATACCAATTTCCTTTTATATGTCCCCCCCATCATCAGTAGTATAACCATAACTTGAACAGCCTTGATAATTATATACATAATCTTTCCCACAAGGATGTCAATTTCCAAAGTACTCATACATTAAACATTTAAAATATTCATCCATTGATAACACTTTATATAGGACAATATTTTTAACAATTGTGTAAAATAAAAATTTCATTTTTCCTAGAAAATCAAAATATTTGGTTCCTTCTTTTCCACACCAAAAAAATATTCTTGTTACTTTGATACACTCACGTGGGTTCTTCTTCCCATGTTATTTTAATATAGAAAACTGAGTCTTCTTTCCCCTATGGTCTCCACTACCCAATCTCTTAGTGAACTCTATAACTCTATTCTTTGGTGAGTACGATAGTTTTTTAAGGTTATTATTATTAATCATATATTGTGATAGTTTATTAATAATAATCAAAATATCATTTACTTTAGTCATCAACACATTTGGTTTCTCATCAACACATTGTTTATCACAGTCCATGTTAACTGAGTTATATCTAGTTCCTTTTATTTCCTAAAACAACCATTCATAGTTTGAGAAACTATAATCATAGTGGGGAACCACATAATCATGAAAAAACATTTAGGATATTTAAATCATGACACCTTAGGTTTATCCCAGGTTATTCATAGTCATCATATATTTAAATCCTCTATGATGCTTCATAAAGTGTTAGTGAATTTCCATTACATATCCCCTAAGAGTGTCAAACTATGAGTGTAATAAGGCCCATTTCTATGCACTAGGGGATGATTGAGTCTATATCAATGCACCCTTTTAAGAGTTATTTCCCCTAAGTACCATTGTTATAGATCCATATCCACTTTTACTATTTATATAAGGATATAATTTCTTAGAAACTAATCTCTATGTCCTTAACTGAAATTTGTGGGCATTTTCCTATACTTTGACCCATCATTTAACTTATCCTATGAGACATATATAGACTTACACATAGATATATTCCTAAGTATTTCCCAAATTTTTTCTCATCCAAGATTCCAAAAGTTACATATATCTTTCCACAAATAAAAAATTTTGAAACGCGGGATTTTCATACATATATATTATATATTTTTAGATGAATATTCAATAAATTAAAGAAACACATTCCTGATGACCATAATATTTTTAATTATTTTGGATACATGGTACACAAACTTCTAATTTGCTGAATGATATTAAATATTTCCCATAAAGATCTTCTCCTTTAGTTATCTTCATAATCATACCCCACTTAAAACATTACTTCATAATATGGTTAATGGAAACATAAGAAAGAGTGAAACAAGATGCTCAATAGTGTAATAATGGGGGATATATTAGCATAAATTGAACATTAACATATTATAACATTAGAATATAATTTTACAATGATACCCTACATATCAAATATAATAATATTGAGACTTGGTATATGATTCATAGTTTATAATACATGAATTATAAGGGATTTAAAGAACATGATCCTTGTGAGGAAAATATTTTAATAAGATATATAATTGGGACATATACATAATCATATAAAATATTGTGTCAAGGATACCCACGAAAACCTTCATAACATGTAAGGATTAGGCTAACCACCCGTTTAGCTTTTTCAGGATTTGGATAACCTCCTGTTTTCCCTCTTTTGGGATTTAGATAACATCCAATGTATCCACTTTCTGGATTGGGATAAACTCACGTGTGCCTTATTTATGTCTTGGGATATCCTATCATGTACCCTTTGAGCTTATATAACATTAATCATTTCCCAAATCATTAGATGGATATATAGTCCACACCCATCAAATAATTAATATCATATATATGTGTGCCACAGGATAATAAAGCATTCATCAAATAATATACCATGAAATGAAATGGGTTTCATAAACATTTCATTATATCATAACCTTTGGGAAAGATACATGTTTCATAGTATTTTATCATTTCATTATAGAATAACCCATGCAAAGAAGTAGTTTTAATATGCATTTTATCAGGGTATATCCTGTAGAAGAGGAACAAGTATCATAAGTATATTTTAATTATAAAAATAAACCTTCCAAGTAAATAATAATAATGGTATCTTTGGATCATATCCCTTGTGAAGCATAAATGGTATCAATGGATGTCATTAGAGATGAAAAATTATATTCAAAGATCATTTTAAATTTTTATGGAATATATCTTTTCATTGAAAATAAATCTTTAAAACTAAAAAATGATTAAATATTATGTAAATAAATTTTCTTTTAAAATAATATTGAAAACAAATAGAGAATATTTAAAATCATTTAAAACATTTCTTCTTGAAAATATTCTTTCATATTTCAAAAAAACACTTTTTAAAACATAAAATACATTGGGAGTCGGCTTTTTTAAAATAACCATGAAAATTTATAAATTATGATTAAAATAAAATAATGTTTATGATGCTGGTATGTTTTGATCATGTAATTGGCATTAAAAAAAGGATTCCTTTCACATTTTCAAAAAAATCCAAATGGGTATTGTTCAGAAAATAAAAAAAAGAATCATTTCAAAAAAACATTAAAAAATTCATGAATAGGTAAAAAATTCTTTAATAAATAATTTTTAAAATCATAAAAACATTTTTGAAAAAAATTTTATACAACATGATTTTTGAAGAAAAAGTATTTTTGACTTATGAAAAAAATAGATGCGATTTTTCTTTAAAAAATTATTTTGACCACTAGAGTACATAAAGGGAATAAAATTAAGGGAAAACATTTATTCTCATAAAATAAAAAATTTAGAATAATATTCATGAGTTTACATAGATATATATTATAATATTCCATTATTGGAAGCATAGTCACAAATAATCACTATATACGAGGAGACTGTAACATAAAATCATTACCAGAGTTGTAACATCAAATTGTAAGACACATGAAGGAATAAAATTAAATAAGACTTATAATATCATGATAATAAATAAATTATTTATATTTAATCTAAAATATTCTGTATATTTATGTTACAAATTATTATTTATGAATAACATAACATAAGTATCATGGAAGGGAATTTGAGAAAAAAAATCCCTTACTGCTTTGGTAACTTTTTAAATCTAAACCCCGCGAAAGATATATCCTAAAATAGATTTGTAAATTTCCATAATATGTTTGATAATAATATTTAAATAAATTCATGGTTAGTTTATAAATCACATAAAAGAAACACATGGTGAATATGAATTGTGTCTCATAGAAAATAAAATTGAGAAGAAAATCCCATACCGCTTTAGTAATCTTCTGAATCGTGAGCCCAAATAAATAATATCATCAAATAGAATATTAAATATCATTAATATAATGTTATTAAATATATAACATGCAAATGGGTAAGTATATATACAACACCAAATAATTATTATTGAATTTTTATGTGTCTCCTAGAAATAAATTGAGACTAGAAATCCCTTACTATAAGTCTTGAATTCTTTCATACATGTTCGAACCTCCGATCTAATTAAAATAATTGTATTATTAATTGGTTAAATAATATTACATATATATGTGTATATATAATACAATATATTATTTACTTATTATATTTTATTACCTATTTATTAACAATTCCATATTTAAGTCATGTTTTGGGCAACAACCGCTTTGTTTTATGTATATGTTTTGACTTCTTATTTTTGGTCATCTTAGATTGATCATTGATAAATAATATTCAAAATTTAAAACAATATATAAATAAGATATAAATTCATTATAAATGTATTTATAATGATGAATAATAGTTAAATAAAAAAATGAAATACATATTTCATGGAGATGGTAGGCTATACATACAAATGAACATTATTTCCATTTTCCAAATAGAAAGAAAAAATGAAATTTAATTAATATATTATATTTATATAAACATTTATGTTACATATATATTACATATTTTTGTCAAAAAAATCATTATTACCATTCATGTAAATCGTGAATGAATCACATCACTTCACATGACAATAACACTCCGTCCACCCAAGAGACATTATCTTATTCCCCCAGAATGGAAGGTAAGAAGGTATATGTGATATATTAATTATGAAATCATAATAATATCATAAATATCTTATATATAACACAAATAAATTATTATATTAATACAATATAGGTGGTTATGTAAAATGAATAACATTGGTTCATGAGGCGGCAGTCCACTGTACACACAAATGATGGTTTCTTAACCCATTTGATGATAGTGGAGAATGATTTGAGTTATTAAATTAATAAAATAGAATATTAGTATATAAAATATTTTGAGGTTTTTATATAATCATTTATTAATAATATTTTAGGATATTAATGAAGAAATAATATAAAATTCTCAGTTAGGGGTGTTACCTATTCTTTGGACAACTTTGTTTGTTTTCACCAAAAGGATTACTAGGTTGGATTTATGAACAAAATAAATCTTATATGATAATAATAAGGAATTAAATAATTTTTTTGGATTTTAATTGGTTGATAAAAATGTTTTTGAAATTGTGAAGGTTAGAGTATAAGGGGTTTCTTTTATAAGTGAGGTGATTGGAACACTTGTATTTTTTTAAAAGAAAAAGGTGTACCTGTATATTTTTACATGGATAAATGCTAAAAATGGAGAATTTTAAAAATTAAGATAAATAATGTCAAATTATTTACATAAAGTGTGTTTTTAAATGTTTTTTACATTTTTAACCCTTATCATTTTGGTTTAACCACTCAGTAACCCCATTTTTTCCATAATTACGGTAAATAAGTTTTACTATTTTTACTATTGATTATGTTAAAAAAAAAAAAATTGAACTCATAATATGATATAAATTATTATTATTTAAATTATGAAGTCTATTTCTCCAAATTATATTCAAATAATTATTAAATTTAAAAATAAAATTACTCACACATCTGCGCCAAGAAAGCTGGTTTTCAAATAAAAAAATTTCAAATGTTATAAAAACAATTACACCCAAATTAAATATTAAAATTATTACAATGAAATAAATTGTATTAATAGATATTTAATTAGACTAATTGTTATTTTTAAACCCTATTAATGTTTTTTTATGTTTTTAAAAGATTAAAATAAATGATTTTTTTTAATACAAACCAGTATTTTTCACCATTCATCAAAAAATTTACATTATTAGAAAATAATAAAATATTCAACCCAAGATAATTTTTAAATTATTACATAAAAATTAAGATTTTTAAAAAAAAATATTCAAAAAAATTCAAAAAAACATATAGAAATTACTGTGTGAAATCCATCAAAATAGATTTTTTAAAAAATACAGTTTTATGTGTAAAATTTGGTTTATTATTCTCTATTTTATAGGAAATACAAAAGATGGATGATAATAATTTTATTCAATATATAATAACTAAATTTTATTAAAATATTTCACTGAAAAATATAAGTTTAAGGTATTGAGGTGAAATACATTTTTGCGCATAAAAATTGTTTTTTTTAAGTTTTTATTTATTTCTATATAGTTTTTATTTTTATTTATTAGTAATTGGTAACTAAAGAATTAATTATATATATGTGTGTTTACCATGTATTTCCATAATTTAGTTAATATTATTCATACTCACCATTCCAACATCTAGATGATAACTATCATATTAAATAATAATTCATTAATAGTAAGTCCTGTTTTATTTAAACTCGACATTGCATAAAACACAAGATAAACCTAATGTTGTGTGTAATACAAGATAAAATTAGTGTTGTGTGTAATGAAATCTATCAAAGTAACTCATTTTCATGTTTAACAAAATATAAACTCGGTGTTCCATATAACGAATTCTCACTAAAAAATTAAATATATTTGAATATATATATATATATATATATATCATAAAATCATGAGATTGTAGGGTCACCTCAACCTAGTTTCATGTAATGTTATCTATTAAAATGACTTATAAGAAAGAATATTTTGGAAAAAATATGATAAATAAACTAATATCATGTCCAATGGCCCATGATCCACAACATCCCTGATGTAAAAAATATTATGGGTTGATTTCTTATGATATTGGTTAATTAATGTTGAATATTAAGAAATGGATATGTCCTATTCTAAAAATATTAATGTGTGTGGAAGGATTGGTTATTCCATGTATTTTCAACACTAAAATCTATATTCAAAAAAGGTGATTAATAAATGTATATGTCATAACAGTGGTCAATAATGATTAAATTAGGTATATTATTTTGGATCTTTAATGAATAGAATCATCTAGCCATTATATACCCATCATCTAGTGACTTTTATATAAAAATCATTGGATATATTTCCAACATGTTGTGGGGGGTTGATCAGTAGTGTGAATCTACTTTAATGGCCCATAGTCCTTAATTTTTAATTTTTTTACCATAATCCCCCTTTTAAGGGTAAAGAGGAAAACCATACAAGAATTCAAAGACTTAGATATAATCATCCCAGACGAAGACAACATGGAATTTCCCCTCCCCAGCATCTAGTCCATCATGGAAAGACTCAACATTCAAATGGCTACTTGGCTAGTTATCCCTTGGAAAAATGCATAGGCCTGGAAAAGATTTAAATGACATACCATCTCATTATTTTAAATCTAGATATCTATACTCGGTTAATGATACCTGCTCAGAATCCTCAACTTCATTACATGTAGTATGTTTGGTACATGCCATCATCTAGAATTCAAAAAACAAGCCATATGTAACATGCTCCATACCATATTAATTCCATGTAAACCAAAAATCCTTATCAAATTTTGGAATTCAAATATAAGTTAGACCATCATCATGCCTCGAACACCTAAAAACCATGAAATAGTCACCAAAGACGTCATTCATCAGTGGAGTGAATCTATTTGGGATTGTATTATTATAAAAGTTATTGTTTTTTCTTTTAGTGTATCTACAAATATTCTATCATAGAAATTCAAATCTCTAACTGAGTTTAATTTAAAAAAAAATAAAATACCATAATTAACCCCCTCTAATATTGGAAATTATAGAATATATTTTCTTGAATGGGTATCAAGTTACTCAAATATAGAGTTTCCTATATAGTATCCAAGAATGATGTCTCTTATTTAACTCAATTGATCAATTATTTCCCCATGGTAAATAATAGTTAGGAAGTCCTCCATCAAGTGATATAGACATTTGATATTAATTATAGAAATTTTTTAGATAGATTAAAATGATAACCTCCTAAAGTACTTAGGCATATATTTTTCTTTGATCAAATTTAAAACCATCCATCTTCTTGGGATGGTGATAAATAAATTTTATGAGCATGGAGATTCCCATATCATGGATTATATTCTGTATTATACCTTTAAACTTCATATTTTAGAACTATATCTTCTATATTAGTTTTCTTTTTATTAAAGACGCCCTCTATTATATTTGATACTTAATATTTCTGGATTTTTCTTAAATAGAGTGACTTGTAAGGGTGGCATAGTTCCTAAAAATATAGGCTCTATCATCATGGAAAACATTGATTTTCTCTGTGTTGGATCTTCTCTCACTTTAAAGTGAAATAATATTATTTATGGCATTAATATCTATGTTGTCTAGGGAATATGGTATTTCATCAAGTGACATAATTTTACTATATTTGATAAACTTATCACTTAACCTACTAGGGCTCATTGGCTAGTCTCTTATGCAATATGGGAATATATAATATTTCTCTCAACTGACTCAATCGTTCAACATACTTGGAGGGAATTGGATAATATTATAGGTAAGTGTTCCTATTATGTATTTTCATCAAATTGTGTATTTATTTGATCAATGTTTGCTTCTCTCCTAAATCGTTATAAACAAAATTTTTGGGTGAAGTATTTGGCATTTTCTATTTCACTCTACCTAAATATTACACAGATCCTTTTATATTTAAAAGGATTTAATTTTATAAAATAAAAACAATATTTTTAAAAATAATTACTTAAATGTATAATTACAATGTATGACATGAACTAAATTGAATGGTATTGACAAAAGCATTTCATTTATAGTAAAATGAGGGTAAAACAGAATAAAATACTACTAAATAGAATTTAATGATTAAATCATAGAATTATTTTATTTGAAATATAGACAGGGTGCCTAATTTTTACTTATTTTTATATTTATAGGATGGTGAATATGATGATCTAAATATTATAGTTTTATGATAATCATATTTTAACTTAATATATAATTATAAATAATTTTTTTTATTTTTTGACACTTAATTTCATTGATATATTAAATAATTTTTCTAAAGTATTATGATAAATTTATTCGTGAAATCAACTTATTAAAGATTCAAAAAAAACACATATAATATGTTTCCCATATATTTTCATTTTGTGAAAATAATTTCTCCATAATTTTTAATAACATGGTTCACATGGACATGTAATTAACTATGGGTAATATTGTTATTGGTCCGTCTTATTTTTAGTTGATTTATCTAATTAATAGATACATAAATAGAAATGGTATGTGCATAATAGATCAAATCTAGAAGCATCTATGGTGATGGTAATTTTGATTGAGTAATACACTAATTTTTGGATTTCATATCATGATGATCTGGAAATTAAATTATATAAACCATAAAAGATTAATGATGTCTAGAAAAATAATGAAATGTATTTTATACGGACATCATTAAATGGGTATAATATCATTGATACCTCTTTTTTGATAATACATTAATTATATCATTAATATAGTAACCCATATAGTTTAATATTTATATGTTCCAATTTCATATTTAAATTTTTAAATCATATTTTTTTTATATTTTAGGGGAAATATATCTATGATAAAATAGAAAAATCCACATAATATAAATTATCGAATCCAAAAATATCATTTCAACTCATCTCATGAGTGGTTAATTTTTTTTATATTTGTGTGCGAGTATATATGAGTTTGGGTGTGATTAATTTTTTAATAAAATATATTTGAGGTAAATTTCCTCAAAAAATCATTCGATTTATGTATATGAAATTTTTAGGTCAAAAGATTATAGGAATTTGGTAATTTTGGACAACAATAAGAATTTTTGTTTCCATGTGTTGTGTGATGGATTTGTTGTCAACCCTATCATTTTCAACCTTAGTTTTTTCAGTATAGGATGCTATGTTTTCATTTATATGGTGTGGTAAAGAATGTTGTATTTAATATTTTCCATGTCAATAATTTCATATAAGACAATGTTTCTGATAAAGGGAATGTGGTAGATGGAATGAAGCACTGTGTGAGCCCAGAATATGATCATGATCATACTGAGGTAGGGATAGATCATGTAATGTTCATGGAAAATTAACAGGACCATTAATAACCTGAAATATTCATTAAGGAATATAAATAGAAGTGTATGATTTTGTGTAATAATGTTTATTAATAAAACGGTACAATGTAAGAAGACTCACAGAAATCATAAGTTGCACAAACATGTTGATTCCAAACCATATCAGGAGAAATAACAAAGGAATGATATTTTTCACAAGTGAAAAAGTTTCTTTAAAGGAATATGGAGTTTTTTTATTATGAAAAAAATTAAATATTTCCAATTTCATCGTTGAAAAATAAAAAATTCATGAATTTATAAAAATAGTTTTGTGAAGAGGTAAATTTTCATGAACTAGTGAATAGTTTCATGAAAGTGGTTTTTAAATTATCCATGTTCTTATTTGTAAAAGGAGAGGTTTTTTCAAATGAGATGAGGGTTTATGACGTTTATTTGTGTTAGTTAGATATATTTGTTCAAATCTAAATAATAAAAATGTAGTTGTTCTATGATGGTCGGTTTCATGATAAACTCAATGTGAAATATATGAAGTTTAGTGAACCAAGAATGTTATGTGCAAGATCGATGGTGGGAAAGGTAATTTCACTAAAGGATGTCCACATCTATAAATAGGTATTTACCAAAAAAAATTACTAAGCTAGAGCTATTGATTATTTAATGACCCTAATTCATAAAAGATTTCATTGAAGGTATTTATTTGATGAATACTTCACCCTAACATCATTTTTGTAAATAAAGTTACTTCTACCTATTTATGAAAAGTGTGATTCAAAGGATTCTACAAGTCTCGAAAAATATCGTAGTTTTACAAAAATATGTATATTTCATAAGAGTGTCTAGTTTTGTGACACTAAAAAATTTGTTTGATAGTTCAAGAGTTTCATGAAAAATTTTAATGTTTCATGAAAGTGGGGAGTTTAATTAAATAGTAAAAGTTTCCTAAAAGTGTAAGGTTTCATAGAATAAGGGTAGGTGAGCAAAAGTGAAAGGGATTAATGAAAAGGTGAAGAGTTTCATAAAATTGAATATTGGAAAGTTACATCTGTAAAATAGTATATAAAGTAATTTTAAGACATTTTATACTATTATAAAGGAAGTTAGTGTTCCTTCAAGACCAGTTCAATAGATAAATTGATGTTTTTATAATGGTAATTTTCCCTACCAATTTGTAAAATAAGAATTTGGAGATTAACATAAACTAACTATTGAAACAAAAATAAGATAGTGAAGGTGGAAATTTTATTTTGTATTAAAGAAATTTTTATTCCCAAATTGATGAGTGAAGTATGAAGAAGGAAATGTTTTGAGCTTATGAAGTCATACCCCAGCGTAGTGAGAAAAGAAGTAAGAAGAAAGAAGTGTGCCTTGGTTGGTAGTGATCCAAACCCTAAATCTAATAAAGGATATAATATTGGAATGGAGTATATAATGAACCATATTTTACTTATATATATTACTTCAAAATTGAAGAATATTTATTACATAACACAACAAAACCATGCCAAGACCATATAGGTTTAATGTCATTAGAAACTGGAAGACATAAACAACTGGTTCATAAAAAATCTACATTGTATCGATCGTATTTCATCATAAATAGAATTTATTTTGAAACATCTAACTTTATACCCTTATTTAGGAACTAAATATAGGAAACATGTGAAAGGATGAGCTAAAATGATCAGTAAGGGTAAATTATGGAAATATCAATCATAAACATAACATTTGAAAATCTTATCCTGCATATAAAATATCATAATATCATGTCATGTAATAAATCATAAAAGTGAAATGTAATACCAATAGTAATAACAAAAGAAATTAAATTTCATTTCATACACACATAATTATAGGAAATCATTTCATGTTAGTCAATGCTCATCTCCAAGACCATCATAGCGAACATAGTCCATTACTGAACCAATTTAACTCTTCATTCAAGCCCTATATTACTGAACCCGATTTACTTGTCATTCCAGTCATGTCTATATCAAGATATATAAATCATTACCCAATTAATTAGAAGAATATATAGGTCCCACCCATATCATAATGAAATCATTCTAATGTGTTCCACAAAAACATAAAAAAAAAACATTCACCGGAGCATAACTCGTGAAATAAAATGGGTTTCTTAAACATCAATCCATCTTTATTGATATAAAATAAGTGGATTTCATAAATAACATTTTATAATTAACACAATAAAATCATGGTAATAATACGGATAATAATATAACCCTATTAAAAGAGTGTCATCTTTGGTGGAAAATAATTTTGATAAAACACTTGAAATTAATTTTTGAATAAAATATACTTTCTTCTTCAAAAACAATTTCTTTTCTCAAAATTCCATAAAATTTTAAAAGATATGATTTTAATTGAATATGATCTTTAAATAAATTAGATTAATATTCATGGAAATAAAGTGTCATGAAACCATAAATATCCCTTCTTGTCATTTAAGTTAAAAAAACATTCCCATCGTACTTTTTCTGGAAAAGTCAAAAAAAATCACCTCAAATGGAAAAATGAAAAAATATCCCATTAATAACATTTAATAAAAATTAACCAGATGGTAAAATTAACTTTATAAAATTTTAAAATAATATAAATAATATTACATAATTAAGAAACATATATGTGGATGATAAATATACCCCAAAAAATACTTACGTATAAACAATCTCATATAAAAATGGGATTGTGAAATTATCCCTTACCTTAGGTCTGATATAATTTATATGTATCCAAACCTCCAGTATAATAATTTACCTAATGTTATTGACCTATTCCATAATAATAATCATTTTTATGATTTCATATATGATTATATTATCATCTTTTTGTTAGTAACATTTCATTGTCACTCGTTATTCGAATATTAACTACTTTATGTTCTTATGCAAGATTTGTCAGATTAGTTTATATTACAGAACTTAGGATATAGTTAAATCATTTACATAATGATTTCTCTATAATATATACCATATTTATTCATTAAATTCATGTAAAAAAACATCCTTTATTTAAGATTATATAGAACGGATCACATCGCACCGTGGAGAAAATAAGTCATGTATGCATGAGCGACGATATCATTCCCATAATTATTGAATGACATTTAAGTGGATGGTGTATGATATTTAAAAATTAGTATAATTTTATAATAATCTTATATATTTTTTATTTAAATAATTATACCCATATAAGTTAGGTGGTGGTGAAAAACAGATTACACCACGGCGTAGAGACAATAAGTTGTATGTACGCACGCGTGGTGATTTTATTTTTAATAGGATGGGTAGAGGGTGGAATATGTTTGTTTCATGTTTAAAACAAAATATCTGAGTATGAGTTATACTTATATTATTACTATGTAATGAAACAAATAATAAAGATGAATTAGAAGAAGAAATAAGTTTGAAAGAATCGGTAAATGATATTACCTCTTCTTCGATGTGCCTCTTTTAAATCTCTTCTTAGGGCACTAGAGTTGGTCTTGGAAGATAATCAGAACCACTTGAATGAAAATAGGGAAGTTGGGTAGGAATATTAGTAGGGGTTTTTTAAGCTTGAATGCTCAAAATGTATTAAATAAGTGAGAGAGGAGGTTCCATTTTATAATTGAGGTGAGGGAACTTTTGGAAAGTCCATAAATAAGAATTTATAATTAAATAAAATACTTCGCAAAAACCTTCAATGTGTCCAAATTTAGATGATAAAATGATATAGGGTTTTAATCCCATAAAACAATAAGTTTTTTTCAACTTATGTTGTCAGTTTAAACTATATCATTTTAATTGACACTGAGTTTTTCTATTTAATTTTAATTGTTATAATAATATTATAAATATCTAATGGTTATAAATATTTACTTATATGGTGTTAATTGAACATAAATGGATGTTTTATGAAATATTAGGCATTATAATTATAAATTTGTTATTTTTAAATATTTTTATTATTTTTTAAAAATTTAATAAAATGTTATTTTTATAAAATATCAATAATTTCAATTTTGTATCTATTCATTTATTTGAATTTAAATAAAATACACACATAAGATAAATTCGAACTAAAATATTATATACACTCCTAAAATCTCATAGTAACCTATAAAATCAGTGTAGAAGATTAATTAGTTCATACGATATTGATGTTAATATCTTTAACACCATTTATTTGATATTTCTATTAATAAAATAATTTTTACATCACTACTGTGTCATCATTATAAGAAAATATTTAATATCTAAAAATTATAAATAAATTCCTATGATGTAGGTAATTATTTTATATTTTTAAAGACTATCTGTAGTCTATATTTTCTCATATTTATCCATATATTAAGATTAATATACTTATATAAAATGAGATTATGAATTTTTGTCACATTCATTAGTTTTTATTAAATTCATGTCATATTCATTGGAAAGTGACCATAAAGTGATTAAATATTGAAAAATAGATAATAAGGGTCTAATTTTTTCATCCAATATGATTTATACAGGTGTTAATTTATTATTATAATATTATTTTTACTATTAATTGCTTGATTTACCTTTAACAATGGAAATAAAAATAATTACAAAAGTAACTATTCATAATACCCAAAAATAAAATCGGACTATTAAAATAATTTTGAAATAAAGATTCAAAATATGGAATCAATTTTTAAAAATTAAAAACAAATAAGTTTCAGTAATTAACATAAAATTAATCCTGTGGTTGAAATGAGAAAATGGGTTTTAAGTTAAAACATTACAAAAGGTTGAAATGTTTTTACCTTTTAATTCAATGTAAAATTAATTCTACTTAAAAAATTATATTTAATAGTAATAATATAATATATTTATACTTTAATACCATTAAATATAGTAATTTAACAATATAAATTATCTCAATGAAAAAAAATTAATTAAAATTGAGTATTTTTACTATTCATCAAAACATGAAAGTTTTCAGAAATTTATCAGAAATTTATCCAAAGTAAAATTTTATATCCCGCTTCAAAATAACATGTTTATGTTTTTATATAAAAATTATTAATGTGTAAAAATATTAATTTAAAATGGGTTCTCCATTCAAAGGTTTAAAATAAACCTTTTTAAAAAAATAGGTTTTTATAACAAAAAAAGTGTTATTCATACCCTATGATAAAATTATCCATTAGATAAATATCAAAATATTTTACTAAGTATATAACACATATATATCACATAAAAATCATTACCAAAATTAATTCCCTTAAAAATAAAAATATCTAATTGATTTATATATTCATAAATATTTGATAGACAAAGAATTCTCAATGCATTTTCATAAATTAGTTATAATTATTCCTCCTAACCTAACAATTAAGATATAGTGGTAATTTGGACCTAAGAGAATATAATAGTTCGTTCAAAATCATTATTGGGTGAAACACAAGATAGTGAATAATAAAAAACTATTTAAAGAAAATATTTCATAAAAATCATCTAGGTGTCAAATTCTACCGCCCTTAAATTGAATTTCACCCTCAAAATTCATTACTAGGATAAAACAGATGAGGATACTTATCCCTCATTATATACTAAAGTTCAAATGTAGATTCTTCAAATTAGTGGTTACTACATAAATCTTTAACCAAGAGAGTGGTCTCATTTCTTAGAACCAGTTTGCTATGATCCAGAATCTTTGTCAGTTGTTCTTCAAAAGAATGATCTTATTACAACGGTATGACTTCTGTTCTTAGTACATGTGAAGGATCAGGTATGTAATTTCTCAATAGAGATACATTGAACATATCAAGAACTTGAGGTAGGTTTGGTAGAAGTGCAAATCAGTAAGCTACCATCCCAACACGATCCAAATTTTCAAAAGTACCAATATATATAGGGCTCAGCTTACCCTTCTTTCCAAATCTCATTACTCTTTTCTAGGGAGATATTCATTAGAACACCTTATCACCCACTTAAAAATATATGTGTTTTCTTCTATTGTTGTAATAACTTTTTTATCAAATCAAAGCTAATATTATGGGCTGTTTAATAGATCTAACCTTTTCTACCATTTCATCAATAAGATCAGGTGTGAACAACTTTATTTCCCCAGCTTCATCCCAACAAGTTGGAGTTCTTCACTTATTTCCATAGAAGGCTTCATAAGGAGCCTTCTAAATACTGGAGAGAAAGCTATTATTGAATAAAAAATCCACCAATGGTAGGTGTTGATCCCAAACACCTTTTAAATATATAGAGAAATCTTTCAACATGTCTTCTAGAATTTTAATTGTCTTTTTAGACAAACCATTAGTATACGGATTATAAGTATTTATAAAACATAACTCTGTAACCAGATCAAGATGAAGACTTCTCCAGAACATTGAGTTAATCCTCAAATATCAATCAAATATAATGTAATTTTGTAATCCATCCAATATTTACACTTTATTACAAATATCCTGGCATGCAGATCAAGATAGAAATGCACTCCAATAGAAATGAAGTGTGTCGAATTTGTTAGAAGATCAACTATAATCCAGATAGCATTATTGCCTTTGGATGTTTTGGGGAGTCCGATGAAAAATCCCGTAGTGATGTTTTCCCATTTCAATTATGGTATGGGTCATTGTTGTAATTTCTCCTTATACTTCTGTCTCTTAGCATTAACTTGCTGACAATCCAAACATTGAGAGAAATATCCGATGACATCCCTTTTCATGCAATTACACTAGACGTATTATTTCAGGTCCATATGCATCTTTGTGCTTTCAGGGTGAATATATAACGAATAACTATGATCCTAATCCAATATCCCCTTATTTAATTCCGGTATGAGAGTAATACAAACCTGGTTCCTGAACCATATTATTTCATCACAATCAAGTTTGAATTCATGAACATTTCTCAACATCTTTTGTGACTCTACATCTTTCTTCTGTACCTCATTAATGATCACTTGTATAGATGGTTGAAAATTGATTTGAGAAATATATGATTTCTACCATTCCATTAAAATTTCAAGATCCATACTTTTCAAATACAAAAATATTTGATATTTTGTGATCCTCATCATGGATAAGCTAGCATTGTCTTTTTGACTCAATGATTCCACCACCTTGTTCTCTTTCCCATGGTGATAATTCATTGAGAAGTCATAATATTTAATCAACTAAAACCATATTTTTGTCACATATTCAGCTCATTTTTTGTGAAAATATTATTTAAACTTGTATGATCAGTATAAATATCACACATTTCGTCATACATATAATTCCCTTATGTCATTAATGCAAAGATTATCACAGCAACCTCCAAATCATGGGTTGGGTAATTTTTATCTTTATTTTTTAACTACTATGACGCATAATCTATCACCATATCATTTTTCATGATAACACATCCCAACCCCTTCTTTTATGCGTCATTATAGATCACAATTCTTTCTCCACTATAAGGGAGTGTGAGCACAACTGCACTGGCTAACCTTGTTTTTAGATCTTTGAGATTCTCTTCACATCCCTCTTTCCAATCAAAATTAAATAATTTCTAAGTCAACATGGTTATTTTATTAGATAATCATGAAAAATATTTCAAAAAATGTCGATAATATCTATCCAAAAGAAGAAAATGTCATATCTCAGTTACCATTATTGGTCTCGAACATCTTTCAATAACCTCTATTTCTATTGGATCCAAAAATATCCTCTCTCTTGAGATCATCTGGCTCTGAAATTAAACTTTCTAAAGACAAAATTAACACTTGGTAAATTTTTCATAAAGATTCTCCTTTATTAGGGTCTTCATTAAAACTCTTATGCGATATTCAGGTTCTTACATTCTCTTTCATATATAAGAATATCGTCTATAAGGAATACTACAAACTGATCAAGATAATCTCTAATGACGGTATTCATTAAATCTATGATGATAGCGGGGGAATTAGTAATATAAAAAGGCATAAATATAAATTCATAGTGTCCATAAACAGTACAGAGTTTCATATTTGGTATATCCACTATTTTGAACCTTAATTGAGGATATCCTGAATGACGACCAATCTTGGAAAATTATTGAGGTTTCCATAGTTGGTCAAATAAGTTTTCAATGTGGGTAGAGGATATTTTTTTTAATAGTGATCTTGTTATGTTCTTTGTAATCAATAAAGATTCTCCTTAATCCATATTTCTTCATAAAAAACATAACACATTCTCCCCAAGGTGATGCACTAGGGAATATGAATCCCTTATCAAGATTCTCTTGGATTTGCTTCTTCAATTCCTACAACTCAATTGGGGCCATTCTATAAGATGTCATTGAAATAGGAATATCACCCAATATGAGTTCTATTGAAAACTCAACATCATGATTTCGTGGAGGACCTAGTAATTCCTCCAGAAAGACATCATCAAACTTTCGTACAATAGACATATTCTTAATCATGGGTTTCTCCCCAACCATATGAGATAAAAAACATTCATTTATTAGAATCAAGACCCATAAGATGGAAGAAATATCTACTAGAAAGTTATATTCATACTTTCATCAATAGATGATCATATATTTATTTAGAATATAAAATATTAAATCCCTTCATTATATATTGATATGATCTCCATATAGAGAAATCCATTTCATGTCATGAATAACATCAAATTCCACTATAGGAAGGATCACAAGATTTTCAAGATTCAATTTCCCACAAACTTCAACCAAAGAATATTAAAAAACTTTTGATGTGACTGTTGTTACATTAAGAGTTTTCACATCTAACTCAACATCTAATTTTTGAGTTAATATAGAGATACCGTTAGGAAACTCTTCATAAATAAAAGCGTGGGTAGATCTAGAACCAAAATAAAACAACTGATACTTTAGTGTGGATGGAAAGTGTATCTTTAACCACTTCATTATCTTACTCTATGTCTCAAATAGTGATTTCATCTGATATTCCTTTCTATTTTTCCTTAAGAATTTGTTGGTGTCATTCATCATAAAAAACCCTTAGATTAGAGCATCAATTTTCAGAATTCCCCATTTCCTTTCACTAGTAACATTGATGTTTTGGAGGTGCATTCTGTGTAGCATTTTCTTTGTTCGCATCACTAGTTATCTTTTTAACATCACTTCTGAATTCCACTACCCGATGACCTTATTTTCTATACATAAAACCTTTACTAGTCACTTTAAGACAATTCCCATTATGTTTCATTACACACATTGAGCATAAGGGAAAACATATCTTCTTTTCTATGTGGTCTTTAGATTTTCTTTTGAATTACATTTTTCCCTTATTACCAACCCTATATGACTGATTGGTTACCCAAATATCCATCTCATCCTTGAGAGAACATCAAACAACACCCTTATAGCTATTTATGTCCCTTATTGCTAATTCCCTTAAGAGACATGGTTTTAAGCAGCTAAATAATTGATTAATTTTACTCTTAGGTTGGATAATAATTCCAGAAGAATACCTTGCAAGTATTATAAATTTTTCTTCATAGGTACCAACAAATTCATCATCCTTTAGCTTATGTTCATGGATATCCTTCTCCATCTTTGTTTGAGAATACAGGGAAATTACTTATTGACAAATAAGTTCTTGAACTCATCCCATTCCATGGACTCAATTTCAACACATTGCCTTGTATTATTGATCAGATTCCACTATTGATCATCCTTTCCTTACAAACGATAGACTGCTAATATTAATTTATCTTGTTCAGAACATTATAGAATTTAAAGTTTCTTTTCAATGGAAATGATCCAATGTTTATCCTAAAATGGGTATGTTGTATCATCAAGGACTCAACAAAATGTTTCTCCCTCCTTTTTTCATTTGGATTTCCTCTATGATTCAAAGCTTGAGAAAGTTATGTGAGCATGGCGAAAAGATTTTTCATTCCATATCCCAAAACATTTGTTTTCTCAGGGTGAAAATCATTGCATTGCATGTTGTATTCAACATTAACACGGTTTCTTCAGGTTCTATCCATTGACAAAAACCAATAATCATAGTGTGAGTAACACTAATCATAATAGGAAAAACATATAATCAGGAATAAAATTTCAATTTAGGACACTTTATGTTTTACCCTAGTTTATTCTTGAATATCTCTAAAACACTAGGATAGGATTGTAACATATACTTAGATATATCCTTAGGGTTTTTATTAAGGTTCTCTTATCATAGTTTTCTGATGGTAACTATACATTTTCTCTGATTCTGACTATAATGGAGAATACATTACATAGATATATTGCTTCAGAATTGAAGAATATTTATTACATAATAAAAAAACTACACCCGGACTATATATGTTTAGTGTCTTTAGAACTAGGAAACATAAACAATTGGTTCATAAAACATCCAAATTGTATCCCCCTTATTTCTTCATGACAAGAGTTGAATTTTAAATATCTTACTTAATACCCTTCTTCACAACCTGGGAAAATAAACATATGAAAGGGCGAGATCAAATGCCCAATAAGGTTAAAGAAGGGTAATATCAATCATAAACATAACATTTGAAAATATTATCCTGCATATAAAATATCATAATATCATGTCATGGGATAAATCAAAAAATTGAAATTTATTCTCAATTGTCATAACATAAGATATAAAACTTTTTAGCATACACACATAATCATAGAAAATAAATTAATATTAGTCAAGTATCATCGTCAATACCATCATAGTAGATAATGTACATTAGTGAACCGAGTTCAATTTTCGTTCCAGACCTGTATTACTGAAACAGATTTACATTCCATTACATTCATGTTTATTTCATGAGATATTAATATTTACCCAATTCACTAAAAGATGATATTTTTCACACCCATCTCACAATGAAATCATTCTTATGTGTGAGAAAAAAACATTAAAAAACATTCACTATAGCAGAACCCTTGAAATAAAATGGGATTCTTAAACATTATTTCATCATAATTGATATAAAATATTGGATTTCCTAAATAATATTTCACCATACACACAATAAAATCATGGTAATAATAGGAATATTAATATAAAAATTTTAAAGCATGTCAACTAAGATGGGAAATAATTTTTAGAAAACACTTGAAATTATTTCTTGAGGAAAATATTTTTTCTTCTTCAAAAACATTTTATTTTCTCAAAATTCCACAGAATTATAAAGTATAATAATTTAATTGAAAATAATATTTAAATAATTTGGAGGAGGATTCATGGAAATAAGGTGTCATGAAGCCATAACAATCCATTGATTCTATATTAGTTAAAAAATTATCCTCTTACTTTTACCAGAAAATCCAAAAAAGTACCTCAAATCGAATAATGACAAAAGATTCCTTTAATACCATTTAATAAAAATATACCAAATGGTAAAATTATCTTCAAAAAAATTTCATGTAATATAAATAATATTATATAATTATTAAACATGTATGTGGATGATAAATATACTATAGTAAATACTTAAATATAAACAATCTCAGATACAAATGAGATTCCAAAATTATCTCATACCATAGGTCTAATATCCTTCATATGTATCTAAACCTCATATATAATGATTTAACTAATGTTATTGAATTATTCCATAATAATAATTATTTTTATTATTTCATATAAGATTATATTATCGACCATTTTTTAGTTACATTTTATTGTCACTTGTTAATCGGGTATTAACTACTTTGTGTTCTTATGCAAGATTTGTCGGATAAATTCATGTTCCACTTCTCATGATAAAGTTAAATAATTTATATAATTATTTTAGTATAATATATATCATATTTATTCATTAAATTTATGTATATAATGATACTCTAATGATGATTATGTAGAACTACTCACATCGCATCGTGGGGACGGAAAGTCGTACTTATGCATGAGTGATTATATCGTTCCCATAATGGTTGAATGGTATTGAATTGGATGGTGTATGATATTTTATAATTACTATCATGTTTTAGTAATAATTTATAGTTATTATTTAAATAATTATACCCATCCATGTAAGGTGGTTCTACAAAATAGATTACACCACAATGTGGACACGGTAAGTCGTACGTACGCAGGCGTGGTGATTTCACTTTTCATAGGATGGGTATAATGTTGAATATGGTTGTTTAATGTTTATAATAAAATATTATTATATCCTTTATACTGTTTTTATTACTTTATAATGAAACAACTGATGAAGAATAAGTATAAGAAGAAATAAGTTTGAAAGAATCGGTAAATGATATCACCTCTTCTTCGATGTGCCTCCTCTAAATCTACTCTTAGAGCACTAGAGTTTGTCTTTGAAGATATCCAGAACCTCTAGAATTAAAATAGGAAATTTTAGAAGGAAAATGGAATGGTTTAGACGATCATGAAGGCTCTAAATGGAGTGTAGAGGTGAGGGAGGAGGTGGCCTTTTATAATTGAGGTGAGGGGCACTTTTGGAAACTCGATAAATAATAATTTATAATAAAATAACACCTTTCCCAAAATCCACCAAAGTTTCCCAATTTAAAAGATGATATGAGATAGGATTTTAATTTCATCAACCAATAAATTTTGGACAAATTATTTTGTCAATTTAAACCATATCTTTTTAATTGAGACTTAGTTTTTCAATTTAATTTTAATTGTGGTAATAAAATTCTAAATATTTAATGTTTATAAACATTTAATTATATGATGTTAATTGACCATTAATTTATATATAATGATATTTTAGACCTTATAATTTCACTCTTTAATTATTAAATATTTTTATTATTTTTAAATAATTTAATAAAATGATATTTTTATAAAATATGAAGTGTCGATTTTGACACTATTCATTTATTTTACTTAAAATAAAATCTTCATTGAAGGTAAATTATAAAAAAAATATTTAATAATCTCCTAAAATGTCATAGTCCCATAAAAAATTCATCCATAAAATTTATTATTTCATATGATGTTTAATTTATTATTTTTACAACCATTTATTTGATATTTTTATTAATAAAATAATTTTTATAACACTATTGTGGCATCATTAATGGTAATTATTTAATATCTAGAATGTATAAATAAATTTCCTTGATGTAGGTAATTATTTTAGATTTAAAGAGACTATATATAGTTTATACTATTTCTTATTTATCTATATATTAAAAATAATATACTTATATAAAATGAGATTGTGACATGTTGTCACATTCATTAATTTTTATTACATTCATTTCATATTCATTAGTATGTGGACTTAAAGTGATTCTATTTCAAAAAATGGATTATAGGGGTCAAATTTAGTCATCAAATAGGATTTTTATAGGTGTTAAGATAATTTTATAATATTAGTTTTACCCTTCATTGCCTGATTTAACTTTAACCATGGTAATAAAAATAATTACCAAAGTTACTATTCATAATACCCAAAAATAAAATTAAACTATTAACATAATTAGGACCTAATGATTCCAAATATGGAATTAATTTTTAAAATTTCAAAACACAGAAGTTAAAGTAATTAATTTAAAATTAATCCCTTTGTTGAAATGAGATAACGAGTTTAAAAGTTAAAACATTATAAAAGATTGAAATGTTTTTACCTATAAATTCAATATAAAATTAATTCTAATGACATAAATTATATTGAATAATAAAAGTGTATTTTATTTATACATTAAAATCATACAATATTATAATTTAACAATATAAATTATCTCGAAAAAAAATTTGCTTTTAATTAAAATGTAGCGTAATTTTACTATTCATCAAAACATGAACGTTATCAGAAAATTATCCAAAAATTATGAAAAGTACACTTTTATATAATATTTCCAAATAACATGTTTATGTTTCCATATTAATATTATCAAACTGTAAAAATCTTAATTTAAAATGGGTTCTCCATTCTAAAGTGTAAAATTAACCTTTTAAAAAATAGGTGTGTGTACATCAAAGAGGGTCTTATTCATACCCTATGAATAAAATATCCATTGAATGAATAAAAAAATATTTTATTAACTATATAACACATATATATCATATTAATTTCATTACCAAAATTAATTCACTAAAAAATAAAAATATCTAATTGATTTAAATTTTTCATATATAATTGATACCTAAAGAATTATCAATGAATTTTCATAAGTTAGTTATAATTATTCCCACTAATCTAATGGATATTATATAATGGTAATATTATACTAAACGTGTATCATGGTTCATTTATACCCATTATTGTGTTCAACAGAAGCTACTAAAAAATAAAAAATTATTTAAAGAAAATATTTAAAAAAAACATTTTGATGTTATAATGTAACTAAATATAAAACACTATATCTGCAATAATAGTGAAGATTAGTTTATTTTGGAAAATTGAAGAAACATTGGTGTGTACACCTTAGAAAAATCCCAATGCAGGTGAACAACATAAAATTATTATTTCTTGTGTTTTTTTATATTCTACATGATGATAATCAATGAGTGTGTATTGAGTCATAATTGATATTATATTAATAAATATAATATAAACAACAGTTGATGGGATAATTACTTAATAGGAGAACCAAATAGTGGCCATAATAAAAATAAGTTTGGGATTAGTTAGGATAGTGAGAGTTTCATAGGTACTTGGGGAAACAAGAAAGCGTTTCATACCCTAATTCACCCCTCCCCCTTCCCTAAGGGAATCTCTCAATAATGTATCATAGGGATATAATAATTGGTATCAAGGGGAAGATTTATTTTGTGGAATTATTTTATTCTAAAATGATCCTATTAGTTTTTTTATTTGAAATATATTTTTTTCATGTGATAAGTGAAATAGAAATAATATGAAGAATCAGAACTTCAAAGAAATTACATATAATAGAAGAGTCTTTTAGAAGTATGTGATTGATATAAAGGATCCTATAAGACCACAAAAAAGGTATGAATGAATCTGGTTGTGTATCAACTTGTTCATACTATTATTCATGAGGACTATCTGAGGATCATGATATAAAAATTAATGTTGGAACAACTAATGATGATGAGACACAAATAGATCTAATAGTGGGAGATATCTCAATATTTATAGGGATTGATTAGGAGTTTGAGAAAGAAAATATGGAGTTGAAACATAGAATGAATATAAATGTTTGCATCTTTAAGTGTTAAAAATTTAGGTAATCAAACTGAAAATTATCAATCAAAGATTAATTGATTTGGTCTCAAATATGAGGATGAAAAATAACACTCTTGCCATGGAATATAAGAAGATGTATTATAATATGAAAAATTATAAATAAGGTTCAAAATAGAAGAGCCATGACAAAAAGTAGGTTCCAAATTTGAGGGATAAAAAGGATAAAGTGGGTTCACATATGTGAGAGTTGATAGAGGAGAACAAATAGTTATGGAAAGTATGGGTGGCCTAGAATGATGACATTGTAATGATGGGTGAAAAAGATAATAGTCAAGTGACTTACTTAGAGAACATAAACATAAAGTGGGAAATAAAATTGTCCTAGAAAAGGATTTAAAATATAGAATTTCCCCCCTCATAACACAATTGGAAAATGGGTTAAAATTCGAAACAAAAGAAACTCAAGTGTGAGGTACATGACTACCCAACTAAAGAAGAATAATATGAAGATAAAACTGATCAAATGGAGGCTCCCTCACATTGGATCATATACAAGTGGATCCAAAAAATGAGGAAATATAGAGTGTTGTTGTAATAGTAAGCATCATAAAAAACCTAAAAGAGTCTACTCTTGAATGAAGGTAGACACTAAGTGCTAAAATTGTGGAATCATGGGATATACCAAGAGTGACTACTGGGATGCTTGTTGTCTCAAATAAAGATGAAATTATTTTATAAAAATAACTCAACTTTGTAATGAAGATACATGGTATGGTGCTTATTTTATTTTCATTAAACTTTTTGACTACAGTTATATAACAATGAATTACAACAAAAAGGGAACTGAAAGTGTCACAATTAAATTCACAATTCCTAGGACTGACATGATGAAATTTCTCTTTGAAATAATTATTGTTATGTTAGAGAATATATTAACCACTCTGGAGGAAAAAATTGGAGCTAAACGAAAGGTGTATCAATCACCAACTTCAGTTTACTCATATCATCATTCCAGGGAATAGAGAAAAAAATCTAAAGGGAAGCGAAGGAAGATTCTCCAACTATGGGAAAGTTGGATGAGTGGATACTGAAATCTCAACCAAGGAATAATACATTTGAGGTGGATCTATTTTTTGTCAATGAGAATAGACACATGGCATGCATAACTGGTTTGGTGAAATATTCTATAAGTAAATAGATAAAAATAACCATGGGAGTTCCCCATAAATATGAATTTTGTGATATAAAGAGAATTTAGAAATCTGGTATTGAATAATAGGGTCCATGGAAAGACAAAAAATTTATTTTAAGAGTTGACTGGAATCTAGAAGATAGTCTTATGAAAGAGACATCCCTAAAGAATACATGGATCGTTAAATCTGGAAAATTAGGTATGGATAAATTGAGTTGAAATAATACTTAGAGAAGTATGATTAAATCAATTACATGTGAGGAGTTAATTATTGGTAATATCACCTAAGTAAGAGGGTATTTTTATTTATTCTATAAATAAAATGAAATACCCTAGATAAATGAGGGTGTATAAATCAAGAATCCAAAATAAATTTTATGTATGTGGAATCAATCAAAGGAGAGTTTCTTTCTTGGTACTAAAGAAGATTACCATGATGAATGATCAAGAAAAATAAGAATTCAATGAGTTGATGCAATTCCATTCCTAGAATTTGAAAGGGGGGAAAGGAAAGTTTGTTGATGAAGAGGGTTTTAACAAATTCCATCTTCATTACTCAACTTTAGAAAGTGAAAAATATCCTCTTCCTATGTGTTTAAATGATATTAATTTAAATTGAAGTGTTTCTTATTTTAGGGGTATACGATCCATGGGAGAGTTTCATCAAAATATTCCAACCGGTGTTGTGATATTCACCAAAGATCCAACTGATTCAAGTCAGTACAAGGATATTTTTTTGTAAATAGAATTATAATGAATCATAATAAAAGATTAATTAAACAAGTAATGAATGTGCTTAATGATTGGTATCAGGATTTGTGTTCCAATTTTATATTTGTTTATAAAGCTTAGAAAGTTAGGGGTAGTTTTGAGATGAACATTTGATGGATGGTTTCCCCAACAAACATGTACTGGCATCCCATAGATGAGAGAATAAATGAGTTACAAAGTATTGCTTTGGACGTGATTGTGAAAGGACAAACAAGTCATCATTTAAATATTGGGTATTGAGAATAATTTAATGTATGAAATCATCCATCATAATGGTATTCTATATAGTAGGTATTTTTTTTAACAATTGGTATCATCTTGTTTTCTAGAGCTGAATAAGAAATATAAAATAAATTTTTGAAATATTATAAAGTCATATATTATCTTGGGATGTATGGAAGTGAGTGAGTGAAATGGAAAGTGATTATATTACTATATCCAACCCTTGTTTCTTAAACTAAGTCCTATCTTAGTAGTATTATAAGTCTTATTGATTCCCCTTATCTATATTATCAATCCACAAAATAAAAATCTTATCGAAGGCTTCAATATCTAAATGTTTTTTTTAAGTTGGAGAGTTTTTTCAACCTGGTAGTCACATGTGAGGAAATGATATAGGAGAAGAACTAATTTTTATGGTCTAACTAGTGGACTTAAAAATGAGTAGTTAAATATAATTGGTGGGAGTGTTTTCTATTTTTATCAAATGAAAAAATCCATTTTAATAGAGGGTGAAAATTAGAAATATCACAATTCACATCATTGATTAAGGATATAAAATTCAATGATAGAATGAATGGTCATAATGGCATCAAATAACTGAAGAATATATTTTATGACATCAAAAATACAATGGGAGAATAATAAAAATATTTAATGGAACACCCGTGTTTCCTGAGGTATAGTTTTTGTTTAATTCTATATTTAGTACATATGGTACTAAGTAAACAATGGATATGATGTCAAATTTGGCGATGAACTGACCTAGTTTCCATGTGTAGTTTTTTTCAATAAATAAATTATCATAAATTAGTGTGTGTTCCTTCCCTAACCTTTATAGGGGGTAGAAAGTGAAGAATTTAATTCTTAGAATTAATAAGATGTTTTTTCACTAATGATAAATCCATAAAGGATTTCATGATGAAATTAGTCTTCTGGTGTTGTTGAATAAGAGATCTTATTCTGTGCCACACATTGTGAAACAGTTGATATAAGTCATAATTAGATGCAAATCATTTTTTTTATTTTATCAAAGATGGTTTAAGGAAAATATGTAACCATACAAAACCTCAAAATCCGAGCTTTAAACATTCAACTTCAAATTCAAATTTCAAATTGCCGCTCCACCTCCATCATCACCTTGAGCCACGATCCCCGACACGCGGCCTATCATGTGCCGACCTCGAAAACTGTAGTCACTCAATTTCTGTGTCACCGATCAGACACGTCACATTCCTATCCACATCGAACTCGAGATGCAATCCTTTGAGAATCCCAATGTCACCTCCGGCCAGGTCGCCAGCAAGACACCAATTTATCTTCACCAATTTATTTCTTTCATGAACCATTCACACCAACATCAATTGTGTGAAAAAGTAACATATGACTATTTTAAAAAAAATTATCAAGAGACTAAAAGTGTCAAAAAAAATTTATATTTTTGTTCCATATCATAAGGTGTGGGAGTGTGGAGTTCTGTGACATATCCATTGTTGCATGAATGTTCAAGAGTTGCGTGAAAAAGAGAAATGTTATGCAAAAGTGGATAGTTTCATGACATAGTGAATTTTGTGTAAATATTGACTGTTTTTTGAGATAGGGGTATCACATAATATTGAAATAGTTTGATGAAAAATTGAATAGTTCTGTATAAGAGAATATTGGGAAGTCACGTCATGGGAATAGTATAAGAAGTTATTGGAACTCATTTTAAACATTTCTAATGGAAGTCGGTATTCCATAAAGACTAGTTCAACAAGGAAAATGAAGATACTACAATGATGATGATAATAACTAATTTTTGAAAGATCATTGTGGAGATCAATGTATACTAATTAGTGTAAAAAAATAAGATATTTAAGTCATGAATTAGTATGTGGGTTGAAGATCAGGTTATTCCCAAAGCAGTGAGTGATGGAGGAAGAAGGATGAGTAATGAGCTCCTGAAGTCGTACCCCGACATAGTGAGAAAAGGAGAGGGAATAAAGCTATGAGATTTGGGTGGTAGTGACACAAACATTAATATTGTTAAGGAAGTGACCATATAATAGGGTGACTATATTCAATACATTGTATTCATGATACTAGTGATGATTAGTGGTTTTTGGAAGATCAACACAATATTTGTGTGTTATCCTTAGAAGTAGACCAGCTTAGGTGAACTAAGTGAAATCCTTGTTTATTATGTGATTTATTTTCTTATATTATATAGGATGATATTCTAAGTATATGGATTAAGAGATCATTGATCATATCTAAATAAATATAAGATAAGCACATTGTTTAATTGAATTAAAACTATACATATGAACACAGTACTGTGCATACTAACACATGTGGTCAACATAAATTAGGAAAATGAGTGTTTCCTGCTTACATGGGGCATTAAGGATGAGTTTCATTACTTGATTTACCCCTCTTATTAGGGAATATCTCACTAAATAATCATGTGTTTCCAATAGGTAACCGCAACAAGATCAAAAAATTTAAATAATGAATTTATTATCCATTTATAACTTTATAAGGTTATGAGTCCAAATATTTTAATGTATTAATATTTAACAACAATAAAGTTGATGTGAATCAATTTAAGAAATATAGTGTTCTTTTTTGTCTATCCTTCATTAAACCTTTTAATAATGTTCTATTAAAGTACATCATTGAAGTTATATACTGTTATGGATTAAAGTGTGGTTGGTTGAATCTATTTAGTGGAATTAAAATTCTTTATTTCTAGTTAACATTAGTTTATTTTGAAAATTTGTTTCATAAGTACCAATATGTAATCAAAGATACCTTCATATTTTTATCACAAGTATAATAGTATTTTATGTATTTATCATTCCAAGTACATCATCCAAAATAAGGGAAGTGGTCATAAATAATCAGTGATGTGCTCCCCACCATAGAATTATCACTACCTTTGATTTCACATGAATTAAAAACCATTGTTTCATCAATAGTTTTAACATTGTAAGTCATGAACCATGCTCATCACTTATTAACTAATTATTCATACTATCTTAATATAGGATTAAGGGGTTGTGTTATTTCCCACCACCTATTTTCAAGTTAGAGATGAAATATGGCCATGAATCCTAGGTTCCAACAAGTATTATAAACTAAATTTACACATTTAGAACATAAATTTTATCTATAACCACAATTTCTCATATAAATTTATGTTTCTTAAATCAAACCGAAAAATCAAGGGCTTCATATCACTATCACAATACCAACATCAAGGTTGTTTCAATCCTCAAATAAATTCTTATAAACCTCTTTATGTTCCCCATATTTTTTAATACTTGTTTATAAATTTATTATATATAGAATCAAACCAATACATGTCTCATCCTTCCAACCTAGAAATACACCAAATTACACATTTCTCTGCATAAAATAATATTATGAACAACTAATCAATGGGAAAAATCATTTAATTATCAAATATCATCATCCTACTTCTCTATATGGTTATCCATAACTCTAAATTCAACATCCTAAAGGTTTATTGAAATACCAACCACAACATTTTAAAACTATTTGACAACCTTAGAGTTGGTGACATGGAAAAGGCCACTTTGTGTGCTTGTAATGAATCATTAATACCCATCTATAAATTTTAGGGATTACATTATTAATTTACGTTATAAGATGATAAAAAATTTATATAGTCCTTAGAATATAATAGCATACTCTACCATAGATCTCTTAATATATAATAAGCCTATAAAATCCAAAAACTTTCATAGTTATATTGTCTCTACAAAAAACCTCTCAAGGAAGTGAGAGTAGAAATAAATCTAGACAAATATCCAACCATCATTTCCTTATTAAATGAATCCATATTTATATACCCCATCATAAATTTTGTAAATGTTCAAGTACATATATAATTTCCTAGTATTACCCATCGAATCAATAGAAAATTGGATATTCTCATTGAACTTCTTAACATCATGGGTACCCAATCCATTACCAATGATTAGGTAGGATAAATTTTGGAACTCATATAAGGATTTATCCACCACCACTTCAACTTTAAATAAATATTTTTTCAATATCAAAAAAAGATAATGTCATTATTTTTGAAAAAGGGTCATCCACTAAACCACCACCCCCATGAAGATGTCTTTATTGTATCTAATCCATGTAATATATATATCAGTTGCTTATAAATTTTACAACATGAATAAGACCACCTATTAGATATTATTATTATATATAATATTCAATTATCATGCATCATTATATTTAAACCATAAATATTAAAAATAATCATCCTTTAACCTAATTCTATGGATAATTATTTCATTATCAAATTTAAACAAGGTTTCTCCCCCATGGAGACATCTGTGATAAATACCCTTATAATAAATAAAAATACATGGAACATACATAACAATTAATAAGTATTATTGAGTTTATTACCCCCAAAAATAATACAGTCACATAATATCATTTTACCCAATCAATAGAAGTTATAATGAGCTTCAACACATAATTTTTGGGTTCACCCATATAATTAACTGGGTTAGGTATCTGACACACCCACTATATCTCATGTGTATTATCTATTATTTAATCATGTGAAAACCAATTTAAATTTATATTCATGGACTAATCAACACCTATATTTTTTCCCTAACACATCCACATCATATTATTAACACTATACAAGTAATTTTGTGGTATGTCAACATAAATAGGAAACAAATCATGATAGAACACTATATAACGTTCCTTAAACCAAATTGAGTCACATTTAAAACTAACACACCCATCTTAGTGATCTAACCAATATTGTGGTATCTCTATAATCATGTCACCCACATAAAGGGTTTTTTCACCTCTTAGTACATATCACAAAAATATCACAATAAAATAATTTGTATCATAAAAATGGTCATGACAGAGATAAATTATTTATTATATCACTAATAAGTTATGTTGGAAATAATAAAATTGGTTATTATTAATATTTTAATTATCCAAAATTATCATGATGGATCCTCATTATTTATGATCTCTCTCAATTTTCCCTATCCACTAATGTAGTTTCATCCCTCCACAGGTAGTGTAAGTCCTTTCCTCCCTAATGTTGTGGATTATCCATTATCATTATCTTCTTATATTAATTTATATAGTCTTTATATAGATTTCTTTACAATGGATTATTTTGGTTTATATCGATTTAGAATTTAGGACTTCAAATGCGTTTATCTCCTTGTGTTTTCTTTCGCACAGTTTCTCCTCTATCTATGTTTGGGATCCCATTCATCTTTTATTTTTCTTCGTGGTTGTATTTCCCTCACATTATTATCTTATTTGATATGTCCTTGATCCCTTAATTTTTGTTTTCCACTGGTGTTAGTTTTAATATGGATCCTAGCCCAGAGAGATTTTTCTATTTCTATGTCAGCCCATGTTCATTTATCATTGATTCCTCTTGGCCTTGTTGTTAGTCTTACTTCCCATAGTGGTTTTGACATACCTTTGGTGTCTTTGAGGTATCCTCAACTATTTTTTCATATTTAGTTTGAAGATGAATTTTGAAGTTATTATTAAAAGGAATTTAGAGGCATTTGTTCATAATGTCTATTCAACCTTCAATTTCTTCTTTTCTGTAGTGGTTCCCTATATAAATCTATTTTCTCATTATTATAACTTGTTTGTTTCATTGGTGACGTTGTCTAATGTGATTAGTTTTCAAGCATATCCATTCTAATTAGTTGGAGTTTTTTTCGGATTTGGAATCAACTATTATGGTTTCTTGTTCTCATTGATATTATTCATGGGGTTTTGGTGATGATAGGTAGTGGTTATGTTATCTATCAAAAAGGGTTTGGTGCTTTGGATATGGAAGTTATTCTATGGTGATCGTTGGTTCATTTTATTATTGAAGGTCATTCAAATTATGTAGACCCATGGAAGGGCTGATTTTTTGGTGATGGTTTTCCTCACATTAGAGACCTTTATTTTCTCAGCTCTACCCCAAAATCAATGTACATCTCCCCCTTCCATGTCAATCTGGCTTAATGGTTCATAAGGATTTTTTTGGGAGGTTTTATTCCAATGAATGAATATATACTATGAGGAACATCTGTTGTGATCTTCTTCTCATTAAAATATATTCTTATTGTTCAATAGTTTTCAACTATAGGTATCATTTGGTTGGTTCTTTAGGGTGTTTTTCCTTACAATTGTTCAGACTAGTTCAACAGAGAATATAGTGAATATTCAGGTTTCTAGTTGCTGGTGAGAAGTTTCATCAATGATAGTATTGGTTTCACCCATTAGCATAGTTTATTATCGAGATGATATGATGAATTATATTACTTGTTCATGGTGATGATGGAATGGTTGTCGATGTGAACTCTACTTTACTTTTCTCAAGGAAATAGGTGTCTTACGACATAGATTCTCATAGAAAGAGGTGGTTGGTAGTGTTGGGGTCGGGGTGAAATTTTAAATTTTAAATTTTAAATTAATGGATTTTTTTGTTGTCTATTTTGAATCTTTGTTTCGTATTTTTGGTATTGTAGTATTTTAATTTTGGATTGAATTGTTCCCACTAAACGTTATTGTAATTTAAAAATATAAAAAAATCAATAGATTGGTTCAAATGACCAAAAATCACTTTCAAAATGCATTTCAGTAAACCTTTTTCAGTATAATTAATGAAACATTTTTAAAATTATTTATTTCTTACCATGTTTAGTTATTAAAATTTCATGTGAAACTATGTCTCAAATATGTTTTATGTACACTAGCCAATTTCTACCTTATTTCAAGAAAAAATTAATGAACCATAAAACAAAAAAACACACATTTTGAAATATAAAAACCATAATACTAAAAATTGGTAACTACTATTTTCACATATGGAAAAATAATAAGACTCGATAGGGGAGTGAATTGAATCCTTTAATTAATTAAATTGATTTAATTCTTCCCTATTAATTTGGTAAAAATATGTCCTTCTATTTTTAATTAGGTTAATGAAGTGGATTTTATGTAAAGAGTCCATAACACACAAGGTTTTTATAGTGTTTTAGGGGTATATGAGAATCCCCTAGTCCACTCCACCAACACCCAATGCATGAATAGTGATTTTATAGTAGATATATTTTCTAGAGAATAAATTAATAAGTACTTGTAGTTTTCACATTGTAAAGAATTATTTTATTGGTCTTTGATATCCTTTAACTATAGGGCCCTTAAGAACTTAGTCAAATAATTAACATTTTACTATGTTTTACTATAACCAACTAAATATAATAGAAATACATTGTAACATCTTGTCCAATGATCCACTAAATGGTTCCTTGATCTAGTTCACTGCATGGACTCTAGAAAGCCTCCCCTAACTTCAGAGGCTTTCGACTAGCAATGATGGTCTAATAATGGTATGGGGGAGACTATTCCCTCTAAATCATTAATAAATATAGAATAAGTGTAATGAAATAAAATAATGACTAGTGGGAGATAATAATAACTGATAAATAATAATAACCTAATAAACTGGGGAACACAAAATAAATTCCAACCACGCATGAACATTCTAATCCATAAATACAAGTGATCAACATGAAAAAAAAGTAATACAACAAAAAGGGATAAACTGAAAAAAAGGAATAAGTAAATAAAATACTCTAACTATGGAATGAATCTCAAGTACATGATTAGTTGTTAATCCCCTTATTTCATGCCATGTCATACCACATAATGAAAAAAACATAGAGCAGAATCCAATTCCTAACCTATAATCAGGATGTATGCGTAGGAACCAAATAACAACTCAAACATAGTTGTAGAAAAATTCAATAGTCAACCACAAATATTAGATAATGATAACCAATATGTGAGTTTAGAATAAAAAAGTGTATAGGTATAATAAATAAATTAGTAAACAATAAATACAATCAACTCATGATCATGTTCCTCAAAATACACCTCTTCAACCATACCTACTTCAACTTAAGCTAGAACGTCTCTATAAATGATCCATTATATATATATATATATATAATCTTATATATGAAATAATATGCATGGAATGGAAATGACCTAATTAATAAGACATTGATATCTATATAATGTTAATATAATAAGGTTCATGTATTTTAATAAGCGGTATAACCCCAAGGATATGAACTAACGAAAAGTGAAGAAACATGAAAAACAATTCAAAATATCTGATAAGGGAAACCATAAAAATGATTATCAATAAACATAATTATAAGGTTGTAATTCCACACAATTTAATATTTTGTGAGAAGGGGTTCCATTCCCAATAACTTGTAATAATAATTATATGAAATTTCATGTCCAATAAGTTCTAATGATATCATTATGAAGTATCATGTATAAAAAATTAAAAATAATAAAGAGGAACGTCATGTATAGATATTTCTAATAATAATTATTATAATAACAAATAAAATTGGGTCCAACAAATTCTAATAATAATAATAATAATAAGGAATGTAGATTACAATAAATTCAAATAAATAAAGTGGAACATTATGTATTAAAATTTTAACTAAGATATGATGAGTGTCATGTCCAAACCCACATGACAATTCACTTATGTTACCAAATAAAGGAATGTGACATGTTCATACTATTAACAACTCATTATTCAAATTATAAACTCATGTTAAAAATTGGTAACTTAACATACCTCTAATGGTGTTTCAATAAAATAATTTATCAAGGCACAAGTTAGGCATTTATGCCACTCTGAAAAAAGCCATGCTTCATTTAATAAATGATTCCAAATTATAATTTAATTCATGATGATAACTAGTTATCTGTTAATTGTACCTAAGGGGTAAATTGATGTTATTAATCCATTTAGGAGTCCCTTTAATTCAATTATACTTCTCACTAATGAGTTGGAAACTCAACATGTCTAAAGGGCAGTTGGATTACTTAAGCACAACATAGAATTCGTAGGAATTTATATCAGCACACCCAAAGGGGTGGTTCACATTGATGAAAATGGAATCAAATGATTGAATTGGGTCTCTAAGAATACCAATTCAAGGGGGGTAGAAGTATATTTAAAATAATATAAAATTCTTGATGAGAAACATAGATAATCAGAGACACAACACAATGGAAATTTTTATAAATGAAACAAATTTAAGGGAAATGTATATAGATCACCTAAATTTTACCAAGGAAGTGTCACTCATCCTTTTTCTAACTCTAACTCAAGAAGAAACAATAGAAATTAGAAAAATATATGAATTACCTTAAAATATAGAATACGAGCTTGTACGAAAGTAAAATTGAATAGGGTAAGAAAAAAATATATAATAACAAAGAGGAGTCATAAAATTACGATTGGATATTGAATGAGACTAAATGTGTTCAATTATGTTGATGAATGAATAAGATCTCCCAAATCTAATATGGAAGGAAGGAGGAGGTCCTGATTGGATACGTGTCTCACTTTAAATATACACTGCATAAGATGCTAAAACTAAAGGAAACACTCATATCCAATACAAAAACATTTATATGGAACTTCTTCAAGCATGTTTTACATTAGAAATGATAACAACATCATCTCTTTCATCAACCAATTGATAGATCTCCTCAACCATAGGTTCAAGTTTGTATCATCTGATTTTGAGTCCTATTACATCCACTACCAGAATCACCATCTGAAACAAACCCTTTTTATCATAATAGTGCTCCCAAAATTATTCTCTATTTGATAAAATGGTTTAATTCCAATCAACTACGTGTAACTAGGTCACACTAGGTTTTCCATGAAAAGTGATGGGAGACCCTTCGACAGCACCGGTTTCATCCCAATAGAATTCTCAATGTGGTTCCTCATAGACTACATCCCACAAATAAATGAAAAAAATTCAAATTGTATCCCCACCATAGGAGAATTGTTTTCATCACTTGAATGAAAAAAAATCTTGATTTCCACATCCCATGGAACAAACATAAAGACTAGTGTGAAAAAAAATTGATTAAAAAACCTAATCATCCCCAAGCACTAAATAAATTCCACCCAGTAAATTTTCCACTTCCCTATATTAGTTACTATAGTTTTTAGTTATTTTTAATTAATATTGAGGGTCTTTATCTTCAAACACAAACAATGTACTATGCACCATTTGGATTACTTAAAACCAGTTCATGAGGAAAACTCCCAAGGAGTCCCTATATCATACTATAAAATATATTTATGTAGATTATTATGCTCTCTTATCATGCCCAAAATGATCTTATGATATAGGGCATACCCATCTTTAAACTGGGAGTACAATAATATTTCTTCAATTGGTGTGTTTTTCTCTCTCGAACCACACTCACATCAACCAAGATGTAATTTCCTTATCTAGACACTAACCCCATGTCATATAAAAATTTATGTCTAGGTCCAATCATTTGAAATCATATAATAGCACCCTGCCAACAATCATAATATCCATCATCATAGGGACACTTCATTTAATTTAGTTAATTCTTGATTTTCCACACCCATGAGAATCATATATAAAACCATTGATCCTCTTCCTATACAAAGTCACTCACAGATCATTCATATCAATGATTACCATGTGAAACCAATGTGAACTAATATATCCATATATAGAATATGTTCATCATGTACCACCCATTACAAGACCCAACTCGCAATATTATGAGTCGTTCATCAATATGCCCAAGATAACCTTGATTTCCAATATATCAGTTTCAATATACTGGAAGTTCCCTTTGGAAATCCTCTTCAATATTGAGCACCTAACATGTGTCATGAATTTTCAAATGATATCCAACCTGAAAACATTTTTTTAGAAATTAAGGAATCACCACACATCCACTGGTCAACTTGGTCAAGATCCTAAATAGTTATACACATAAAATATAGTCTTGATACCCAATCACTATAGGTGTTTTTTAGAATTCCAAAGGCATCACCATACCAATACAGTAGAATCATAGAAACTTCCATGTGTAGATCTTCAAATGACTTTACATACAACAACACCACCTAAAAATGAATCTGTAACTCAGGATAACCTCACTCATAAGTTTCCGTAAATTAAACTAATGTCACTACCCCCTTAGAGTTTGAGTAAAAATTAGTGGGATCAAGGTCTATCACCTAGACTTGCAACTAATAATATAAAACATGGCCATTGTTTTCATCCACCAATCCCTATGGTCTCTCACACAAGAACTATATCCCCCTTAAGGTTCTCTACTACATGGAATGTCTCGGACCTGAAAATGCTCTTTGAAGAGGTAAAATTGGAAGAAAGTTTATAAATCATCGACATACAAGGGTGAATTTGGTAAAAATAAATGTAATGGCGTCATCTTACATTCATCAACCTACGAGATACTCATCCTCTTCGATCTTCATAGTAGGAGAGTGCTCTAATAAGGATTATAACACCATTGAATAAGGATAAAAAGATAACCATCCCTATATGTTCAACATAGAAAGAATCCACCCACATCTCTGGGGTGTCGTTTCATTAGCTAAGAGTGCTACTAGTCTAAAGTTGTCAAATTTAAATCACTTAATATTTCTAAAAACTCATATCATAATTGTACCAATTTCTCATTTAACAATACATTACCTCAGTGGGGATAACCACTCACTTTAACATAAAGCATCGACTTTGAAACTATAGTCACACCCTAAAGGTCACAAGTCTTTCCCTCCTAACCTCTTGGTTCAAAAAATATCATATTATGATCCAACTAAGACTCCTGGGAAACCTCTGTGTTCCTAGTCAATATATCTCTCATGGAAAAACTAAAGAAAACCCTTATGTGAGTGTCCATGGTATGAACAACACTCAAAGATTTCATTTAATCAATTACAAAATTTCATATTTATTATAAACATTAAAATGAACCATATATGAATTCATGTACCAGTTATAATGAAATCTACACTAAAATCATTATTTAGATAACTCCTCATAGCAATGATGGAAAATTATCTAATAATTTTTTTTAAACCATCATTCGTTTATCCATAATTTCTCATAACATTCATATTTAAATAAATTTTCAATTACAAGATATAGAGGAAAGAATTTAGGTTGCAACTGATATTTTAATTATCTAAATTCTCATATCAAATAAATCTCAAATCAGTTATAAAAAGTATTTAATCATTTCAAATGTAATAAATTATGTACGATTCCACCATAAATTTATATTCTTCATCGTGTAAGTTACTATTGACACTTTAATTAACTAACCATTTTAACATGAATATACCCCCAAGGGTTTAAGTAGTAAGTAGGTAAGAATTAAGGCAACCAATAAGGTTCCCATCATTATAATATATGTTAAAAGATATGGGCATAAATTTAGAATCTATGGAGTTAATATACTCAATAAATTGGAATTGATATATAATTTAAGTGCATCCCATAATAGTTTAGATATCAAAAAATATTTAATGGGTTTATCTAATATGAATATAATCCTAAAACTCACCTTCCAATGTTGAGTTAGCATATACGGATTCACTTATATTGGTCAGCATTCCCATGTTATAGAGGTATAAGACTTTATATGTTTCAATTTAAACACCATTAAACTGAAATCCCTGAATAATAACTTGAATTTATCTAAACATGTCCAATCCATATCATTTCAAATATTTTATTAAGCATATTTTATTAAAAATTTTAAAATCTTTCCATTTCTTTAATTAATTTAAGGATAATTAAATAGAATGCCACCATCAATATATATGGGAAAACACCATCTAAGTCAATCGAGACACATTATTTAACCATCCATACATCATAACTATAGAATATGAAGCTATCAAATTAGTATAGAATACTGGTGAGAAAAAAATACCCAAATAGTTATGGGAAATATATAATCATGATAAATAGTCACACAACATGGATAGTGATAAAAATTATAAAGAGTCACAAGAACATGATATATAGGGAAGAATATTGATGAAATTTGAATCAAATGTGATTGAATGATATATGAATCCACCCATTGTCTTTCAATAAGGGGATAAGAGGTAAATCCTATAAATATATAAATATATAACCAGTGGAAACACAATAATCACCCATGGTGAAAGAATAATCTACTGTAATAATTAACCATTATGAATAAAAGTTTCATCACATGGAACATGATCTTTGCCACTCCCATGGGTTTGTCGGACCCAAACATGATCTATTTACCATGTGCTAATACATACCAAGTATCAAGTCTACCATCAAAAACAGTAATATAATAGATATAAAAATCTTAGATACTACTTCTGACATCCAATTTCAAGATCCACTAATGGGTACCCTAAGTCGGTTTTCAACAAGGCCTCAATGCATGTCCCCATACATCATAGGTTGTCAATAAAATATAAGGGTCTAATGATAGTACAATAGAGATAATATACCCTATGGATTAGTAATAGACATGACAGAAGAATAACAAGATAAATTTAAGAGAATAGGAAGACCATAATAACTAATAAACAATAATAAATTGATAACCTAGGAAATAGAAAATAAAGTCCAACCATGCCTTAAAATATAAATATATAGATATAATTTGTGACATTACAATAGATAATATAATAAATAGGGATATAATGACAAAATAAATAAATAAATAAAAGTATCCTACTTCAAAAGTCGTGTGGAGTACATGATAAGCCGCCACTCTAAAGATGTCATGCCCAATCCCAACCCATAATTAAAAATAACACATAGCAGAGTCCACTTCATAATCTATAACCAGGATGTTTCTCTGGGTACTAAATGAGGGATGAATCATATTTTGAGATAAACGTTTTTAGCCACATCAAATATCATCTAATTCAAACTAGTCAATGAGTAAAATAAAGCACTATAAAAGTATAATAAGCAAAGCAGTAGATAATAAATGCAATTAATTCCAGATAATGTTCCTCAAAACACACTCGACAGACCATACCTACTTCAACATAAGCAATAATGTCTCTATAAATGTTCCATAAAGATTATATATATGTATGTATGTATATTCATATATGTAAAAAAATTTATATAAAGATATACATGGATTATTTAGGACCCAAGGTGTAAGAACATGACATCCACATAATCATAATATAATAAGGGTCTTATATTTTAATAAGGGGTATAAGAACAAGCATCTAAATCATGGGAAAGTAGAGCACCAGGAGAAAACATTCAAAATATCTTCTAAGGTACACAATGCCCAATGATAAATAATAAACATAATAATAAGGGGCACAATGACTAATAAATTAATAAGTGATGTTAAGGGGCACCATACCCAAAATTATATAATAATAATCATAAGTGATTTCATGTTTAACAAGTTCTAATGATAATAATAAGGAACACCATGTTAAACAAGTTATAATAATAATAATAAGGGATTTTGAGTCCAAAAATTTCTAATAATAATAATAATTAGGAACATCATGTCCTAAGAAATCATATAAATAAAGTTGAATGTCATATTTGAAAATTTCAACAAAGAGAAGATGAGTGCCATGTCCAATCCCACATAATCATTTTCTTAAGTGACCAAAACGGGAAATTTGGTATGTTCATGCTATCCAGAGTTCATTATTCCAATTAAACATCTAGTTTATATGGGGGGTAACTTAACACACCTCTAATGGGGGTCCAATATCCTAATTTATCCTGTTTTATATTAGGCATGTATTCCACTACACAAAACCTCATGCTTCTTTTACTTAAATGATTCCCAATTCCAATTTAATTCAGGATACTAACAAATTCTCTTTTAATCACCCCTAAGGGGTCAATTGATGGTATTAAAGAATTTTAGAGTTAATTTAATTCAATTATTAGCCCTACTAATTAGGTTTCTCCCCAACATATCACAGTGGTGGTTTGATTGCATAAGAACGACATAGAATTTATCCGAATTTATATGAACATATCCAATGGGGTGGTTTACGTTGAGGTAGACAACCTCCAATGATGAAATAGTATCTCAAGGATAACCAATTCAAGGTGTCATCAATTTATTTAAATTAACATATCATTTATGAGGTGAGACATAGATAAAACAGTGTGAAAAACAACTACACATTTTATAAATAAACCAACTTTAAGGGATATGAATATATACAACCTATCTTATACAAATGAAGCATAACTCTTCAATTATAATGCTTTGATTCGACTTGAAACAAGAGAAAATATAATAATATATGCACACCATAAAAATATTATATATGAGATCACATGTAATTATTATCCAATTTGGTGAGAGAAAATGAGTTAAGATCAAAAAGGATTCATAGAATTAGAAATTTCTATCCAAAGGGTCCAACAATGTCTGATTCTGACATTTAATAAAGGAGATATCCCAAAGTCCATTTGGAATGAAGGAGGATCTCTCAGGAAAATTATATGCATGTTAATAATAGGATAAGAGAGAAGGAAAGATAAAGGAGGCCTGAAAAAAATTGTGATTTTCATCCCCTTTAACTAAACACATGGTTAGGCTAACTATATGCCAACTTTGGGGTTCCACTACCCATAGGGAAACCACCCTCGCATGATTAGGAGAACATTTAGGGAAATTATGTTCATGCCATGTGATACCTGTTGGGATTTTCTATAGAGGCTTCACATGGTTATGAGGGCTTGATAATATGGTTTGATAACTTGTGTGACTTCCCGCCATGGGCATGTAGTTTTCTAGGACATGTCACATAGTTTATAAAAAATATTTCTCATAAAAAAAATAGGCCACATGGTTGATCCACACGATTAGTACTAATCATGAACCAACCATGCTCCAATCATGTGCCTAAGGATGTCTCTCCTTGAATTGATCTTTCAAATATTGACACTCTCAAAAATAATCAAGGCCTCTAAGACACCTCTAGGATCGTAATCCCCACAAAAAAAATATCACTTTAATGTGTTCTAGCTCTTGGAATGTTTTTCTAAATCTTCTATCTAAAAATGAACCATCCACCAAATGGAAACTCAAAATCCACAATAAAAATATAAACCAAAAACTATGATATGAAATTATATAGATGAGGTGTGGAATTTGTAAAAATATTCATATCATAATTTCTTCTTTAAATGATTTTATAAGTATCCTTATCCAAGAAATTATCTTCAAGTTAGTAAAACTTTTGATGTGGTTCTTATTATAATAGATCATTAATGAATTCACAATAGATTCCTTCTATCTCATTTTTTTTTCTAATCTCTTCACTTACAATAATCATAATAGAAGTATTAGATTGTGAATAATGAATCTACAGAATTATCAATTTCTACTTTCTATGCAGTTCTTGAAGAAATATTTTTTTTCTCTCTTTTATAACTTTCTTGAACATATAAATATATAGTAATTAATTTTTCTAGTTTCATTCTTCATGATTAAAAAATAAAAAATAATAAAGTCAAAATGTTTACTACAATTTCTCCATAGATATTTGCATGCAACATGTGATATTTCTTCTTCATGAATAACATGTTCTTAGTATACATGTGGTATCTATTTTATATCATGTCACAACAAGGAAACACTTTTTATCTCCTATAATAATATAAATGTACAACATGTTTCTTTTATATATGATTATCTCTGAGTAATAGTTTAATAAATTATATTCATTGAATATTTGAATTAAAAAACATTGTTCTATAGTGTGATTTCCAATCTTTACACAAAGCTTTAGTAGGATATCATAGTTTTTTCATACCTCAATTATGTTATGTCCAAGAATGGAGTCACAATATATGAGTTCAAAAACACAAAAAAAATGTGGCTAAGATCTATGTGGTAGATCTTTTCAAAGTGATAATTATACATTATGGGTTTTAAAATTAATTATTTAATAGGGTAATGTTTTAGTTAAATTAATTGTATGGGTCCTCCTTAAGAAATCAATGCACAGTATCGCACAACTAAGGTGTGGGGGCCACCTAAATCATTGTACAGTGAAACTAATTGGGTTTTTTTAATTCAGAAAATTTTATTTTTTAAAAAATAGAATATTTTTATAATTAATACATTATAATCTATTTTAAAAATAATATATATATATATATATATGTTTTTTAATTGAGAAAAATATTATTAATATTAATAATTATTAATTATATTTGAACAATGTATTAATTAGTATTAATATTATATTAATTTTATAAATAATTAATAATTAATTTCATGTAATATCAATATTTATTATTTATTATTTATTATATTTTTATATTATTATTTATAAATTATTAAAAAATAAGGTTTCCTCTTTCCATGGTGTTTCTACACTTCTCATGATTCAATCTGATTTGCAGTGGGAAACCTTTTCTTCCCACATAGTCTAAGGATGCATCCATAGGAACAAAATAGCTTAGTCCGTCACAGGGTATTGAGATCTCATTTTTAAATGATACTAATAATAAAATATACTTCGCCTTGTAATACACAGCCTTAGCACATACTATTAAAACAAGAGAATCTTTCTGAGAACTTGTCTCTAGTGATGAAGACAAAGTTAGACCTTCTGAGGCTTGAAGAAATATTCCATCTCTTCATGGTTCCAATTCAGGTCAGATTTTAAAAAATGGGGATACTTATTGAGTGGTAGGAAGGTAGGATGTGGTATCAAAGTGGCTGTATATTTTCTACATTCTATCATTAGAAATTTTATTCTTCCAAATGAGAAAAAACCATGAAAACTAGAGGAAATGGTAAGTAAATTACCTATTTTTATGGGTTTTAAACTAGAAATTTATTTGAGTGGGACATGGATTCTATAATGATATTTTTTCAAGATCAGATTTAAATAATAAATCTTATAACTGTTATCCAGTCCCTCTGAAACCATGTTCTTTTAGATTCAATGAATCGAAATCTAGATTTAACCCCTTTTATGTAAAAAAATAATTTGTGTGTGTTTGGGTCATACTGTTTACAAAAAATTGGATATTTTTTTCATTAGAATATATTTTTTGACATTGTTTTTTTAATTAGAGTACCTATAAAAATGGATAATAAAACAGAAGAGGGTTTTTGTGGTTTCTTTTATATATTTTTAGTTTAATTAGATTTAGTTTTTATTTTAACTTAGAAGGTTATGTTATTTACATATAATGATTAAGTGAATATCAATTTATATTTGAAAATCTACCATCCAATTAGTCTATTTGTAATAAAATTTAGCAATATATTTTTTTACGTATAATGTCAATAACTTTCTTGATCTTCAATATTAGCAGAAATAATGCATGTATTCGAAAGAAATGAATATCTAAGTTAAACAAAAGTATAGATGTTGTTGATATTACTCACAGTAATATTGAATCTAGATCTTTTGTGTGTGAAAAAATGATAATTAATCTGAAAAGAAATATGTTTTTACAATTAAAACTCCATCTTTAGACATTATAATTTCTATGAAAGGGAGGGCCTCCTCCTTAGGGATTTGGCTTAGTGAGGTTTAATCTGAAAAAAATCATCGATTTGTAGAGTAATGAAAGGATAATTTTGTTTTATACGAATGTAGTTTGATGTTGTAAGTAGTTTCTATTTCCCTTAGTATTCATGTATCTTCCTTAGGCGAGGATGGTCTCCAGCAAGTGGAATACATGATTATAGTTGATGAAGATATTGTTCAAACTCTAATTCTATCATCTTTGAAACAAGTTTGATGTGAGGTTGTCTTACGTTGTGTAATTATGTTCCCTCTAATATCCAATACAATATAATAGAGGTTAAAGATAAATCATGTTTGGTTGTGTATAGAGATAGTTAGAAGCATCTTAATATTGTGGATGTGTTTTGATCCTTAGCATAATCCAAGATGAACATATTTTTTGAAAGGGTGTAGGATTATTGGGAAGATATTGATGATAAATCCACCCATGTTAATAATTAATAAGATTAGGATTCTTTGGAATTGAATGTTCTAGATAGTGATGATCAATAATTAGGACAAGAGGATAAGTTTGTAGTACTGGTGGGAACAAAGGTAAACTAAGGGTGGATGCCACCTCATTATTTAGGGTTGATCTATTGGTCTCACGAAAACTAATGTAAAGAAATTCTTCTTCAAAATATGGTCATTACAACATTTTATTTTAGTTTTCATGTAGTCATTAAAAAATTAGTTTTTTGGGGACATATGTTGAGACTATTAAAACTCAAAATCATCAATGGTGGATGAATTATCTCTCGAAAAGGCTACATTGGTCTCCATTGAAGTGGATCAATGGGTGATGATTTTAAATAATGATAATTGTAATTCAAGGCTTTTAGACTCTATAGTATATACTTCCAACTATTTTGAACTATTAACTAATTTTTTGGTGGATGGTATCCCTCATATGAAGGATAAAACATGTCATATTTGTGAATGGGTTATTGTGGCATTAGGGTGGAGGATGGAAATAACTTATCCCCCCTTATTTCATGGACATGGTGAAATAAATTTGTGACAGTTTTTGAATAGTCATGATTAATTAATGTGAGGTAGAAAAGGAGATTAAATCCAAAAGAAACTTTTTCCCAAGGGAGCATGAGTGAGAAATATCTCCTCAAGGTCTTATAGTTGTTTTGGTAGAATGGTTTTACTTGATGGTTTAGGTGATATTTGAAAATCTAGAGAAGAGATATTTTTTTCTAATGGTTTATTTTTATTTTTTGAATGTTATTTTAATTAACATTGAGGATATAATTATATCCAATTCTATTTTAGACATTCAGAAATTTTCTTTTAAAAATGGACCATGGATCAGGGATATATATGAAAGTGAGAAGTTAGTTACATCATCCATGGAAGAACAAGAATCTTGGAAGAAGGAATGGACATGGAGGTGTGATAGGAATATTCATGGTTGGGGTAATTATAGAGGTCGTGGTGGATGACATCCAATCTTTTAGTTTCTTCCTCGCCATTATAATTTAGGAGGGAATTTTTTGTTTATCATAACTCAACCTCTCAGTTTTTGTATTTATTTTATTTCTTAACAATTGGGATCTGGCCCTAGATTTTTTTGATTATTTTTAAATTATTTCTAATGTTTAATTATTAGTTATTAATTCTTTATAATATTACAACATATTAAATATTAATTATAGTTAATTATTAATTATTAACATTAAATACCTTAAATAATTGAATAATTATTAACTCATTAATAATTAATAATTATTAACTTATTAATGATTAATTATTTGAAATATTAATAATTATTATTAATAATTAACGTAACTTTAATAATATTAGTATATTACTACTTATTAATATAATATTCATTTGATATTAATTATTAATTATTAGTTATTTGTAAAATTAATTTAATATTAACAATAAATAAAAAATTAATATTACTTATTAAGGACCTAAAAGTAAGATGCTTTGAAAATAACACAAATACCCTTTGGTTAGTAAGGACACACTACACCACACCACCCCCAAGGGATGACACACTCCATAGCTGACCCATTTTAATTTTATGGAGTGAAATCCATTTTATTTTCTAAAGGTCCCATCAACCTCGACCAAAGTCCATCATGTACCTAAGTATTCACCCCTAGCTACATCATCAACAACATTAGAGGGATCATCATTGGCCATAGATAGCTCATAAATCCTCCTCCCCCCCCCCAAAGGGAATCTGCTAGGAATCTTACCATGGTCATATAAAGAGTAATGGTGTGACTTTACAAATAATTATAAATATTTTACTACAGTTGGGACATGTCTAAGTGTTACAGTAAGTCCATAATTATATATATTAACGAGTTTTAAACCCTTTCATCCTCCCTTGTCAATGATTTTTAGAAAATTTATGGTCTATGTTGTAGATAGAGATAATGGTGATGATCAACACAGAACAAATGAGCCTTTTGTCCAAAACAATGGTGGACCTTTAAGCCACCGAGACTGTGGGCCTTTAATGGAGTTTAGGAAATAGGTCCTCCGGTTCATCATCTTTGTGTAAACATTTACATAGTGTTTCCATGTGAGTGGATAATCACAACTCAAAACTAGTACATGATGGCGACATGCACGAACCACTAGTTAATGGCCATGAAAGACTGATGGGTGTGTTAAATCCTGTCAATCAATAATTTATATTCTTTTATCTATAATGAGAGATTTAGTGGTACCCTTCCACATGAATATTTACATAGTGGGGTTATCTTGATGACACAACACAGTATGATGGAGATACAGAAGGGAACCATATATGAATTGATTAGTGGGAAAATCAAAATATTTATGGGTGTGTTGGAACCTATTATCCTTCTCTCATCCCACATGATTATTTGAGGTGGGATGGAGGGGTTACCTACCACAGTGTATCCAAGGGTATCTTGATGTAATGTTACATGGAAGGGGTTGGTGCATAAATAAAACTAAGATTTTCATATATTAATATTGAATATTAATATTTGAATATCCATATCATTTTATAAAAACAAGCCTCTGGACCATAAATGTTTTTGGTCATTGTATACTAGATAAAAAGTATTTGTATTTTATGAAATATATAAAATACTTCCCATAAATATCTTCATACATTGTAATATTCTTATACATATAATACTTAAAACCATTATTCATAACCAAGGGGTGTGTAGTAAGGTTAAACAGAGGATATATCAACACAACATAATCATAAGTGTATGAGAACACGAGAGTAACATTTGAACACCATACCCTATATATAATATATCATAAACTTGAGTCATGAAAAAAATATTTAAAATTCATAAGATATGAATCAGATCATAAATCAATGACTGTAATCCTTTAGAGAGTTATCTAAATATTATAATAGGGAAAACATAAGCTTGTAACATTGTGAAAATGTATATATAGAGACTTGTTTGATCATTGGATTATGGAATTGAAATCAGGTCCTCATATAAATATATAGATAAGAAAACTAAGACCATGATTAAAATTATAGACATGAAAACTAGGTCCAAACTTAATCTTATGAATACCAGGTCTATGATTAATCTTATGAATATTAAAACTAGGTCCACACATGAAATTTTAAACATGAAATCAGGTTCATTCAATACATAATTAACTCATGAGTTATCAATTTTTACCCAATTCCATAAAGGGAGATATAGGTCCCACCAATCACATAATCAATGAATTTATTCACTAAACGATCATAAAACATTAATCATATTAGAATCTATGAAATTAAATGGATTTTATAATCATTTCATCATAGAATAACTTGGGAAATAAAAGCCAGTACAATAAAATTTTGATCATTTTATCATAACATAACCCATGTAAAAATAATGGTATTCATAAACAACATTTCTTCATAAACATAAACTATCTAGGTAAATAATAAAATGGGGTTAAAAGATCACATTCCTAGTAAATATTAAATAACATCAAATGATTTCATCATAGACAAAAAATGATTTTTGAAATATCCCTTGGAACATTTCATAAGTAAAAAAACCTTTTCACATTGAATTAAATTCTATAAAAAATAAAAAATATCCCAAATATTAAAAAAAATTAAAAAAAATTAACTAGAAAATAAATAAAGGAACCTTTTAATCATTTAATGTTCTGGGTGATTTTAAATATAATTCATGTCCTAGATATTAAAATAAATATTCCTTTCGCATTTTCAATAAAATGAAAAATGGAATTTTTTAGAAAATGATTTGAATAATCCTTATAAGAAATTTTAAAAAAATTATAACATGGGTAAAAAATTATTCAAAATTTCATTGGATAATAGTATAATGTTTTTTTAAAACATTTTTAGAAGAAATGGTCGAGGAAGAAAAATAATTTTCGACCGAATAGAGAAATAATTTTAGTTTTACTTAAATAAATTATTTGAACTCTTGAATACATAAAGAGTATAATATGAAATTAAAACAAATAATATCTATTAATAACCATATGAGAATAAAATTCATGAGTTTATTGAAAGATATATCAAAATATTTCATCAATGGAACTCAATCATAAATAACCCCGATAAAAATGAGGTTGTGACATAATACCATTACCAATTTGGAATCTTTTAATCATAATCCCCATGGATGGAAGAAAAATAGATGGATATGTATATCACATTGTTTCATGAGAATAATAATAAAATATATTTATTAGAGGAATATACACAACATAAAAGTAACATGTTTTGTATAAAAAATGTGTCTGAGGGAAATAAAATTGATATTAAAATCTTTTACCTCCATTGAATATTTTGAATTGTAAGTATCATTAAATAATAAAATTAAATTAAAATATAAATATAATGATAATAAATATATTCAGGATATAACATTTCAATGTATCAATGTCATGAACCAACCCGGGTCGACCCTGAACTGATCACCCGAGTCGGTCTGCAACATGACCTGAGAGGCATTCCCAATCCTCCCGGGCTGGCGACAAGTTCCAGGGCATCCATAGAGGACAAATGGGAATGATTTCGCCCAAGGAAAATAAATAAACTAGCGGAAAAAGTGGAATAACACAAGTAAAAAAACAGTACAAAAAGAAAGAACAGAAAAAAACTGACTAACCTACCCATGACCACAACTCCTCACAACTCTGAGAGTCTCTCACCAAACCAAAACCATGTCTCGCCGACGGTGAGAAAGATCGGGTCAAACCTACAACAGAAACTAAAAACAGAAACAAAAAACTATACACGTGAGTATTAAAACTCAGTAGGCATGCCCAAAAAACTGTTTCCAATGCCCTGCCTTTAAATAAAAAATTTACCAATTTCATGATTGAACTAAATTACATAAATTATTAGTTTTCACACACACATTCATTTCTAAAACAAATATCATACCATTGCCCTTGTTAATTTAAAAAATAGTTCAATGTTTGAAAAGAATTGGTACATTTAATTTTAAAACATTTTTCTATGAACAATTTAGGAATCCAATCTTTAGTTATTAGCCATAAAGTAAATCCAAACATAACACACAACACACACCAAGGGAAATGGGAAAAGTGGTGCAAATGGGCCAGTAACTGAACTAGACCTCTCAATCGTCCGCCACACAAAAATAAACACTAAAGGAAAAATGGGTCGAACCTAGGAGCTCCTGAACAATGCAGAACGTACTATACATGTGACTCAACATGAAGGCATGCTCTAACTCAATGATTCCATAATTCCATAACACTCGGTATAGCCCTTCATGGCCTAACCGAGGGGCCCAATCCCCATAGCAGTAATAACTCAGTATTCCCCTACTATGGGGCCACTAGACAGTGCGTAATCTAAACTAGTGCCGCAATAATTTTCAGAATATTCACTCACTATGCCAGGTTCCCATGTCAATATGCGTAATAAAAGAGAAAGGGGTGAGTCAACAAAGTCAATAAAGTAGCACAGATATCACACAAAACATATTCAATCAACGTACACCAAAGATCAACCTTGAGTCACACCAAAGAGAGTTTCCAAAATAATTTATTTTTATTAAAGTTCCAAACGGGACTTCATCAATTTTAAATAAAAACCTCATTTCTCAAGAAAACCCAAAACATTTATTCACATTTCTAAAGAAATCATTTATAATTTAAACCAAAACTACATTTTAAATTCAATGAATGATGTTTAATGGCCATATAGGCATTATTTCACTACTGAGTATCTGTTCATCAATAAAATGTTTCAAGTGTCGTGTATAAAATAAACGGCTCTTTTTACACAAAATATTCATTTAAAAATTAATTATCTTACATCATTTCCCATTTATTAAAATTAATAAAAACACCAAGAAATTAATAAAATCTTAAATTAAAGATGATTGCAGTGGGGTACCTACCTCGACTCTTAAAACAATCTTGACGACGTGACACACCTCACACGGGTAAACATACACGTGCAAGATGATGACCGTAGTATCACGGAAATGCCTTGCCAATGTGCTGCAACCGAAAAGATAACTAGAATACATAAACACGGACTTAAAACGATCCAAAATGAAGAAACGTCACAAAACAACTATCTCGACAGGTTTTAAAACATAGCACTAATCGCTAGCATTATTACCATACCAATTTAATATTTGTGAAATAATATTCAAAAAATTAACTCATATATTTACACAAACAAAAAACAATTATTTTAAAATTAAATTTTTACCAATATAAATAAACAAAACGCATGATAAAATTAATTATTTTCTACTCGAACAAAAAAATTAGTTCAAACCTCACTTTGATGCGGAGATGCGCTCGACCAGCGGGGTGACGCGACCGTCAAAAAGGGGAGATGAGCACGCCGGAAGAGGGCGTAGTCCAGTTGGGAGGTCGCAGGACCATCAGACAAGAGGCGTGTTGGTTGGAAGCAATCACGTTGCATTGTTGGGGCCGGCTGGATGGCATGTGGTGGTTCATGAGGCGTGCAACTAAAAGGTGTGTGGTTAGAAGGATGTCAATTGGGTGCACGACTGCCAAAATGAGGTCAGTGGCTAGATGGGATGTGTCAAGGTGGGTCATCACTGCTGGAGAGGGAGCATACAGTGGAGGGCGCTGCGGTTCTAGTCAGGGGCTACTGCATGGAGGATTCGGCCAGGTGAGAGGATGCACGACACTAGGAAGCAGGGCAGGGTGCTACAGAGGGGTGCACCGCATGGGTTATTGCGAGGGGGGAGTAGCTGGCCATGCCTCGTGTGCGAGGCTGGCCAGGGGGATTCAAGAGGAGGGGGGTTTTCCAGGAAGAGTGGGAGGAGCTGGGGTCGGCTGGGCATGTGACTGCAGAGAGATCTGGGGGTTGCATGCTAGCTGGGGTTAGATAGAGCATAGGGCCAGGGCAGCAAGGGTCCAGATTAGGAAGGGGGCATCATGCTATAGGTGGTCAGTAGGAGGCACAGACAGGGAGGGCGGTCCAAGAGGTGGTGCGCTTCGGAGAGACGGCTGGTTTTAGGGGTGCCCGATGGGAGAAGATGGCAGGAAGCGGGTGGAAGCGGCAGAGATGGCTATGGGTGGCAGGTGTTGTGCGAGGACGAGGAGGAAAACGAGGTTGGCAACGAGGGTGGTGTAGTGCTGTTGGGCGGGGCTGATGGGCGGAGAGAGAGTAGGGTCGGCATCGATATGGGTGTAGGTGAGCCGAGGCGTTGTATTGTTGCATGGCAGGGGAGGCGTCATGTAGGGAGTCAGAAAGAGCAGGGGGGATAAGGGAGGCTCTATGATGCTGAAGTAGGGAGTGATAGGATGGGGAACATCTGCATGGAAGACAAACACAAAAAAAAGAAAATAAAAGAGAAGAAGTAATAAGGAAAGAAGAAAGAGAAATAGAAAATAAATAAATAAATAAATAAAATAGAATAAGATAATATAAAAATAAAATGTATGTAAATTATAATTATAATAATAATAATAATAATAATGATAATGATAATGATAATGATGATAATAAAAATAATGAAAATAATATTAACTTCAATTACAATAATAATAATAATTAAAAAGTATTAACCATAACCATTTTAAATAATGGAATTGACATTTTTTTTATCCATTTTATTTTTCGAATATAGGCGTAAATGTCATTTCATGGTTGAAGCTGCGTGGGGTCTCCAAAATGCGCTTTGCCCGGGCGCTCGGCGACGTCAACACAAAACTACTTGTTTTTTTTGACAAAACATAAAAATATTTTTCAGGTTTCAACCCGAACCTTGACAAAAAATTTAAAACCAAAGAAATTAATAAAATGAAAATAATAAATAGGTCGGGGGTTGACAATCATTATATACACTGTAAAAAAGAAAATAGGTGGTGAATATGGCATATATCTCCAAAAAATAATAGAGAGAATAAAATTCCCTTAACTGATGTATCAACCTTATTCATACATGTTTTAACCTATTGTAAAATTAATATAGTTTTATTATAAATATATTAAAGAACCATAATTATATATATCATACCATATATTATTTACTTACAACCTTTTAGTACTCATTTCGTAACAATACCTTGTTAAAATCATGTTTTGGTTAATATCTGCGTCATTTTTCATGAATGTTTTGGTTTGGTATTTTCAATCATTTTACATTAATCATGGATCCATAATATCAATAAAGTTAAACATGATATAAACATGTTAAAAATTAATTATATATTTATTTATATTTATCCACTAATGTTAGAGATAGAAAATGAATCACACCATTCATGGAGATGTTAGGTCATATGTATGCATGAACGTTGTTTGCATTTTCTCGACAGATGTAATGAAAAAAAAAGAAAATAATATATCACCATTATATATTCATTATTATTTCATATATATACATTTATTCCATAAATATATTCATATTACCTTCCATATAAATCATATGTGAAAAACGAATCACAGTGCTTCTTGAGGCTATTGGCTGTCGTACATAGGAGCAACGTTATCATATTCATACAAAAATGGAATAAAATAAGTTATATGTGATATTATAGTTAATTAAGTATAATTGTGTTATTAATATCATACATATAATTTAAATCCATCATTAAATTGTTTCTTGAGAGGTTGTGATGGATAACTAATTACATTAGTTCGCGAGGCGGTAGTCCACCATACAAATGATCGATGATTTCATTTTCCATTTGATGAAATAAAAAATAGATATAGGTTATTCCATAAAAATAATAACCTCTTGTTATATGGTATATATTGGTTTTTTATATTGGAAATATAAAGTCATTAATGAAGGTATATGGTAAAAAAGAAAGTGCATAATGAAGACAATTTCATTCTCTTAGAAAACCCTCCTTTAGATATCTTATCAAGAACCCAATAATTGGTATTTTGGAAAGAATTTAATCTATATAAGGAGTATAAGGTTATTTGGTAGAGTTATTTTTACAGTATTTCTCATTCAAATATCTTAATATGTATGAATAAGTGAGGGGAGGATGTTCCCTTATATAATTGTAGAGGGTGCAATTTTTTAAAATACCCATAACTATTCAATAATAGAAAGTAACTCATAGGACATGTGCCTCCAAAATTGATAAATAATGAATACTTAGTATGATATGGTTAATAAAAACATCTATAACTCACAAAAATCCAATATTTAAACATGTTATTCTTTACCATTTAAGTTGACTAAATTTTACCATTTTCGTTTTCACCATGATAACTAGTTTTTTTATTTATTTCCAAAGGTGATTTATCCCTTAAGCCTAAAAATTGAGCCATATTAGATAATATATACCCAATTATTATAAATAATAAGACTAACTTAACAAATACAAATCCTTTGTGTGAGGAAAAGTAACTTTAACACAGGCGCATGTAACGCGTAAAGCCTTGTTTTGACCTTAAATACAGTTATTAATATTTATAGTCTTTTTTATTAATTAAGAAAAAAGTTAATTTGACCATAGTATATAATATAAATTATGATTATTCTAAATATTTAATCCATTTTATCAAATTACATTCACATAAATGGTATAATTTAATTAAAAATCTATCCTGCATACACGACGAAAAAACATTTTTCCAAATAAAAGTTTTAATATAAAAATAAAATATGAAATTGATTCTAATGAATAAATAGGGTTAATCATATCATAATTTTAATAATTTTAATTTTAAAATATTATTCCAAAATATGTAACTTTATGAATTATTTAAATAAAAATACATTTTTCTAATAAACAATTATGTTTTTCACTATTCACTAAAAACATATCTTTTAAAAAAATTATCAAAAATACACCCTAAGATAATTTTGACATATTGGTCCAAAAACTGATGTTGATTTATTCAAGTTAATTTCATAAAAGTGTTATAATTTAAATTCAGTATTTGTTCACAAAATGAAACAAAGAACATTTTTTTAGAAATATGTATTTTTGATGCTTATAAAGACTTTAATAAAAATTAATAACTTATTTATAAATACATTTTTATCCTATAAAAATTTAATAATTATGTTTAAAATGTGTTTATACATATTAATACTACCAAATTTAACATCTAGGTTATAATGATCATGTTTAAATAATAATATTAATGGTATATCAGGGTTTTCTTAAGTCGGTGTTTCGTGTAATGCAATTTATCAAAGAAATTGCTTTTATTGGAATTTTTTTCATATAATATTGGGGTGTTACATTCCACCCCGACACCTATAAAAATGAATTTCACTCATGAAATTAATCACTTTGATATAAATAAATAATGATTCTTATTCCTCATCATATACTTTGGTTCCCATGTTGCGTCTTTAAATTGGTGGTTTTGCCAAAAAAACTTTTACCAAGTGATTGGTCTTGTTTCATAGAACTTTCTCTCTATGAACTAGAATTTTAGTGGTTGTTCCTTATAAGAAATATCTTGATCTAGTGGTATGGACACCGAGTTCAGTATATATAAAGGGTCGGATATAAACTTCTAAATGAGAGATACAAGGAATATATACTAATCTTTAGAGAGGTCTAATGGAAGAAATTTGTTATATGAAACCATCCATACATTATAAATAATATCAAAATTTCCAATACACCAAGAGATAACATCTAACATCCATAATTAGAAAGACACTAAACCAGTGCCCAGAGTCAGGTCTATGCATGACCTTAGGCATACCTCCCCACACTCTTGAGGCTAAATAATAACATCAAGGGTTTAATATATCGTGTGGGGAGACTATACTGTATTTTTTAGATAAATTTATAACATAGAATCATGAAATAAAAGAAATAAAAAATGAATAAACCATTAATATTCATTACCAAAAATTTCCCATAACTAGGTATAATCCCACAACAATAAATAAACTTGTTATGTAATTTCAATACAATGTTAAGTGTAAAGAAACACAAAATAAAGATAACTGAAGAATTCCCCAAACCGGTCCTGACACCAAATATATTCCCCTCCATAAAAATCCCATTCAAAAATTAACCCTATAGCATAGGGTCTTTTCCCTTGTCCTGACCTGTAACCATTAAATATGTGCGGGTACCCAATAGTAGCCAGAGCATGGTGTGAGTACAAAAAAGTAAGCCACGATCAATAGTGTCGAAAAAATATCCAGTATACATAGCTAGTGTATGCATGTATGGAATAAATTAAAAGTTAAATTAAAGTAATTCAGGTTTCTTTGACTAAAATTATTCACTAAAACCATTTCATTATGATTTATATGTGTTAAAAATTCATTTATTAATGAACAGCTTAAATTATCCAACTACTATACATAAGGGGATGAACCAAATCCCTATATCAATAGAGTGAACCTTTCAAAACAGTTACATCACACCTACCTTGGATCCTGAGTCCAGGTAGTTTCATCCAATGAAACTGTTAAGGGGATAAAGCCTTAGTCTGACTCCCTAACCCATACATTCCAAGGGTTAGTTTTAGATCCTCGGTCCCACCTGACCCGTGGGAGGCACCTTAGTCCATTATCCCACACCAACAAGCCATATTCACATGCTTTAATAAAAATCCATTACATAAATCATTTTAGTAAACCATAACTAACAAAAACACATATCATTAAAAATTCATATATCATTCAATACATAATCCATCATTATGCCTTAGTTCCCTGGCATGCTTCCATTACAACCCCTGAGTCTTTTAACACATTAACCATAATTCATTTAACTGATTCACAGTATACCAAACAACCCCTTATTCCATGTTAATAACCAAACACAATTACCATTAAATCTATTTCATACCCCAAACAAACATGTCAATGCATTTATCAAGGGATCCACTTTATTACAAGTCAATTCTATTCACAAAATTATTTTTTTCCTTGTTCAGGTTATGGAACACCCCATGGTAAGCCCTGTAATGGGTCCAATCAACCTCAATGCATCTTATAAAGATCATCAGGGGTATAATTTCTCAGTAAAATAAAAAATTTCGAAAATATTTATAGGATCACCCAATGCACAATAATAAGTAATGAAAAGCAAAACCATATACCCAAAAACCAAGAATCCAGACTATGGGATATAACTTTTAGACCACTTACCTCAAATCCATAGACGAACGATCACTTTACATTAGCCTTTTATCCATATTCAAGCACCCTTTGAATCCCAAACCTAAGATCCACTGGAAAAAGATGGTTTTTAGGGTTCGAAAGTAGAATTACAAAACCCCATTCCCTAATCTAGAAAATAGAAGAAAGATAATCATAAGACTCACTCAGAGTTTCGATCCCCACCCAACGACACTCCTAAAAGATTATAAAAAAGGATATCAACCCTTTGGAGGCCTTGGTCATTTTTCATTGTCACTAGGGATGGAGGATGAAGAATGCGGAGAAAAATCGAGTAGAATACTTAGAATACCAAGGGGAAAAAAATTAAAATCCCACTTTTAAAGAGGTGCATAGTTTGGCCACACAATATTCCAAATATTGTGCTTTCCATTGGACAAGAGGGGTAAAAAGTCACACGATTACCTAGGGACCCCTCATGGTTTGAAAACCCATTCACCAACCATGTGGAATGCCTTTGTCTAAGAGGGACAAGAGTCACACTATTTCATAGGAATCCAACACTATTTAACAAAACCCCACACCAACCGTGTAACATGCTTAATATGGCCCAAATTCCATTTTCATTCATTTCATGAAACCATAGAATACACCCAAGCCTCCTTATTCACTCAGTAATAATCTTTTTAACCATAATTAAGTAATTTAAAACAAAATTTAAATGAGAACGTACCTCCATGAAGTCTGAGATCTTACAACCTCCCCACCTTATAATTTCACATCCTCTAGCCACACTCCCATGAATCAGAGAAATTTCGAAGAAAATAGATTGATCCATTAAGGATGTATATCTAAATCTATCTCCCAAGTTTATTCCTGAACATTATTATTCTACCAAAAAACTCGAACAAAAGGCATAGGCTTTCCCCTCAAAATATTATCACTATGATCCAAAACACGAACGAGATGCTCTTTAAAAGACGTATCATCCTCAAGCTCAACATACGCAACATCAACTACATGAGATGGGTCATAGTGATACTTCCAAAGCTGTAACGCATAAAAAATATCATGCATACCACTATATCATGGTAGAGGATCTGATCTATATGCCATCAGTCTGATCCTCTCCATTATCTCAAACGACCCCACTTACCTAGGTGCCAACATACCCTATTTCTGAATCCAATGGCGACCCGACCTTGTCACGACTCAAAGAACCATAAGGTCACCCACCGTTAACTCAAGAGGTTGACGACGTCGATCAGAATACAACTTTTTCCAACTCAGTTCCATATTCATAAGTCCCACTAATCACATAATCAATACATTTATTCACTAATATATCATAAAAGAATAATAATATCAAAATCTATGAAAATAAATGGCTTTTATAATCATTTAATCATTGAATAACTTGTGAAAAAGAATATGCTACTATAAAATTTTGATCATTTCATCATAACATAACCCATGTAAAAATAATGGTATTCATAAACATATTTTCCTCATAAACATAAACTATACAGGTAAATAATAATAATAGTGGTCAAATATCATATTCCTAGCAAACATTAAATAACATCAAATGATTTCATCATAGACAGAAAATGATTTTGAAATATCCCTTGGAACATTTCAAAAGGAAAACATCCTTTTCAATTTGAAATAGATTCTATAAAAAATAAAAAACATTCCAAATATTAAAGAAAACAATTTTCTATAAAATAAACTAGAAAACATATAAAGGAACCTTTTAGTCATTTAATTTTCATGGTGATTTTAAATACCATTCATGTCCTATATATCAAAATAAATATTCCTTTCACATTTTCAATAAAATGGAAAAGGTAATTTTTTGGAAAATGATAAGAATAATCCTTATAAAAAAATTTAAAAAATTTATAACATGGGTAAAAAATTATTTAAAATGTAATTGGATAATAGAAGAATGTTTTTTAAAACATTTTTATAAGAAATGATCATGAAAGAAAAATAATTTTCGACCAAATGGAGAAATAAAGTTAGTTTTACTTAAATAAATTATTTGATCTCTTGAATATATAAATAGTATAATATGAAATTATACATTATAATAACAAGAAATAACCATATGAGAATAAAATTCAGGTGTTTATTTAGATATATATAAAAATATTTCATCAATGGAACTCAATCATAAACAACCTTGATAAAAATTAGGCTGTAACATAATACCATTACCAATTTGGTATCTTTTGAATCATATCCCCATTGATGGAAGAAAAATACATAGATATTTATATCACATAGTTTCATGAGAATAATAATAAAATATATTCATTAGAGGAATACACACAACATAAATGTAACAAGTTATGTATAAGGCATATGTCTGAGTGAAAAAAATTTGATAAGAAAATCCTTTATTGCTATTGAAGCTTTTGAATTGTAAGCATAATTAAATAATAAAATATAAATATAAATATAAATATAATTAAAATAAATATATTCATGATATAAAATTTCAATATATCAGTGTCACGAACCAACCTGGGTCGACCCTGAAACGATCACCCGAGCCGATCCGCGACATGACCCGAGAGGCGTTCCCAATCCTCCCGGGCTGGTGAAAAGTGTCAGGGCATCAATAGAGGAGAAATCGGAAGGATTTTTCCTTGGGAAAATAAATAAAGTAGCTGAAAAAGTAGAATAACACAAGTAAAAAAACAATATGAAAAGAACAAATGGCCAACAACAACCATCTAACCTGCCCAAAACCACAACTCCTCATGAATCGGAGACTCGCTCACCAAACCAAAACCATGTCTCGCCCATGGCGAGAAAGCTCGGGTCAAATCTACAACAGAAACTAAAAAAAGGAAAAAAACTATAGGCATGAGTATTAAAACTCAGTAGGCCTTCCCAACAAACTATTCCCAATGCACTACCTTTAAAAAAAGAATTTACCAATTTCAAGTTTGAACTAAATTTCATAAATTATTAGTTTCCACACACACTTTCATTTCTAAAACATGTATCAGTCCATTGCACTTGTTAATTTTAAAAAAACAAGTTTAATGTTTGAAAGTAATAGGTAAATTTCATTTTAATACATTTTTCTGTGAACAATTTAGGAATCCAAACTTCAGTTATTAGCCAAAAAGGAAAGCCACGCATAACACATAACACACACCAAGGGAAATGGGAAAAGTGACGCACATGGGCTAGCAACCGAACTAAACCTCTAAATCGTCTACCATGCACATATAAACACTGAAGGAAACATGGGATGAACCTAGGAGCTCATGAACAATCTTGAACATACATTACATGTGACTCATCAGGAAGGCACGCTCTAACTCGATGACATCATAACTCCCTAACGCTCGGTATATCCCTTCATATCCTAACCGAGGGGCCCAATCCCCATAGCAGTAATAACTCAGTATTCCTCTGCTATGGTGCAACTAGACAGTGTGTAATATAAAATAGTGCAGCAATCATTCAAAGAAGATTCACGCACGATTCTAGGTTCCCATGTCAACACGCATAATAAATGGGAAAGGGGTGAATCGGAAAAGTCAATCATGTAGCACAAATATCATACACAACTCACGCAATAAACGTACGCCAAAGATCACACCCGAGTCACCCAAAATAAAGTTTCCAAAATAATTTATTTTTATTAAAGTGCCAAACGGGACTTCACCAATTTTAAAGAAAAACCTCATATCTCAAGAAAATCCAAAACACTCTTTCCTACTTTAGAAGAAATGATTTATCATATAAGCCAAAACTACATTTGAAATTCTGTGAATTATGTTTAAAGGAAAAACGGGCATTCTTTCACGACTGAGTGTCTGTTCATCAATAAAATATTTCAAGTTTCATGTATAAAATAAATGACACTTTTTTACACCAAATAATCATTTAAGAATTAATTATCTAATATCATTTCTGATTTAATAAAATTTATAAAAACATAAAGCTATTAATAAAATCTAAATTTAAAAATTAGTGAAGTGGGAGACATACCTCGACTCATATAACAATCTTGACAATGCGACACGCCTCGTGTGGGATCATATGCATGTGCAAGCTGATGACCATAGTATCAAAAGAATTCTTTGCCAATGCACTGCAACTGAAAAGATATCTAGAATTCATAAACACGGACTTAAAACGATCCAAACGAACAAACGACGCAAAATAACTATATCGACATGTTTCAAAACATAGCTCTCATCACCTGCATTATTACCATATCACATTAAGATTTGTGAAATAATATTTAAAAAATCAACTCATATATTTATACAAAAAAACTCAATTATTTTAAAATTAAATTTGCACCAATATAAATAAACACAACACCTGATAAAATTAATTATTTACTACTCAAACAAAAAAAATAGCGCAAAACTCACTTTGGCGTAGAGACGCGCTCCACTAGTGGGGTCACACGACCATCGAAAAGGGGCGGAGAACACTCTAGAAGAGGGTGTGGTCCATTTGAGAGTTTGTGGGACCGTCAGACAAGAGGCGTGTTGGCCGAAAGCATGCACGTTGCACTATAGGGGCCGGTTGGATGGCGCGTAGTGGGTCAGGAGGCGCACAACTAAAATACGTGTGGTCAGAAGGAGGTCAGGTAGGTGCACGACTACAAAAAGGAGGTCCACAGCTAGAGGGGAGGTGGCAAGGCAAGTCGCCACTGCAGGAGAGGGAGCGAACAGTGGAGGGTGTTACGGTTCTGGTCAGGGCTGCTGCATGGAATCTTCAGCCAAGCGATAGGATGTGTGACGCCGAGAAGAAAGGTATCGTACTGCAGAGGGGTGCTCCACATGGGTTGTTGCGTGGGGGAGAGGTTGCCCGCACCTAGTGTGCAAGGCTATCTGGAGGGCTTCAGAAGGAGGGGGTTCTCCAGGCAGAGCAGGAGGAGCTGGGGTCGGCTGGGCATGCAACTTCGGAGAGATCTTGGGGATGCAGGTAGGCTGGGGTTCGATACAGTAGAGGGGCAGGGCAGCGGGGGTTAGGAGCAGGCTGGGGGTGTCATGCTACAGGTGGTCGGCAGGAGGTGCAGATAGGTAGGGCGCTGAAAGAGGTGGTTTGTATAGGAGATACAGCTGGCTGAAGGGGTGCACGGCGGGAGAAGAGGTCAGGCAGCGGGTCGAAGCGAGAGAGTCGGTTATAGGTGGAAGGTGTTGTGCGAGGACGCGGAGAGGAAGGTGGTTGGTGACGAGGGTGGGGCGGTGCTTCTGCGCGAGGCTGCTGGGCAGAGGGAGAGCAGAGGTCAGTGAAGGTATGGGTGTGGGTGATCCAAGGCATTGTGTTATTACATGGTAGGGGGAGGCGTTGTGCAGGGAGTCGGAAAGAGCAAAGGGGGGAGAAGGGAGGTGCTATGGCGCTATAGAAGGGAGCGAAAGGATGGGGAACAACTACGTGGAAGATAAACACAATGAAAAAGAAAATAAAATATAAGAATAAAGAAGGAAAGAAGAAAGGGAAAGATAAAATAAATAAATAAATAAAATAGAATAGAATAAGATAAGATAAAAATAAATGGTAAATAAATAATAATAAATAGAATGATAATAATAATGATTTTGATAACGATAATAATAATAATAATGAGAATAATATTAACCATAATTAAAAAAATATTAATAATTAAAAATTATTAACCATAACCACTTTAAATAACAAAATTAACATTTCTTTATCCATTTTATTTTCCGAAGATCGGCTGATTGTGTCGTTGCATGGTTGAAGCCATGCGGGGTCTCCAAAACACACTCTTTCCGGGCGCTCGATGACATCAACACAAAAATACTCATTTTTTTGACAAAACATAAAAATATTTCCCGGGGTTCAACCCGAACCTCGAAAAAAAAATTTAAAATGGTTAAAAATAATAAAATAAAAATAATTAACAGGTCAGGGTGTGACAATTCTCCCCACCATAACACTTCCCATCCCCGGGAAGCCACAACAAGACCTATACCCAATAAGAAACTTTGTAAGTGTCACTCAACCCTATTTTCTTATGTACCTCCAATTGACCGATTTAAACAAACACCTAATTTCCAAGACATACAACTTATCCTCAAAACACTAATATTTAAAACATAACCAAAACAAAACCCAAAATGAAACTCTGATACTGACACAGGGAGGCCCAAACGGACTCCCCACCCTAGGAAACAAGCCAAACTGAATTCAAATAGACCTGCGACAGGTCTCCCCACCATAAGGACTGACGAGGTTAACCGAGCATGAATACTTTTCACATGGTCCAAAAACCCCCACCATGAGGGGGGAGAAGGGACGGGCCCAACGGATCAAACCTCAAAACTACTACCACTACTACTCCAACGACATCACACTCTCAGATGAAAATAAAAGCACGCCACACTAGAGATAGGGATTATACCATTGTCTTTTACACCACTAGGGTTCAACTGACTATGCATTAGCTTCACTTTGAGACCTATGGCTGGAGCTCTGTTGATTGAAGCATCTCCTGCCACGCAGTCAGGCTTCAAAATTTCCCAAACATGACACATGAATTAGAGTTAAAATAAACATAAATTCATTAGAACATAGATTTAAAATGGGTTAATCCACCACAATTATTACATCTTAAAGGAAAGAGAAAACACAAAATGGTACACTACTGCATCTAAAGAACAACACAAAAAGAAAACATCAAACTGGTCAACAAGCTTCTCCCTACACTTGCTGACAGACTTAGGTGACCTTCGATGAACCAGGTCTGGCTTCAGCATGCTTCTTGGAAACACCTTGGCAGAATCACTATATGTGTCCCATACATCCACAGGTGTGGAAGGGTTTCGGAGAATTCGGGCACATCGGCCTCTTGTTCCCCCACTTACCGCAATGGTGACAGATCAAGGCATTGCGATGTGGGGAAGATGACTAAATGTCTGAAGGCCTCTTGTTCCTCTAGAAGTTCCCTCAGCATCAGGCCGCTTCCCATTCTTCGTATCTCCATCTACTGCACTGATTCCCAAGGTCAGAGGAGGATTCACCACCTCAAGTCCTCCTACTGACTTACCTTCTGTGAGGAAATTTTGTCTCACCATGTCGAAAAGGTGATTACGTTGAACTCTTCCACCTTCGACTGTAGCATAGGATGTAATCCAAACTCAAAATGCTGATCTTTCACGGGGTCATTTCCAACACACCCCAGTTCATACGGAGCCAGGTCTAGGAAATGATGAAAGAATTCTAACACCAATCCATCACCATAATGAAGACTGCACAACTCCATCCTCTTCCTCAGCTTCATCAACTCAGAGAAATATTGCTGGATGAATGACGACTTGAAGAACTCCCATGTGAGATCTTCTCGAGGATTGCTTTGAGACACAGACTTCCATCACTTCCAGGCTAGAACTTCAAGCATAAAGGTTGCCAACTTCACCTTTAATGACTCAGGCGGAATTAGAGAATAGAAGTTCCTCTGAATCTTCTAGAGCCCCTCCTCCACCTCAAGAGGATCTTCTTGCCCATAAAAGTGGGGATGGATCAACTTCCAAAACTCAAGGATGTAGTCCATGGACTGATCAACTGGAGGATTTGCTAAGGATGCACCTCCCGATGTTGCACCATGGGCATCCATAGAATCTTCATGAGGGGGTGAACACTAAGGAACAAGAAAACAAGAATATGGGTCATACATGGTAATTATCACTTAAAATACCAAAATAACACTTTTCACAATGATTTTCAGAAAGAAGGAAAACCCAAACGATTCACTAGGGGGAAACTAGTAATGATGGGTGACTCAGCCATATGGTTGGTGGCCATACGCTAATCACACCACCATCACTGAGAGTATTCTAGTATAAAGTCCCCAACACCACATGGATTTCCAGACCAAGCGAGCTCATGGAGGTTACTCGCCCGGCTCTTATTTCATTCCCCAATACCAAACAAACCATAAAAATCAAAAGACATAAACAACCCAAACATCCCATGGTAACCCGGGGTCTAGAATGAGAAAGGGTTCATGATGTCTTTCATGTCCATACACCTCGAGTCTTGACAATTCTACTCCTTATACCATGAAAACCCCAAATAACAATGGGTTCTCTAAAAAACAAGGTCCGCTCAGGAGCCGACCTGCACTAATACAGTTTTGTCAAGAACCAACCCAGGTCGACCCTGAACAGATCACCCGTGCTGGTCCGCGACATGACCCGAGAGGCGTTCCTGATCCTCTAGGTCTAGCGACAAGCACCGAGGCATCAATAGAGGATAAATGGGAATTATTTCGCCCAATGAAAATAAATAAAGCAATGGAAAAAGTGGAATAACACAAGTAAACCAACAGTACGAATAGAAAGAAAGGCTAACAACAACCAACTAACCTGCCCAGGACTACAACTCCTTGAAACTCTGAGTGTCTATCACAAAACCACAACCAAGTCTCACCCACAGAAAGCAAGATCGGGTCAAACCTACAACAGAAACTAAAAACTGGAAAAAAACTATTGCCATGAGTATTAAAACCCAGTAGGCATTCCCAAAAAAACTATTCTCAATGCACTACCTTTAAATAAAGAATTTACCAATTCCAGGTTTGAACTAAATTACATAAATTATTCGTTTCCACACAAACTTTCATTTCTAAAACAAGTATCAGTCCATTACCCTTGTTAATTTAAAAAAAACAAGTTTAATGTTCGAAAGGAATAGGTACATTTAATTTTAAAACATTTTTCTGCAAACAATTTAAGAATCCAAACATCAGTTATTAGCCAGAAAGGAAAGCCACACATAACACACAACACACAGCATGGGAAATGGGAAAAGTGGTGCACATGGGCCAGCAACCGAACTAGACCTCTCAATTTTCCGCCACACACAAATAAACAATAAAGGAAACATGTGTTGATCCTAGGAGCTCATGAACAATCCAGAAGGTACTATACATGTTACTCATCACATAGGCGTGCTCTAACTCGATGATACCCTAATGCCCTAACGCTTGGTATATCCCTTTACGGCCTAACCGAGGGTCCATATCCCCATAGCAACAATAACTATGTATTCCACTACTATGGGGCCCCTAGAGAGTGCATAATCTAAACTATTTCATCAATCATTCTCAGAAGATTCACTCACTTTTATAGATTCCCATGTCAACAAGCATAATAAAAGAGAAAGGGGCAAGTCAGCAAAGTCAATCAAGTAGCACAGATTTCACACACAACTCACGTAATCAACGTACACCAAGGATCACCCCTATATCACCCCAAAGGGAGTTTCCAAAATAATTTATTTTTATTAATGTGCCAAATGGGACTTGACTAATTTTAAAGAAAAAAATAACTTCTCAGGAAAACCCAAAACACTCGTTCATGCTTCAGAAGAAATCATTTATCATTTAAACCAAAACTACATTTGGAATTCTATGAATTATGTTTAAAGGCCAAACCGGCATTCTTTCATGACTGAGTGTCCGTCCATCAATAAAATGTTTCAAGTGTTGTGTATAAAATAAATGGCTCTTTTTACACCAAATAATCATTAAAGAATTAATTATCTTATATCATTTTCCATTTATTAAAATTAATAAAAACATCAAGATATTAATAAAATCTAAATTTAAAGATGAGTGCAGTGGGTGACCTACCTCGACTCGTAAACCAAACTCAACAATGTGACATGCCTCACGCGGGCACACATGCACATGCTAGCTGATGACCGCAGTATCACGAAAATTCCTTTCCAACATGTTGCAACTGAAAAGATAACTAGAATACATAAACACGGACTTCAAATGATCCAAAGAACAAACGACGCAAAATAACTATCTCAACATGTTTCAAAACATATATCTCATCTCCTGCATTATTAACATACCACTTTACAATTTTTGAAATAATATTCAAAAAATAAACTCATATATTTACACAAAAAACTCAATTATTTTAAAATTAAATTTTCACCAATATAAATAAACACAACACATGATAAAATTAATTATTTACTACTCGAACAAAAAAAATAGTGCAAAGAACACTTTGGCATGGAGACATGCTCAACCAGTGGGGTGACACGACTGTTAGAAAGGGGGGTGAGCATGCCAGAAGAGGGGATGATCTAGTTGGGAGGTCGCAGGACCGTTGGACAAGAAGTGTGTTGGCCGAAAGCACACATGTTACACTGGTGGGGGTGACTAGATGGAGTGTGGCAGGTTGAGAGGTGAAAAACTAAAAGGCGTGTGGTCAAAAGGAGGATAGGTGGGTGAAAGAAAGACAGTAGAAGTTCCTCGGCTATAGGGGAGGTGGCAAGGCGTGTTGTCGCTGGTAGAGAGGGAGCGAACAACGAAGGGTGTTGTGGTTCTGGTCGGGGCTACTGCATGGAGGCTTCAGCCAGGTGAGAGGATGTGCGACACCGGGATGTAGGGCAGGGTGCTGCAGAGGGCTGCTCCTTGTGGGTTGTTGTGTGGGGGAGTGGCTGGCCATGCCTTGTGTGTAAGGATGGAGGGAGGGATTCAGCAGGAGGGGGTTCTCTAGGCAGAACAAGAGGAGCTGGGGTCGGCTTGGCGTGCGACTGCAGAGAGATCTGGGGGATGTAGGCAGGCTGTGGTTCGATGCAGCATAGGGGCAGGGCAGCGGGGGTCCGAAGCAGGAAGTGGGCGTCATGCTACTGGTGGTCAGAAGGACGTGCGGATAGGGAGGGCGCTTCAAGAGGTGGTGAGCCGAGGAGAGAAAGCTAGCTATAGGGGTGAACGGTGGGAGAAGAGGGAAGGTAGCGGGTCGAAGCGAGATAGTCGGATAGAGGTGGTAAGTGCTGTGCGAGGACGCAGAGGGGAAGGAGTTTGGCAACAAGGGTGGTGTGGAGCTGCTGCACAGGGCTGTTGGGCGGAGGGAGAGCAGGGGTCAGCGATGGGATGAGTGTGGGTGTACTGAGGAATTGTGTTGTCGCATGGCAGGGGGAGGCATTGGGTATGGAGTCGGCAAGAGAAGAGGGGGAGAAGGGAGGCACTACGACACTGCAGTAGGGAGTGACGGGATGGGGAACACCCACATGGAAGACAAACACAAAGAAAAAGAAAAGAGAAGAGAAGAAGAAAGAATAAAAGAAAAAAGAGAAAGAGAAAAAATAAATAAATAAATAAATAAAATATAATAAGATAAGATAAAAATAAAAGGTAAATAAATAATAATAATAATAATAATAATAATGATAATAATAATAATAATAATGAAAATAATATTAACCCTAATTACAACAATAATAATTTAAAATTATTAACCTTAACCATTTTAAATAACACAATTAACATTTATTTATACATTTTATTTTTTTAAGAAAGGCAGACTGTGTCATTTCATGGTTGAAGCTGTGTGGGGTCTCCAAAATGAGCTCCGCCCGGGCGCTCAGTGATGTCAACAAAAAATTGCTCATTTTTTTGACAAAACATAAAAATATTGTTCGGGGTTCCACCCGAAGCTCAACAAAAAACTTTTAAAACCAAAGAAAATAATAAAATAAAAATAATAAACAGGTTGTGGTGTGACAATAATTATATACACTTTAAAAAATAAACAGGTGGTGAATATGGAATATGTCTCCAAAAAAATAACAGAGAGACTAAAAATCCCTTAACTGAAGTATCATCCTTCTTCATACATGTTTTCACCTATTTTACAATAATTATAGATTTATTATAAATATATTAAATAACCATAATCATATATATCATACCATATATGATTTACTTACAACTGTTTAGTACCCATTTTGCAGCAATACCTTGTTAAAATCATGTTTTTGGTAATATCTGCATCATTTTTCATGTATGTTTTGGTTTGGTATTTTTAATTATTTTACATTGATCATGGATCCATAATATCCATAAATTTAACCATGATATAAATATCTTAAAAATTAATTATATATTTATTTATATTTATCCACTAATGTTAGAGATAGAAAATGAATCACAACATTCATGGAGATGTTAGGTCAAATGTATGCATGAAAGTTGTTTGCATTTTCTCGACATATGTGATGAAAAATAGGTAAATAAGATATAACCTTTATATATTCATTATTATTTCATATTTATCACATTTATTCAATAAATATATTTATATTACCTTCCATATAAATCATATTTGAAAAACGAATCACACTGCTTCGTGAGGCCATTGTCTGTCGTACACAGGAGCGACATTATCATATTCACACAGAAATGGAATTAAAGAAGGTATATGTGGTATTATAATTCAAGAAGTATAATTTTGTTATTAATATCATATATATAATTTAAATCCATCATTAAATCATTTCTTTATAAGTTTTTATGGATAACCAATTACATTAGTTTGTGAGGCAGTAGTCCACCGTACAAATGATCGATGATTTCTTTTTCCATTTGATGAAAGAAGAAATTGATATAGGGTATTACATAAACATAATAAAATCTTGTCATATGGTATATATTTGTGTTTTTATATTGGAAATATTAAGGCATTAATGAAGGTAGTTGTTAAAAAATTCATAAGGAAGACAATTTCATTCTCTTAGAAAAACCTCCATCAGATCTTTTATCAAGAACCCAATAATTGGAATTTTAGGAAGAATATAATCTATATAAAGAGTATAAGGTTATTTGGGAGAGTTATTTTTAAATTATTTTACTTTCAAATGTCTTAATTTGTATGAATAATTGAGGGGAGGATGTTCCCTTTTATAATTATAGAGGGTGAAATTTTTTAAAGTACCCAAAACTATTCAATAATGGAAAGTAACTCATAAGACATGTGCCTCCAAAGTTTATTAATAATTTATGGGTAGTATGTTATGGTAAATAAAAACATCTATATCTCACATAAACACAATTTTTAAACATGTTATTCTTTACCATTTAAGTTGACTTAATTTAACCATTTTCATTTTCGCCCCGGTAACAAGTTTTTTTATTTATTTATAAAGGTTATTTATCCCTTAACCATAAAATTTGATCCTTATTAGATAATATATAACAAATGATTATAACTATAAAGTCTATATTGAACAATAAAAATCCTTTGTGAGAGGAAAATTAACTTAAACATAGGCGCATGTAACGCGTAAAGCCTTTTTTTAACATTAAATGCTGTTATTAATTTTTATAGTCATTATTACTCATTATAAAAAAAGTTGATTAGACCTTATTATATAATATAATATCTGATTATTCTAAATGATTAATCCATTTTATCAAATTATAATAAAAAATATATTAGAATTTAATTTAAAATCAGTCCTGCATACACAATGAAAAAACAGTTTTCCAAATAAAAGTTTTAATATCGAAATAAAATGAGAAATTGATTATAATGCATTAATATAATTAATCATAACATATTTTTAATAATTTTAATTTAAAAATATAATTCAAAATATGTTACTTTATAAATTCATTAAATGAAAATACATTTTTCTAATAAAAAATTATGTTTTCAGTGTTCACTAATAATATATCTTTTAAAAAAATTATCCAAAATACACCCTAAGAAATTTTTTACATATTGATCCAAAAAATAATGTTTATTTCTTCAATTTAATTTCATAAAATTGTTAAAAATTAAATTTATTATTTGTCCAAAAAATTAAACATAGATCATTTATTGAGAAATATGTATTTTTGAAGATTATAATGACTTTACTAAATATCAATAACTTATTTATAAATATATTTTCATCCCAATTTAATAATTATTTTTCAAATGTTTTTATACATATTCATACTACCAAATTTAAAATCTAGGTTATAATGATCATGTTTAAATAATAATATTAATGGTATATCAAGGTTTTCTTAAAACTCGGTATTGCGTGTGATGCAATTTATCAATGAAATTACTTTTATTGGATTTTTTTCCAAAATCTTAGGGTGTTACATTCTACCCCCAATCCCCTAAAAATGAAATTCCCCAATGAAATTCATCACTTAGATATAAATAAATAAGGATACTTATTCTTCATCATATCCTTTGGTTCCTATGTAGCATCTTTAAATTAGTGGTTTCACCAAAAAACATTTACCAAGTGATTGGTCCTATTTACTAGAAATTTCTCTCTGTTAACTTGAATTTTAGAGGTTGTTCCTCATAATAAATATCTTTCTCTAGTGTTATGAACTTCGAGTTCAGTATATATAAAGGTTCGGATATAAACTTCTACATGATAGATACAAGGAATATATACGAAACTTTAGAGGGGATTTATGGAATATCTTTGTGATATGAAACCATCATTACTTTTTAAATAGTATAAAAATGTCCAATACACCAAGAAATAATGTTTAACATCCTGTACTAGAAAGACACTAAACTAGTGCCCCGAGTCAGGTCTTCGCATGACCTTAGGCATGCCTCCCCACACACTTGAGGCTAAAGAATAGCATCAAGGGTTTAATATATCATGTGGGGAGACTATAACGTATTTTTTAGATGAATTTATAACATAAAATCATAAAATAATGGAATAAAAATGAATAAACCATTAATATTCATTACCAACATTTCCCATAACTGGGTATAATCCCAAAACAAAAATTAAACATGCTATGTAATTTCAATACAACGCTAAGTGTAAAGAAACAAAAAATAAAGATAATGGAAGAATCCCCCAAACCAGTCCTGACAGAAAATATGTTCCCATCTATAAAAATCCCATTAAAAAATTAACCCTATAGCATAGGGTCTTTTCCCATTTTCTGACCTGTAACCATTAAATCTGAGCAGGTACCCAATAGCGGCCTGAGCATGGTGTGAGTACAACTCAGTAAGCCATGATCAATAGTGTCTACAAAATATCCAATATACATAGCTATTGTATGCATGTATGAAATAAATTATTAGTTAAATAAAAGAAATCCAGGTTTATTTGACTAAAATTATTCACTTAAACCATTTCATTATGCTTTCCATGTGTTAAGAAATTCATTTATTACACAATGGATTAAATTAGCCAACTAATATAAATAAGGGGATGAACCAATTCCCTATCTCAATAGAGTGAACATTTCAAAACAATTACATCACACTTACCTTGGATCCTAAGTCCAGGTAGATTCATCCAATGCAACTATTAGGGAGATAAAGCCTTAGTCCGACTCACTAACCCATACATTCTAGGGGTGAGTTTTTGATCATATGTCCAACCCGACCCGTGGGAGGCACCTCAGTCCATTATCCTACACCACCAAGCCGTGTTCACATGCTTTAATAAAAATCCATTACATAAATAATTTCATTAAATCATAACCAATAAAAACATATATCATTTAAAATTCATATTTCATTCAATACCTAATCCTTAATTATACCTTAGTTCTCTGGCATGCTTCCATTACAACCCATAAGTATTTTAGCTCATTCACATTATTTCATTTAACTAATTCACAATATACCAAACAACCCCTTATTCCATGTTAACAACCAAACACAATTACCATTAATTCTATTTCATACCCCAAACAAACATTTCAACACATTAATCAAGGGATCCACTTTATTACAAATCAATTATATTCTCGAAATTATTGTTTTCCTTGTTCAGGTTATGGAACACCCCATGGTATGCATTATAATGGGTCGAATCATCCTCAATGCATCCTATAAAGATCATCTGGGTTTAATTTCTTAGTAAAATAATAAATTTAAAAAATATTAATAGGATCACCCAATGCAAAATAATAAATAATCAAAAGAAAATCCATATACCCAAAAACATAGAATCTAGACTATGGGATATAACTTGTAGACCACCTAACTCGAATCCATAGACGAACACTCACTTTACATTAGACTTTTATCTTGATTCATGCACCCTTTGAAACCCAAACCTAAGATCCCTTGGAAAAAGAAGGTTTTTAGGGTTCAGAAGGAGAATAACAAAACCACAATCCCTAATCCATAAAATAGAAGAGGGAGAATCATAAGACTCACTCAGAGTTTCTATCTACACCCAATGACACTCCAAAAAGCTTATAAAAAATTATATCAACTCAGGGGAGTCCTTGGTCATTTTTAATTGTCACTAGGGATGAAGGACGAAGAATGCAGAGAAAACTTGAGTAGAATACTAAAAATACCAAGGGGAAGAAACAGTAAAATCTCACTTTTAAAGAGGTTCATAGTTTGGCCGCACAATATTCCAAATAGTGTTCTTGCCATTGTCCAAGAGGGGTACAAACTCACACGAATACATAGGGATCCCACATGGTTTGAAAAACCATGCACCATCCATGTGAAACTCCATTGTCTAGGAGGGACCAAAGTCACACTATTTCCTAAGAAACATGCACTGTTTAACATACCCCAAACCAACCGTGTAACATGCACAAGATGACCCAAAATACTTTTTTGTTAATTTATTAAACCCATAGAATACCCCCAAGCCTCCATATTCACTCAGTAAAAATATTATTAACCATAATTAAGTTATTTAAACCAAAATTTAAATGTGAATGTACTTCCATGAAGTCTGAGATCTTGCAACCTCCCCATCTTATATTTACTCATCCACTCTCCACACTCCCAAGAATCAATGAAATTTCAAAGTAAATAGATTGAGCCATTAAGGATATATATATAAATTTATCTCCCTAGTTTATTCTTTAATGTTACTATTCTACCACAAAACTCGATCAAAAGGTATAGGCTTTCCCCTCAAGACATTATCACTGTGATCCACAATACAAACCAGATGGTCCTTAAAGGACGCATCAGCCTCAAGCTCAACTTAGGCAACATCAACTACATGAGATAGGTCAGAGTGATACTGCCAAAGCTGTAACGCATGAAAAATATCATTCATACCCCTATATCTTTGTAAAAGATAAAATCTGTATGCCATCAGTCTGATCCTCTCCATAATCTAAAACAGACCCACTTACCTAGGTGCCAACATACTCTATTTCTGAATCCAATGGTGACCCAACCTTGTCATGACTCAATGAACCATAAGTCACCCACCACTAACTCAAGAGGTTGACGATGTCAATCAACATACAACCTTTTCCAACTCCGTGCCATAGCCATTCATTTTAAAATAAAGTGGAGATGTTATGATGTCTGTTTCTGAAGAATCATTCCCAAAAACATTGATTCCATAGATTTCATCCAACACAACAGGGATCGACATGGTCTACCACAGACTGCCTCATGTGGTTCCATCAGAATCATATCTTGTTAACTTTTATAGTATAAAAACTCCACTAGTTCCAAATTCTTTTACCAATATCCCCCAAAATCTTGGACACAATCCCTCAAAATGTCCTCTAGAACCTGAAATAGACTCTACGAATCCCCTTCCATCTATGGGTGGAATTTCATATAGAAAAACACTTGGGAACCATGTGCCTTATATAATCCCTACTATAAACATGTAGTGAAATTTGGATCATGATATGAAACTGGCATTCAAAACACCCCGTACAATTGTACTATCTCACGAACATTCAAATACCCCAATGGACCAATGTTGAAAGTCTCTATAATAGGAAAGTAGTGTGCCAACTTGTTCAACCAATCCCAAATCACCTAGATCATATCATTTTTTGGAGGAATCCTCAAAATACCAATTATAAAATTCATCATCACGTCATCCCATTTCCATTTGAGAATAAAAAATGAGTGTAAAAATCCACCCAACCACTAATGTTCATCCTTATTTTATTTATAGGGAAGGTATCCTACCATGAAACCTGTATCTTCCATATTCATCCCAGACCACAATTAATGCCTACAAAGATCACGACACATTTTGGTCAAAATATGATGCACCACCCACTTCGAGGTATGGAACTCAAGCATTAACTCATCTCTTATACATGTAGGAATGAAAACACAACTACAAACATAAAATATTACATTATCACCCAAGGTCCAACTGAAAGGTTAATCCCCACCTTTAATTCATTACCTCATGGAAAAACATTATAAATCCTCATTTTTCCTTTCTTTGATCTATCTTAGTAGAGTAAACTCAACTACCTTAGATTCAAGGTTCATCTACAAATTCTCATTCTGTACCTCCAAATGCATCTCAAAAAACAATTCCATCATTCTCCACTCACAAATAGATTTCTGAACCACATGATTTTGAGTCTTCCCACTCATTTAATCTTATACACTATTTCCCTTTCCAAGTAAGTAGACCAACTCAAAATCTCAGCACTTCATGTATTCAACCCATATTCACTACTAAATATTTAATTCACGAAGGGAGAAGAAATACATAATAATTTTATGATTGGTATAAAAAGTAAACCTATCGTCAAACAAGTTGTGTCTCAACACTTCAAGGAAAACCCATTATGGCTAGCTCTAGGTCATGAGTAGGGTAATTACATTCATGAGGCCTCAACTTCCATAAACCATATGCAGCAACCTGATCATCTTGCATCAACACTACCCCATGAAAAAACTCTAGGAACATCACAAAATAATGCATACATTTTACTAAGCTCAAGTAAGATCAGAATTGGTGATTTTTTAATTTCTTCTCTAACTCTTGGAAGCATACTCGCACACCCCATACCATTCAAACATGATGCCTTTCTTAGTCAGGATTGTGAGTGGTGATTCTAAACTGAAAAAATATTTTTTGAACCTTCGGTAATAGCTTCCCAATAACAGATATATTTAGACATTAGAAGCATTTTTTGGATGATACTAAGACACAACTACCTGTAATTTCTCCATGACCACAGACACTAATTCCTCAAGATTGTGTGACCCAATAAATGAAATGTATCATACCAAACAATGAACCTCGTCATACCAAAAATGATATTTAGATATATTGGTGTATATCCTATGATCTCTTAGAGTACTTAGGATGTTGTAATGATGTTTCGAATAATAGTAATTAGTTTTGGAGTACACTGATATGTCATTGAAAAAAATGAATACCAATTGATCCATGTGTGGGTGAAATTTCTTGTTTATTAGGTTCATATAAACTACTAGTGCATTGTTCAACCTAAACGACATCACAAAAAACTAATATAACCCATACCTACTTCTAAAACAAGTCTGGGGTAAATTAGAAGGACTCATCAACATCTGGTGTAACCCTAATCTAAAATCAATCATGTATAACATTAAAGAACACCACATGTAGTTGAAGAGATCATAGATTAAAGGGAGAGGGTATCTATTCATAATTTTCATCTGATTCAACTTCCTATAATCAACACACAACTGCAATGATCCATCAACCTTCTTGGAAGAAAATGCTGGAGATCCCCAAGGTGAAATACTAGGACAAATAAACCCTTTATTCTCTAACTCCTCCTATTGACTATTATGTTCCTAGAGTACTGCTGGTGTCATTTTGTATGGCGGAATAGAAATTGGTTCTACTCTTTTAAGAAACTCTATCATTAACTCAATATCTCTCTTGGGTGGTAGCCCTGAGAAGTCATTAGGGAACACATCCTAAACTGATCCACCATAGGAGGAAATATCTCTCTTGGGGAGTTTCGCTCCTATTGCTGCCTGCAAGGGAGGATGTTAGCCCTTAAACGCCTTTCCCTAATATTTCACTTGCCCCGAAAGTGTCAATTCTATTCCGGGAGGCGCCCCAGCTATCTCTTCTTACATCGGAGGTTAATAGCGCTACGGATCTGTGTAAGTTCACATTGGTGGCCCGCTTTCGTCCCCAAAGGCCCTCGGTGGAGGAGTTTGTGCGGTTCGTCTCCAAATCTTGGGTTTTTCGTGATAATGTGGTCGTCGGGTTTCTTGATAAGCGGTACCTCATGGTTTTATTTAGCTTGGAGGAGGACATGATAGTTGCCTGGTCAAGCTCTTTAAGAAGGTGTGGTTCTTCTCTATTTTATTTCTTCCATTGGATCTTTGAATTTCATATGCAGCGTGACCCTTCCTTGATCGCGACATGGGTAAGCCTCCCTGGACTTACTCTTTAATTTCAAAATCCCTCAATTCTTTGCGCAATTGGTAACATGGTTGGACGATTTCTTTGTTCTGATCAACGAACGGAATCTGTGTCTCTTCCAATTTGCCCGAGGATTTGCGTTGAAGTTGATGTCGTGAGGCCTCCAGTGTGTTGTGTGTGGATAACTGATGAGCAGGAGTTTCGCTGGAGGCAGGAGGTTGTTTTTGAGTCTTGGATGAAGTTCTGTGTGCACTTCCAAAGGTTTGGGCATACAGAATCTGTTTGCCGTAATGGAGGGAGGAGTGGTGGACCGCGGGTGATGAAAGGGTTGTGTGAAGAAGGATGTGCAGTCCGTAGTGCGTTGTGGCTAGCTCAAGAGGCAGTGAGGCATGGATGTGCCGATGTTGTCATGAGTTCCGATGTTGCACCTGAGGTGTGCTTCAGGGCCGAAGGTGGTTCTGGACAGGGTGGCTGGAGGGATTCCCCTTGAAGTGAAGATTTCCTGGTTGACGCTGCACCAAAACTGGCATGTGGTGTGAAGGAAACATAGAAAACTGTGAACCCATCGGTGTTGCAAGTATTTGACAGGTTGAAACATGATCTTGTAGTGGAGTCTCGGCCTAATACGGAGGGGAGTTCTTGTCATCTACAGGAGAGGGTTTTGCGTTGTTTTGCAGGTGCTGAGGAGGAGGTTTTGGAGAAGGGTGATACTAAGGTAAATAAATGCTCTTCTGTGGAATTGTTGGACATTCAGGAGGGGAATACTAGTCTTGTTGTGGTTGTGGAGAAGCATGAAACAGGCGCTTTGCAGGGGACCCATTTGCAGGAGGTGGCTTGCAACTCAGTGCAGCCAGAGTTGGTGTTTGGTTCTGTTTTGGGTCTGGATGCCCATGTTTCAGGGGATTTGGAGGTTTGTATTCCAGAAAGGCCGGTTGGGGATAATGGGGCAGTAGAGATCATGATCTCCACTGGTAACAGTTTTACGGAATTGGAAAATGAGGAGCTACTACATGATAAGGAATCTGATGTGGGGAAGGAAACTGGTCTCTTGCAGACTACGGTTGATTCCCTGGAGGTTGAAAATGGGGGAGGTGTGATGGACGTGGTGGATCGGCCACAATGTCTTTCTATATCTTCCAACAGTCCGGGCAAGAAGGATTGTGGTTTGGAAGCTGGGTTTGAAGATGTGAAAATACTTAGAGCATGGGGTGATATCTCGGAGAGTGACAGGGAAGAGGCTAATGGTGTGGTCCGGCCTTCTTACAGTAATGTTGTTCAGGGAGCAAGGATGAACGAGCAAGAGAATGACGGTGCTAAGACCACCCCACCACAGAGAAGAATGAAGAAGGACTATTCTTATCTTCCAAGGCCAGTGTCCACTAGATCTTCTGCCGGGAGGGACAGTTGGGCTATGCAGTCTTTAAAAGAATTTCTATCCTTGGAGAAGTTGAATCGTAGGAGGAAATAAGCCACGGTTCTTAAGCACTATGAAAGCTTGGAATGTGAGACAGATAAAGAAGAGGACTTAATCTTCAAAGGGGGTGGTTATGAGTATGACTTCGATGATATGTAGTTGTTCTGGACCTCGTGTAGCTGCTTTTATTTTCTTTTATTAATAAATGGTCAGAGGCTTGCCTCTGGATGAGCGTTTCTGGTACAAGATTCTCTACTCCCCCATCATCAAGCATAATAAAATCCAATTAAGATGTAAGTTCACCCAACTTCAGAAAAACTGTCCATACACGGCCTGCCCAGACACTCCATTCTCCACAATGGACATAAGTGTCCTCTTCAAGAGATGTGAATGTTACAATATAATGGTTCAAGTCAATATGGGATTGGAATTACACAATCCAATCCATTCAAAAAATCATATCAAACCCTGACATCACTAGAATATATAAGTCCCATAGAAAATGTTACTCACCGATCTCTGGAGCAGACCCTTGACAATACTAAATATTTTGTACTCACACCCCTAACGGTGTATTAATAGACATAAATCCACACACATGTTATACCGCTAATCCCAACACACGCATGAACTGAGTAGATATAAATGAATTTGAAGAACCTATATCAAATAATGCACTAGAAATTGTTGAAGAAACAAGAATCGTAACGTGAACTGTCAATGGCCCAGCCTCGCCACATTCAGGTGTAGGATGAACTACATGAAGATATCCCATTAATCTACCCTAGGATTCAGCCTATGTTCATGGTGCTTCACTACGTTGTTGATATGGATGTTCATGCTCCAGAGTACAACATCCATTACCCCGACCGGTACAGTCAGTGGAACTCCAACAACCTACCTAATATTGGGTAATAGAACCCCTACATGTACTCTGAATCAACCTAAAACCCCCATACATACCCTTTTATCAAGGGATACTACAATACCTCTACACATAAACCAAAATTCCACACACTTGGGACTCAATTGGTTATTGGGGACACTTTCCATGCATTTTTTCTAGCCTACCACACTGATAGAAGAAAACTCAGTCACTTCCCTATGAGGCATCTTCCCTTTTCTAGCAACCCCATCCAACACTACTCTAGGGTAAAATCTTGAAATGAAACTTCTAACCATAAAAACATGCACCAATAAATCACCCAAATGAAACTACAAGCCCAGCACCAAAATCCTCTTTGAGGTTCCCTTCTGAATTAGGGGTATAATCCACCACTTCATCAACTATCATCAAAAATAATATATTTACCTATTACATAATCTCATAACTAATTTAATCATAGAATCATCTCTCTATAGTTTCATCACACCTTAAAAATTCTATAATGAATCATTTTAAGTCATTAAAGCATCCAACAAACTCCATCACTAACATAGACCCTTGGGTTATCCTCATAAAATCTACAGACTTCTCTTACCTAAAGGTATATAGATATAAATTCTCCAGAAACATCTTCTATGATTCTTTCCACAACATACCATTAACCTGCCGAGTCTAGACCAAAATATCCCACCAATGCTTTTCCTGACCCTGCAACATGTAATCCACCACCTTGACTCTCTTTTAAGAAGGATTCTCTAATTGATCTAGAAACATCTATAGGGAATATATCCAATTCTTAGTTGCATTAGGTCCACCCTCTTTAGAAAAATTCAGAGGATGTTGTAACTAAAACACCCTAGTTAGATCAAACATGCATGGTATAAACATCCTTAGGCTTCATTTAATCATCTACATGAAAAGAGTGAAATTCTCATGGAATTTCCCTTGTCCTCTATTACCCTGGTTTAAAGACTTTTCTTAGTCCAATTATGGAGGATCATTTCTAGTGATGTCCTCTTATCACCCAACTCACTCAAGATTTCATGGTGGAATCTTTCCATAATTCCATACATTACTATCAATACACATAATAGAAAGCACCTATAATTTTAGTATGAAAACGTTTCTCTAGGCATAAACATAACATTCCACTTGCACTATCCCAAGGATATAATCACACCTCTTTACTGTTATCACCTTCATGATATAAAATTTATCTTTTAGGAACTTTTCCCATTTTCACAATTTGTTACAACAAAAACATAACTCATTTACTGCTTCCATTAATAGTAAACCTTTAAATTTCCTTTCACATTCTTTCCATATACCCATTTTTATTATCTTTATTAAACACCGCTCCTTTCAAATTTTCAATGAAACCAAAGTGGATTTCTATCCCTTATGTCTCAAAAATTTTCCCCATGTGTCCCTACCATGATGCATCCCACATATATCCCTTGGTTCATATAATGATTCATGTATATACATCCTCTTTACATCTTGGCCATGGGAAAAAATATCATAAAATAGTCACGTCACACAACAAGTGCATCATGCAACGGTGAAATATCATTCATTTGTAACAATTCACATCTTGAACAACATTTCCCACCTTGGGTCAAATGTTTTCCCTCATAAATGGGTTAGATACTCCCATGCATGAGCTAATTACTAACAACAAAAAATTCCTAATCTCTTATCTACCATTCTCAAATAATAAGACAATAGAAAATAACCTTTATGATAAAAATTTGTAATTTCCATGTCCTTGAAGCCACTAAACTGGTCCCTCAAGTTAGGTCACCATATACCTCAAGTGTGCCTACCCAAATTCAAGTAGATTCTTACTAGTAGTTAGGGTCTAATATATCATGTGGGGAGACTATACCCTCTTTGTCTGAGTATTTCAAAATAGAAAATTAGAAAATAAAGGAAGGAAAAATTTATTAATATGAATTACCAATATTCCCCAAAACTGGGTACATGCTCATAACAAAAAGTAGACATGCTGTGTATTTTCAATATATTTCCATGGGTAATGAAACCCAAAATAATGAAAAATGAAGAATCCCTAAAATGGTTACAAAAAAAATTTTGGTCCCCTCCTCTATGCACATCCCATGCCCAAATTAACCCTCTAGAATAGATAATTTTTCCTTATCCTGAATGGGAACCATAAAGTGTTCTCAGGTACTAAATGGTAGCCAAATAAGGCTGTGATTATAACTCAGTAGTCCATGACTAATGGTTTCTACAAAATACTTAGTTTAAAAAGATAGTGTATGGAATGCTGAAATAAATTACATGTTAAATAAAAGTAAACCATGTGTCGTTAACTAACATTATTCTCGTAAACCATTTCGATATGTTTTCCATGGGTTGGGAAACACATTTCTAACACTACGGCCTATGGTAGTCGGTTAATATACATAGGGGATGAACCAATTCCCTATCTCACTGTGGTGAAAATTTCACAACAATTACATCCCAATTACCTTGGAGCATGAATCCATGTAGTTTCATCCAATGCAACTATCAGGGGAATAAAGCCTCTATCTGACTCCCTAACCCATGCATTCTTGGGGTGAGGATTTAGAGCCTCAATCCAACATGACCCCTAGGAGGAGCCTCATACCATTATCCCACACCACCAATCCATGTTCATATGCTTTAATAACAATTAATTAAATAAACCATTTTGATAAACCATAACCTATCAATATTGTATTGACCCCGACTCCATAATCATGAAGTTTATGACGTACTTTATTACAATGGGACTATAAAAGTTGATCACATCCCAAAGGATCAAATAGTTTTTAATTTTTGGTAAACCAGATACATACATAATTTTTACAAAACAGTATCAAATTATGTACAACATAGAAACTCCATTGTAAACACCCAAAAACCATAGATCATCCATCTAAATTATTGAAAATATACCTCTTCACATCCTATGGAAAAATAAAACCTAAGAAAGGGGTGATCTCAGATGTGTATTAATGGTAATAAATACAACTAAATCTCTCATAATTATAACTATTATGGAATAGTGAATAACTCAGACCACATGTTATTAAAACATAATCTTGATCATAATATGGTAGTAAAAAAAGATAAATAAATAATTCCATAAACAATCAAAAGGGAAAAAAACGTAACCATGGATATTATACTAGTCAAAATAATCACAAGTATTTCAAAATACTAACATAATAATGAAGGATTGAATAATTCAAGACATCTCAAATATATCGTTGAGGCCTTGACCAAGGCATCTTAAAATAAAATTTTAAGGCATCATCCAAATCCATATCTGAAAATAAATGAGCAAGGCCTCATCCAAGTCCATATCAATTTTGTCTCATGAGACCTACCGATGCGTCTAGGGGGTATAGAGGGCCACACCCATCACTTAATAAGTCTTTCTAATTCTTCATTTGAATGGCATAAAAAAACATATAAATATGAAATGTAAATAACTTTCTGTAATTAGTAAAAATAATAACAAACCATTTTGAGTAATGTAGTTAATGGTATTAAGATAGAACATCCACAATAAATACTAGTCCTAAACCATTAAACAAAATATGGCAGATGATATCATAAATTATCACTCTAAATTTATTATAAGATTCAATAGAGGGTGTCTAAATATATTAAGGTATTATAATAAAATCACTGAGGAATTCTTTTGAGAAATGCCTTATTTTTTTTTGGAAAGAAGATTTCTTTTGGAAAATCATTTGTATTTGTCATAAAATCATATTATATACATGTAAATCTAAAAACGATATTAGAGGTATAATAAAACTATATTTTTGGAATAAATTATTTCAAACTGATGTGGAAACATGTAAAAAGAGAATTTAAGAAGCTTTAGAAATGATCCACTTTAGTGTGGTTTAAGGTAAATTACTAAAGTTGATTTAAAAAAATTAAAGGAATAATTTTAGAATAAAACCGTAAACTAAAAAAGCTAGTTTTTTCATGATAAAATTAGTTTTTTAATAAAAATAATGGTTACTTATAATAGATTATGTTGTCGACTAGAAAATTGGTAAGAAACTAAGATGTTTCCTTAAATAAAGCCTGCTTATCGGGAATAATTGAGATGGGAACCTTATAAAACATGTATTAGACCATAAAATAAATATGAAATGATCACAATACCTGAGTTCGGAACATATAAACATAATTTATAATATTTTCATGAAAATAATGATGAATTACATTGGGGTAAATAGAGATAAATCGTAACCCGAATAGAAAATCGAGGTTCGGGAAGAAACCCTTACCTTATGTTCGAAAGTGTTATGCACCTGTACTTAACATACTGGATAATAAAATTATATTCATTAATAATTTAATTCATAAATTAGTCAACATTTATTTTATTTATTATAATTTTTTATGTTCATATACGTTATTTTTAAAAATTTATAATATTTAATTTCATCCTCTGGGAGTGCTCTTTTCCTTTGTTTTCATGATTGGTTCACTTCTATACATGTACGAAAGATCATTTAAAATGTAAAAAGTTATGAAAAATTTAAAATAAATGATATTAAATAACATCTGAAATATTAAAATTTTATATTTCATTTTTTTATCTTCTATGATTTTGAATCATTAGATAAGACGTTAGTGATAATCGTTTAGATTATTTTGGCGAATTTTTTTATCATAAAAAAACTATTTTTGTATCATTAATTAATATTATGTATATATACTAGATAAAGGACATTAAATAAGCTATAATACGTATATTATAATATTTTTTTAATTGTATATTTTTTTTATGACAATCCTTGAGGGCGTAATTGAAAAACAAAAACACATCTTCCATGAAGCTGATAAATTTGAACCTCATAGATGATGTTTAGATTTTTAGAATAAAATGAAGAGGATAAGAGTCTTGATGGTGGATTTTCCCTTAAAATATTAAAATTATAGTATATATATTATACTATAGTCATCATGTATGTTTGGATATAGGTGGTGAGAATATTATAATAAAATAAAATATAGTGAAAATAAAATGAAGAAAGAGAAAGAGAATTTAACCTCATGGATTCTTCTTATTGAGAGCCTCTTTTGGGATAATGGTTTTGGTATTTTACTAATACCAAAAACACCAATACATGGGTAAGAGGATTTGGAAGTGGATTGGGTATAAATAGGATAGGCTTCATGTCTTAAGAGGTGTGAGGATAATAGGTGGCGAGGGGTGATATTTATTGTGGTGGAGGGGTGTTTTTTTATTATTTTATTCATTTGTTTATTATTTTGTCTCAGGACTTTGAATTGTGTTGATTATTATAACTATGTGTAGTAATTAACCATGTTATTTATAACTAATGGTTCTTAAATCATCCATACATCATCCATGACTCAATAATTCATGTATTTTTCTAATACCATAAATTACCATATTTTACTATTCATAAAAAATCAAAATTTTTTGAAATATCCCAAAAATTAACCCTAATAATTTTTAGGTGTGAATAATTTAAAAATAAACTCCATTTTATGAAAATTATTTTCTAAATATGGGAAATTTAATTTTTAATTGCAATCATTATTTACTTGAAAAATAACGATTTCAATATTATAACTCTTTTTATAACACCTTGAAAATTTAATTAAGGTCTTATAAAATTTTTTATAATAAAAAATATACAAAATACTAATTTATGAATCTATTATATGAAAATAAATATAAATTTAATCATTATTTTAATTGTAAAATTACAAATAAAGATTTATGATTTACAAAAAAAATGAACACTTAATTTATCATTTTTAAAACATTTATTTATCTATTTCATGATATAAATACACCATATTTTTAATTATAATTTACCCAAAAAATTATACTTTAATAGGTGAAGTTACAATTCTATTGGTCATATTACTATTCTTAATTGTCACATTACAATTCCAATGATCATATTAAATAGTATATTATGGTTTTAAACTCAGTGTTATGTGAATCATAAAATATCAAAGATATTAAATTTTAAAAGATTCATTCTATAAAATATTGGCGTGTTACATTATTCCTAACTAAAAATCAATTTTCATCAAAATTTTCAAAATTTCACCTCATAAAAATACATGGGTGGTTCTTCATTGAAAATTCCTCTTGTTCCCACGCCACCTCTTCAATTTTATGATTTTTTCAAAGTACCTTTACTAGCCAATTCATTTAATTCCTCATCACCTTCTCTCCATTATATATAATTTAGATAAATCTTACATGTATGATAAATAATGATTCATTTCATTCGTTCAGAAGTAATAAAATGCATTGGGTCTGGCATGTAATTCCTTAACAAAGATGTGTGGAACACATTGTGTACTTTAGAAATACTACATTGCATCACCAAAAAAACATGCCACATCTCTAATTATCTCTATAATTTCAAAAGGACCAATGTATCTATGGCTTAGTTTCCTTTATTTTTAAATCATATAACACACTTCCATGGTGATACCTTTAAAATACATGATCTCCCACATGAAACTCCAAATATTTTTTCTGGTTATCGACATACCTATTTTTCCTACATTGAGCTACTATGATATGAGTTTGAATACACTTTAACTTTATTGTTGTTTCCTATACAAGTTCTTGGCCTAAGAGATTCCATTCACAAACATCACCCCAATAAGCTAGAGTATGGAATCTCTTTCGATATAATGCATCATACGGTTCAACTTGAACTCTTGAATGGAAGCTATTATTATAAAAAAAATTATACCAAAGGAAAATAATGGTCCCACAAACCTTCAATGTCAAATGAGAAGGTCCTCAACATACCTTCTAATGTTTGAATAATAATTTCATACCATCCCACATTTTATGGATGATATGATGTGCTCAAATAAATCTCAATATCAAATGATTTTTGAAGATGATTCCATATTTAAAATCTAAATCATAGATCACTATCTAACACAATTGATAGGATTTTACCATGAAGTCTTACTACTTCATTTATATAGAGTCATGGATGGTGGTCTAGTGTAAAAACTTCCGTTTTAGTTAATATATGTCAATATTTTGAAATTTGGTCAATAATAACCCATATTTCATCATTAATTCAGGGATTATTTGGTTATCTAATGATAAAATCCATAGTAATGACATCACATTACTACATAGAAATATGAAGAGGTTTCATGATTCCTCTAGGATGTTGTTTTTCGACATTCTCCTCTACATGGGAAAAAAATCATGATACATAATTAAGAAAATTTCCACTTTATATTATCCCACCAGAAATATTCCTTCAAATAGGTATAAATTTTAGTGATCTGATGGTGTATAGAGAAATTTGAGTTATGAGCATCATCCAATAACTCCCTTTTTTTCTTGGGTATAGAAGGAATATAAATCATCTTCCCTTACTTCATAATGATATCTTTATATACAAAGTTTACCAATTTTTAATCATTTACACCATTAATTTTATTTTGAAGATTCTCATTATCAGGCAGAGAACATTTAATCCGTTCCAATAAGGATAGTTTGAAAAACAGTTGAAAAATTAGTGATTTTTCACCTCACATGATAGTTACTTTAACCATCATTACAAGATTTATATAAATAGAATCCTTATAAATCAACATTTTTTTCATAACTCTAGGATCATTCCTAGTCAATGAAAATTATAACTTTTGTCCCTTCCCTAGGAGGTATTGTATTGAACAATCATAATCCTTGAATATCTTGAGATGTTACCTATTCCTCATTTTGATTTCATTCTGTGATAAGATATATTTTGAGCTCTTATGATATATATATATATATATCACATATTTGGAACTAGAGATAGTGTATCCATATCTTTAGAGAACATATTACAACCTCCAACTCAATATCATGAATTGAATAGTTCTGTTCATGATCTTTTAACTACCCTGATTTAAAGGCAATACCTTTATCATTCTGTATAAGGACAAAACCAAGATATTTCTTTGATATATCACTATAAATCACAAATACTCTATTTCACTTTCCTAAATTCGATAATAGAGCATTAACTAATCTCATATTAAATTATTCAATACATTATTTATATTATTTTTTTGGTATAACCTTAGCCACTTCATGATTAATCTTGGTTAATAGGTTAGCTAATCTGGAAACATTCTGAATGAAGCACTGATAGTAACCTGATAATCCAATGAAACATTGTACCTCAATTATTTTCATTGCATGAGACATTTCATGAAATGGATTTTTCTTCAAATTATTAACTTTGAATCCATCCTTAGAGACAATAGGGACATGAAATGAAACTGTTTGAGGACAGAATTCACACTTTATAAACCTCCTATATAACTCTTTTCATCTAAGATTCTGTAGAATAATCTGAAAACAGTTCTCATGGTATTCATAGATTTTAGAGTATATCCAGATATCATCAATAAATACCAAAATAATATTTTCCATATATTCTCTAACACTCTTCATTAGATGCATAAAAACAAAGGTCGCATTAGTTTGTCCAAATGGAAATACTGTAAACTCTTAATGTCTATAACTAGTTTGAAATATTGTCTTACGATTAATTTATTTCCTCAAATAAAATTAATGATATACAGATAAAAGGTCAATATTAAAAAAAATATTGAGCTCAGATAATTTGATCAAATAAATCAGTAATTTAAGGCATATGATGATTGTTCATTATTTTAATAGCACTGATTAATCTATAGTTGATGCATAGCCTCATGGATCCATCTTTCTTCATGACAAAGAGAATATAAGATCTCCATGGAGAAACACTAGGGAGAATAAATACCTCATTAATCAACTCCTCTAGTTGTTTATTCTATTTAATTAATTCAATATAGGTCATTATATAAGGATTCTTTGATATTGTCCTTGCTTCTAAGATTAAATAAATAGAAAACTCAACATCCAACTATAGAGTATTTCTTGGTAAATCCTCTAGAAATACAACAATTTATTATTGTACAATTGGTAAATCCTCAATTTTAAGATATCCTTTTTCATCCATAGATGATTTTTTCTCTTCTTCCCCAATAATTTCATTTAGAATAGCTACTGGAGGTGGATCTAGATATGAATTAGATGATGAAGTCTCCCCTTTAAAGATGAAAAATTAGACACCTTCATCACAAATAATAATTTTATTCTATTTACAATAACTTGTTTCATTATTTTTTGAAAGTCAGTACATACCAAGAATTATATCAAAAATAGCTAGTGGTATGAATATAAAATCAGCAATTAGAGCATGTTTGTGTGTCATAATAAGATCTTGCCGACACATCATTCTTATAATAAGTTTTTCACTAGGAATATTTACTAGAAACTCCCTTATTAAGTTGAACTATAAATATCTAATTTTTAATGAAAATTGGGGAGATATAAATGAATTCTATGATCCAGAATAAAACAATGGTTTGGATAAATTTGATGATTAGATTAATGTACATGCCACCACATCCTTAAGAACTTCAACCTAAACTACTTTTATCACATAATTCTGTCCTTTCTCTTGAAGAATTTTCTAAGGAATGATTATTTTATGCTGAGGAAAATCATTTTCATAGTGTCACATATCCCTAAAATTATAACATTAATCATTGGTGGATACTTTATTTTCCTTACAATAATTATAATGATGACTGTTCTCACCACACTTATAGAAAAATCATTTTCATTTTAAGCAAGAACTAGTGTGTTTCCTTCCACAAGTATCATATGTTGGAAAATTACATTTTTTATTCTTCCCTTTATCCATTATTTTCTCTTCCACCCTCTTATTTTCTTATTTTCCCTTAAAGTTATCATACTTATAGAATTATTTATCTATCTTGATAGCACGTGAGACTATATCTCTATATAAAGAGAATGTTTATGGATACCAGCACCCTTTAGTGGAACGGTTCTAACCCATCAATGAATCGATCAATTTTTCTCTTTGGACTACATATGTAATTCATAACATGCCTTGATAACCTTGTAATGTTGTATTTATACTTGGAAAATTTTTCATCCTCATTCTATCTTAGATTCAACAATTATCCCTCCATATCCACTCATTATTCACAAGAAAATACTTTTCTTAGAAAATTTCCATAAAACCCTTCTATTAATTTTTTATAATTTCTTGATCTTTGTTTTTTGGATTAGTTAACCCAATTGATCTACATATCCTGATAAACAATAAACATCCATGATAACCTTCTCCTTTTCAATACATCCTAAAGCGATAAATATCTTCTATAAGAAAATTATCAAATGCTCAACTACAAATGGGTTTGTAGTACCATTGAATTACAGTGGTTGTTGTCTCATGAAGAAGTCCAAACATTTTCCTCCATATTGTGGATAATGATTATCCATACATGTAAGTTTATTATTCATAACCTTAGTCATCAATCCCAATATAGTTAAAAATTGTTCAGCCCCATTTGTACATCCAGTTGTAACATCATTATCTTGTATGAGAGGGAAATTCTTACATGGTATATGTGCATTAATATAGTTTCCCTTCCTTATAGTAGGTTTAATTTTTAAACAATGGAATACATTGTATTAGGTTATGAATCATAATACATAATTTTTAACAAGAAAAATACTAAACATAAATTAAAAATTTATACATATCTAGTATCAAAATTATAAACATGGTTTCTTTTGGGAATTATTTACTTTTAAATTAGTAATGATGGTTTGTAATAAAATTGTGAATTATCCACACCATATCCCTACAAGTGTAAAAATTGGTGTACTGTAAGGATTGTTTTCATGTACCAAGTTAAGACTAGTTATGACCAACACACCTTGTTGTAGTTGTTACCCCTAGATTCATCTATAATAGAACCATGTCCAATTGTAGTATCCAGACAAGGATTTATTTCTAGGAATACCCATATAAACTCAACTTTTCCAAAATTATAGGATGTTATTCTATGATTTTTCTCAAATTATATATCAGTGGTATATTACCTAATGTATGTTTTCTAAATATAGTATCCAAGGTTTCTATTAAACATGCTATAATACCAACTATGAAGACCCATACCCCAGTATCCCAGAGTCACTGCCTTACATTAGTACATTGGACTATATTCAAGTGATCAAATCCCATAGAACCAAATATTTTAGTAGATTTGGAAAACTAGATACATATACAAGTTTTAAAATACAACTTAAAATAAAATACATCAAAGCAACTCCACTAAAAACACCTAAAAAGACTATATCATCCTAGTCAGTAATTTATAATATATATCTTCACATCCCGATGAAAAATAAAACATAATAAATGGGTGAGATTATATTCTTAGTATGGGTAAGAAATATAGTGGAAGATATCATAAACATTAAAGATAAGGAAAGGGGAATAACTTAATCCAAATTCCATTAAAACATAATTTTGAGAAAAATATGACAGGAATAAAATCTAAATAAATATTTCCTTAAATAATTTCATGAGAAAGAAACATAACCATGGATATTATACAAGTAAAAATAATCACATGGATTTTAAATTACTAATATTATAACAATGTAATGAATAATTTCAAACATTTTAATTATACCATAGAGGCCTCGACAAAGACATCTAAAAATAAATGGTTAAAACCTCAGCCAAATCCATATCTATAAATAAACGACTAACGCCTCATCCAAGTCTATATATGTTTTGTTTAATGAGATCTATCAATGCATTGAAGAAATATAGCAGGCCACATACATCACTTATCATGAATAATTTATTCTTCATATAAATGAGGATAATCAAAATATACATACAAAATTTAAATAACTTTCCTGAATTAGTAAGAATAATCATTAAACATTCTGAGTAATTTGGTGAATTGTATCAAGATTAAACATCCATAGTCAAACTGAACCTAAACCATTTAAAAAATATGGTATATGGTATCATAAATTATATATTCAAATTAAGCATATGATTAAATAGAGGGTGTTTAAATAGATGAAGACACTTGAATTAATTCATTGGGGAATTATTTTGAGAAATACACTTTTAACTTTAGAAGGTAGAGTTATTGTGGAAAAACATTTGTATTTTTCATAAAATAAGATCATAAAAATGTATATCCAAGAAAATTAATGTTAGGAGCAATGGAATTATATTTTATTCATAAATAATTTCCATCCAAAGTGGAAACATGTAAAAATATCATTATATAAACTTTAAAAAAGAACCACATTAGTTTGGTTTAAGGTAAAATACTATAGAGTATTTATTTTATAATGAAATAAAAGAAAAAATGTTTTTTTAATGAAAAAATTAGTTATTTTAAAAATATAATGGTATCTTGAAATAGATTATGCAGTGCATTTCAAAATCAGTAAGAAACTGGGAAGTTCCCTTAAATTGGGCATGCTTATCAGGAATAATTGAAAATGAGACCTTTTAAAATATGTGTTCTCCCATAAAATAAATATTAAATGACATATAAAAATGAGTTCAGAACATATAAATTGAATCTATAATATGTTCATAAAAATAATGAACAATTACATTGGGGTAAATAGAGAGAAAGAATAACCAGAATAGAAAATGGAGGTTTGGGAAGAAAACCTTACCTAATGTCCGATAGTGTTATGCACTTGTACTCAACAGCCTGGATAATGAAATTACATTTATTAATAATTTAATTCAGAACCAATTAAAAATGAATTTTATTTATTCCACTTTTATTAAGTACATTTGTGGTCTTTTTGATGAGTTATAAGATTTAATTCCTTCATTTGGGAGTGTTCCTTTCCTTGGTTTTCTTGATTCGTTCAGTAGTATATATGTATGAAAGATCATGTAAACTAGGAATAGTTATCCAGAATTTTAATTATATGTTATTAATTAACATAGAAAATATTATATTTTTATATAAGTCATTTTATTATTTTGTATGAGCATGAATCATTAGACAAGACATTAGTGATGATTGTTCAGATTATTTCGTTGGTTTTTTTGATCATCACAAACATGTCTTTTCCCATTAATTAATATTATGTTTATATACTAGTTCTATAATATTAAATAATATATAATACATATATTATAATCTATTTTAACCATAAAAACTATTTTATGACCAGAATTGAAGGTGTAATTGAAAAATAAAAACATGTTGTCCATGAAGGCACTAAATTAACAACTCATTGATGATGTATTCATTTTTAAAATAAATGAACGAGGAGAAGATACTTGTTCGTGGATTTTCAATTTACAAAATAAAATTTAATTATAAATATGATACTAGAGTTATAATGTATTTTTGGATAGCATAGGCGAGGAGAGTATAAGAAAAGGAAAGAAAGTGAAAAGAAAATAAAGAAAGCGTAAGAGTATTTTACCACATGAATTATGGTTCTTAAGACCCTCCTTAAAGAAATTGGCTGTGGTATTTTATTAAGACCAAAACATCCTAAATGTGGGGAATATTCTTGGGGTGTATATTGGTATAAATTGGAAAATATTCAAGTCTTATGAGGTGTGAAGATACGAGGTGGTGGGGTGGTATTTTTATTGGAGGAGAGGAGTGTTTTTTGATTAATTTATTCATTTTTTTTATTTTTTTGGTTCAAGACAATTAATAGTGTAGGTTCTTGTGAATATGTACAATATGTATAAATTTTAGTTTAATCTAATGGTTCTTAAATCAGCTATACATCATCCATGACTCAATAATTCATATATTTAGCGAATACCATTAATTATTGTATTTTACTATTCACCAAAAATTCAACTATTTTAGAAAAATCCCCAAAAAAACACCCTAACCATTTCATAATGTGTAGAATTAACAAATGAAATTAAATTTATAAAACTAATTTTCTAAATATGATAAATTTAATTTTTCAATAAAATCTTATTTTACTTGAAAAATAATGATTTTAATATTATAATCGGGTTTATGATGCCTTGAAAAATTAATTAAGATCTCATTAAATTATCTTCTATTCATAAAGAAAATAAAATATTAATTTATGAATATATTTTAAGAAAATAAAAATTATTTTATTAATTATTTTAATTATATAATTTTAAATAAAAATTTATGTTTCACAAAAAAATAAACACTAAATTTACAATTTTCAAAACATTTAATTACCTATTCTACGCTATAAATACACTATATTTTTTCTAAGGTACCAAAATTTTATTTTTTACTTTCATAGGGTAAGTTATTATTTTTTGGTCATATTATTATTCCACTGGTTATATTAAATTGTATATTATGGTTTTAAACTCAGTGTTGCATGAAGCATTAACTATCAAAGATATTAAATTTTAAAACATGAATAGAAGAAAATATCAGGGTATTAAAAATACACATGTCATTCACACTTCATATATTATTCAGTACATAATCCATCGTTATTAATTATTTATCTTACATATTTCCATTATAAATCATAAGTCAGTTAACACATTAACCTTAATGCATTTAAACAATTCACAATATACCAAAAAAACCCTTATAAGATGTTAACAACTAAAAAAATTACCTTTCCTTCCATTTCAATCCAAAAATAAACATTTCAACACATTTATCAAGGTCTCTACTTCATTATAAATTAATTATATGTTCAATATTTCCATTTTCCCAATCCGAGTAATGGGACACCCAATGGGTGGCCCTATAATGGGTCTAATCATCCTCAATGTGTCCCATGGGGATCATGATGGGTTTAATTTATCACTAAACAATAATATTTAACAATTTATACTAGGATCACATAGCACACAAATATAAAGAACCCAAATCACAACAATATACACATAAATGAAGCATCAAGACTGTGGGATATATCTTGTATACCACCTACCTTGAATCCATAGATAAATTATCCCTTAACCTTAGCAAAAAATCTAGATTAAAGAACACTTTGAACCCCAACCTATGATCCCCTAGGAAAAGGATGGTTTTAGGGATTCAGAAAGATAATAATGAAACCAAAATCACTAATCTAAAAAAGGGAAGCTAGAGAAGAATTAGACTCACATAGAGCTTTGATCGACATCCAATGACACTAAAAATAGCCTAGAAACAAAGGAGATAGTCCCTTGGGGTGCCTTTGTCATTTAGGTTCATCACTAAGGATGTAAGAGGAATTATGGGGAAGAAAATATGGTATAATACATAAAATCCATATGGGAGAAAACAATTAAAATATCTCTCTTAATGAGTCACATGGCTTGAATGAACAGTTTTCCAAACCGAGCTCCAACCATGTGCATGCCTTTATCCAAGAGGGTTCATCTTCATATGGTTACTTGTGGATACCACATTATAGGAAAAAACATGTACCAGCTGTGCAGAATGCCTCTATCAAATATGGACAAGAGAGTCATGGTTTCTTGGTAATCCTGTATAGTTTAACAAACTATGAATCAACAATGCCGCATGTATAGGATGACCTGAATTCCTATTACATTCATGTCTCAAACCCCTAGAACACCCCCAAGCCTCCATATAAACCCGATAAATATTTAATTAACCATTATTAAGGTATTTAAACTGAAATTTTAACTAGAACATGCCTCCATAAAGTATGGGATCTCACATTATCTTTCACTACTTTTTAAATACCAAAACCTTCTTCCATAGATAAATTCACAGAAACACCTTCTCAATAACTTTAATTTTCAGATCATGTCAACCATTATCAGTGTAACGTTTCTGTTTAATTTTTTCTTCCCTTATGTTTTTTTGAATGACTCAAACCTTTTATTCAATTTATTCACCTTAATCAGGTCCCAATAACTTTATTTCTCTAACTTCATCCCATCATTTTGTAATTCTACACTTCTTTCCAGATAGGGCATCATAAGGATCCATCAAAAAGCTTGGTTGAAAGCTATGGTTGTAAAAAAACTCAACTCAAGGAAGGTTTTGATCCCAAAAACCTTTAAAATCCATAAAACAATATCTAAGAGTATCCTCTTGGGTTTTAATTGTTCAATCAAACTAAAAATCAATCTTAAGATGATGTATGATGTTGAAACATAGCTTTATATCCATAGAATGCAATCAACTTCTAAAAAACATCAAGTTAAAGCTCAGATCCTAATTATATATAATATAATGAGGTACCCTTCTCAAACATACCACTTCCTAAATGTATATCTTTGAAAGCTGACCCAGAGAGTAATATATTATGATATTTATGAAGTTTACTAACTTTATAATTTGATTGACTACAACCTAAAAAGTATTATTCACTTTAGATGTTTTTGGGAATTTGGTGTCAGAATCCATTTTTGCGTATTCCTATTTCAATTATGGTATGGGTAATGGTTGAAACATCCCCTTAGAAATTTTTATCATAGACTAATGATGTTGACATACTAAGAACCATGATACAAAATCTTTAATACCAATTTTCATGCCATTTCACTAGAGATACTTTTTACGTCCCTCTACATCTTTGTACTTCCTTGATGAAAAGATGATGAAGAACTATGATCTTCCTCTAGAATCTCCATCATCAAATATGATATTGATATAACACATAAATGGTTCTTGAACTCGTCCATTCCATTATAATCATGGTTAAACTTAGGAACATTTCTATCATTATTCTGTTGGTCTTTATCATCATTAAGCTCCTCTTTAATCTTGATTTGGATAGATATTTGAACACTCAATTGAGAAATATAATATTTGTCCCCTTCCTTCGTAATTTCTAAATTTATCCTTTAAAAATCCATATATATTTAATCAATCATAATCCTCATCATAAATAATCATTCATGATTATTTTGACTCAAATCACTGACCACCTTGTTCTCTTACACAAGGTGGTAATGTATTGAGTAGTCATAAAATTTCATCAGCTCTAACCATGTTCTCTGGTGTATATTAATCTCTTTCTATTTGACTAGATATTTTTAACGTTTATAATTAGTATATATATCATTGATTTCATCATAATGATAGTGTCTATATTTATTTATGGAAAAAATACCAAAACAAACTCCAAATCATTAGTTGGGTACTTTTTCTCAACAATAATCAATTTTCATGAGGCATTGGCTATCACAATATCATTTTTAAATCTAATAGTTATATCTATGATAAAACCTATATTCCAATAATAAACTTAATATATATATGTCACATCATTTAAATTAATTTCATACCATTTAAGACATCTCATTGGTTAGTGGTAAAAATTTCACCCTTATCTCCCTTTATTTGTGGATCCAATCCCCATGGAATTTTCATCTGTGACGGGTTTTCCATTTATCTAAAACTATGTTAATATAATTCTTATAGAAAGACCAAAAACATGTTGAAAACCATAACAATTAAAGATCATAAATCCCCTAAATTATATCAACAAAATTAAACTTATAAAATATCATTTTTACTCAAATAATACTTCATTTTAAACCTAAGAGTTTTTAGAATCCAGTGTTTTGAATAGGACTGAAATATAGAAGTTTTTGAACTTCTTCATTTATTAAACTGGTCATTTTTAAAATTGAGCCTCAAAACAAAATTCCAATTTTTTTAACACTTTTACGAGTTGTTTTCAGACATGGTTGAAGGCCCAAGAAGTCTATCAAGTGGCTCGAGAAGTTTTAGGAGTGTCGAACCTGAAAAACATCATGTTTTTGAAGACAATAGAGGGCACACGGTTTGCACACGATCTACTAAACAGTGTGGCCCATTGCAGGTAACCATGTGAACCCTTTTTTAGAGGGTCAGTGGCTTTGTGCAAAGGCTATTCATAGTTTCCTAAAACATTCACCTAGCCATGTAGGGTGTGTATTGAAGGTAGTGGGGTACCACACGCTGGTGCAGTATTTTCCAAATTGTGAGGTTTAACCATGCATGACACCTTGTATTGGGATTTTAATTATTTTAAATTTCAATAAAAATTAAAACATAAAAAATACCCCAAACTCCACTCTCACCCTCATATTGCGACGCACTAGAGGGTTCTCCCCTTCACCTTGCGCTCATACCCCTCCTGTATCCTCCTTCGACCATCGTTTCTGTCCGATTTCTTCATGATTCTTCATCAAATCATCAAGGTATAGTCTTATTCCCCAGTTTCCTTCTTTTTCTTGGCCGATTTTTACCTCTTCTTCGGCCCACAAGTTTTGGCCAAACCCTAGGGCTTTAGGGGTAATCCAATTTTCATTTTTCTTATGTTATAGGATGGTAAAAATGGTCTCATAGGACCCATGGGTGTATGTTCTGGCAACGACCACCAAAGGCGATGCGGTTCAGGTTGGTTAAGTTTTCCAGAATTGCTTCAGGGTGTGTTTTATCTATGTCACCTAGTTAATATTTGGGGATTTTTGTATTTATGAGTCCTTGACTTTTTTCTTGTAGTGTGTTGAGCTTCTCCAGGTGGTTTCAAATCAATTTAGTTCATCGCCAAAGTGGACGGTTGGGTTCCACCTTGAGGTAGGGCCCCTTTCCAAGTCCTTAATATTTATAAATGCATTAATAAGTTTTTTATTTGCCTTTGTTATAAATCAATCCATACAATGAGGTATTATGTCAAATTCTTATGAAATGTGAATTTAGCATGTTCATGATTTGAATGCAAAATGTAGTAAATTATTTGTTGATAAACAATGTCATGTTTGTAGAATAAAACCCCTCCAATGGAGGTGTGCTTCCTTCAAGCTGAAAATTAGTGGTCAAACCTTTCTTTCATTGCTTGTTCTGTTATAATTATTATTCCTTGATTTTGTGTTCCAATATGGCATGTTTAAGGCATGACACTAATGGAATTAGAAAAACTGAGTTTCCTATTTTTAAATAATTAAAGGAGCAAAGCACCGTCTAATTGTTTGTTCAGAGTTTTAGATTAGAATTACACGTGTAGTTAATTTCCCCTTTTATGGATACTTGGAGCCTTATAAATGCAATTGAAATGTTTTTGATAAAACAAATGAGTTGAGTTAAATGAATGGATGATGCTTAATGATTGACCCTAAATGAAAAATTTTAAATTTGTTTTCCAATCTTTTGAATGCAAATTACACCATTAGTGACATGTGGGTTCCCAGGTAGGAATTTCATGGATGGATTAAATAGGTTTTTTTACTCACACATTGGGAGATACATGGATCCCCATGTTGGAATTCCTTGGACGGACCTAGGTTCAGGATACAATTATTGGTTCCACATTCGTGACAACCCCTACCATGTTATGGGAAGATAGTGGTGCGGACCATGACTTTGAAAATGCCTTAATTTATTTTACCAAATGGTTTCAATGCTACTTGACCTATGCACACTAATGGATGGAAATTCTTGAATGAATAAATAAAAAGTTTCAATGCTACTTGACCTCTCCACAAAAATGGATGGCAGGTCTTGAACCAATAAATAAACGGTTGCAATGTTACATGACCTCTCCACACTAATGGAAGGAAACTATTGAATCTGTAAATAAATATTTTCAACTCAAAATGAGATATCCAAACTAATTGAAGGAAATACTTGAACCAAATAAATTATTATGATCGCAATATCAAAGAAGAATGGGCTGACTCGAGCTTTCCTTGGATTCTAAGAGGAGAATAATTTGGGTCTTGGGAACCCCATTCTGATTGAAGGATACAGCTTTCTTAGGTTCATACCCACCTATACTCTAGTTCTTGTCTATTCATTTGATTCCATATATACTACCATTGGGTCCCATGTTCTTATAGGATACCTCGAATACACTCCTTGGATCCAGTATGGACTTTTAGGTGCCACGGTTAAATCCCATCGGGCACTTTCTTTTCATAGCCCCATCTTACCTTGGTCAATCAACTTGGACTCAGTATGAGACTTATTGTAAAATGCCTTGGATTACGCTCCATGCATTGCGCTCTTACTCCTTATCTAGACTCAAATACAACTGAGTTAGCTTTCCGTGAGTTTATGTTACCATGGTCTTTACCCTGGAACCCCCTCACTAGATATCTTTTCTAGGTTTCCATATTATTTCTTGGATCCTTCACAACATATAATTTCACTGGATGTATTGGATACACTCATTGGTTATAGCATTGATAAGTAGGTTCCATGGTTAAAACTCATTGGTCCTGGTCATTACATAGCCCCATTTTACCTTGGAGGAAACTCTGGGGACTCGGTAGGAGACTTACTCACATGTGACTTATGAATAAACATGTAATAATAAATTAATGAACTGATTACTTGTCTAGACACAAGATTAGGGCTGAAGAAGGTACATGGTTATTTAGTTACATTGTACTTCTTACTTTATTTATGCATTCTTTCACCCTATTTATTTTTAAATACACTATTGGGATTAGGTTAGACATTGGTGGTTCCGGACTACTGAGAATTATATATCACACCCTACTCATTCTTCCATTACACTGGGGTACCTAAGTGGACCTTTCGTGTTTGTAGGGATTTGGACCTTTATTTTTCTGCATGTTTGTGCCTGTAGTAGGATCAAAGGACCAATATGGAGCTCGGGATACTCGTTGATATATCCTTTGGGACTTTTGTTCTTTTATTTACTCGAGTCATTAATTGTATTGTATTGAAGGAATGTTGTACTATTTACTATTTTCTGTAATGTATCAATACCATGTCAAGAATAAGTCTATTTTATAAACTAGTGTTAGCCACATTTGTTAAATAATATAAAAATATCTCTTTTGTTGCTTTATTATCACTATTACTTCTTCCACTGTTGATTGTTATTTACTCTGTAATACCACTGCGAAACTATAAAAAGAGGTTATAGTCTCACCACTGACTAACCTTACACCCATGCTTCTAGTTAGAAACCTCTTCCATATGGGGAGGAATGCCTGAGGTCTTATGGTGACCGGTCTGGCCACCGTCTTAGTGGTGAGAAAAGTCAGGATTCTACAAAGTGGTATTAGAGGTGGTTTTTCCTTTTGTCTTACTGTTTTGGGTTGGTAGATGTGAGACTAGGAAAGTGTTGGCACATAGAAAATAGTCGTGCTTATGACTAATCAACCGATGTATATGGAATGACCAAGTGAACAAGGCTAGGATTGTTGTTTATGTTATTCGTTGTTACAATTGATATGGCTTAACCTAGAGTGATTGGTTTACTTTATGCTACTTATGATTTATGTAATTATGAACAATACCCTTGGCATGTTATGGTAAGGATGAAACATACATGGATCATATTAGGCACTTAAAAATTCACATTCCAGGCTTATATGCCATTCCATATAGTTGCATTAGTTGGTTTTCTGGTATGTATAATTATGTACCTTATAAATATTTCAAGCTTAGGTTTATACTCGTTTAGGAAATGCACTAGTTGGCCTTCTATGCTTACTTATTGTTATATCTTGCTCCTGTGATTGAATTTCCATACTTCTGTGATTTCATATTGTTGCTCTGTGTTAGCTTCTTGTAGTGAAATGCAAGTTTACCTTTGTATATGTAAATGGTGTCATGAGATAAGTTTTAGGTTTCAGTTATAACGGGAGCCAGTTCTCATTTGTAATGTGTTTGATCACCTTATAGATAGGAAAAGGTAACCCTTGAAATTGAACCATTGATAAAAGGTTGCAAAATTCAATTATTATGTGAAGATGGTTTTGACTAAAGGGCTCCAAACGCCAAACTGTAAAGTGTATGGGAGATTTACCAGTTGGTAGGTGGCCACCAAATATTTTGGACCATTATGATGATCATGTTAAATTCTAAATTGAAATTGGTATCGATTAGTGGGATCCAATTTTCAATCCATGAAGTGTATAGTCACTTCATGAATTGAGAAATTACAACCCATATTAAATGAAATGGCATGATTCTTTGTAAAATGCTATAAGTGTTAAAGAGGTATAATATCGATCTAAAATCAAATTTCTAGAATTAAAAATGAAATTATACCCATGTAGGTTAGTTGAGGGATGTTTTTTCATGTGATGACCCATTTGTATGTTTAAAATTTTATGAATTGTGTGTTTTCTATTTGGTTTCTTTATAGAGAACCCAGGTTGGTTAAAATGGGACCCTCGTATGTCTCCGTATCTTTTTAAAATTGAATTTATTTTGATAAGTTGCCTAAAAATTATAGGATTTTAACTAATGTAAAATGTTTTTAAATGATAGTTTTATAAAACTTTCATAAATTTCCCTTGAGGTTTGCAAGTCTGAAATCCTATATATCAGTGCTTTCTTGGATGCTTGACTTTAATCTGGTTTGACTATTTTACCTTTCACTTTATGGGTGTGTTTGACTGGAAAACCCATCTTAAATCCTATTAGTGTACTCTTCTTAAGAGGCAAGCATGTCCCCTATATTGACATCATCCTCAATGCACTAAGAAAGAATCAGTCTTACGCCATGCTAAATCTTTAAAAGTTTTTGAGGTTTTTGGATGATCTTAGTCAATGTTACACACTATTTCATGGTTCTCCTCAAGGCTTGGTAAGTTCTGAGTGATTCTTGTGTTCCCATGTAGGAACACCTTGTTCGGACTCATGGAATCCTTCCATTTCTTTATAATTTCTCTAGTTTCCTAATATAAACTTCTTTGAGATACATCTTCCAAATGGCTCGACTAATTCTCTTCTATTCAATTAATATTTATGGTTATATAGGGCCATTTAAAATCATGTTTCCCGGTGAAGTCAAATGTTGTATCATGGTCGAGAATGTCTTCTGAGAAATATTACAGGACCAGTTCTATTAGGTCTTTCAAAATTATATTGTTTCCTTTTTATGTATTTATACAAGGAGTGTCATAAGAACACTTAGAGTTATGCCTTAAACAAATATTCCAATATAGGAGGTACCATGGCTTGGTTTTGTCAACTTCTTAAGTTCAGATATATTGTGGTGATCACCCTCAATAGATGTCTCTTGAGCGGATTAAGTGTTCATGTATTTATCCAAACGGGGTCATGTAAGCTTCGTTTCTATGTTTATGTGGAACTTTGAGCATTGGATTAGGTTTTAAAGGCTGAAGTGCAGAGTACCTTGGAAATGATAAAGGTGCATTGGGCATTGGTAACACAATGCAATCGTTTAAAAAAACATCATGTCCCTTGTTGGTCGGGTGGTGTCTATGTTGTTCCCAAAGGATTATTGGAGATGATAAGTTTTTAAGGTAGGTATATCGTTGAATCCTTTGTTTTGAACCTAACTGGAATATGGATGTTTTTTATCATCTTTGTTTATTAAACCAGTAGTTTTTAAAAATGATCTTCTAAACTAAATTCTGAGTGTTAGAACACTTATACAAGTTATTTTTGGACTTCTTTGAAGGCCCGAGAAGTCTCCAAAGTGGATAAGGATGTTTCTGGAGTGTTGTACCCAAAAACATATAGTTTTTGAAGATGGTAGAGGGATCATTGTTTTCACACCGTCAGTGAAACCGTACAGCCCATTGTAGGTAACCGTGCGACCCCTTTTTAAGAGGGGCACTGTCTTCGCACATGGGCTGTGCATGGTTTCATAAACCATCCACCTAGACTGTGTGGGGTGTGTCTTGAAGGCATTGGGGTACCACACATTTGGCGCAAGGTTTACTAAACCGTGTGACTTATCCATGCACGACACCCCATTTTGGGATTTTAATTATTTGAGAATTTAATTAAAATTAAAACCTAAAACTAAAATATGCCAAAATCCCCTCTCCCCCTCAGATCGTAACAAACTAGGGGGTAATCCCCTTTTCCTCATGCTCAGAACCCCTCCTGGTTCCTCCTTCGACCACTATTTCCATCCGATTTCTTCACGATTCTTCCTCGATTCATCAAGGTACAGTCTTCTTCCCCTGTCTCCTTCCTTTTCTTGGACGATTTTGGCCTCCTATTTAACAGAAAATTTTTGGAAGAAACCTATGTCTTTAAGGGTAATATTATTTTCGGTTTTCTCTTGTTCTAGGTTGGCGGAAATTGTCTCTTAGGACCCATGGGTGTATGTTTCGGCAATCGCCGCCAAAGGCAATGCAGTTCGAGTGGTTTTGGTTCGATGGATTTTCTTCGGGGTAAGTTTTTTTTTGTCACCTTGTTAATATTTGGGGATTTTTGTATTTATGAGTCCCTGACATGTTTTTTGTAGTGTGTTGAGCTTCGCCAGGAGGTTTCACTTCATTTTGTTTCATCACCGAAGTGGACGGTTCGGTTTGAACTTGAGGTATGGTCCCTTTCCAAGTACCTAATCATTATAAATGCATTAATATGTTTCTTATTGCAATTTTTTATAAATTAATCCATGTAATGAGGTATTATTTCCCATTATTATGAAATTTGAACTTAAAATGTTCATTATTTGTAAGTTAAATGTATTAAATGATATGTTGATGAACAATATCATGTTTTTATAATAAAACCCCTCTATTGGAGGTGTGCTGCCTTCAGGATAAAAACTAGTGGTTAGTCCTTTATTTCTTGACTTGTCATGTTATAATTCATAATCCTTGAGGTTATGTTGGAATATGGAATGTTTACGATTTGGCCCTAATGGCATTAGAAACACTGATTTTCCTATTTTAAAATGATTAAAGGACCAAAGCACCGTCAAAGTGTTTGGTCTGGAATTTATATTGGAATTACCTATGTAGGTAATCGCCCCTTTTTTATGAATACTTAGAGCCTTTTAAATGGAATTTGAAAGTATTTGATAAAAGGAATGAGTTGAGTTAAATTAATTGTTAATGCTTAATAATTGACCCCTGAAGAAAATTTACAAAATTGTTTTCAAATTTTTTGAATGCTAATAACACCTTGGGTTAAACATGGGTTCCCAAGTAGGAATTACATGGATGGACTCAATGGGTTTTTTACTCTCACCTTTGGAGATAAATTGATTCCCATGTAGGAATTCCATGGACGAACCTGGGTTCATGAGACAATTATTGGTTCCACATCTGTGGCAACCGTTACCAAGTTAAGGGAAGGTAGCAGTGCAGACCTTGACTTTGAAAATTCCTTAATTGATTTTACCAAATTGATTCAATTCTACTAGAACTCTCTACTGTAAGGGAAGGAATGGCTTGAACCAATAAATGAATGGTTGAAATTCTACTTGACCTCTCTACACTAATGGAAGGAAATGCTTGAATGAATAAATAAACGGTTTCAATGGTACTTCATCATTCCACACTAACGGAAGGCAAGGCATGAAGAAATAAATGAATGTTTGAAAATATAATTGACCTATCCAAACTAATGGAATGATTGACATAAACAATATCAATTATTAGTATTACAATATCACCCATGAATGGACTGACTCTAGGTCACAATGGATTCTGAGAGGAGAATACCTTGGGTCTCAGGAACCCCATTCTAATTCAAGGATATGGTTTTCTTTGGATGATAACCACCTATACTATAGTTCTTGTCTATTCCTTGGATGCCTAGTATACTACTGTTGGGTCCCTTCTTCTTACAAGATACCTCAGATTCACTCCTTGAATCAAGTATTGACTAGTAGGTTCCATGGTTAAATCCCATCAGGCCCTGTCTTTTCTTATCCCCATTTTACATTGGTCTATCACCTTGGAATTGGTAGGAAAATTATTGTGTAATGCCTTGGAATACACTCCTTGTATTACTCTCTTACCCCTTAAATAGACTCAGATACTAATGAGTTAGCCTTCCGTGAGTTTACATCACCTTGGCCTTTACCCTCGACCCCCTTATTGTATATCATTTCCAGCTTGCCATGTTACATCGTGGAACCTTCACTACTTAGACTATCACGGGATACCTTGGATACACTCCTTGGTTATAGCATTGACAAGTATTTTCCATGTTTAAAGCCCATCGTGCTCAGTCATTACTTAGCCTTTTTTTACCTTGGAGGAAACTCCCTGGACTCGGTAGGCGACTTACTCACATGTGAATTATGAATAAACTGGTAATGCAGAATTAATGAACTGATTACATGTCCAGACACCAGCCAAGGGCTAAAGAAGGTACTTGAGTATGTAGTTACAATGTACTTCTTACTTTATTTATGCATGCTTTCACCCTATTTAATTTAAAATACACTATTGGGATTGGGTTATACATCAGTGGAGACGGCCTACTGAGATTTATATCTCGCACCATACTTGGATCGAAATTACACCGGGGTACCTGAGTAGACCTTTCTTATTCGCAGGGATTTAGACCATTCTTGTTGCTGCTTGCTTGTACCTATAGTAGGAGTAAAGGACTGAGATAGATCATGGGATGATTTTGGAGATAGTCTTTGGGATTTTTATTATTTTTTTACTTGAGTCCTTCATTTTATTGTATTGAATGTCATGTTCTAATATTTAATATTTTCCATAATGTATCAATACCATGTCATGCATAAATCTATTGTATAAACTGGTGTTGGCAACTTTTTTTCAATAATATAAAAATCACTCTTCTGCTGCTTTATTATTCCTATCCCTGCTTCTGCTGTTGTTTTTTTACTCTATAATACTACTTTTTAGCTCTAATAAGAGTGTATAGTCTCCCCACTCACTAAACATACACCCTCACTACTATTTAGTATCCTCTGTAATATGGGGAGGTGCACCTAAGGTCATATGGTGACAGGTCCGGCTACCGTCTTAGTGGTGACCCAGGTTGGGACGTTTCAAAGTAATATCTACCTTATTCCAATAAAAAATATCATAAAATTTCATTAGTCACAATAAAATCCCATCATTAAGAACAATTAATGGGGTTTCTAAGACTTTGAACCTGGTATTAAACATAAAATCATAAACCCTTGATGGTATCTATAAATCTTATGTTAATCATACATGAATACATATATGATTCCAAAATTAACAAAATCCTAAGATGTTTCATTATTTTTACAACCAAAATACCATTAGAAAAAAAATACTTCTCTAGATTAATTAATGAAACCCAAAACATAAATACTCAAACCTATTAATCTAAAGATTTGGTATAACATAGGCCATTCTTCGGTCTAGGGGATGACACCATGTTTATTGAATTTACTCATATAATTACCATTTTATCCACATATAATACATCAAATTACTTGGTAATTCATTACTATGGTCCCTTGATATCCACATTGAAAACATCTTCCCCTCCATTTTATGTATTCTTCTAGGTGCTTCTTCCCACCTTCTTGACATGTAAGAGATGAATTTTATTTCCTCTCTTCATTCCCATAAAAACTATTATAAAGGTCCAACTTCTTCTTATTTGACACTTTAGGATGATCATCGAAGTTTAAATTGTTAATAATATATTACAATAACTGATTAGTCATAATCAAAATTAATTTCTCTCCAGACATCTCCTAATTTTTTCGCTTATAATCAAATAAATTTCCATCACATTTATTATCATTATTCCTACTAGTTCCAGCCATTGACTAAAACCAAAAAAACATAGTGTGAGTAATAATAATAATTTCAGGGAACCACATAATTAAAAAAAACCACTTATATGATTTCTAAATCCTGACACCTTATTTTCTATCAATGATACCTTTGGTTTAACCTTGGTTATTCAAGATCATTATTCAAATCATTTATGATGGTTTGTAATGATTTTAGATATTTCCAAAGCATATACCCTAGTAGTGTCAAAAGAGGTGTACAGTAAGTCCTATTTTCATACACAATGTGATGATATATTCTATCATGAACTGTATTCAAAGTTATTATACCTCGATCAAATTGTTCTAGATCCACATCAACTTTTAAAATCTAAATAGTGATGTTATTGCTCATAAATCACCCACTATATCCTTTTACAAAATTCCAATATTTTTTATTTTACATAAAATTATCCATAAAATAATCCTAATATATATCCTTAGACATATCCTTAATCTTATTCTTAAACATATCCTTAAACATAACCCCTAGGATCTAGCTAAAGTTTTCTCATTCTAGTTTACAAAGGTTAACTAAACATTTCCTCTAATACCAACTATAGTGACTCAATATTTTCAACATAAGTATAATAGCTTAATAAGTGAATATCCATATTATTTTACCAAAAAATTCCTGAGGAATGTAAAGGTTTAGCGACTTTCGATACTATATACACAATCTTCTTATTTCTTGAATGGTCATCAGGATTTCCTATAAATATCTTCCCACATAATACTCTTATTATACATACCCTACTTAAAACCATTATACATAACCTAGGGAGTTGAAAAATAATAAAATGTGATAATGATTTCTCAATAAGGATAAAAAAGGAGATATAAATATAACATGAGAATAAGTGTATGAGAATATGGGAATATCATTTTAAAAACATACCATAAATATCATAGATCATAAATTAGAGTCATGGAATAATTCTTGGTAGTTCAAAATACAATAATCATAAAGAAAATAAATGAACATAATCCTTGAGTGTACAAACTAAATATATGGGTATGGAAAACACATAATCTCATAACAATTTGAAAATGTATAAATAGAGACAGGTTCACTCATTAGGATAAGAACATGAAATTAGGTCCTTGTATAAACTTATGGATATGAAAACATGGTCCAAACATAATCTTATGTACATGAAAACTAATTACACACTTAATATTATGAAAACCAAGTCCATGCCTAATCTCATAACATGAACAACAGGTCCACACATGAAATTGTAAACATGAAATCAGTTTTACACATAAAATAATTAGCACATTAGTTATCCATCTTTACCTAAATAATTAGAGGGAGGTATAGTTACAAATTACCACATAAAACATCAATATTTATTCCATTAGATCATTAAAAATTCATTATATCAAATCCCATGAAAGTAAATGGGTTTCAAAAACATTTCATCATAACATTACCCATGGAAAAGAAATAGTTTCAATAAACATCATTTCAACATAAACATAACCCATACATAGAAATATTATTAATGGTATCATTTGATAATATCTTCATAAAATCATAAGTAACATCAATTGATGTCATATTAAATGGAAAATTATTTAGAAAAATCACTTATTACATTTCTTGAGGAAAATATTCTTTTCATGTGGAAATATTTTCATTAAATTATAAGTACTTAAAAAATATTAATGAAAAAATTTTCTTTGAAAATTACCTTTAATGGTTATAAGGAACCTTAAAATAATTCATTGGTAATGGTGGTGGGATATACAGTTCATGTCATACATGTTAAAATTAATATTCATTACACATTTTTGGTAAATTTTAAAAGGTCCTTGGATATTTATTTTAAACGGCATTTTAAAATGAAAAAAAGGAGTAAAAATATATTTAATAATCATTATAGAATATTAAATACATTCTTTAAAACAATTTTAGAAAACATTTACATGGAAGAAAAATGATTTTCAAAAGAGGAGAGAAATAATGTAAGTTTTTCTTAAAACAATATTTTGATATCTTGAGAAAATAATGATAATAAAATCCAAGGAAAAAAATTTAATTTTTATAAATAAATATACTATAAGAAATTTCATGATTTTCTTGGGATATTGATCATAATATTTCATCAATGGAACATAATCATAAACAACCCAGATAAACTATGAGGTTATAACATATAACCCTTACCACTTTGGTATCATTTGAATCATAAGCCCAATGAAATAAAGAAACGTATATTTATATTGATATCCAATAATTTCATGTAAATAGTAATAAAATAAATTAATGGGAAATATATAAATGACACAAAATTAATAGGTTGTGTATAAGACATGTATCCCACATAAATAATATTAAGACAAAAATATCTTACCACTCTAGAAACTTTCGAATTGTAAGACCCATTAAAAAATAAAATAAAATGATTTTTTAAATATAATTTAAGTAATTGTTTTAATGATATAAAATTTTAATGGTTTAGTATATAGAAAAAAATAAGTGGTAAATATGTCATATGTCTATCAGAAATAAAAGAGAGACCTGAAATCTCTTACGTGATGTCTAGACATTCTTCACACATGATTGAAACACTTGTATAACAAATATAGGATTACTATACATATATTATAAAACCATAATCATATATATCATACCATATATGATTTTATTATTCTTTTTTATTACCCATTTATTAATAGAGTCTTGTTAAAATCAGATTTCAGTTAATAACTACTTTATTTTTCATGTATGTTTAGGTATTATAGTTTCGGTCCATTTACATTAGTTATAATTACATAATATTAAGAATTTTAACCTGGGTATAAATATCATATATATAAATTATAAATCTATTTATAGTAATCCACTAATATTAGAGATATAAAATCAATTACATCGTTCCAAGAGATGGTACACCGTATGTAAAATGAACATTGTTTCCATTTTCTAAACAAATAGAATTAAAGGAAGGTAAAAAATATATCACATGAATAGATTTGTTATTATACCATATATATCAAATATATTCACTAATTTTATCCTTATTACCTTCCATGTAAATTGTAAGTGAAAAATGAATCATATCGCTTCGCAAGACGGTTGTCCACCGTACACACGAGTGACATTATAATATTCCCATGGAATAGAAATTAAGAAGGTACATGTGATATTATAATTCCAAAAGTTTAATTATTTTATTAATATAGTGTATATATATAATTTAAATATATCATTATATCCTTTATTAGAGGTGGTGATGGAAAACGAATTACACTAGTTTGTGATGTGGTATCCTATCGTACACTGATTGATAGTTTTGTTTCTAATTTAATGGAAGAGAAGATGGATATAGGTTATTTTATAAACAATATAAAATAATATTATATATATTATATGTTGGTGTTATTATATTGGGATTTTTATGACATGAATGAAGGTGGTAATTAAAGAGAATGATCTTAGTGAAGACAATTAGCTTCATTTAGAAAACCAACTTTTGATCTCTTATTAATGACCCTAGGATTCAGATATAGAATGTTTAAAATGATATTAGAGAGATATCATGGTAGGGTTTAGTCAATCTAAATGGCTTATGATGTGTGAATAACTTATAGGAGGATGTGCACTTTTATAAATGAGGAGTTGCATTTTGTAAATACCCAAAACTATTAAATAACAAGAAGTCAATCTCAAGTTATGTGCCTAAAAAATTGAAAAATAATGGATTTTTGGGATGATATGTTATATCCAAAAACACAAGAAACACATGTTTTAAAATTTTTATTCCTTATCTTATATATTTACCTAATTTTACCATTTTAGTATTTACCATGGTAACTAGTTTCTTTAATTACATACCATGGTGATTTTTCCCTTAAGACTAAAAAATGAGAATTACTATATAATATGGAATAACTGATTAAAAATATTAATTCCAATTTATCAATTAAAAATAGTTTTTGTGAGTGAAATTAGTTTTAATATAGGCTCATGTAACGTGGAAAACTCATTTTAACCTTAATCGAGGTAATTAATTTTTATTGTCTTTATTAATCATTAGGATAAAATGTCATTTTAAACTTATTATATATTATAAAATACTATGATTAAATATATGGAATACATTTTATCCAATTAGATTTATATATGTTATGGGATTTAATTTAAAATTAATCTTGTAGATACGCCAAAAAATCTATTTTCCAAAGAAACGTTTTCACAAGTAAATAAATTTTTAATGTCAAATTACAATATGAAATTGATTTTAATGAACTAAAGTGGTTTTATAGTTACATAATTGAACAATTTTTAGTTTTAAAACATTATTAGACAATTTGGAACTTTTTTAATACTTCAAATGGAATGTAATGTTTAATATAATTTGATATTTTTTCACAATTCGCTGAAAAATTTATCTTTTGAAAAAATTCTCCAAACTTTACCCTAAAATAATTTTGACATGTTGATTCAAAAATAAAATTAATTATTTTAAATAAATTTCTTAAAACTTTCAAAAATAATTTTTATAATTTATTCCAAAAAATCAATAACAAATATTTTTTTGATAAAATATTATTTTTGAAGCATATAAAAACATTACTAAAAATTAAGTACTTATTTATAAATATAAATTATTTATCTAAAAAATATATAAATAATTATTAAAATGTTTTTATTTAAATCCATAATTCAAAATTTAATGGATATGTTATAATAGTCATGTTTAAATAATAATATTAATAGTATATAATGGTAAAAAAGATGAAAGGAGAGAGGTCCTGGGTGCTTCTCTATGTCAGTGAAGATGGTTCCTTAGGTTACCTCTTTCCATGGATCTGCTGAATTTATTAGTTTTCAATTTGATCTATAGTGGGAATCCTCCACTGGTGGCTCATCATAGTGATTCTTAGGGGTGATCTAAGGATAGTGACCAATAGGTTTCCAATATCTCTTTGGGGAAATGTGAAGAAGCCCTCCTCCTCAATGAATCCCATTCCAAAACAGACTAATATTGTTGAATATTCTTCTAGAATAGAGATTTTGATGAATGAGGATAAAAAAAGGCTTCATCTTCCTGATGACTTTTATCATCCTTCTATAATGCAGATTCAGGATGTAATTTTTAAAAATGGGGTACTGATAGAGTGATTTAATGACATGATGTGCTCTTAGAGAGACTTGACTTGTGTCTCCACACAATCATCAGACATGTTGTGCTTCCATAAGGGAAATATATAAGGATTATAGAGGATCTGATTAGTAAATTTTTTTCAATCATGGTCTCTTGTAAATGGAAATTTATTCTAACCGGGTGTGTATTCTACCACATCATCTTCCCAAACTCATATTAAAATAAAAATTAATTAGGATCTTGTTCAGTTTCCTTGAAACCATGAACCTTTTTAACATAAGAATGAAATTCTATCTTTAACCCCTTTAAGGTACGAAATTTTTTTATGCAAGTTTGTGATATACTTTTTGGTTTTAATTGGATCAATTTGTACCCATATATTTTGTTTGATATTTCCTATGCTATTGGAGTGAAAATAATAATGGGAAAATCAACTGAAAATACTAGACTTAGTTACTTTGATTGAGTTCTAGTTGACATATACTTGGGTTCAATTATAAATAATAAGGTGGAGTTATCTACTCATAATGATGATATGGATATTAATTTTGAATATGAAAACCGACTTGTTGTTTACAATTTTATTAAAGAAATTAGAAATGGTAAAAATTCATGTAGGATGTATCTAAATTTATCCATCAACCTTGTTAGTGGACATGATTCCCCTAATTGTAAAAAAAATTCATGAAATAAAAAATGTTTGATACTATTGATTCTAATACTAATATTAGTGAATATTAATCCCACTCTTTTTTTAGGAATGATAATGTTTTTGTGATGAAAAAAATATTTGATGTTGTTTTTGGTGTGGCTGATTCTTTGAAGGGGAAAAACTATTCTTCAGTGATGAAGCCTAAGGTGGTTGGTCTTATGTAGTTATGTGATGTTATCGGCTATAGAAATTCAAATCATGGCATGAATTCTATATCTAAAACTGAACTTAATTTCAATCCACTATGTAGGATGGTTAAAAGACATGTACCAGTCTTGTCACAAGTGTAGATGAGTAGGGGAGTTTACCTAGTACAAAATCATGTGATGATGGAATCCATTCAGGGATAGTAAGATGTTTGGTGGAGATGTTACCCATATTGTTGTTCTTTCTTCCCATGTTGAAGATATCTAGCCTAGGTTAGTTCATGAAGGGATTCCTAATCCTGAACCCATTAGGGTTAACTCAACTTTTTTCATGAGAAATAGGAAGTGGTCTCCCATCATGCCATCAAAGATGTTAATAACACTTCTGTAATCACTTTCAAATGGGGTGATATTTTTTAACATGATGATGATGAAAATGTACAAAAGAGAAAATATACTTATAGAAACAAAGTGCTCCAATGGAGGCAGATGGATTGTGGGAAATCACAGTCTCCTATAATGAAAAGAAGACCTAGAAAAGATTATTCCAATCCTAGTCCCAAAATGAGTACCAAGTCCACTCCCTTGGTTACCAAAATTTTTGATCCCACCAATATGTTATTCTCTTTGAGTGATGACTCTAACTGGTATGAAGAAAATTCATATTATCACGATTATGACTTTTAACTTTTTTCGCCTAATAAAACATTCTTATTGGCCTTTGGATTTTAGTTGAGGGAAAGAACACTCTGTTTGGACACGTCCTTTATTCTATTCCAATACTTTTTTTTCTTTAATAAATGGGGATTACCCCAAGACATTTTTTGTAAAATATTATATTGCAGTTTCCTTGATACTTGGTATTTCATGTATCAAAAGTTATCAAAATAATTAAATATATTTGAGAAAAATATTTACCAAAATATCATGGTGTTACATTCTACCCCTCATAAAATTAATTTCTATAAAGATCCAGACCTATCAGACATATATATTAAATCTTAATATATGAACATTTATTATATTACACAAACACATGCCTAAGGATTGTAATGGTATAGGGAATTTGGAAACATGGACACATAAATAATGGGTTCATATGTGAACTGCATCATCTCTCACTAGGTTCTTCATAACTAGCACCCTTCTTAGACATATCATAAGTAATAACTTTCTTCATAAGCTAGGTAAAGTAAATATAATAAAGGGTGACCTCAAATGCATATTAAGGATAAATAATGGAGATAGAAATCTATCATAACCATAAGAGTATGAGAAATAAGAATAAAATTTGAAAACCATTCCTTTTTTATAATAGATCGTAAACATGGGACATGGCATAAATCATTATAGTTCATAAGACATGAATCATAATTGAATAAAAGTACATGATCTAGGAGAACATAAAATTGGCATATGACATAATTCTTTAGAATACAAATAACCATTGAAAATTATTTTATTAGTTGTTGAAAACTCATTTCCAAGACTATCATGGTAGAATGGGTCTACTCCCTAATACATATTAGTAGATAAGGTTCACTCCTAAGACATTCATATTAGGAAATTCCCCTTACTAAACTGGGTTCACTTTTCATTCCAGTCCTATTTATATCATGGGATATCAATCTTTAACCAATGCCTGAGAGGGTGTAAGAAATCCACTTTTTTGGAGATCTATTGGGATTTTGTATCGGCACTATTTTGTTTTTTTGTGTATGTTTTGTTTGGGATATTTCGTGGGAATTTTTTGATAAAATTTTAGAAACTTTGATGATGAAGGAAAATTACATGGTTGGCATAAGGTTTTCCCAAATAGTGTGCCCTCGTACAAAAAAAATAGTACAGACCCAAATATAGGGGATTCGCTTGGTCGGTGCAATGTTTTTCAAACTGTGCAACCCATAGAAGAGGCACATAGTTAAGGCGCATTGTTTGGAAAACTGTGAACCTATTCCTAGAAAACCATGTGCATATTTTTAATTACCCCTAAAATTATCTTTTAAATTACCTAAACTCTTATATTAACCCCAAATCAACCCCCACTTGACCATTAATGTTCTCTCTCAATTTTGGATGCTCCAAGAAAAATTATAAAGGCTCCCAGCCTATATTATTAGTGATTCAAAACCCATATTGATGATCTTAACCTCTTTAGGTAGGAGATCCTAATCCTTATTTGTTTCATAATATTATACCATTCATATCTCATATTTTAATATATTTTTTCCTTGGTTGGTTTTATATCTAGATCTAGGTGTAATAAATCTTTTTTATCTCATATACTGGATTTAAATAAATATCACGTTCTTCATTGTGATTTGGTGGTTCTGGTTAAATTTCAGTATATCCATTGGTGACTATTCATCATCAAACATGAGGTAGGTGGTATAAATTCAAATATCATAGTCTTAATTTCAATTACTTGTATGTAAGTGTATAATTTCATTTGGATGAGAAGAAATTGTGTTTATAAATAGAATTAAATAATATTTGAGATTAATTGATTAAGGAATTATAAAATTGGGGATATTAAGAATGTAGATTTAGAATAATTAATTCCTGAAATAATTTGAGGAATTTTTGGATTTTGAAATTGAATGAATTGTATTAATTAACTATTGAATTTATTAATGGATTATTAATATAATAGGATTGAATAATTATTATATTAATTAATAGATATTGTTGTGATTTTGAAATTGATTTAATTGCATTAATTAATTATTGAATTAATTAATGGAATTGGTCTGATTAATTAATGGCTGAGTTAATTGAAGATATTCAATTGATTACTTAATTGGTGAATTAATTATTTGAATAAATGTTATCAATTAATTATTAAATTAGATAAAAAGATAAATTTAAATAATTAATTGTTGAATTAATTATTATAATGGTGTAATTATGGAATTTTTAAACTTTATTAATTAATTATTTAATTAATTAATGTGATCTTGTGATGTGAAATGTGATAAGGGGGTTAATGTTTATTAACATTTATTTTTTTAAATATGGTAAATTTTGATACATGTGATATATGTTTCTGATTGAGAAATAGGGAGTCGGACATGGACTGATGCTTGAAATACCCACGGGGTCCTAGCCATGATGTTTTAGGACCAAAGGGATACCTAAAAATTGTATGGTATAAGGACTAATTATCAAAATACTCCGGAGGCAAGAGACATGAACCTATGCTCCAAATACTCATGGGGTGCTATACATGGAATTATACACCTTAATGATTGGCATTGGACTATGGTTTTAATTATTAGTATATTAATTAACAAGCGAAATGGATAATGAAATCCCATATTTGATAATGATGGGTGATTTGAATATGTGATGTGGTTTTGACTCTAGGATAGAGAGAAGAAGGTATTGAGATTTGGTTGTCCATGAAAACCTATGGGATTATGTGGTAAAATAATGGATCATTGAATAAATGTAAAATTTTTACTTTATTACTTGTATTTCATTATTTATACAACTAAAAACACTATTATTGAAAGGAATTTTTTTATATGTCATTGGTGAGGGCCTAATGATTTTTACTCACACCCTACTCCAGCTTCCTGATTGGTAACCTAAGGGATTGCATATTTTAAATACAGGATTAGGGAAAAGGACCTTTGTTAGATGGATGATTTGATATGGATCATAGATGAGGGAACCATATGTTGGTGGGTACCTCATTGGGAGTTATCAGTTCCTTCACTTTTGGGTTTTCATTTTTACACTTGGCACATACTCTGGCATGGAATATCTATTTTTCAGTTTTAATATAGTATTTCCTACTTTGGTTATCATGTTATACTAGTATTGTTATGGTTACAGTTATTTTATATGGTTATTCTTATTTATTTATGCTATGGTATTACACTGATAAAGTGGGTATAGTGTCCCCATGATTGATATTAGACCCTCACTTCTATTTAGAAGCCTCTTGTGTATGGGAAGGCACACATGAGGCCATGTAGAAAACTTACTCGGGGGACCGATGAGTGGCTCCCTGGTGAAGATGTTACAAAGTGGTATCATAGCCTATTTTGTTCAATTACCATTCTATTTGGGAAAGGTATATTGGATACTATGAAGAGTCTAACCTTGGTTATGAGATCATTTATGGGAGTATATGACCCATGTATGGGGGATAACCCAAGTACCCATGGTGGGATTGATGTTATTGGTATTTTCTGTTACAATTGGATGTTATTTTACCTTGGGTGACGCACTTATTGTGTGTTGTTATTATTGTTTCTGAGAATCTATAAAATTAGACTCATAGATCATAGTCGAATTAGAAATGAGTATACATTCATTATTCTAGGAACTTAGTATTTATTATAACATGCATAATTCTTATAAATACATGAATAATTAGGTTTTGGGAATGCTTTTGAACATGAAACTATTTTATTTTCTTATGTGAATTAAAAATGAAAAAATGTACCAAATATAAAAATTTTAATTATAAAAATGATTCAAGATGTGAATAAATGGGTATCTAATAAAACTTGAAAAATAATAATGAGTTTTCCTTATTATCCATGAACTAGATGTAAGATGGTTAAGGGTAGTGATAGACCATTAGTTTTGACTATGTGGCGGGGTTAGGGGGAATGACCTGTTATAGATTTTTTTGTAATCCCTCTTGTTAAATATATTTAATCTTTGTAAAATGTCTTATAATGTGTGTTTGTAATTATAGAGATATGCCTCGATGATGATTCTTTTTCAAAGGAAGGCTAGATGTTATGGCTGGATGGGCTCCACCAGTAGTGGAACCTGAGGTACTAATTATTCCAGGTGATAAAGGATGAGACAAGTTCTATGAGAAATTTTCTCAATTCATGAAGTTTATAGAGAGATACCTAAGGAAGGTTGTGAAAAGTATGTTTGACCTTACTAGGGAGTTCCACTGGTAACACTCTCTGACTTTCATTGGAGAGGGTGGACCTGATGTAGTTGAATTTTTGATTGAGTATGTTTAGAAAATACTTGAACACATAGAGACTCCTGCTAAGAAGAGATTCAATTTGGCTACATACAAGTTACGTGGTCAAGAAAAATCATTATTGGGACATCCATACTTAGGATAAACAGATTGAAAATAAGAATTAGAAGGACTTTTAGGAGAAGTTCTTGGAGAAATTTTATCCTGATATAATCAAGCAAGAGAGAGAAGATGAGTTCATGTGGTTGACTTAGTGGAGCATGTCTGTGATGAACTATGTTATATGATTTATAGATTTGTATATTTTTTCTCTATCGTTGTTAGGGGACATGGATACTTCAGAAAAATAGGTTCAGAATTGAGTTAAATTTGAAGTTATTTCCAAGTTGAATATATTTAGGCTGAAGAATTCTTCAGAGGGGGTGAATCATGCTCTCATGTCGGAGGGGAACCTGAAGGAGTCTTCCAAATCCATAAAAGTGGTTTCTTTTGGATGATTAGGAGGAATGTATTCTGAGGGTAGTAAGTAACACTATGATAATTTTATCCAGGGCTGTGGGATGCAGAGCACCCAGACCAAAGGATTTGTTACTTAGGATCTTTCCCAATTGATTTTCCACCAGTGTGGTATGCATAGCCACTGTTGTCAACATTATTCCAAACCACCATTAGAGTGTAGATATTGTGTAAGGATGTGATATCTACATAAGTTCTATAGGAACCCAAGATAGATAAGTAGTGATGGAGGAGCTAGACAGAACCAAAGTTCAGGATGGGTAATTTCTACAAAATATCTTTCTGGAAGATGGAGATCTATTGGATGTTGTGGTAGAGGTAGTGGAAAACGAGCTTATGGGAATTAATGCTTATATCATAAAAGTGGTGAAGATCATATAGATCATACTACATCATATAAAAGATGGTTGGGACTGTTTCAAGAAATTCAGCCTATACTTTTGGATTGTGAGGTTGGACTGTCAATAGTGAGAGCTACTATTCTTGTAGCCTATACACATTCTTGTACATTAAATGATATAGGTGACTCTCATTCTTTTATTTCTATAGATCTAGTGAATGGTTTGAGTCTGGTGGTGTAGTTATTGAGTGATATGTTGATGATAGATAGACCATTGGGAGTACGGTGAAGGGACATCTATTTATGCAATGTGTGTTCAATCGAAATTGGGGTGTATCTCTTTCTATGGGAATATTACATCCATGATATGTTAGGATTTTACCTAACCATGTGTATGGACTGCTCAGTAGTATACTGATCCCACATTCAGTTTTACCAAATTAGAGTGACCTTTATGTCTTATAAGGGTGAAAATTACATTCATCGTGGGGAATGGGATATCCTGGCGGGCTATGCATGGCCAGTTCATCAGCAACTGGGGGAGATTACCACCCCGATTTGTAGTCTATTATTTTATGATGGGTGTAAAAAAAAGATGTTTTCTCACTTATTATAGATAGGTTTTAGGATATTTGTCCTATATACATGTAAGGGCTACAACCTGAGACATATGTAGAATTTATAATCGATCCCATATAGGGGGCTAAGCCAGTTTATCTTCCACCGTACAGAATGGAACATAAAGAGAGTAAAGTGCTCAAGACATAGTGATAATAATGGTTAGATAAGAGGTTTATCTGTCTGAGGAAATCATCTTGGTGTACTCCAACCTTGTTTGAAAAGAAGTCTAATAGGACCTTGCATTTGGGTGTCTATTATTGAACATTGGACTGGATGACAGTGAAGAACCAATTTCTTCTTCTTTGTAACAATGATTTGTTTGACTAGTTTGGAAGATCTTATCTCTTCTCAAATATTTACTTGAGATTTGGGTATCATCACATAAGAGTTTGACCATATGATATACAAATGATTTCTTTTAGAAGAAGGTATAGCCTATATGAGTTCATAATAATATATTTTTTGTTAAAGAACATATCACCATTGTTTATGGACATGATGAAAGAATGTTCCATCCATAATTTTATTAGTTTATAGTAGTGTTTTTCGATGATATATTGGTATAATCCAAGAGTAATGATGATCATTCCCAACATCTTGACATCATCCTATGTAAACTGAGAGAGAAATTTCTATATTCCTATAAATCTAAGTGTAAGTTATGGATTGATCATGTACACTTCATGGGTCACATCATCTCATAGGAAGGTGTTTCACTAGTCTTAGACAAAGTTCAGGCATTCATATCTTCTGAGAAACCCATGAAACTTTTGGATATATACAAATTTATAGGGATAGTTAGATATTATATGAGGTTCATCCATGACTTTTCCCATTTAAAAACACCACTTTCAGTCTTGACCAAGAAGGTTATAAAGTTTCATTGGTTGGATGAAATTTATAATTCATCCTAGAAGTTAAATACGTATTTTGACATAAGAACCAATCTTAATCCTACCCATGCCAGGTGAGGAGTGTATGATGTATTGTGATGCCTCTGGGATTGATCTTGCAGCAGTGTTGATGAAGGGAGATCAATTTGTGATGTATGGGTATCGGTAGTTGAGGACACATGAATGGAACTAGCCTACATAAAAACTCTAGTCAGTTATAGGGGTTTTGGATTTGATTTGATGGAGACATTATCTATTGGATGAAATTTTTCTATGTATACATATCAAAATATCTTGAAGTATATCTTATCCCATTGTGATTCCAATATCTGGAAGCCAAGGTGGGTTGAGTATATATAGTTTTTTGGATTTGAGATAGTATATATTCTTGGTAAAGAAAACAATGTTGATGCCACTCTAATAATGAAAAATCAGACTTAGTAATTTAAAGAGTTTAATGTTGAGTGGATGATGATGAATTTATCGGTTGAGATGCAGGTTGTGGTTTTGGGGAGACATGAGTAGATGAATATCATGATAGTTTCAGTGGAGTTTATACTTTTCATCCGGATCAAGGACATGCAGTATGAGTTTTCAGAATGTTTATCCTTGAAGTAAATCTTTAAAGGAGGGGATAAATGTTTATATTTAAGGATAGATGAGAATGAGATCATCTTTATCATGAATTGAGTTGTTGTGCCTATGATCATACAGGAGGATTTCATGTGTAAATTTTAGCCCATAAAGTGGAAAAGGTATCTAAGTGTGAGAAAAATGTACCATGACCTATGTAAACAGTATTTTTTCCGGAATAAAATAGGATATAGTAGGGTTCATAAAAAATGCTATATTTTTCATTAAGTGAAGGTTGATCACCAACAACCTAGTGCATTATTGTAGCTATTTTCCATTCTAGAATGGAAGTGGGATGATGTTACTATAGATCATGTGGTGGGTTTCCCAAGGACACCTTAGAAGAATGAAACTATTTGGTTGATTGTGGACCATTTGACTGTGGTAGAACATTTTTACCTATATGGGAGACTTTTTCAGTGGAGTAGTTGGGAAATTTTTACGTTCGATAGATAGTCTGTTTTCATAGGGTGCTACAAACTGTAGGTTTATAACATGACTCACACTTTACGTTTTGCTTCTATAAGGGCTTATAGAAGGATATTAGTACATAGGTTTTAATGATTATATAATTCCACCAACAGATAGATGGGTAGTCAGATCATACTATTTAGGTTCTTGAGGAAATGTAACGTGCTGTTGTCCTAGACTTTAGTGGACCTTGGGAGAAGCACCTAGATTTGGTAGAGTTTTCATGAAATAACATTTATCATGAAACTATACAGATGGAACCATATTAGGAACTATATATATGACCATGAAGATCCCCATTATGATGGATAGAGGTAGGTGATTAAGTCTAGTGCAGGAGACGTCGAAGCATATTTAAATGAGTCCGAAGCATATGGGAAAAAATCAGTGTAGACTTTTGTCGTATACTGATAGACATCGATGACCCCTAGAGTTTACAGAGGGTTATTATTTATTCCTTTGGGTGTCACCTAAATTAGGTCTCCCAAGGATACAGAGATGAGGAAATTTGAAGCCCATGTTCGTTGGACAGTCTGAGGTTGTAGAGAGAACCAGTACGGTGGAATTCTAATTGGATCTTCCACATAGATAAAATATTATGCCTGGTGTTTTCCGTGTGTCACTAATTTATTGGTATCACCCTGAACATTATCATGTGATCAATGTAATGTATTTTGATCTTGAGATTGATTCTTACTTTGAGGGTCATATTATATGTGTGTTGGATCATAATGAGAAAGTGTTGTGGGAAAATACCTTGTTGATAATTCCATTATAATGGAAACCTGAACTTGTTCAAGAGGAAACATGAGAAATAAAATTGGATAATATGGATTAACAAACAAATCTTTTTTACACATAATCTTTGGGATTATTGGAATTACATCTTGAGAATGAGATTTTATATGGTGGAGATAAAGTAAGAACCTAACTTTTTCTGAATATGTATTTGGATTTTTCATAGGTACTATATTTTTGAGTTTTGTTTGGATTATTTCCTTGGGATTTTTTGGATAATATTTGAGAAATTTTCAAGGAATAGGGGAAGTGTAGGGTTGGCGCACCATTTTCCCAAAATATGTTCCATGGAACATCAAACCGTTCAAACCAAAATAGAGTGGTTTTCAAGGATTGAACACATTTTTTAAAACCATACACCCTATTTTGAGAAATGTTTCACCCCCTAAAAGTGGTTCTCATTTTGGGAATTCGTGCGACTCCACCTAGAAAAATATGTACAAATTATTAATTAACTATAAAATTAGTTTCTAAAATACCTGAAACCTCATATTAACCCCAAATCAATCTCCTCTCAAACCATAACGTTTTATCTCAATTTTAGAGGCTCCCAAACACATTCTGAAGGCTCTTGAACTAAATTCTTAAACATTTCAAGCTAGAATTGAATATTTTCAACTCTCCCAGTAAGGGTTCCTAATCCTAGTTTGTTTCCCATTCTTCTCCCATTAATCTCTCATGTTTTAATGGACTATATTCACAATTATTTTTATATCTAGAACTAGGTTTAATATAACTTTTTTTGTTTTGATATTGGATCAAGGATTTGGATCAATATCGTGTTCTTCTCTATGATTTGGTGGTTATGCATCAACTTGTGTGTATCTATTTACAACCATTCATCATAATTAATGGGGTGGGCGGTCTAAATTCAAATCCAATAGTATTGATTTCAATTATGTGTATGTAATTGTAGAATTTCTTTTGTATGAGTACCAATTGAGTTCCTAAATCAAATTAATTAATATTTTATATTAATTAATTAATTAATTGTGAAATTGGGTATATTGAGATTGTAGATTTGGAATAATTAATTATGGAATTAATTATGGTAATATTGGAATTGTGAAATTGTTTGAATTTTATTAATTAATTAATGAATTGTTAAATAGATTTTTTATTTAATTGGATTAATTAATTAATGAATTAATTGAGAGATATTATTGTGATCTTGAAATCGATTGAACAAGATTAATTAATTGTTTAATTAATTAATGGAATTTATGTGATCAATTAATGTGTGAATTAATTGAATACATGTACATGATTAATTAATTATTGAATAAATTAATAGAATATATGTGATCAATTAATTCATGGATTAATTTAAGGGATAAAAATGATTATTTAATTGTGGAATTATTTAATAGAATGATTTGATTATGAAATTGTTAAACTTGATTAATTTATTGTTGAATTATTTAATGTGATCGTGTGATGTGAAATGTGATAAGGGGGTTAATATTGATTAACCATGATTGTTTTGATATATGATAAATTTTTATACATGTGATATATGTGTTTGATTTAGAAATGGGATTTGGTACATGGAAAGATGCTTTAAATACCCACGGGTCCTAGCCATAAAGTTCTAGGTCCAAAGTCATGCATGGAAATTGTATAGGATAAATAGTGATGCCCACTTATCCTTTAAATACTCTTGAGGTTCTCGACACGATGTTCTATGTCGGAAAGATTGTAATTGGACTATAGTTACAATTATAAATATATAAAATTAAAAATGAAATGGATAATGAAACACCATTTGGGATAATGATGTGTTAATTGAATATGTGATATGGTTTATACTCTTACACAGATAGAAATAGGTACTGTAATTCAAGTTTCCATGGGAACCCGGGGGTTTTGTGGTAAAAAAAATAATTGAATAAATGTAAACTATTTTCTTTTGTTAGTTGTTTCCCATTATTTATACAACTTCATAATCTGTTAATTTCAATCTAATTGGTACCCGAATAGACTTCTTGTTGGCAAGACAAGATAAGGGAAAAGGCCTAGTGTTAGATGGAAGATTTGAAATAGAGCATGGATGAGGGAACCAGATGTGGTTTAGGACCTGATTGGGAGTTGTCAGGGTCTTTAAATTTGGGTTTTCATTTTGACACTTGGAATGTACTTTGGAATGGAATATCTAATGTTCAGTTTTGATATTTTATTTCTTTCTTTGGATATCATGGGATACTGGTAATTTTCTAGTTATGGTTATATTATGTGGTTATTTTGTTTTATTTATTCTTTGTAATTACTCTAATAAAGAGGGTATAGTATCCCCAGGATCAATATTAGACCCTCACAGCTAGTCAGAATCCTCTAGTGTATGGGGGTGATCTAGAGGTCAAATAGTGAAAAGGCTCAGGAAACTAATGAGTGGAACATGGGTTGGGATGTCACATAGGGATATATATTTCCCACCCATCACATATTGAGAATAAGATATATGTGTTCCACAAGATTATCAAACATTATTCATATAAGAACCCATGAAAATAAATGGAGTTCATAAAAAGTTCATCATAACATATCAAATGGAGAATAAACTGGTATCATAATCATTTCATCATTTTATCAAATCATAACCAATGTAAAAGGAGTCATGTTCCTATGAAATTTATCATAGTATAACCTGTGGAAGAGAAACAGGTTTTATAAACATCTTTTCATCATAAAAATAAAACATACCTAGAATGAATAATTATGGAATCATTGGATCATATCCCTAGTAATTATTAGTTAACATAAAAGGATGTCATCTTATATAGAAAAAATTGAATGAAAACCACTTAGAATGCTTCTTCAGGAAAGTATCATATCCTTGAAAATTAACTTTTAAAAATTAAAAATTCACAAAATATTGTTTAAGTAATTTTTGTTGAAAATAAAATTTAAAACATATAATGGAATATTTAAATTGAATAATGCTCATGAATTTGGTAAATTTCATTCACCTCATACATTTTAAATCACAGATTCCTTTCACATTTTGGTTAAAAACCAAATTGGTCATGTTTGGAAAAAATGACATGACGATTCATTTCAAAGAACTATATAAAAATTAAAATATGTGTAAAAATATATGAAATTATTCATTTTATAATGCTAAAAAACTGATAACATTTTCATAAAAAATGATTTTGTAAGAAAATGTTTTTTTGATCGAAGATAGAAATAAAGTTGGTTTTATTAAAAACATTCTATTGAACTCAAGAGTAAATAAAAAATAAAAAATGAATGGTAACCATGTATTATATAGAAATAACTATATTTTAAAAATATATATTCTTTTCTTGAAGTATATATCATAATGCTTCAATATTGGAATCATGATCATGAACAATCTCGATAAATGGTGAGATAGTAACATAGAATCCTTACTACTTTGGTAACATTCAATCCTAATCCCCATGAAAGAATATAGTTAAATGAATCATAGAATATAATGATAATAGATAAATTCATGATACTAAATTTAAAAATGTATATATATATATAGACCTCATAAAATAATATAGATGCATAACATAATATTTGTCTTAAAAATTGAAAATTGAGGCAAAAATGTCTTACCTTAAGTCTCAAATTCCATTTAAAAAATTCTAACCTCCTGCCTAATAAATATAATATTATTATAAGTATATTATATAAACATAAATACACACATATATATATATATATATCATACCATATATGATATACTTACGACCTTTCATTAGTCGTGTGTCCACAATAACATGTTGAAGTTTCATTTTGGGCAATAACAACTTTATTTTTCAAGTATATTTTAATTTTTTCAGTCGTATTGATTTTTTCATGGTTACATCATCTAAAAAATGTTAAAAATTATTTAAATAAAATATATATTTATTATATATGTTTTTAATGTAATCCATAACTGTTAGATATAGAAAATAAAATACAGCATTCATAGAGACAGTAGGTCATACATATGCATGAATGTTGTTTCCATTTTCTCCAAATATGTAATGAAAGAAATGTAAATAAGATATTAAATATAAATAATAATTATTTTTAATATATATCACATAAATTAATTAAATTAACCCTTATTTTATTTCATTCAAAGTGTTACTGACAAAAAAATCACATCGTTTGGCAAGGTGGTAGGTCGTTGTATACACGAACCATGTTATAGTAATAAAAAACGGATATTAAGAAGGTACATGTAATATAATAATTAAAAGTGTATAATTATTTTACGAATATAATTTATTTTCATTTCATTTATAATTTTAACAATCCACATAGTATTCAAATTAGAAAAACACATCACATCTATTCGTGAGGCGATAATCTACCATACTCACGAGAATCATTATTGTTTTCGAATGAGTTGGATTGTAAAATGGTAGACATGATAATATAATTAAATAAATATAATAACAAAATAAATATCACATTTAACCATTAAATACATCATTATATTCATTCGTGAAAAGTGGTGATGGAAAATGAATAACATTGGTTCATGAGGCAGTAGTGTGTCGTACACAAGAATGATGGTTTCATATCCCATTTGATGGATGTAGAGATGGATATAATATATTCCATTTAAATAATGACATATAATTATATTCTTTATACTATTTTCATTATATCAGAATAATTGAATAATTTTTTATGGATTTATAAGAATAAGTATAACAAAGACGTATAGATAAAAACATTACCTCTTCTTTAGAAAACCTCTTTAAGTTTAATCTAAGGCCTTCTGGATTGTCGTTCTAATATCACCAAAGAATATAGTATGTGGGAGAGATTAAAGGAAGATATTTGGACTAGTATTTTCTTAACCAATGTTTTTGGTAAGGGTGAAGAAGAGAGGAGAATTGGTGGCCATTTATAAGTTGGGGAGCAGACAGACTTGGTACTTTTGAAAATAATAAAGTGTACCCAGGTTTTTAAAATGCCACAAGGCTCCAAAATGGATCAGTATCAAATAATATAGGTCTCAAGATAAAAATATATTAATAAAATTGATTTTTAAATTTTTATAGCTGATTTTACCCTTTATTTGTTTAGTTTAACCCCTAATAAAATAATTTTATCCTTAACCACGGTAATATTTTTTTTTCATTTTTTCATTATTTTGAAAAAAAAATTAAGTTAACCTTATTATAAAATATAAATTATTCTGATTAAAAAAATGTAATAATTCTTTAAAAATTCAATTCAATGATGTGAAAAAATAATTTAAAATTAAACCCGCATACTCGATTAAAATGTTGTTTTCCAAAGAGAAAATAATTAAAAGTCAAAAAAATTAATAAAGATTCAATATAAAAATGATTCAAATGAAATTAATTACATTGAAATATAAATATATATATATAATTTAAATAATTTTACTATTAAACCTATTTTAAAAGAATAATGAACCTTATAAATTCTATAAATGAAAAGGCATTTTTCAATAAAAAGATGCATTTTCACTCTTCATTGAAAATTTATTCTTTTTAGGTAAATAATAAAAATTCAAATGAAGAAAAGTTTAATATTATGATTTAAATTTTTTTGAAAATATTATCTTGTAAAGTTTATAAAATTTTCAAGGAATAATTTTATTATATGTGCACAAAATGGGACAAAACTACTTTTTAGAAAAATAAATTTTCTGCATAAAATTTTATTCTTTTCATATCACTAATATAGAAAACACAAAAATATTTTGAATTTTTTTTTGTATATATAATATATAAATTTCATTAAAATAATTCATTAAAATTTATTTGTTTAATTTATTAAGTTCAAAATTATTTATGATATAAAAATAGTTTTTTACAAAATATTTCCTTTGTTTTCATTTTTATATTTCAATTTATAGTTAATTGGCAAGGAAATAATTTATTATATGTACAAGTGTAAACCCTATATTATCATAATTTAGTTAATACTACTCATACTCATCATTCCAATGGCTATATGATCACTATAATATTAAATAATTATATTTTAATAGTATGTGACATTTTGTTTAAACTCAGTGTTGCATGTAACACATGCTACACTAAGTGTTATGTATAACATAAGCTAAAATTAGTGTTGCGTTAAAAACAAAATAAACATGGGGGTTTATTTAATTGAAAATATTAAAAAGAAAAAAAATATTTGAAATATATATATATTTCTGAAAATCTATTGGTGTTATATGGTACCCCTTAAATAAATTGTGTCCTCGCAATTTGAACTTGTTCTCGGTAAAAATGGGTTTATCGTTTGAAAATACCAGTTTTGGGTAACCCATATTGTAAAATGGGTTAATAAAAATTCCTCTTGAGAGGATAGAATGGTATTTTTTATGTTAATCTAGAATAAAGAATTCTTGGTTTTCAAATGTGAGAACATCAGTAAGAAGTAAAGATTTGAACATGGAAGAAAATCATAATGTCTAAGAAATAATGGAAAGTGATAGATATCATTTATCTCAATAAAGTGAAGGATCATGTGAAAATCAACAACCAAAAAACCATAAACCAAATATGTTTGGAAAATTTCATTGATATAATCATAAATTATGGTAATAGGATAACATTTTATTTTCAGATCTTTTCCCTAATGTTGGGAGGTTTTTTCAAAATGTTATACTTATTTTCCTTCATTCATTATTGTAAGTATAATATCATACTTTGGTTTTTCTTTGGTTAATCACCAAATCATAACTTACTTCAAGAAATAAATTTTATTTTTTTATGCCAAAAGAACTTTTGGATCATATGATCCATAAAATAATGATAATTCAATCCCCCAGTCACAGGATATTATTAGAAATAGAATTTTTTATACATGTTATCAAATAAAATCCAAAGTAAAACTTAATCCATTTAATGAATAGTTAATCATAGGGATCCTCCATGTTTTACCCAAATTGAAATCAAAAAAATTTGAAAGAAGATCACTAAATTTCCAAAATCAAGTTATCATTAATCCCCCAAACAAAATGTAGTACCTATTAAGGTCACATAAAAAATATATTAATAAATTGATCATATATTTTCATTAAACATAGTAATTACGAGAATTACCATAAAAACATAATGAAAACATACATACGTCCTAATTCCTGGAATACCACCATAGATTATTGAATGAATTTCATAAATTGAATAATTATGTACAATCCATCAATGATAACATAAACCACCTTTTCCACAAACCATTAATTAGTTCCAAGGTCATCAATACTATCCAATTTACTTAATTAATATCCATTATCTCTTCAACCAAACATCATTATATAACAATCTATAAAATATTAAGGGTTATATTCCCTTAATATTATGTTTTACAAAAAATATCACATTTACATTAAATAAAATCTCTAAGGAATCAACAACATTCTAGATATTTTTAAAATTCCTTTTTGAGGAACTTATACTATAAAATCCTTATATATTTCATAATTCTTAAATTATAATACATAAACAAGTAAATAATTCTATGTTATTAAGAATATATTAACTAGGATTCACCATATTATTCCTTAATCCATTCTTCCTTCCATGTTTCATTTTTAGTATCTACATAATCAATAATAAAACATTTACTTATACCACCTTGTTGATCATCTTCTTGATATTTTCCCCTAAGACATTGATTTTCATAGATTTATATACTTTCCAAATTCATAACATTCAACAATTGATGATTTTGTAGGGAAACCATTATTCACATCCATTGCATTAACTGATTTTTTTTTCTTTGATAATCACTTACTATGTTTCCTTATTCTCCACAGATAAGAAATATTCGTATTCCTTTGACAGATTCCATGGAGTTCTTCTTAATGCATTATTCACATATAGAAAACTGAATTGTTTTCCTCAATGGTCTCCACAACTCAAAATATCAATGAACTGTATCTTCCTATTTATTGGTGATTCAAAGAGTTGGTTATCGGGAATATTGTTAATAATATATTGTGATAACTTATTTGGAATAGTCATTATATTCTTTACTCAAGTCATAATCCCATTTGGTTTCACATCGTCACATTTTCAATCACATTCAATTTTAATCCAGTTACTTGTGGTTCCTACCATTGAATAAAACCAAAAAACATATTTTGAGTAATAATATTCATAGTGGGAAACCACATTATCATAAAAAATCACTTATAAGATGAAAAACTCATGACATATTATTTTAAATATAAGTCCCCATCCTTAAACATTACTTAATCTTGAGTTACTTCAAGAATACACGTGGAGAATCTTTTCAGGTTTAGAGTTTTAGAGAATTAGATCATAAAACATGCATTACATTCCACATTTAAACAAAGTGGTTACATAAAAGATAGTACTCATTATTCCCATCAATGGAAACATATTTAAAATAAAACATGGATTCTTTCTTGACACTTCCTTGACACTATCATCAAATCATGTACCTTTCCCTTGAACGGTGAAAAACATTTCAAAAACATGGGATGAGCATAAAAAGCTCAGTAAGGGATATAAATGTACGAAATAAAAACATTAGTCCATGTATGAAATCATACTTTACTCATAAAACATAATCACTTTAACATACCTCATCAAATCATGAATAAATCATAGAAATCATAAGACATAAAGGTAACATGAGGCATTTATAACATTCTTACATAGGGAGTAACCCTCATGGTTACGTTTGGAATACCCATCATAGTATATTCCCTAAATCTATTCAGACAAAACTTAACTTTTAACTCATTCGCGTTACCCAATTCATTTGAGAGTTATATCTAGATCACCCACCCTTAGTTTATCACGGAACCACCCGTCTTCATAACAATCCCCAAGAACCATAATATAATCGTATCACATAAAACATACATAAAGGAAACATAACATTTCCACTTTTAAATCACAAGATATCGATAAAACACATTGATATAAAAACATTATGAAAATAATATTCCATACCAAAATAAAATAAAAATAAAACATGGTATTTATTTTTCATTAAAAAAAGTTATGGCATGTAGAGGAAGTCGAAGCTCAAATTATGGTCACGGCGGCGGAGAAGTCATTGTCGCCGCATACGTACGACAAAAAAAACATTCCCTTTTGTTTTTTAGTAAATGCTTCATATAAAAAATATTCCTTTTGAATAAATGTAAAAGTCAAAGGGGTTTATACACCGTATGAAATAAAGTTGTGTATAAAACAAGATATGCCTCGATGAAAGGAGATTGAGATGAAGTCTCATAGCTCGGGTCCGACTTGACTCGATCATTCTTTAACGTCCTGAATAATAAACTTGAGTTAATTTCTACTTTCTTAAGAACTTTTTTCAGGTTCATTATTCCTTTTATATCACTTATTACCATGTTATAAACACTATTTAATTATTTAAGTTAATAATGGTCGTTTTTTCGATCATTAGTACATGAGTCAAAAATAAACTCTTTATAATTACAAGTTGTTCATGTGGTAAAATATTCATTATATCCAGAATTATATTCATGATTTAGATATCATATATGTCATATATATCCAGTATATACATGCATGTACAATTTTATATAACATTTAGATGTAAGAAATGAAATGCACTGTTCATGGAGACGGTAAGCCGTACGTACGCAAGAACGCTACTTTCATTTCTATTTTGTATTTTATGGAATGGAATCATAATGGTATACAGGTATATTATAATTCCAATATAATATCATATATAATATCATTAACTATATCCTTTATATGTCCCATATACGGCATTAACGAATCAAATCACTTTGAGGGGCGTTAGTCCACAATTCCTAAAATGAAGATATCGCGTATACCCATAATGGGAGCCATAAAGGTATTACATAAATGAAAAAATACAGAATATTAAGTAAAATATAATAATATTATATATCATATATAAATATAGTGACATCTTAATGGCCACCTTTGAAGGTGTTATAAGAATATTGAACAATCATCGTTTCGTGAGGTAGAAATTCGTCATCCACAGAAACAGTATGTCTTTAACCATTAGATGTAGGTGTGTGTAAGTGTAGCTCGAATAATTCTTATAACAAAATCCTAGTATATTTAACATACTGGTGTTTTTACAAAATAAATAAATAAAAAGAGTTTAGGGGGTTGGAGAACCAAAATAAAACAAAAGAGTATTAGAGAAGACTTTACCTTTGAATCAGGTAACTCCTCTTGGTTTGAACCAAAAGGGTTTCTTGAAGAGATTTCTGCCTAAGATAAGGCTTCTAGGCTTAAGAGAGGGATTTGTACAAACAAAATGAGCAGATCTTGGCCGAGCCAAAGGCTTGAGAAGTGTGGGTAAGGAGGTAGAGGTTGGGGCCTTTTATAAGAGGAGAGTAGGGGCACTCTTGGAAAGGTATAAAATGTTACTTTATTTTAAATTGAGTTTCGGATTTAAAGGTCCCAAATTGATGTATTTAGAGTAAAAGGTGATAAGGGTTCGAAATAAACTCATCTAATAGGTCTTTCACAAGTGTCAGTCTTAGATTTTACATTATCTTTTCATTTTATTTAAATAGTTCATTAATGAGGTAATCGCTGCATCATAATGATGTCATAAATAATTTAATTTATTTAATGTATAAAAATTATAAAAAAAATACTATGATAGAGGAAATAATTTTATATTTCCAATGACTATTTATAGTCCAGTTTATCATTTATGTAGACAAAATTAAAAATGTTTTACTCAGGTGATACATTCTTTGTTATATTTACTTTCTTTAAAAAAATAAAAAAATAAAAAGTCATTATCACAAAAAGGTGATTCCATAGGGTCCCAAGATTGGATCAAGGCATCCCATTGTCGGCCATGACACAACCAGTAGTATTAGGAAAAATTTTGGTGTCAATTTTTATTATTATGATATTATTTTATTATCCTTAACTACCTGATTCCTAATTAATCAAGATAATTAACGACAATTTCCGTCGTTACTATTCACAAAGTCCAAAAACAATAGTCTCTTGATTACATAATTTGGACCTTATGATTACAAATATGTAATCCATTTTACCAAATTACAAACACAGAAATTTCAATAATTAATTTAAAAATAATTCTCATTGTCAAAACAAATAGCGGGTTTTTTAGAAACAATATCTATAAAAATTTTGGCACTTGTTTATGCCCAATTCCAAAGTGAAATTAATCCCAATGACCACCATTGGATTACATGGTAAAAATATAATCTATTTAAACTTTAAAACCAATTAAAAAGATAATCTAACCTTATAATTAAATTAGATGAAAATGCTGTTTTGATGTAAAATGCAGTATTTTCACTATTCATTAAAAAATGAACATTTTCAGAAAAATACCAAAAATTTATCCAAATTAAATTTCAATTCCCCAATCATAAAGAATAAGTTTATTTTGAAAAATAGAGCTTATAAAATTGTCAAAATTTTGATTTAAAAATTTTTTGCCATCAAAAGGCGGTAAAACAATCTTTTAAAAATATTAGAGAATTATATGCTTAAGATTGGATTTATTCCCATTTTAAGCCTCTAAAACACTATCTAATTCATAAATAGACATATATAAGAATATATATTATTAATTACTTACTTGGAATGTTACATCCTTCCCCCCTTTGGAAAATTTCGTCCCCACAATTTATTTACTTATCGAATAAGTGGGGGTATTTATCCCTCATTTCATTTTCAGATTCCCATGTTGCCTCTTCACTCATGTGGTTTTTCCACAAAACCATTACTTGATGAATCACCTTATTACACAACAATTTCTCCTTGTGGTCAAGAATCTAGACCAGTTGTTCCTCATAAGATAGATTCTCTTCCACCTGAACTTCCTCTGGACTCAAAACATGAGATGGATCTGGCATGTACTTTCTTAACATTGAAACATGAAAAACATTGTGTACCTGAGATAAACTCGAAGGTAAAGCCACTCGGTATGCAACTGATCCAACTCTCTCCAAAATTTCATATGGTCCAATGAACCTTGGACTCATCTTTCCTTTCTTACCAAATCGCATCACACTTTCCCATGGTGAAACATTGAGAAAAACATGATCACCTACCTCAAAAGAGAGATCCTTCCTCCTGTTGTCGGCATAACTCTTCTACCCACTCTGAGATATTCTCATGTGTTTCTATATCAACAGAACTTTTTTTGCCAAGTCTTATACCAATTCCAGTCCCATCAACTTCCTTTCAACAACTTTATCCCAGAAAGCTGCAGTTCGACACCGCTTCCCATATAATGGCTCAAATGGTACCATCTCTATACTGGAATGGAAACTTTTATTATAAGAAAACTCAACCAAAGAAAGATGTCGGTACCAACTTCCCTGATAATCCATCGAAAAATCACGTAGTATATCCTCCAATGTCTGAATCGTTCATTCTGACTGCCCATCTAATTGAGGATAAAAAGTGGTACTAAAATTTAATTCAGTACCCTACAACTTCTGAAGGTCTTTCCAAAAGTTATAAGTGAACCCGGGATCACTGTGAGATACAATGGAGAGAGTAACTCCATGTAACCTGACTATCTCTTTATGATACAAATGGGAAAGTTGATCTAGGGAAAAATTATCTCTTATAGTAAGGAAATGAGAAGATTTAGTCAAGCGATCAACAATAACCTAGATTTCATTATTACCTCGAGGTGTCTTCGGCAATCCCACAAAAAATTACATGGATATATTTTCCCATTTCCACTTTGGCACTGGAAAAGGCTGAAGCATCCCATTCGGTAACTGCTGCTCTACATTAACCTATTGACAAGTCAAACACATCACAGTAAAATCAGCAATGTATCTTTTAATTCCGTCCCACCAGTAATACTCCCGATGATCTCTATACATCTTAGTACTGCCTGGATGAACTGAAAACGGATAACTATGAGCTTCGCATAACAACTCTCTCTTAAACTGTGAATCACATGACACACACAATCTCTTCCAAAATCTCAAAACATAATCATTATCAATGTTGAATTCAGGCAACTTACCCTTCTGAACCAGCTCTACCTTTTTCTGCAACTCGTTGTCTTGCTTCTGTGCTTGCTTAATTCTGTCTGATAGAGAATATTTCACTGATACCTGAAACAAAATAGAAGAACATCCTGCACCAACAACTTCTATGACAAAGTTCATCAAATCCGTAACTAAAGGATCACGTTCCAAACGTAACATTGTTAATGAAGCATTACTTTTTCAACTCAAAGCATCATCCACTTTATTTTCTTTTCCTGAATGGTAATGAATTGTACAATCATAATCATTGATTAATTCTAGCCATCTCCTCTATATCATGTTCAATTCTTTCTGAGTGAATATATACTTTAAAATTTGTGATCAGTATATATTTCACACTTTACTCTATAAAAATGATGCCTCCAAATTTTTAAGGCAAAAACAAAAACAGCTAATTCCAAATCATTTATAGGGTAATTTACCTCATGAGTTTTCAACTGTCGTGATGCATAAGCAATTACCTGATCATTATGCATTAGGATGCAACCAAGTCCTTTCAATGAAGCATCACTGTAGATAACAAACTCCCCATTCCTGGAAGGTAGTTCCAAAACTGGAGCATTCACCAATCTTCATTTCAGTTCCTGAAAACAATCATCAAATTATTTGGTCCAGATAAGCTTAACACCCTTCCGAGTTAGCTTTGTCATTGAACTAGATAACCGGGAGAAATTTCTAACAAACCTTGGGTAATATCCTGCCAAACTAAGGAAGCTACGAATCTCACTTATATTTGTGGGTCTTTTCAATTCTTCAACATCCTTTGTTTTTGAAGGATCGATAGTTATTCCATCTTTAGAAACAATATGACCAAGGAAAGAAATTTGTTGCAACCAAAACTCACACTTTCTTGAATTTACCATACAATTTCTTTTCTTTTAAGGTTTGAAAACTAACCCTTAAATTTCCTTCATGCTCCTCTTTACTTTTATAAAACACCAAAATATCATCAATGAAAACAACCACAAACTTATCCAAGAACTCATGGAAAATTCTATTCATAAGATCCATGAATAAATTAGGTGCATTGGTTATCCCAAAAAGAATAACTACAAATTCATAATGGCCATATCTTGTACGAAATGCGGTCTTCGGAACATCTGCTCCCTTTACCTTCAACTGATGGTACCCCGATCTCAGGTCAATCTTGGAAAAATACTGAGCTCCCCGGAGCTGATCAAACAAATCATCGATATGAGGCAAAGGATATTTGTTCTTAACAGTGATGTTATTCAAGGCTCTATAATCAATGAAAAGTTTCATAGAAACATCTTTATTTTTAACAAATAAAACAGGAGCACTCCATGGTGATGTGATAGATCGAATGAAACCTTTCTCTAATAAATCGTACAATTTCTCCTTCAAGTCTAAAAGTTCAGTTTGAGCCATTCGATAAGGGGTTTTTGAAATTAGCTTAGCGTCCGGAACTATGTCAATAGTAAATTCAACTTCCCAATCTGGTATTATTCCGGGAAACTCATCAGGAAAAACATTAGGATACTCATTTACCACTGGCACATCATTAATCTGAACAGTTCCTTTGTTTTCAACAATATGTGCAAAGTAACATTCATTTCCATCTTTTACAAGTTTCTCATCCTCTTGATATGATATCAACAGTAAGGGTTCATTATTGTACACAAACTGAAAGTTTTTCTGAAAAAAAAAACTTCTTTAGCTCTACAGTCAATCTTAGAATGGTAAATAGAGAGCCAATCTATACCAAGAATAACATCAAACTCTATTAGAGGTAAAACAATAAGGTTTGCACGTAGGTTCCTTCCACGGATAAGGATAGGAAGATTCTTATAAATTCTTTTTGCCTCAACATTTCCCCCATGTATTTTTACCACAAGTTCAGGAGTATTTTCTTGAGATGGTATTCCCATTTTATTAGAAAAGTTTTCAGAGATGAAAGAATGTGTAGATCCTGAATCAAACAACACACTGGCAGAATCTGAAAAAACAAAGTACCTGATACAACATCATCTGATGGCCCAACATCTACTGAAGTAGTTTCAAAGGATTTCACCACCCCTTTCTTCTTGTAGTCTAACTGATTCCAATCACTTGAGCTCTTTGTCAGACACTCGTTTACATAGTGACCCATATCATTTCACTTAAAACATTTCACTAACTATAAATAAAATTTGGTCTTACTATCACCCTGGTCTTTTTTAGTGAAATAACGTGCCTTATGTACCATCTTACCGCATCACTAGCACTTTCCATAATTCAAAAGACATTCCCCAGCATGCCTTTTACAACATTTATCACAAACTGGAAACTTAGTTTTCTTACCGTCAGACATTTTTGAAGAATTCTTTCCTTTCTCCTTCCCACTCGGTCTCTTCTTCTGCTGGTTGTTATAGAACACTTGGTCATCGACAAACTCCATTTCCACCTTCTCAGCACATCGAAAAAGCTTTTCATAACTCTTGAACTTGCGAGAATATAAATCCCTTTGATATTTTAGTTTTAATCCTGAGTAAAAATGATTGATTTTACTATCAAGGTCTCGGATAAAATTTGGAGCATACCTTGCCAACTGAGTGAACATTTATTCATAGGAAGCCACTGAGTCTTCCTCTTTCCTCAATTCCAGGAATTGTTTTTCCATCCTAAGTCAAACAGCCATAGGAAAATACTTCTCAAGAAACATACCTTTGAATTCATCCCAGTCGAGAGCATCAATCTCATTAGCATCCCTGATATTTTTAACCATCGACCACCACTGATCTGCTTCACCCTCCAAAAGGTAAATATCGAGACTAACCTTTTGATTGTCTGAACACCCCATGACATTGAAAATATTCTCCAATGCATTAATCCACCTTTCAGCCAGCACAGGGTCAGATGATCCTCTGAATAATGGGGGATGTTGCCTCATGAAATGTTCCACCACTGACATGTTCCTCTACTATTGATCTGGCTGATCTCGTCCATGGATACCACCACCATTAATCACTTGAGTCAACTTCTCCATTACCAGAACAAACTGTTCAGTTCCAATTCTGACCATCTCAGGATGCTGATTTGGAAGGTTATTTCCATCTGTATGCCTTCCTAGCACTAGTTTCCTATATCCTCTGCAGAAAACCATTTTGAACAAACATGTCTTAGATAAAGCAACATGGTAATCTTCAAATGCTATATCATTTCAATTTGACCATAAAAAAAATATTTTTGGATAATCATTTAATAGAATTCTAACTCCTAAAGTTATCTAAACCGACCTCTGATACCAACTATAAGGCCCCAGCCTTAAACATTACTTAATCTTGAGTTACTTCAAGAATACACGTTGAGGATCTTTTCAGGTTTAGAGTTTTAGAGAATTAGATCATAAAACATGCATTACATTCCACATTTAAACAAAGTTGTTACATAAAATATAGTACTCATTTTTTCCATCAACGGAAACATATTTAAAATAAAACATGGATTCTTTCTTGAAACTTCCTTGACCCTATCATAACATCATGTACCTTTCCCTTGACCTGTGAAAAACATTTCAAAAACTTGGGATGAGCATAAAAAGATCAGTAAGGGATATAAAAGTATGAAATGAAAACATTAGTCCATGTATTAAATCATACATTACTCATAAAACATAATCACATTAACATACCTCATCAAATCATGAATAAATCATAGAAATCATAAGACATAAAGGTAACTTGAGGCATTCATAACATTCTTACGTAGGGAGTAACCCTCATGGTTACGTTTGGAATACCCATCACAGTATATTCCCTAAATATCTTCAGAAAAACCTTAACGTTTAACTCCTTCATGTTACCCAATTCATTGGAGAGCTATATCGGGATCACCCTCCCTTATTTTATCACAGAAAAACCCGTCTTCATAACAATGCCCAAGAACCATTACATAATCGTATCACATAAAAAATGCATAAAAGAACACATAAAATTTCCACTTTTCAATCACAAGATATCAATACAACACATTGATATAAAAACATTATGAAAACCATTTTCCATACCAAAATAAAATAATAGTAAAACATGGTATTTATTTTTCATTAAAAAATGTTATGGCTTGTAGAGGAAGCCGAAGCTCAAATTATGGTCACGGCGGGGGAGAAGTCGTTGTCGCCACATACATACGACAAAAAAACATTCCCTTTTTTCATTTAGTAAAAGATTAATATAAATAAAGATTCCTTTTGAATAAACGTAATGTTCAAAGGGGTTTATACGTCATATGAAATAAATTTTTGTATAAAACAAAATATGCCTCAATGAAAGGAGATTGCGATGAAGTCCCATACCTCGGGTCCGACTTGACTCGATCGTTATTTAACGTCCTGAATAATAAACTTGAGTTAATTTATACTTGATTAAGAACCTTTTATAGGTTCATTATTCCCTTTATATCACTTATTACCATGTTATGAACACTATGTAACTATTTATGTTAATAGTGGTCATTTTGTCGATCATTAGTACTTGAGTCAAAAATAAACTCTTTATAATTACAATTTGTTCATGTGGTAAAATATATATTATATATAGAATTATATTCATGATTTAGATATCATATATTTCATATATATCAAATATATACATGCATTTACAATATTACATAACATTTAGAGGTAATAAATGAAATGCACCATTCATGGAGATGGTAAACCATACGTACGCATGAACGCTACTTTCGTTTCTATTTCGTATTTTATGGAATGGAATCATAATGGTATAAAGGAATATTATAATTAATGTATAATATAATATATAATATCATTAATTCCATCCTTTATACATCCCACATATGGCATTAACGAATCAAATTACTTTGAGTGGGCGGTAGTCTGCACTTCCTAAAATGAAGATATCTCGTATACCCATAATGGGAGCCATAAAGGTATTCTATAAATGAATAAATATAGAAGATTAATGAAACAATAAACATATTATATATCACATATAAATATAGTGACATCTTAGTGGCCACCTTTGAAGTTGTTATAAGAATATTGAACAATCATCGTTTCGTGAGGCAGAAATTCGCCATCCACAGAAACAGTATGTTCTTTAACCATTAGATGTAGGTGTGTGTAAGTGTAGCTCGAATAATTATTATAAAAACATCCAATTATATTTAAAATACTTGTTTTGTAACCAAATAAATTAACAAATAGAGTTTATGGGGTTGGAGAAGCAAAATAAAACAAAAGAGCATTAGAGAAGACTTTACCTTTGAATTAGGTACCTCCTCTTGGTTTGAACCAAAAGGGTTTCTTGAAGAGAATTATACCTAAGTAAAGGCTTATAAAATGAAGAGAGGGATGTGGAGAGACACAATTAGCAGATCTTGTCTGAGCCAAAGTCTTGAGAAGTGTGGGTAATGAGGTAGAGGTGGGGGCCTTTTATAAGAGGAGAGAAGGGGCGCTCTTGGAAAGGTATAAAATGTTACTTTATTTTCCAATGCGTTTCGGATTTTAAATGTCCCAAATTGATTTATTTATAGTATAAGGTGATAAGGGTTCTAAATATACTCATCCAGTAGGTATTTTCCAAGTGTATGTCTTAGATTTTACATTATCTTTTCATTTTATTTAAATCATTCATTAATTAGGTAATCATTGTATCATCATGATGTCATATATAATTTAACTTATTTAATGTCTAAAAATTATAAAAAAACTACTATGATATAGGAAATATTTTTATCTTTACAATGACTATTTATAGTCCAATTTATCATTTATTTAGACAAAATTAAAAATGTTTTACTCAGGTGATACATTCTTTGTTATATTTAGTTTCTTTAAAAAAATAAAAAGATAAAAAGTCATTATCACACAAACGTGACTCCATGGGGTCCCCAAGTTTGGAAAAAGGAATCCAATGGTCGTACATGAAAAAACCAGTAGTATTAGGACACATTTTGGTGTCATTTTTTATTATTATGATATTATTTTATTATTCTTAACTACCCGATTACTAATTAATCAAGATAATTAACGATAATTACCGTCGTTACTATTCAAAAAGTCCAAAAAAAAGAGTCTTGATTACATAATTTGGACCTTATGATTAAAAATATGTAATACATTTTACTAAATTCTGAACACAGAAATTTCAATAATTAATTTAAAAATAATTATCGTTGACAAACAAAATAGCTGGTTTTCTAGAAACAATATCTATGAATAGTTTGGCACTAATTTATGCCCAATTTCAAAGTGAAATTAATCCAAATGAAAACCATTGGATTAAATGGTAAAAATATAATCTATTTAAACTTTAAAACGGTTAAAAAGATAATCTAACCATATAATTAAATTAGATGAAAATGCAGTTTTGATGTAAAATGTAGTATTTTTCACTATTCATTAAAAAATGAAAATTGTTAGAAAAATACCAAAAATTTATCCAAAGTAAAATTAAATGCCCCAATAATAAAGAATAAGTTTATTTTGACAAATAGAGATTATAAAATTGTCAAAACATTAATTTAAAAATGGTTTTCCATCAAAAGGCGGTAAAACAATCTTTTTAAAATATTAGATAATTTTATGCTTAAGATTGGATTTATTCACATTTTAAGCCTCTAAAACACTATCTAATTCATAAATAGACATATATATGAATATATATTATTCATTAATTACATGGGATGTTACATTAAATCTATGAAACCTTATGCTTAATATGGTCCATTAAAGGTCATTATTTAAATTCTTTATGATGGGTTGTAAAGAGGTAGTGAATTTCTAAAGATTATCCCCTTATATTTTCAAATAAATTTTGCAACAATTACCATTATCTTGAACTAGTTGATGGTCGAGTCTAGATCAATGCACCCTTTTTGGAGTTATTTTTCCTTGGTACCTCTATGCATCCACTTGTAGTATCCAAACAAGGATTTAATTTCATAGAAACTACTTACCCTATCCTTTACCAATATTCTAAGACATTTTCGTATCTGTTTAATCATCCTTAAACTTATCATTATACAAGTCCTTAGGGATCTCAAAAAAGTTTTATCATCATATTTTTAAAAGGTTATCTAAGCATATCCTCTAATACCAACTAAAATGACCAAAACTTAACATACATTAATATTACATCTTAATAGATGAATATTCATTGCATTACACAAACACACACTTTACTATTGTAAAGTTTTAGTGACTTTGGAAACTTGGACTAATAAAAAATAGTCTCACAAGTGAACTACATAATCTCCAACTATGTTATCCAAAACATGGACCTTTCATTGATATATAATACATAATACCTTTTATCATAACATGAGTAAAGAAAAAATAAGAAAGGGTGGGATTATGTTCTCAGTAATGGTAAAAAAATGATATGTCGATATATTATGAGAATAATGGTACGATAACGTGATAATATCATTTGAAAACCATGCCCCTCATTTCATAGATCATAAAAATTAGTTATGATATAAATCATGGTCATTCATAAGACATGAATCATAAAGGAATCAAAGAACATGAGCCATAATGACATAACATTTCCATAACACATAGATTTTTGGAATAAACATAAGTAGAGAATATCATTTCCAAGGTAGTTCAAGACCAATTTTCAAGACTATCATGGTGAAATGGATCCACTCCACAAACCATAATAGTAGTCTAAGTTTACACCAAAGACAATAATAGTGGACAAAGTCTCTTACTTAACTGTTTTAACTCACTATTCTAGTCCTGTTTATCACATGAAAAATAAATCATTAAGCACAACATTGGAAGACAATATATTCCCCACCAGTCATGAAATAAAAATCATACATATGTGTGCTACATTATTAAAAAGCATTCATTATATAAGAAACCATGAAAGTAAATTTATTTCATAAAAATTTAATTATATCATATACTATGGATAAGAAACGCGTTTAATAATCCTATCATCATTTTATCAAAGTATAACCCATGGAAAATAAGATGGTTTCCTAATTGTGTTATAATGTTATAACCCATGGAAAAGAAACTAGTTTAATAAACAAAATATCATCATAAATATAATCTATACATATAAATAATTAATATGGTATTTTTGGGATCATATAATCAATAAATATTAGGTAACATTAAAGTATTTCATTATAGATAAATAAAATATTTTTAAAGAAAAAATTACATCGAACATTTCTTAAAGAAAATAACATTTTTATAAAAATCATGATTTTAAAATTTAAAATTCATAAAATATTGTGTAAATTTTTTTTCTATGATGATAAACTTGAAAACATAGAAAGGATGATTCAATGAAAATAATTTTCAAGAATTTGTGAAATTCTTTTCATGTCATACACGTTAAAACAAATATTCCTTTCACTTTTTTGATAAACACCAAATGGACTTTATTTGGGTAAACCAAATGAAGATTCATTTGAAAAAAATATTAAAAAGTAAAAAATGGGTAAAAATATCTATAATAAATCATTTTTTAGTATGTTAAAAAAATTAAAACATTTTTATAATACAGACATTTGGAAAAAAAACTATTTTTTAGCTGAAGAGGGAAATAACGTTGGTTTTTATTAAAACATTCATTTTGAACTCTTGAGTACTTAAAGAGAGTAAAATGATGGAAAATGTATTCTATATAAATAAAAATATTATATGAAAAAAATGAATTTATTTAAAGATATATCATAAAACTTCATTATTCGAAGTATAATCACACACAATCCCACTAAACGATAATACTGTAACAAAAAAACTCTTTTCACTTTGTTAGCTTTAAATAAAAAACAACATGGAATAATAAAATTAAATTAAACTAATAGGATTATGGGAATCAATAAATTTATGATATTACATGTAAATGGGGTTATATATACACTATATTAAATAATATTGTTTCATAACATAACATATGTCTCAAAGACAGAAAATTGAGGCAAACCCCCTTATCTTAAGTCTCAACTTCCATTGTACATGTTCAAAGAACCAATATAATAAATATAGTATTTTTATAAATATTTTCAGAAAATAATATATATATATATATACCATTTCATATCTAATTTAATTATGACTTATTATTACATTTTTATTAACAATTCCATGTTAAAGTCATGTTTCAGGAAATAACTATTTTTTTCATGTATGTATGGATTTGTTATATTCGATAATCATACTTAGATCACAGTTTGATAAAATATATACAATTAAAAATTATAAAAATATAATATATATTTATTATATTTTTATGTATAGTAATAGATAAACTATAGAGATGGAATGTGAAATACATCATTCATGGTGATGGTAGGTTGTACGAACTCATGAACAGTGTTTCCATTTTCTCTATAGATGAAATGAAAGAAAGGAAATTAATATATCACTTTTAAAAAATAAATTTATTTCATATATTTTACATATATTTATTAATTTTATCCACATTACCTTCCTTGCAATGAGTTAATGAAGAATGAATCACATCTCTTTGTGAGGCAATAGTCAGCCATACACCCGAATGATGTTTTCATACCACAGAATAGAAAGTTATAAGTATATGTGATATAATAATTAAAAAAGTATAATTATGTTAAATATATAATATATATTCATTTAATTTATCTTTATTACAATCCATTTTTAATTAAAATTATAAAAACACATAACATCGGTTCACGATGTAGTAGTCTACCATCGACACGAGTGTTGTTATTGTTTCCAATCAAGTTGGATGGTAAAACAGAATGTGTTATATTATAATTATATAAGAAAAATAATTTCATAAATATATCATATAAATATAAATTTTTTCATTATATCAAGATGTGAGAAATGAAGATGGAAAATGAATAACATCAGTTCCCGAGGCTGTAGTTCGTCGCACACATAAATGATAAATTCATATCCCATTTGATGGAGGTGGATATGGATTTAGGTTATGTATTTAAAAAAACATATAAATATATGGGATAAAATATTGTTATTATATAATCATAATTGTTTAATATTTTTATGATTTAGAAGAATAAGTATAACAAAAACGCATGGTTAAAAACTTTACATCTTCTAGAGAAACCCTCTTTAGGTTTAACCTAAAGCCTTCTTTGACTGGATTTTTCATATCAAAAAGTCCTATATGATGAAGGTAAGGATTTAAATAAGATATATTGGTATTTATAGGATAAACCAAACTGTTTTTTAAGTGTGAAGAGGAGGGTAGAAGGGGTTTTCTTTTAAATGTGGGGGAGAGGACACAGTTGATATTTTTAAATAGAATAAAGTATAACCACAATTTTCACCTTCTGAAAGGCTCAAAACTGAATTATTATCAAGAATTATATGTTATAAGGTCTATTTGATGCCATTAAATTTTATTTTTAATATTTTATAAGTGATTGTTTTTCTTATCATTTCAATCTAACCCCATATAAACTCGTTTTAACCTAAACCGTGATAATTAATTTTTACCAATTTTAATATTAATTTTGAACAATAATTAAGTATAAAAAAATATTAATATAAATTATAATGGCTAAAAATATGGAATAAATATCTTTAAATTCCATTCACATATGTTGAAAAATATTATATAATATTAAACCCACATACGTGGTGAGAATGTTCTTTTCAAAAAGAAATCATTCAAAAGATCAAAAGGTTTTTATATCGAAATTCAATATGAAAATGATTTCAAAGAAATGAATTGGAAATATACATATAATTGAACAATTTTACTTTTAAAACCATTTTAAAAACATCATTTAACCTTATAAATTCTTTAAATGAAAAGGAAATTTTTAATAAAAACTGTATTTTCACAATTCATCAAATAACTAATTTTTCCAAAAATATCTCAAAAAAACCCAAAAATAATTTTGAAATGGTGATTTGAAAAATTATTTTATTTTAAAAAATTTATTTTCTAAAATTGTCAAAATTTGATTTTATTATATGTGTACAAAATGTGATAATTCTGTTTTACAAAATAGAGTTTTAAGCATAAAATTGGATTTATTCTTATCTTTTTTTTAGAAAACACATAAGTTGAATAGTAATAATTTGATTGAATTTTTAATATATAAATTTTATGAAATAATTTATAAAAATTATTTTTTTAATTCATTGAGTTAAAACTCTATTGTGTACATAAAATGATTTTTAGAAAAACAATTTCATTGTTTTCAAATAAATTTTATTTTATTTATAATTAATTTCACAACAAAGAATTCATAATAAGTATATTTTTAAAATATATATTTTCATAATTTAGTGAATCATTTTCATAAATTTCACTCCAATATATATTTTATAACTATCATATTAAATAATAATATTTTAATAGTATTTCTCATTGCATTTAAATTTAGTGTTTCATGCAATGAAAGATACACTTAGTGTGACATGTATTGCAATCAAAACTAGTTGTTTCATGTCATTAATGCTAAATTAGTTTTTTTTTGTAACTGAAAATAATTAAAAGATCCAATTTACTTGAAAAAAATATTTCATTAAATATCAACGTTTTATAATAACTTCTTCAAAATTCATCTCTCTAAAACAAAAAAATGAGGATGTTTTAGCCTCATCATATCCTAAGGTTCACAAATATCTTCTTCAAATTGGTTGTTTCACCACTTAACTTTAATGAGGTGAATAGTCTTGTCTCCTAGAAAATTCTCTCTATGATCTATAATATCCACTAGTTATTCCAAAAAAGAAATATCTTTCTTTATTGGTATGTCCTCTATGTTCTGCACTTGTGAAGGGTTGACTATTTACTTAAGATAGATACATAGAACACAACGTTATTTTTAGAGAGTTTCGGTGGAAGCACCAGATGATAATTAACTCTCCATACTCGATTAATTATCTCAAAAGGACCAATATACCTACAATATATCTTTCCATTCTTTTCAAATCATATAACCTTATTCCAAGGAGAAATTTAAAGAAATATATTATCACAAAATTTAAATTCTATATCACATCGATAATTTTCATCCTAAATTTTCAATTGCCTTTATATATTTCTAAATGGTTATAACATTTTCATCTATTTCTTCATCTATTTGTGGTCCCAATAGATTTATTTCTTTAACTTCATCCCATCAATTTTTAGGTCTACACTTCCATCTATGTATGGATTTATAATGATCCATTTAAAATCTTCGGTGAATGATATTAATATAAGAAATTTTAAGTAGAGGATGTTGTTGATCTCTACTACCTTTGAAATCAATAAAACAAGATCTAAGAATATCAACTAGGGTTTATATTATTCTCTTCGAATAACAACCAATTTGAGGATTATATGCAGTTCTGAAACATAGATATGTATCTAACGTATCATAAATACTTTTCCAAAACATCGAGGTAATCCTCGGGTCGCTATTAGTCACAATAGAATGTGTTACTCCATGTAAAAACTATGAGATTCATCTAGAATCTTTTTCTTGAAATCTATTATAGATGGAACACATATGCATATCAAAAGCCTTATCATTGCATTATATTCAAGTATAAATTGAGTAACATTTCTAACCTTATTCTACAGTTATATATCAACCTTTTTTCCATATTTAATCTTCTCCTGGATAGATGGTTAAACACACATTTTAGAAAGATAATATTTCTCCCCTTCCTTCAAAATTTTCATATTCATCCATTTCAAATCTATAAATATTTAATATTTTAATATATTAGTCATATTTAAGCTTGAATGATCCTTTTGGATCAAATAATTGGTCACCTTTTTCACTTTCCTTTTGTGGAAATGTATTACGAATTCACAATCATTAATCAGCTCCAACCATATTTTTCAGAGCATGTTCAAATATTTCTATGTGAATATATACTTTAAAAACTTATTATTAGAATATATATATATATAACACCTTTCTTCGTAAATATAACGTCTTCATATCTTTAATGCGATAAATAATGTAGCTAAATTTAAATCATTTGTTTGGTAATTTTTCTCATGAACCTTCAATTTTCGTGAGGCCTAAACTATTTCCATATCATTTTAAAATACCATGGTTATCTCTATGATAAAACATATATTCCAAAAATCACCTTAATCATTATCTTTCACATTATTTAAAAAATAATAATAACCAAGTTATATCTTATGTAAAGACCCGGAAATTTCATGGAAAAGTTTTTCTTAATATTCTTTGGAATTTTACAAGATCGCAGTTTCTGACGGCGCCTGATTCTGAGGCCCGGTGTGCCCAGAATTAATTTCCGAAGTTTGGCTCGGGTACGTTCAGTGAACGAGCGAGCGGGTTTTTCTAACTTTTGAACCGGTTCCCGGAATCGAATTCTGAGGGCACCGATGAACTCGCAGCGCCATTTTTCGCTTAAGGAGACCATTTCCGAGGTTGCGGTTTATGCGGGTTGAGAGTTAGTTTTGGGGAAAATTGGATGTATTTAAATAAATTGTGGAACACAATTTATTTTAAACCTTGTTGGTTATATCCTCCCAAAGGGAGTTAGAGGTGGGACCCACACCCACTTAACCTCCCTTGAGAGGATTAAGTGTGGTGGGGCCCACACGAACCCTAACTTTTCAACTCCCCTTTAAACTCCCAATAACTCCTCTTCTTTTTAATTTTGACAACTTGAGTTATTAATTGAGATGAGTTACTTAATATAAAACTTTTTAAATTCAAAGAGGTTAAGTTTTGTAAATAAAATAAGGCTTAGACTTATTTTATCTTGGTTGGTTTTCTTTTACCACCTTGAGAGGTTTGGGGAAAGCTTCTTCATCATCTTCTTCTTCTTAAACCTCGACGAAGAACGCGAAGAACACCATTATTCAACGAAGAACATCTCCACCGAAGAACACAGTTCTTCCATGACGCCATATCTGCAACGCGACGTTCTCCTTCTGCGTCATCTCTTCCGCGACGGTTTTCCGCGACGAAATCACCATCAACGACTTCGAATCCTCGCTTCGCGACGTCGACGTTCTCCCGCGACGCCCGACCTCCGCGACGCTCGTCTCCCGCAGCTCGTTGACGTGCTCCGATCTTGAAACCAATGTAGGGGATTATTTTTAATTTATTTATTTTCCGTTCATGATTCTAGTTTATCGATCATCGTGTATTTTTCGACTAGAAGTTATCATTTAACGAGAGGGGGGCCGGACCGCACAAACACGACCGAACCCCCTCCTATGTTCATGTTTGATTCTTGTGGATGGAGCAGAATGACGTGGTGCCGTCGCACCATGCGAGAATCACACGACAAGTATTACGCGACGCCATCGCGTCGCGCCGTGAAAAGAAAGAACAAGGACGCGACGCCGTCGCGCCGCGCCGAAGAACCATGAAGACGGCGCGTTTCATTTTTGACCTGAGGATTGAAGGGCAATGACGAAGCAGGACGTTTGGGATTTTAATCCCTTCGCAGGGAAGGTGGGGTCCCGGGGGGACCATAGGCGAAGACGGAAGAAGGAACGGACCACCGGAGCGCGTCCGGTGGTCCGCGGAAGGCGGCGGCGGCGCGCCGCCGGAAAGGAGGCGGCCGACGAACCGCCGGCCTCAATCAAAGGCGAAGGGCGGGGGAGCCACGCGCCCCGCCTGTGTGTCCGCTCGGCTGTGCTGGCCGAGCCGCGGCTGGCCGGTCGGGCCGGACCAAACTGGACCGCGCCGGACCGGGCCGGGCCGGGTCGGCCCGGGCCCAGACCCCTGTTTTCGGACCACTTACGGTCAAATGCCCTTAACATGAGCTCTGGGCCTCCAAACTACTCGCAGTCAGCGGAAAAGAGATCCTTGGATCGAGACGGTCGTTTCGGTATATCGCACTCAAGGTTTCGGATATCTTTGGGTTCGTCCGGGTTGGTTTGTACACGAAACCAACCGGGCCCTCGGAGCGGAAACGCTCGTAAGTTGAGTTTCGGACGTCCGAATGACGTGTCGTCAACTTTTTTGTTTTCCTCTAAGTGAGACGGATATTTTGGCTTACTTCACTCGAGGTTTGGATGCTGTCGGAGTGCAGTCGGGTTGGTTTGCTCACGAAACCAATCGGGCCCCTGTAAAGAAAAAGCCAATAACTCACAGATCGGGCGTCCGATTGACGCACCGTCTGTCTCGTTGTTTTACTCTTGTTGAGACGGAAATTTTTGGCATAAATCGCCTGAGTTTTGGATGCAGTTGAGATACGGCTCAGTTGGATTGTACCCGAAATCCAACCGGGCCCCTGGAACGGAAAAGCTGATATCTTTCAGACAGGACGTCTGTTTGATGAACCGTCAGCGGCATTGTTGATCTCGTCGAGAAACGGTCCCTATGAGTATACCCTATGAGAGTTCGGGGTTCAATTGAGATACAGCCGGGTTGGTTCGCTTACAAAACCAACCAGGCCCCTGGGACGAAAAGGCTAATAACTCGCAGACCGGGAGTCCGATTGACGCGCCAATTGTTGCATTGAGACCCCTATGAAGAGGAGGTCCTTTGAGATACTTCTTTGTGGGAATTTGAGATAATTGGAGTATCTACTTGTAGCTCATGGAGAGTACCCTCCCAGAGTCAAGCGTACGGAGTATGGAGACCGTGTAGCCGGTAGAGACCTGAAGACTGCTTGTCTGATTCGCTTCGGAGTGACTTACGTAGCCCAGTGGGGAGCAATACTTTGTGAGGTGGAAGACCCACAGCGGTGGAGCACTACTATGTGAGGTGGTAGACCCATGGTACTCGACAGGAGGAGTACCTATGTAGGCTATGAGAGGGGAGCACTACTGTGTTTGGGTGGCAGACCCCGGCGGGAAGCACTACTGTGTGAGGTGGAAGGCCCGTGGTACTCGACAGGAGGAGTACCTCAGTAGTCTTAGGTTAGTGAGCAGTACCTCGGAGTCGTGAGAGGATCACTGTACACTCCAGAGACGGAGCTTTTCAGCAGTTACGGTTTCGATAATGAAAATCCTGGTTTGAGCTGAGACTTTTGACCTTTGTGTTTGCCTCATGATTGAGATGGGTCACTTGATAACTTAGGTATATGTATGGGTATATACCTGGGTAGTGGTTATCTATTGATTTCACAATCCTTTGTGTTTACTTCATGATTGATATGGGTCACTTGATAACTTAGGTATATGTATGGGCATATATCTAAGTAGATGTTATCTGTTGAGATCTTTTTGTGGTTATCCTTGTTGGTTTAGTGAGACCTTGAGGGTCTCGGGGACCCTTCTGAGTATCGTTATACTCACCCCTGCACGGGCTATGCCCGCACCTCGTTGTGTTGGTTGCAGACAACGGGCAGTGCTGACAGAGGCCGAGTGTTCGAGGACTGGTCGGTACCCGGAGGTGGACTACACGACGAGTCAGTACCCGGAGGTGGACTACACGACGTGACGACTCACAGAGGAAGTTGACGGATGAGAGCGTGGAGGAGGCCATCTGTACCTACCATTCAGGTAGGATCTGTGGTGGGAGACCAGGAGCTGCGCTATCTGTACCTACCCTTCAGGTAGGATCCGAGGAGGGCGACCCAGGAGCTGCTTCCTTCTTCCAGTTGTTTGTCATTTTTCTGTTGTACCTTGTTCAGTTGTAGTCATACTTTCTTTTGAGTTTGTATTCTAGCCCATTTACTTTTCAGCATTTCTTTTGTACTTAGTGTTTTTCTTCTGCTTGTACTATGTGGTGCTTGTTTTCTTTTATAAAGGCAATTCCTTCCTAGATATTGGGATTTTACACCTTTGGTGCTAGTCGCCAGCCCCTGGCCTATGGAAGGAGGGCTTGGGGTAGTCACGGCATGGGCCCCGAGGACGGGTCGTGACAAATTGGATTCAGAGGAGTTCGGTTCTACCACAGCACTTATATCTCTGATGTTTCTCTCTGTGAAGCAATAGTGTTAAGAGTACCGAGTGTGGTTTTTAGTTCAGGGAGTCCAGTGTTGGTGCGGGCGGCCGACGTATCAATACACCAGGACCCTGACAACTGATTTCCGAATCTGTGCACGAAAACACTGATTGCGTGTGTGTTTTCCAGAAGTTTTATTTAAATGTCAGCTCAAACTAGGTCAGCTCACCAGGTATAATCTTTTGACCATGTCACGTTGTTTCTTTCAGGATGCCTCCCCGTGGAGGACCAGCTAGAGCCTCGAGAGTGGTGTGTACTGACATTCCGCCGAGCGACGAGGCCTCAGTACAGGGCCCTATTTCAGTTGAGGCACCAGCGGAGGCACCAGCGGTACTACTACCCGTTGGGCCACCAATGCCACCAGCCCCAGCAGCAGAGGATGCACGTCGCTTGAGCGCACTACATGAGTTCCAGCACCAGAGGCCACCCAGGTTTCAGGGAGGGACGGACCTGTAGGCCGCTGAGGATTGGATGGATGTTATGGTAAGAGTCTTCATGCTAGTGGGGACGCCAACGGATTTCATGGTGATCATTGCTGCCAGCCTTTTTTAGGCAGCAGCAGGCAGATTGTGGAGCCTGATGCTTCAGATGCATGACGAGGCGACACTTCTATGGGCAGACTTCGAGAGCCTGTTCCAGATGGAGTTTGTACCAGCCACCCTTCAAGCGGTGCGTATACAGGAGCTACTTCAGCTGCGGTAGGGCATCATGTCAGTGGCGCAGTACTCAGCGAGATTCACAGACCTCTTGCGCTACTCCACAGATATGGTACGAGACTCGTTCTTCAGGGCCTGAACCTTCGAGCAGTGGCTCAGGCGGGAGATCAGAGCTTCGGTTGTATCGCACAACATTCTGATGCAGACAGGAGTGTTGGAGCGAGCCCTCTTAGTGGAGAGTTTCCTTGCTGAGCAGTCTCCAGCAGCAGGACCCACCACTAGCCGGCATGCAGCAGAGTCTTCTGTAGCAGGCAGTAGATAGATGACGCAGGGGTCCAAGAGGACCAGACCTACAGGTGGTCGACCGCGTGACTCCAGGTCGGTAGTGCGAGGCACCAAGGGTAGTGATAGAGCCAGACCTGCCATGAAGTGTTAATCCTACGGAGAAATTGGTCACATAGCACGTGACTGTCCGACCCACCATGCAGATGACCAGCAGTTAAATGAAGAACCTCCAAGGCAGAGGCAGAGGTTCGATCAGGGCAGACCGCAAAGAGAAGGCGGCCATGGAAGAGGAGCTGGCCGTGCAGCTGGAGGTGGACAACACTTCAGGATGTTGCCACCACCACCAGGAGGCCCACCCTGACGGCAGGGGACAGGAGGACATGGGAGAGCTCAGCTTCAGGCAGCTGAGGCCTATGGTCATGGAGCTCTGGAAGCAGATGTACAGGAGCGGGACTAGCTTCCGACCTGGAGTCCATTGATCCTGTTGCTTCTGGTTTTGTTGATGTTTTTCTGTAGTTGCTTTGTGTCTTGTACTATGAGCTGCAATAGTAAAAAAAAGACACTTATCTTGTTTGCTTTCCTGTCCTTTTGTTTGGTTGATACTAAGTGGTCCCGGTTAAGACTGTTGACTTGACCCTCACTTTCGAGTTTTCTACTAAAGGAGACCTAGTTACCACACACTGATGCCGACAGTGTGACAATCGACCCTTGGAGGCGAGAGTTACAGTTGGATCTCTTGGTAGTTACGTCGAGGCCTTACGACGTCATCCATGGCATGAATGCATCATTCATGTCAGGAATGACTGTATTAGGCAACGAATGTGGTTCAACCAGGGGATGAGACCAGATTTCTCTTATCGGCAAAGAAGAAATCATAGCAGCTCTTGTGAGACTAGAGAAGGTTCAGGTCATCCAAGAGCGGATGAGGACGACAAAGGGCCGACAGAAGCCTTATGATGACAGGACTTGGAGGCCTCTAGAGTTCGAGGATGACCATCACGTCCTTATACGAGTCTCAACTTAATGAAGTTTACGGAGATGTGGCCAGGGAGGCAAGTTATCTCTGAGGTTCAACGGACCTTTCTAGGTCCTCAGCTGGGTAGGTGAGGTGGTTTGCCGCTTGACCCATCTACTTCAGTTGCACTAGGTGCATGACGTTTTCCATGTATCTCAACTGAGGAGATACGTGCTCACCCCTCCGGATATCATCGACCATGAGGAGCTGGACGGTGGAGATGAGGTGACTTCTACAGGGGTTCCGGTGGGGATCGAGGATCGACAGGAGCAAATCCTAGGGGGATGGTCCATTCCTCTTGTGCACTTTCTTTGGCAGCACGGGAACCTCCAGGTGAGCACATAGGAGCAGAAGGCTCATATGCGTGCTCAGTACCGCCTTTGTTTTCCTAAGTTTGTGGTGAAGCTTTAAGGGGACATAAAGCCCTGTGGTGGCAGTAATGTAAAGACCCGGAAATTTCAAGGAAATTTTTTTCTTAATTTTCTTTGGAATTTTACAAGAACGCAGTTTATGACGGCGCCTGATTCCGAGGCCCGGTGTGCCCGGAATTAATTTCTGAAGTTTGGCTCGGGTACGTTCAGTGAACGAGCGAGCAGGTTTTTCTAACTTTTGAACCAGTGACTGGAATCGAATTCCAAGGGAACCGATGAACTTGCAACGCCGTTTTTCGCTTAAGGAGACCTTTTCCGAGGTTGCGGTTTATGCGGGTTGAGAGTTAGTTTTGGGGAATGTTGGATGTAGTTAAATAAATTGTGGAACAAAATTTATTTTAAACCTTGTTGGTTATATCCTCCCAAATTGAGTAAGATGTGGGACCCACACCCACTTAACCTCCCTTGAGAGGATTAAGTGTGGTGGGGCCCACACGAACCCTAACTTTTCAACTCCCCTTTAAACTCCCAATAACTCCTCTTCTTTTTAATTTTGACATCTTGAGTTATTAATTGAGATGAGTTACTTAATTTCAAACTTTTGAAGTTCAAATAGGTTAAGTTGTGTAAATAAAATAAGGCTTAGACTTATTTTATCTTGTTTGGTTTTCTTTTACCACCTTGAGAGGTTTGGGGAAAGCTTCTTCATCATCTTCTTCTTCTTAAACCTCGACGAAGAACGCGAAGAACACCATTCTACAACGAAGAACTTCTTCGCCGAAGAACACGGTTCTTCCGCGACGCCATATCCGCGACGCGACATTCTCCTTCCGCGTCGTCTCTTCCGCGACGGTTTTCCGCGACGAAATCGCCGTCAATGACTTCGAATCCTCGCTTCGCGACATCGACGTTCTCCAGCGATGCCCGACCTCCGCGACGCTCGTCTCCCGCGGCTCGTTGACATGCTCCGATCTTGAAACAGAGGTAGGGGATTATTGTTAATTTATTTATTTTCCGTTTAGGATTCTAGTTTATCGATCAACGTGGATTTTTCGACTAGATGTTATCATTTAACGAGAGGGGGGCCGGAGCGCACAAACACGGCCGAACCCCCTCTTATGTTCATGTTTGATTTTTGTGGATGGAGCGGAATGACGTGGTGACGTCGCACCACGCGAGAATCACACAGAAAGTATTACGCGATGCCGTCATGCCGCGCCGTGAAAAGAAAGAACAAGGACGCAACGCCGTCGCGCCGCACCGAAGAACCACGAAGACAACGCGTTTCATTTTTGACGTGCGGATTGACGGGCGACGACGAAGCAGGACGTTTGGGCGTTTGAATTCCTTCGTAGTGAAGGTGGGGTCCCGGGGGGACCATAGGCGAAGACGACAGAAGGAACGGACCACCGGAGCGTGTCCGGTGGTCCGCGGAAGGCGGCGGCGGCGCGCCGCTGGAAAGGAGGCGGCTGATGAACCACCAGCCCCAATCAACGGTGAAGGGCGGGGGAGCCGCGCGCCCCGCCCGCATGTCCGCTCGGCCGCGCTAGCCGAGCCGCGGCCGGCCGGTCGGGCCGGACCGGACCGGGCCGGGCCGGGCCCAGCCGAGTCGGACCCGGGTCGGGTCGACCCGGTTCGTGCGGACCCAGGGGGGGGGGGGGTCGGGCCGGGTCGGGCCGGGCCCAGACCCCCGTTTTCGGACCACTTACGGTCAAATGCCCATAACTTGAGCTACTGGCCTCCAAACAACTCTCCGTCAGCGGAAACGCGATCCTTGGATCGAGACGGTCGTTTCGGTATATCGCACTGAAGGTTTCGGATAACTTTGGGTTTTTCCGGGTTGGTTCGTACACGAAACCAACCAGGCCCTCGGAGCGGAAACGCACGTAACTTGAGTTCCGGAGGTCCGAATTCCATGTCGTCGACCTTGTTGTTTTCCTCTAAGTGAGACGGATCTTTTGGCTTACTCCGCTCGAGGTTTGGATGCCGTCGGAGTGCGGTCGGGTTGGTTCGCTCATGAAACCAACCGGGCCCCTGGAACGAAAAAGCCAATAACTCACAGACCGGGTGTCTGATTGACGCACTGTCTGTCTCGTTGTTTTCCTCTTGTTGAGACGGAACTTTTTGTCATACTTCGCCCAAGTTTTGGATGCAGTTGAGATACGTCTGGGTTGGATTGTACCCAAAATCCAACTGGGCCCCTGGACCGGAAAAGCTGATATCTTTCAGACAGGATGTCCGTTTGACGAACCGTCAGCGGAGTTGTTGATCTCGTCGAGAAATGGTACCTATGAGTATACCCTATGAGAGTTCGGGGTACAGTTGAGATACAGCCGGGTTGGTTCGCTTACGCAACCAACCGGGCCCCTGGGACGAAAAGGCTAATAACTCGCACACCGGGCGTCCGATTGACGTGCCGATTGTTGCGTTGAGACCCCTATGACGAGGTGGTCCTTTGAGATACTTCTTCGTGGGACTTTGAGATACTTGGAGTATCTACTTGTAGCTCATGGAGCGGACCCTCCCAGAGACGAGCGTACGGATTACGGAGACCGTGTAGCCGGCAGAGACCTGAAGACTGCTTGTCTGATTCGCTTTGGAGTGACTTACGTAGCCAAGTGGGGAGCACTACTTTGTGAGGTGGAAGACCCACAGCGGAGGAGCACTACTATGTGAGGTGGCAGAACTGCGGTACTCGACAGGAGCAGTACCTCTGTAGGCTATGAGAGGGGAGCACTACTAAGTTTGGGTGGAAGACCCCGGCGGGAAGCACTAATGTGTGAGGTGGCAAGCCCGCGGTACTCGACAGGAGGAGTACCTCAGCAGTCTTAGGTTAGTGAGAAGTACCTCGGAGTCGTGACAGGACCACTGTACACTCCAGAGACGGATCTTTTTAGCAGTTACGGTTTCGATAATGAAAGTCCTGGTTTGAGCTGAGACTTTTGACCTTTGTGTTTACCTCATGATTGAGATGGGTCACTTGATAACTTATGTATATGTATGGGCATATACCTGGGTAGTGGTTATCCGTTGATTTCAAAATCCTTTGTGTTTACCTCATGATTGAGATGGGTCACTTGATAACTTAGGTATATGTATGGGCATTTATCTAAGTAGAGGATATCTATTGAGATCTTTTTATGTTTATCCTTGTTGGTTTAGTGAGACCTTGAGGGTCTCGGGGTCCCTACTGAGTATCGTTATACTCACCCCTGCACGGGCTATGCCCGCACCTCATTGTGTTGGTTGCAGACGACGGGCAGTGCTGATAGAGGCCGAGTGTTCGAGGACTAGTCGGTACCCGGAGGTGGACTACACGACGAGTCAGTACCCGGAGGTGGACTACACGGCGTGACAACTCACAGAGGAGGTTGACGGACGAGAGCGTGGAGGAGGCCATCTGTACCTACCCTTCAGGTAGGATCCGTGGTGGGCGACCAGGAGCTGCGCTATCTGTACCTACCCTTCAGGTAGGATCCGAGGAGGACGACCCTGGAGCTACTTCCTTCTTCCAGCTGTTTGTTTTTTTTCTGTTGTACCTTGTTCAGTTGTAGTCGTACTTTCTTTTGGGTTTGTATTCTGGCCCATTTACTTTTCAGCATTTCTTTTGTACTTAGTGTTTTGCTTCCGCTTGTACTCTGTGGTGTTTTTTTTCTTTTATAAAGGAAATGCCTTCCTAGATATTAGGATTTTACGCCTTTGGTGCTAGTCGCCAGCCCCTGGCCCATGGAAGGCGGGCTTGGGGTAGTCACGGCACGAGCCCCGAGGACAGGTCATGACAAATTGGTATCAGAGGAGTTCGGTTCTAACGCAGAACTTATAACTCTGATGTCTCTCTCTGTGAAGCAATAGTATTAAGAGTACTGAGTCTGGTTTTCAGTTCAGGGAGTCCAGTGTTGGTGCGGGCGGCCGACGTATCCATACACCAGGACCCTGACAACTGATTTCCGACTCTGTGCACGAAACCACTGATTGCGTGTGTGTTTTCCAGAAGTTTTATTAAAATGTCAGCTCAAACCAGGTCATCTCACCAGGTATAATCTTTTGACCGTGTCACATTGTTTCTTTCAGGATGCCTCCCCGTGGATGACCAGCTAGAGCCCCGAGAGTGGTACGTACTGACAGCCCGCCGAGCGACGAGGTCTCAGTACATGGCCCTATTCCAGTTGAGGCACCAGCGGAGGCACCAGCGGTACTACTATCCGTTGGGCCATCGATGCCACCAGCCCCAGCAGCAGAGGATGCACGTCGCTTGAGCGCACTGCAAGAGTTCCATCACTAGTGGCCACCCAGGTTTCAGGGAGGGACGGACCTGCAGGCGGCTGAGGATTGGCTGGAGGCTGTGGTGAGAGTCTTCAGGCTAGTGGGGACGCCAACAGATTTCATGGGGATCCTTGCTGCCAGCCTTTTTCAGGCAGCAGTAGGCAGATGGTGGAGCCTGATGCTTCAGATGCATGACGAGGCGACACTTCTATGGGAAGACTTCGAGAGCCTGTTCCGGACAGAGTTTGTACCAGCCACCCTTCGAGTGGTGTGTATATACGAGCTACTTCAGCTGCGGCAGGGCAGCATGTCAGTGGCGCAGTACTCAGCGAGATTCACAGACCTCTCGCAGTAATCCACAGATATGGTACGAGACCCGTTCTTCATGGCCCGAAGCTTCGAGCAGGGGCTCAGGCGGGAGATCAGAGTTTCGGTTGTATCGCCCAACATTCCGATGCAGACAGGAGTGTTGGAGCGAGCCCTCTTAGTGGAGAGTTTCCTTGCTGAGCAGTCTCCAGCAACAGGACCAACCACTAGCCGGCATGCGGCAGAGTCTTCTGTAGCGGGCAGTAGACAGATGACGCAGGGGTCCAAGAGGACCAGACCTACAGGTGGTTGACCGCGTGACTCAAGGTCGGTAGTGCGAGGCACCAAGGGAAGTGATAGAGCCAGACCTGCCATGAAGTGTTACTCCTGCGGCGGAATTGGTCACATATCACGTGACTTTCCGACCCTCCATGCAGATGACCAGCAGTTAAATGAAGAACCTCTGAGGCAGAGGCAGAGGTTCGATCAGGGCGGACCGCAAGGAGCAGGCGGCCATGGTAGAAAAGCTGGTCGTGCAGCTGGAGGTGGACAACGCTTCGGGATGTTGCCACCACCACCAGGAGGCCCACCCCGACCGTAGGGGACAGGAGGACATGGGAGAGCTCAGCTTCAGGCAGCTGAGGCCTATGGTCATGGAGCTCCGGAAGCAGATGGACAGGAGCGGGACTAGCTTCCGACCTGGAGGCCATTGATCCTGTTGCTTCCGGTTTTGTTGATGTTTGTTTGTAGTTGATTTTTGTCTTGTACTATGAGCTGCAATAGTAAAAAAAGACACTTATCTTGTTTTATTTCTTATCCTTTTGTTTGGTTGATACTGAGTGGTCCCGGTTAAGACTGTTGACTTGACCCTCACTTTCGAGTTTTCTACTGAAGGAGACCTAGTTACCACATACGGATGCCGACAGTGTGACAATTGACCCTTGGACGTGGGAGTGACAGTTGGATCTCTTGGTAGTTACGTCGAGGCCTTACGACGTCATCCATGGCATGAATGCATCATTCATGTCAGGATTGACTGTATTAGGCAACGAATGTGGTTCATCCATGGGATGAGACCAGATTTCTCTTATCGGCAACGAAGAAATCATAGCAGCTCTTGTGAGACTAGAGAAGGTTCAGGTCATCCAAGAGCGGATGAGGACGGAAAAGGGCCGACAAAAGCCTTATGCTGACAGGACTTGGAGGCCTCTAGAGTTCGAGGATGACCATCATGTCCTTATACGAGTCTCACCTCGACGAATTTTAAGGAGATGTGGCTAGGGATGCAAGTTATCTCCGCGGTTCAACGGACCTTTCTAGGTCCTCAGCTGGGTAGGCGAGGTGGTTTACCGCTTGACCCATCCACTTCAGTTTCACTAGGTGCACGACATTTTCCAGGTATCTCAACTGAGGAGATACGTGCTCGACCCTCCACATATCATCGACCATGAGGAGCTGGACGGTGGTGATGAGGTGACTTCTATGAGGGTTCCGGTGGGGATCGGGGATCGATAGGAGCGGATCCTAGGGGGATGGTCGATTCCTCTTGTGCACTTTCTTTGGCAGCACGGGAACCTCCAGGTGAGCACATGGGAGCGGAAGGCTCAGATGCGTGCTTAGTACCGCATTTGTTTCCCTAAGTTTGTGGTGAAGCTTTACGGGGACGTAAATACCTGTGGTGGGAGTAATGAAAAGACCTAGAAATTTCAAGGAAATTTGTTTCTTAATTTTTTTTGAAATTTTACAAGAATGCAGTTTCTGACGGCGCCTGATTCCGAGGCCCGGTGTGACCGGAATTAATTTCCGAAGTTGGCTCAGGTACGTTCAGTGAACGAGTGAGCGGGTTTTTCTAACTTTTGAACTGGTGCCCGGAATCGAATTTCGAGGGCAGTGATGAACTCGCAGCGCCGTTTTTCACTTAAGGAGACCTTTTCCGAGGTTGCGGTTTATGCGGGTTGAGAGTTAGTTTTGGGGAAAGTTGGATGTAGTTAAATAAATTGTGGAACACAATTTATTTTAAACCTTGTTGGTTATATCCTCCCAAAGGGAGTTACAGGTGGGACCCACACCCACTTAACCTCCCTTGAGAGGATTAAGTGTGGTGGGGCCCACACTAACCCTAACTTTTCATCTCCCCTTTAAACTCCCAATAACTCCTCTTCTTTTTAATTATGACAACTTGAGTTATTAATTGAGATGAGTTACTTAATTTCAAACTTTTGAAATTCAAAGAGGTTAAGTTGTGTAAATAAAATAAAGCTAAGACTTATTTTATCTTGGTTGGTTTTCTTTTACCACCTTGAGAGGTTTGGGGAATGCTTCTTCATCATCTTCTTCTTCTTCATCCTCGACGAAGAATGCAAAGAACACCATTCTTCAACGAAGAACTTCTCCGCCGAAGAACATGGTTCTTCCGCGACGCCATATCCACGACGCGACGTTCTCCTTCCGCATCGTCTCTTCCGCGACGGTTTTTCGTGACGAAATCGCCGTCAACGACTTCGAATCCTCGCTTCGCGACGTCGACGTTCTCCCGCAACGCCCGACCTCCGCGACGCTCGTCTCCCGCGGCTCGTTGACGTGCTCCGATCTTGAAACCGAGGTAGGGGATTATTGTTAATTTATTTATTTTCCATTCATGATTCTAGTTTATCGATCATTGTGGATTTTTTGACTAGATGTTATCATTTAACGAGAGGGGGGTCGGAGCGCACAAACACGGCCGAAACCCCTCCTATGTTCATGTTTGATTCTTGTGGATGGAGCGGAATGACGTGGTGTCGTCGCACCACGCGAGAATCACACGGAAAGTATTACGCGTCGCCATCGCGCCGCGCCGTGAAAAGAAAGAACAAGGACGCAACGCCGTCGTGCCACGCCGAAGAACCACGAAGACGACGCGTTTCATTTTTGACGTGCGGATTGACGAGCGATGAAGAAGAAAGACGTTTGGGCGTTTTAATCCCTTCGCAGTGAAGGTGGGGTCCCGGGGGGACCATAGGCGAAGACGGCAGAAGGAACGGACCACAGGAGCGCATCCGGTGGTCCACGGAAGGCGGCGGCGGCGCGCCGCCAGAAAGGAGGCGGCCGACGAACCGCCGACCTCAATCAACGACGAAGGGCGGGGGAGCCACGCGCCCCACCCGCGTGTCCGCTTGGCCGCGCTGGCCGAGCCGTGGCCGGCCGGTCGGTCCAGACCGAACCGGACCGCTCCGGACCGGGCTGGGCTGGGCCTGGCCCAGCCGAGTCCGACCCGGGTCGGGTCGACCGGGTTCGGGCCGACCCAGGGGGGTCGGGCCGGGTCGGCCCGGGCCCAGACCCCCGTTTTCGGACCACTTACGGTCAAATGCCCGTAACTTGATCTATGGGCCTCCAAACGACTCGTCTTCAGCGAGAACACGATCCTTTGATCGAGACGGTCATTTCGGTATATCGCACACAAGGTTTCGGATAACTTTGGGTTCCTCCGGGTTGGTTCGTACACGAAACCAACCGGGCCCTCGGAGCGGAAACGCTCGTAACATGAGTTCCGGACGTCCGAATGACGTGTCATCGACTTTGTTGTTTTCCTCTAAGTGAGACGGATCTTTGGCTTACTCTGCTCGAGGTTTGGATGCTGTCGGAGTGTGGTTGGGTTGGTTCGCTCACAAAACCAACTGGGCCCCTGGAACGAAAAAGCCAATAACTCACAGACCGGGCATCCGATTGCCACACCGTCTGTCTTGTTGTTCTCCTCTTGTTGAGACGTATCTTTTTGGCATACTTCGCCTGAGTTTTGGATGCAGTTGAGATACGGCCGGGTTGGATTGTTCCCGAAATCCAACCGGGCCCCTGGAACGGAAAAGCTGATATCTTTCAGACAGGACGTCTTTTTGACGAACCGTCAGCGGCGTTGTTGATTTCGTCGAGAAACGGTCCCTATGAGTATACCCTATGAGAGTTCGGGGTACAGTTGAGATACATCCGGGTTGGTTCGCTTACGAAACCAACCGGGCCCCTGGGATGAAAAGGCTAATAACTCGCAGACCGGGCGTCCGATTGACGTGCCGATTGTTGCGTTGAGACCCCTATGACGAGGTGGTCCTTTGAGATACTTCTTCGTGGGACTTTGAGATACTTGGAGTATCGACTTGTAGCTCGTGGAGCGGAACCTCCCAGAGACAAGCGTACGGAGTATGGAGACCGTGTAGCCGGCATAGATCTGAAGACTTCTTGTCCGATTCGCTTCGGAGTGACTTACGTAGCCCAGTGGGGAGCACTACTTTGTGAGATGGCAGACCCACATCGTAGGAGAACTACTATGTGAGGTGGAAGAACCATGGTACTCGACAGGAGGAGTACCTCTCTAGGCTATGAGAGGGGATCACTACTGTGTTTGGGTGGTAGACCCCGGCGGGAAGCACTACTGTGTGAGGTGGCAGGCCCGCGGTACTCGACAGGAGGAGTACCTCAGCAGTCTTAGGTTAGTGAGCAGTACCTCGGAGTCGTGACAGGACCACTGTACACTCCAGAGAAGGATCTTTTCAGCAGTTACGGTTTCGATAATGAAAATCCTGGTTTGAGCTGAGACTTTTGACCTTTGTGTTTACCTCATGATTGAGATGGGTCACTTGATAACTTCGGTATATGTATGGGCATATACCTGGGTAGTGGTTATCCGTTGATTTCACAATCCTTTGTGTTTACCTCATGATTGAGATGGGTCACTTGATAACTTAGGTATATGTATGGGCATATATCTAAGTAGAGGTTATCTGTTGAGATCTTTTTATGGTTATCCTTGTTGGTTTAGTGAGACCTTGTGGGTCTCGGGGTACCTACTGAGTATCGTTATACTCACCCATGCACGGGCTATGCCCGCACCTCGTTGTGTTGGTTACAGACGACGGGCTGTGCTGACGGAGGCCGAGTGTTCGAGGACTGGTCGGTACCCGGAGGTGGACTACACAACGTGACGACTCACAGAGGAGGTTGACGGACGAGAGCGTGGAGGAGGCCATCTGTACCTACCCTTCAGGTAGGATTCGTGGTGGGCGACCAGGAGATGCACTATCTGTACCTACCCTTCAGGTAGGATCCGAGGACGACGTCCTAAGAGCTACTTCCTTCTTCCAACTATTTGCCTTTTTGCTTTTGTACCTTGTTCAGTTGTAGTTGTACTTTCTTTTGGGTTTGTATTCTGGCCCATTTACTTTTCATCATTTCTTTTGTACTTAGTGTTTTGCTCCCGCTTGTACTCTGTGGTTCTTGTTTTCTTTTATAAAGGCAATGCCTTCCCAGATATCGGGATTTTACGCCTTTGGTGCTAGTCGCCAGCCCCTGGCCTATGGAAGGCGGGCTTGGGGTAGTCACGGCATGGGCCCCAAGGACGGGTCGTGACATATTAGGTTAGTGGTATGAATTTCACCTGTATCACCATTCAGTTGTGGGTTGAATCCATGCGGCCTTGTCTAACATGAACAATTATCCTTTTTACAAAAACTATATTAATATAATTCTTATAACAACCCCTAAAATTATACTGAACAACCTAAATCATTAAAATTTATTTTAAAACTTGAATCTTCTTAATAAAATTAATCTTATGAAATATCATTCCTCCTGAAATAATACTTCATTTTTAACCTAAGAGTTACATATACCTTATTCTAATAAAACATCTTACAAAATGTCATTAATTTCATTAAAATACCATCACTTGAAACCTCAAAATGGGTTTCTAAGACATTGAACCTATGATCAAACATAAACTCATAAACTCATGATGGTATCCACAACACTTAATTTGATCATACATGAAAACATATATATGCTTCCAAAATTAGCATAATCCTTAGATGTTTTGTAAATGTTATGAACAAAATACCATTGGTAACATAATTTTACAACAAAATTATTAAATCCAAATACATAAATACTTTAGAAATTTTACTCCAATGATTTGGTATAACAAATATCCTTCCTGAATATAGGTGTGAACCCATTGTTTCGTTCATGGACTCAGATAATTCCCTAGTTCCCCAAATATAAGACATCAAATTCCATAGTAATTTGTTGTCCTATAACATTCATTTCCATATAGAAATAATCTTACCCTCCATTTGAAACGTTATTTAAGGTTGTTATTTCCACCATCTTGACATATAAGAGGCTGAATTTTATTTCCTCGTGGTTCATTACCAAATGAACATCTATAAAATTTCAACATCCTATTATTTTATTAGTTAGGAATATCACTAAAGTTTATGTTTTTAGTCATATATCATGATAAGTAATTAATAATAACCATAATTTCTTCATCTCCAATCATCATCTAATTTTGTTTCTCATAATCACCGAATTTTCCATCACATTTAGTGTTACCATGATACCTCATGGTTCCATCCATTGACTAAAACCAAAAAACATAGAGCAATAAACAATAATAATTCAGGGAAACCACATAATCAGAAGAAAAAAAATTATAGGATATCTAAATAATGAAAACATATTTTCAATATATGAATCCTTAGGCTTGACCTAGTTCATTCATAGTCATTAATCAAACACTTCATTTTGGTTCATAAAGATTTTGTGAATATCCAAATCATATCTTCTAGGATTTTCAAACAAGGTGCGTAGAAGTACCCTTATTGTGAGCCATGGGATGATTGAGTATATATCAATATTCCACATTCAAAGTTAGTACCCCCTAGGTACAACTGTTCTAGAGCCACATCCACCCGTAGTATCTATAAATGGATATAATTTCACCAAAACCACTCACTCTATCATTCAAAAAATTTACAGGATATGTTTCAATACATAGAATTATCCTTAGACTTATCCTTATATATATCATTGGAAATATCTATAAACATATCCCTTGAGGTATCACTGATGTTCTATCATTATAGTTTCCATAGGTTGACGAAACCATTCCTATAATAGAAATTATAGTTACCTGATCATTTCATATAAAATTTTACATCTTAATAAGTGAATATCCATAAAACATTACAAAAATAGTCATGTGGATCATAAAGGATTACTGTATTTGGTGACTATATTAACAATATTATAATTTATTGATAGATATTCTATAATTACTATAAAAAAATAGAACATAGTTCCCTTCTTAGACATACCCTAACTAAAATTATAATCCATAATCTAGAGAAAGGAAACATAAGAAATTGTTAGTTCAACTGATTAGTAAGGGTAAATAAGGGAGATATCAACATAACATAAGAATAATAGTATGATAACCTAATAATAAAATTTTAAAACCATACCCTACATATCATAGATCATTAACATGAGTCATGGAATAAATCATGGTAGCTCATAAGACATGAATCATAAATTAAATAAATGAACTTAATCCATGAAAACATAACATAAACATTTGAATGTGGAAAAAACAAAATCTTATAACATTATGAACATGTATAAATAGATATGAGTTCACTCATTAGGTTAAGAACATAGAATACAATCCTCATATAAACTTATGAACATGAAAACCTGGTACGTTTTAAATATTATAGACATGAAAACCATGTCCCCACATAATACTATGATATCCTAGTCCAATCTAAATCTTAGGACATGAAATTTTTCTCCACACATGAAATTGTTAACATAAACTCAAAGTCGTGAATAACATAATTAAATCATGAGTTATCTATTTTTACCTAATTAATTGGAAGGAAATATTTGTATCACCCATCACATAATACATAAATTTTTGTTCCATTAAAACTTAAAAAATTTGTCATATCATAAACCGTAAAAATAAATGGGTTTCAAAAATATTTCATCACATCAAAACCTATGGAAATGAAACAGGTTCAATAAAAATTTCATCATTACATCATAACATAACCCATGTAAAAGGAGTGGGTTTATTAGATATATTTTCCTCATAAAAATACCATCCATTGAAATAATAATATTTGTATTAATGTATCACATCCCCTGTAAATTTTAAATGACATCTAAGGATTTTATTATAGAAGGAAAATTATTTTTAATGATCACTTGGAACATTATTATGGAAAATATAATTTTTACTTTAAAATCACTTATTTAAAATATAAAAACTACCCAAATTTTAAAGGTAATATTTTTATTTAAAATATCCTTGAAAACATGTAATGTAATATTTAAATCATTGAGTGTTCATGAAATTAGGAAATAATGTTTATGCTCTACATTTTAAAATAATGATTCCTTTAAGATTTTCTATAAAATAGAAAAGGGCCTTCTTTGGGAAATGAAAAAAATATATACCTTTTAAATAATTTTTTAAAAATTAAAAAATATTTAAAAAAATATTTTAAAAATATTTTAAAATTTTTGAAACTTTCATTAATCCAAATTTAGAAAACATTGACCCTGAAGAAAATTTATTTTTGATTGAAGAGAGAAATAATGTCGGTTTTCCATAAAAACATTATTTTGATATGATAAAAACATAAATAGAGTAAAATGAAATAAAAATATATAATAAAAAAAACTTATAATAATTAATTTCATGAGTTTCTTGAGAGGTATATCATATTAATTAATTATTGAAACTTAATCATAATCAACCTCGATAAATAACGAGGATATAACATAATACTTGTACGACATTGGTATCATTTGAATCTAAGCCCTATGAAATGAATAACCATAAATGGATATTTATATATCATAATTTAAGGATAATAATAATATCATACATTCATTTTTAGTATATAAATCACACAAAATAAATAAGTTTTATAGAAGTCATGTGTCCCACAAAAATAAAAGTGAGGCGAAAGTCCATTACCACTTTGAAAACATTCGAATCATAAGGATCATTAAAAAATAAAATCAAATAAAAAATTAAATATCATTAAAATAATTATATTTATGATATAACATGTCAAACGGGAAGTATATACACCCCACAAATGAAAAGAGTGGTGAATATGGCATATATCTCCTAGAAATAATAGAGACATGAAATCCCATACCTGAAGTCTCAACTTTATTGTACATGTTATAACCTAGATTATAAAAAATACAAGATTATTATACATATATTAAAGAATCCTAATAACACATATCAAACCATATATTATTTAATTATGACATTTTTTACCTGTTTATTAACAATTCCTTGTTTAAATCATATTTTTGGTAATAAATGCTTTTTTTTATCATGAATGTTTTGGATTGGTATTTTAATTCCTTTAACATTGATAATTGTCACATCATATCCATAATTTTATTCATTATATAATATAATATATACTCATTATATATTTCTTTAGATCAATCCACTAATGTTATGTATTGAAGATTAATTACACCATTCATTGAGATAGTAGGTTATACGTACACATGAATTTTGTTTCCATTTTCTAGATGGGTAAAATGAAAGGGAAGTAAATATTATATCACATTTATAAATAAAATATTATTTTATATATATAACATATATTATTTAAATCTATAAATATTAACTTCAATGTAAATAACAAGTGGAAACTAAATTGCATAGCTTCGCGAGGCAGTAGTCCATTGTACTGACGATGTACATTATCATAATTCGACTGAAGGAAAAGAAAAAATATAATAAATCAGATATATGTGATATTATAATTCCAAAATTACAATTATTTTATTAATATTATATATATAATTTAAATTCATCATTTTACCCTTTCATGAGAGATAGTGAGGTAAAATGAATAACATCGGTTTGGAAGGTGGTAGTTTACTATACACACAATCAATGGTTTCATTTCCCATTTGATGAAAGAGGAGATTAATATAGGTTGTTACTCAAAAATAATAACATATCAGTATATGGTAGATAATAATAATATTATATTTGGATTTTTAGGGCATGAATGTAGATAGTAAGTAAAAAAGAAAGAGTATAGTGAAGATAATTACATTCTCTTAGAAAAATGTCATTTGGATCTCTTATTAAAGAACCTATGATTTTTATTTTGGGAATAAAAAAAGATATATATCATATACAAGGATATTTTGGAGATATTTTGGCAGAGTTTCTTTGATAAAATGGATTAATAGGTGTGAAAAATGTGATTGGAGGTAGTGACATTTTATAACTGGGGAGTCGTAGTTTTTTAATTATCAAAATCTATTCAATAATGGGAAGTCACTTTCAAGTCATGTACATAAAAAAATTAGAAATAATAAACTATTTGGATTATATGGTCTGTAAAAAACTCTAACATGAAAAATTAAATGTTTTAAATATGTCATTCCTTAGCTATAAAGTTTACTTAATTTTACCATTTCAGTTTTCACCATGGTATCTAGTTTTTTAAATTATTTACACAGATGATTTATATGTAAATCCTAGAATAATATTATCCATTATTTAATATTTACCCAATGATTGTAAAAATTAAATCCAATTGATAAAATAAAAATACTATGTGTGCATAATATTAATTTTAACAGAGGTAAATGTACACGCAAAACCTCATTTTAACCTCATTCAGGGTAACTTTTTATGTATTTATTATTAATTGTGAAAAAATGTTAATTTTGGATTATTATATAATATAAATTATTATAATTCCAAATATAGAATATATTTTATCAAATTATATTCATGTAAATAGAAGAATTTAAATATAAATTAATCCCACAGACCCGATGAAAAAGAATGTTTTGAAAGAAAAGGTTTTATAAGTATAAAAAGTGTTAGTATAAATATAAAATATGAAATTTATTATAGTGAAATAAATTGGTTTAATAATAAAATAATTTTATTAATTTTAATTTTAAAACATTATTAAACAATTCATAAATTTTTAACCATTTTACACAAAATGGATATTTTTAATAAAAATTAGTATTTTTTACAATTCACTGAAAATTTTATCTTCTTAAAAAAATATCGAAAATTCACTCTAAGATAATTTTGAAATGTTTATTACAAAAAATAAGTTAATTTTTTCAACTAAATTTTATAAATGTTTTAAAAAATTAAGTTTATTATTTGTTCATAAAAATAAATAAAAAATTATTTTTGAGAAAAAAACATTCAAAGAATATAAAGACTTTACTAAAAATTAATTACTAATTTATAAATAAATTTTATTTATTAAAAAGTCTTATAATTAATTTTAAAAATGTGACTATTCTTAGTCAAACTATCAACTTAATGGCTTGGTTATAACAATCATTTTTAAATAATAATAATAATAGAATATCACATTTTCTATAAAACATGGTGTTGTGTATAATGTAAGTTATCAAAGAAATTAATTTTTTTTACAAAAAATCATAAAATCTCAGGATGCTAAAATTCATATTTCAAACTAGAAACAAAGTGTAATGACTAATAAAAGGGTGTGTCGTGACATAAAGATAGGTGGTACGACTAGATGAAAATTATTTAATAGGGACTTTTGGTTATCTACTTCAGTGGATTTTGGACAACATTCAGTTTGGCCTTTGATCCCTAAAGATATTAAGCCTTCAAGGCAATAATAGTTGATAAAATAGGTCCAGTGGGTGCCTTTTATTTCTGATGGGTAAGGATGATTCTTGATCCACTATATTGTCTGTGTGTGTTTATTTTCTGTGGTTTTTAATCCCCTCCACCTAATATAGATTAATTATTAATTATTAATTAATATTCAAGATGGCTCGAACATAGATTTGGGGACCCAAACCCATGGCTCTAAAAGTTTATAATTAATTTTAAACATAATAGGTAAATCATAGAGAGATATTACACTTTATGTGTAACCATGTATAGACATATCCAAAGAACACAAAAAACCAAATCCAAACATATTACCTGTAGACCAATACCACCAAAAAAGGAAAAAAAATGAGACAGTTGTACAAATATTAACTCCCAATACATGAAAATGAGCACATACCCAATGAAATGTGCCTCAACATTGTGATATCAACCTAACCTCCAAGAATTATAAATATTCAAAGGATCCAATCCTACCAAAACATATAGATTTCCCATCACTATTTATATAGTTGTTTATATTTGATGAAAGCCTAACATTTAAGCCAACTGCACCATCCTAATATTTTTTATTTTTTTTCCGTTATCCCTATCAAAACTACTCTACATTGAACCCCCAATTATCCCTTGAGGGATCCCTAAATCAGAAATATGTCATTCATTATTGAGGATTCCATTACCCTAGGAAGACCCCTTTTATTCATTGGAAGACCACTATGTCTCAATTCCATTAACTACAGTTGAGGTTTATTTGACTCCCTTCAGCCCATTCCCATAAATCCTTTATATCCCTTAAAAATATAAAAAAGTTATCACAAGAAATTCAATGGTCTAAGGGTCCCTAGAATCTCAAACCCATCTTTATATGCATGTATAGACTTATGACTAACAATAATGCCCTAAATAAAAGTAGTTTTTCTTACATTCCCCAAATTTTTAACCTAAAATTTCACAAAATTAAACACCATATTATTCAAATTATTCAGTCCAACTGGAATTATTTTATTTGAGATCACAATAATATCATTCTACAAACAATTAGTATTATCATTTATCTTTTCTACAAGCCCTGGTTTTTAACCCAATGATCTATGACTTCTCCTTTCTTTCTAATAAAAAAATAAAAAAACAAAATATAACAAACTATAAAGTCCACCCCTGGGAAATAATTAAGGGGTTCAATGACACAACACTTTCCCAAATTATGAGTGTTTCTAATCTGGGCTTCCAGGAACACTTCATGAAATTTACAATCTAAAATAATATTGTCATCCAGTCCGCTGAGCTCTAACTACCTATATCATCAAGCTTCATTGAATTTTCATGACTCACAAATCATAATTACCTCCTATTAGTAACACCACATTATGTCATGAACATCATGTAGTGGGTAACACTATCATAATCACCAATTACAACATGATTTCACAATATAGGGATTTGATTGCAAAGGTGAAGACCTTTAAAGTATGTTCCATCATTTCTCATCCCTTTGATATCAGCAATGGAACTAAGGCATGCTGTAAATTAGTCATAGTGGCTGAAAACCTCCAAATAAAAGGAATTAGCATTATTGTACCACCATAGAATGTTATCTACATGGAAGTTACTTATAGGGGGAAACCCTAACCCATCCTCTATTATTATTAATAATAATTATTATTATTATAAATAATTAATTACTAATAGGACTTAAATATTAAAAGTATTTCTATTTAATATTTTTAATATGATATTGATATTACAAAAAAATTACAATCAATATTTATAACTATAGTAATAAATTAATATTACATTAAATTTATTAATATTACATTAGTTATAAATACTAATTAACAACTATTGTGAAAATAAAAATTAAAATGAGTAATTTTTAAACATTAGAAAATTATATGCATAAAGAAACACATATATTTTATTAAGGTTTTAGATATCTTTGTTATAGCTGTCTTTCAATCTCTAGGGGGCTTCACTACCCTTTTTTAGGAAGTGCAACATGGTAAGTGGGGAGGAATTGGTGGGGGTGGTCATCCCACCCCCATTGAAGATTGCATCACCCTTTCAATGACTTTTTAACACCCCACCCCAAGGATGCACACCCCTACTAATTTCATATTTGTTTTGGAATAACCTCATTAAAAAAAATCTAAAAGAACCATTAAGATAAAAATCCTAATAAGTAATAGAGTACAATCAGGTAGAATCCTTCATGAAAGTTATATTACATTAAAAAAATTAAATCTATGAATACCTATATTATGTACATGATTTGTAAAGATAACCATTATTAGTGACATTGTAAATAAATCTACAATTTTTTCATTTGATCAAACATATTTCATGTTACTATCTATGTTATTCTTTAACACTTGTATGAAGGGGAAAATTTTTGTTGGTATGAGTTTTGTTCGAACATTCATGATGAATAATTCCTTTAATTTTGTGATGCACGAAGTATTATCTTCATATAGTATTGTTGGGATATATTTCTTAGGCAATCCACTTACAGCTTTAATGTGTTGAGCCATAGACCGCAGCTAAACACATTATCAACTTGCCTTGTGTAATGTTATTACATCTTCATTAATTAAGAATTTTGCAACAAGTGTATACTTTTGAGATATCCTTGATATGATAGTACCTCCAACTTTAAGCACATAACTAGTTTGTGATCGTGCATTATGTGAATCATATAAATAACCATCATCTGAAAAAATGACCAACTTCAATTAATTTTTTTTAGAAAAGAATAATATCAAATCAGTTGTGCCACAAAGATAATTAAAGATATGTTTAAATACATTAATATGTCTTTATATAGGGGTTGAAATAAATATTGGAAATAATTTAGTAGAAAAATATATCTTAATATGAGTACAATGGGAAAATACATTAGTAATCTAATAACACTGAGGTATGGTACTTCTTGACTAACCAAGCCTTGTTTTCATTACAAGGTCGAAATTGATCTTTCTCGGTATTTAAAGACCAAAAACCCATTTAATTACCTAAAGGATTTTCATTAATCATATCAAATAATTATAAGATCTTTACAATGTAATTTGACTGATTAAAAAATATTCAACTTGGAATATTCTCAATTTGTAATCCAATACAGTAAGTGGTTTCTCCCATGTTATTCATTTCAAATTCATACTTTATGTTTCTCATTGTTACATTTATCCCATCTGGAGTTCTGATGATATTTAATTCATCAACATAAACCGAAATGATTACATATCCAGATGTGGTTTTCTTAAAAAAAACACATGGGAATATGGGGCTATTTATATACCCTTTATTTAAGAAATATTTTCTCAAATGATTATACAACTCATGACCATATTGTTTTAATCTATACATGGATTTCTAAAATTTAATTGAATATAGGTTTTTGGGTTTTGATTTCAATACTTTAGGTATTTTTAATCCTTTCAGGACTCTCATATATATATATACTATTATCAAGTGACCCATACAAATAAGTTGTAACAACATCCATAAGATATATATTAGCCTTATCGTCTACTGTAAGTTTGATTAGACACAAAAATAATATCATCCATAGTAATAGAATTTGCCTCCTCATAATCAATTTCAGGTCTCTGAGAGAAACCTTGTGCGACAAGATGAGATTCATATCTTACAATCTAGTTTTTCTCAGTAAGTTTACTCACGAAAACCTGTTTATATCCAATAGGATTCATAGATTCTGATTTTATAATGAGATGTACAAAAAATCTTTTCCTATTATGTGAATTTAATTCAACTTTCTATGCATCTTTCCATTTATTCAAATTAGGTCATTGTTTACATACCATAAGAGATATTTGTTCAGAGTCATCATTTTATTAATCATGCGACATACAATATGAATATATTTAATAAATATTTTACAAATTACATTGATTAAATATATCACCTATAGTGGAATAATTAAGAGTGATTTCATTATTTTTAAAACCTTCAGGGTTTTCCATATCATATGAATTCTATTTGTGATTCTCCTAACTTGCTTCTTTAATAACACTCAAATTAAGTTTCTTCTAGAACACACACCTATATAATGGGTTTTCAGTTATACCCATACCTTTTATTTTCCAAGTATTTATATCCTTAGATTCAATTTTACTTCCATGATTTAGGAGTGTTTTTGAGATTTTTGTAACGTTTTTATGCAATTACATCTTCGAGACATCAATTCTAGCTAGTTCATTTACTTCTGGTATGTGTGATTTAGTCACACCCATTGATTTAGTAAATGCATTTGGTAATTTATTTCATAGTTATTTAAATTTTAAAATGTTGTTCACTAAAATATAACATTTTATGCTGGGAGTATATAGAAAAGATATTGTTTGTACATTCTAGAAATATTCATAGAGCAGTTGGTACATATACTACACAACCATTGATTCCTAAGTGGGAGATACCTAGCTCTTATCCAAATACCAATTGGATTGGAGAGTGATTATGATATATACAAGTTATAATGAAAATTAATACCATGTAATTCAATATTTTATTACCCTATATAGATCTCGACAGATTTACTTTATTTATTAATGGTCTGCCAATAAGTTGGAGGGTTTTTATTAGTGATTCATCGAAATAAATTTGTATATGCACTCAGAAGACTGGATGCTCTACAGTAATCCCCATTGAAATAAAATAATAATTTAAATCTTGATTGGTGAATTCTATGTCATTATCAAGTCTTTCTTTCTTGATGACATAATGAAAGAATTGTTCTCTCAATTTAGTTATTTGAGAATGAAATTATGAAAACACTATATTAAATGTTGAGAGTAAACATAAGTCTGACCATATGATGGATGCATTAATTAATCCATAAAGTATTTAAATTTCCCACATGATGGATGAATTAGACCACATATATCCCCTTTAATTTATTCAATAATGGCTGGAATTCTATCCTTAATTTTAGGTAGAGATGTTCTCACAATTAGCTTTCCATGAGAATAAGCCTCACATGAAATTTTTCTTAGTTATGAGATCTTCTAGCACTTAATTGAATGTACATGAAAACTTTCAATTATTTTTCACATCATTCCAAAACCAAGATGACCTAATCGTCCAAGACTTAAATTAACGATTTTTGGTCCATTCATTTATTGTATATGTGTTTTGACTACACTTATTTATGTATAATGAAATCCAGATAGTAATTTTGGTAGATTTAATGGTACAAGAATATTACTGAATTTATTAATTGTAGTTCACATGTATATTTAATTTCTCTCAAATATTGTTTAGATATCATATATCATTGAATCTTAATAATTTTTATGGACTTTAGGGAAAATAGTTCATCCTTATAAATAATTGTATTTCATTAGGTAAATAAAAACTCACTTTACCAGTCCCTTCTACCAAATCTACATGAGCATATATAGTATTCTCAATTGGTGTTCTTGATTTATGTTCAGAAAAAATATTTTTTATTTTGAAGAATTTTGTGTGTTGTTCTGAAATTTAGTATGTAAATATTTTTCTTGTTTACGAAATCCATTTTAATGCTTTCAAGAAAAGACTTTAATATTATAAGAATCACTTTGTGAAATTCAACTATAATACAACATAAAAAAAATAAAGCATACATAACAAAACAAAATATAAGATATCATATCTACTTTAATTTTCCAAAATTATTTCCATCTATAATATCGTCAAAATAAATAGTTAAATCACCTACTTTAAGGTATATGAAATCATTATTTGATGGCTCGTGATTCTTAGTAAAGTTCACCTCATTTTATTTTCCTTTATAGGATGTATGAACAAATTATGGATTGTTCTTCTTTTCATTAAGATATATGTTAAATAGATTACAAATATTCATTGAGGTTTAGAAAACACGAGACCAATGCCCCTTAGAACTACATCTATAGCAAGAATATTCAAAATTTCACGGAGTTTTTGAGGTGGTATTTCTCGGACACTGAAATTAATTTCAAGCATGTCCATGGTTATGACGACACCATTAGTTTTTTATGCCACCAAAACCATTTCCACCATGAGAATAACGTCCCTGAATTATTTTGAATTTATTTTCATGAAATATAGAATTTGATTTGGGAAATGCTACTGCTGAACTAGTAAGATGATACTTATGATATTTAATAAAAATGGAATTATTATTATATGCTAAAATTAATGATGATATGATATTAGATAATATTATATACCCTCAGAATTGATATTTCTACAATAAGATGATGTGAGATAATTGAAAATTCATATGTGGATTTTCAAGAATAATGGAATCTGTAATACCAATACAACTGTACTTTAACTATCATACAATTTTTTAAAGTGAAGACTTGTAATCATGGGACATCTTATTGTCAGGGAATCATCTATCATTCTATTCATTACGAGTTCCAAGAATGAAAACCAACTTTTAAGGATCATACAAATTTTTCAAACTCAGCCAAAGATTACATGGATTTCTATTTGATAGTTAGTCACATTTCAATCACTCATCATTATTTCTTATGAGGAATATCATCAAATTTTATTTATTTTGGAGGGTTTTTTAATTATTTTAATTTTTTTTGTGTGATTGATCTATTTGAGAAGAATTTCAACATCCATTATTCAGGACATTTAATTACATCTAGTAATATCAGGTGTGTTGAATTCTAGTTTCGTGAGATTTGTCATGATAATAACTAGGAGAGAGAGTGTGTGTGTTATTATAATTCAAAATAAAAATAAAATAATAATTTACATTTGGGTTAAAAAATTAAATTGTATCAAAAACAGAAAAAATAGGGTTAATAATGTCATTTAATATTATATATATACATATATATCCCACCTTAATCAGTTAATAAATATTTCATATAGGGGGTTTCAGAAAAATAAATCAATACATCCCATTAATCAATTAAAATATTCTTATGTGCAATGATTTATTAATAATACCTTCTAATCATGAGGTGAAAAATAAATAAATTAAATCTAAATAAACATGACACAACCTAGCCATTATGGTGGTAAGTAAATAAATCTCATAAACCATCCAATCTGGCAGTAAATAAATAATATTATATAAATAATTAGAACCAACCAACCAGGTGATCAAAATTAATATTTTAGAAGAAATGAATAATTTATTAGAAAAATCCAATTTGGTGGTGATAATTGGGTTTAAAATAATAACATACAATTCTCCCTTTTTGAACATTCGTGCAGAAAAGTGTTGTGATAACAAAAATTAAAATGTATATATTTTAAATAGAATAGACAGATGAGTATATGGAAAGATATATATATTTTATTGAGGCTTCAAACCTCTTCCTTATATATGATCATCAATGTTTGGGGGGTGCTACACTACCATTTTATAAGTGGTATAGCATGATTGGTAGGGGGAATCAGTGTGGATGGGAAGCCCACCCCCATTGAATATTACATCCACCTTTCAGTGGTTTCTTTATAATAACTAATTATTAATTATATTTTCTTAATTGTGAATATTAAAAATAATTATTATTAATTATTAATATCATAAAAATTTGATAATTAATGAGTTAATAATTAATAATTATTAATGAGTTAATAAATATTAATATGTTAAGTAATTAATAATATATAATTAAATAATATTAAAAATAATTATTAATATTACAATAATATCATTAATAATTAATCATTAAGAAATAAATATAATTTAAAATGAATTGTAATCAATAATTATTTTAAATATTAATTAAATATTTTCTATATTAATAATTAATAATTAATTATAATTATTAATTACCAGTTATTAATATTAAAAATAACTAATAATTATAGATTAATTATTAGTTATTGAAATTTTGGGGTCATTGCCATTTTATTAATACACATAAAGAAGTATTGGAAAAGATATAGTCCAATCATGGAAGAGATCCCACATATTGAAAATAGAGAAGTAATAATGACTATTAATGAGGAATGATATGGTTATCAATGAACACTTCTTGATATTAGAGGCCCATATTATGATTTCCTCGTAGACACCCCAACCATAATTCACCACAACCTCAAGATAATGACCTATCCTCTACAACCTTGGGGTTTTCTACTAATTGGTCTTGGCATCAGTTTCCATCTTTATGGATGATTTTTCAATTATGGAAGTCAGAACCACCATATTAGAAGTCAGAGAAAGACTCTCCCCATTATTTTAAAAATTTATAGAAAATTAAACATGATTAGCAGAAACATATAGAGTTTCACCAACTCTTTATTATTAGATTCCATCAAAAGAGATCCTTGGTCAAGAAAAACTTAAATAGGTTCACAAATGAAAAATAAATTATATACAAGAACCTAGATCCTCCATATACTAATCACTGGTGGACTCTAAATAGTGAAATCACATTGATCAGAACCCTTGGGAACAACATCTATTAGTGTAGATGGTTTCATTGATGTTTTCTTCTCTTTTAAAACTGGCATTACCAAATCTTTTCCCATGTCCATTTGAGTTCCTAGATCAACATCCTCCCCATTGCTGGATTCTTTGATAGTCATAATTCCATGTTCCTATATTTTAAATTCAACAGATATAACTATTACAGCAGGTGGAAGATCCCTACTGATGTAAAAACAAGGTGATTATCTGACTCCAAATTGGGTTACCTATGTTCCTAACCCAAGCCTACTCATAGATTCCAACTACCTGAACTCGATCAAATGGAAGCTTGGGGATATCACCAACCTTGAACTTCGTTCCTTATTCCATAACTAGATCACAAATTCTCTTAGAATATAAAATAGAGAAAGGGAATCACTTCTTTGAAATTCAACAATAATTTTCATTTTCCCATTATTCCAAGTATTAGTAACTATATTTTTCTCTTACCAATGAACAATTTCCACATCGTCTTGTACAACTACTTCACTATCAGTATGAATTTATTCATAATCATTAATATTACAATCCCCTCCTCATCCTTTAGTATGATCATCCTTAAATATGCCCCATGTGTGAAGCCTCATCCCCTTATGAGTTATAAACCTCTATTGAGGTTTAGTTAAAACAATAATATCTTTCTTTGTATATAGTCCCACAAACCCTATTTGTACTATGGACCCACAAGTATGATCTCCATGGACCATCATTTGTAACTATATAAACTAGTTCTATCTTAATTCTAAGCCCCATTAATCCTTATAAATACTATTTATTATCCATATCCTTACACATATATAGGGGATGTTGTTCACCAATGATGTTTGATTCACTTTCCAGTTGATTACTAACATCACATAGCGCATTGAGACCATAACCTTTTTTAGTTGAATTGAAGTCCTGTGACCAGGAACCTAGGCAGTAGAATACTTGACATAAAAATTAGTAGGTTGAGCATTATCATCCTATTCAAAGGAATCCTTCCTTCTTCAATACTATCTAATATCGTTCTACTTTCAAAGTCAATTTTAACAACTATTATAATTCAATCATTATTCATATGACCATCAATGTCGTAGGTTGAAAAAAGGGAGGCAATATATCATATTTGATCCAAATATTGGAATCATCAGGATGGGCGGAAAGAAAAACTCAAACAATTGTATTAATATTATTATCAACTTTAACAAGAACCCTATAAAAGTGTCCAAAACTGACTGATTCAGTTTCATTGTCCATTATAATAGGAATTCCAATAGTAGAGGAAGTGTTGCATAAGATTACAGGATGCCACAAAATCCAATTTTGGCAATTAATTTTGACCCAAAATTTAATAATTTTTTATTTATAGTCATGAAAATTAATATTTAATATATATTATTGAATTATAAGGATGCCCAAATTAAAATTTTGTGAACCAACAACCCCAGATTTATTTTTCATTTCCTCGTTAGGTAGAAGGATGTAGAAAAAAACTATAACCAAGGGATATACACTTCTAGTCTGTGAAACCCCAAATAGAAGATAAGAGACTAACCAAATCATTGATCATCAAAGGTTTGATACATTTTTCAAAAGTAATATGTGCAATGCCATAATTATTACAATGATCAAAACTCTCGGATATAGTGCCAGAGGAAGCTAAAATGTGAGTAGTGTTGTCATTCTTCATGATCCTCTATGAAGCCCAATCTTGGAAGGATGAAAAATAAATGCCCAAAATATCCAAGAATGATATGAAAAACTTAGGGGCTCAATTGATTACTAATTTCAAGCTTGTTTTAATAAAAAATCATCATTGTGAGACTCCCAAATTGATCCAAAGTGTGTGAGTTCATGGTTAGATTCAGTATCTTTTAAAAAAGCCATTGAAATTCAATTATCATCATAGATCCTCCTAAAAAGATAGATCTTGAGTCATACCATCATCATCATATTAATAAACTATAAAATTAATATAATACTAATTAAAATTAATATACTGTTTAAATCTAATTAATAATTATTAATATTACAAATAATTTTCTAAAAATACAAAATATTACATATATATGTTTTCAAAAAAAATTGAACAAAATATTAATTTTAGAAAAAAAATATTATAAAAGAAATAATAATTTATTAAATAAAAAACTAAAAAACCATAAATTGATGCCTTGGGAAGCATTGCACTATGCATAAATTTATGTGGCCCCCTAATCCATTTTGTAATGTGCAACGATTTCTCAAGCAAGACCCATATAAATAATTTTTTAAACCTACCCCTATGAAATAGTTATATTTTGTTAAAAATCCCTAAAGGGAAATTTTTCTTTTCGCAATTTTCAAAATTTATTGATATATAAGAGTAAAAAAATTAATATATAAGAGTGGTTACATAGACACATCTCCAATCTCTTCCATGCAAAAATATTTTTCTTTATCTTTATAAAATACATAATATTTCTTACTTCATTGAATTCCTACAATTCCATTATAGAAGAAATATATTTGTAATAATTAATATATTGTCACCAACAGAGCTAATATATAATATTTCTTCAAATATATAATACATCTAACTATAAAAAATATTAACATTCAAAACCCAAAATTATAAATATCAAACATAAGGTCTTCCAATATCATTCTTTTGTATTTATGAAATTTCTCAACATTTAGATTGATTAATTAAGGGATATCAATTCTAATATAATAATTAGAAAGATAGTAAAATATATAGTTAAAATATATGAAATAAACTAAGTGGGTGTCATTATTAAATCATAAATAAAGTGATAATAAGCTGCACAACATTATTATTTCTTTTTGATAATTACCAAACTAGATCACATCAATCATAGGCTTGCCCTTTTTATAATAATAAATAAGATTAATATATTGATGGGTAAATCTTGAAAAACTTAATCCAAAAAATTTAATCAATACATTCTCCCCTAACAGAAATAAATACGTATTCACTAGGTTAATGAAAACATCATATCCTACTTTACTAGTAAAATAAATACTAGATTTAAATAAATAATAATGAAATAAAACTAATATGAACCTTTTTCAATCATTATGATTAAAAATAATCAGCATCATTCACAAAATATAACAACATACATTTGTAAACATGTACATTCAAAATAACTAGAATGATCTCAATTTAGATACCAATATTCATTAAAAATCAATAAAAATAGTACACAAGAATGATTCCAGTGCATAAAAATTCTATAATTATTCATCAATGATGAATAAACAATATACATTGAATTATTTACCAGTTCTATAATAAACACTATGGTATAAAATATAAGAAAAAATAGTCTAGATTCCAATATTCATGATCAACTAAAATATAAACAATTTATAAAACATGATAAAATAGTTTAAAAGGATAACTCCTTGAGAAATCATGAATATTTTAATATAATTCAACTGTAAAAGATATAAACTAATAATAAAGCAGTAAACTCTCTCTGATAATGTGTTATTTTTTATTAAACGATAAAACAATTAATTTCATAAAGCTACTAAACATGTTAACAAATATTAAAAAAGAATAATAAACTAGTAGTTCTAATCAATATATAAAACATATAAGTTCATGTAAAACATTCTAGAGAACTCCCCCTTAATCTAGGTATAAATATCAAAGATATTTAGGGAATTAATATAAAATATATTCAAGGAATTTAAATATAAAAAGCTCAGTCCCATTTCAGAAAAAAGTTTATTAAAAAGAATCACAATCTAGTCCATCACATAAAAGTAAGAGAAATGATAAAACATTAAACACATGCCTTCTTGAAAAATTATAATCTATAATTCAACCCATGAAAATATAGTAAAAAATACTAATTTAATAAATATTTCATGCTATAAAAATTTCAATAATCATTTAAACATATAAAATATAGAAGGAAAATTCATAAAATCAGTAGAAAAGATTCTCCCTTAGTGTATGATAGTTAGTTCATACCAAGAAGTTTCAATAATTAAAATTGTAATTAAATAAACACTTCTTGGAAATGTTTAAACAAATTATCGATGAACTTCACCACACCATACATAAAAAATCATTTTTTAACATTATTTCTAATAATTCCATCAAAATGAGATGGAATATTATTTTAAGAATTAATTATCCATATAAAACCACTTTATATAATTTAACATTATAACTCATATGGTTCATTAATAAAAAATATCAAAGAAGAATGAATTTTGTTACCCATTTTCTTCAAGGTCTAATAGTGTTAGCAACACAATATTTAGAAAATAATATCAATTTATTTATATAAAAAAATTAAAACTTGAACATTAGATAAATCTTTAGAATCATATCTATGAGGTTCCCTAGACCCGTACCAAATGTCATGATGCTAAAACACGTACTTTGTATGCTATATTTGAAACTAATTGTGGTCAACCAAGCTAATCATATCATTATTTTACTTAATTTTGTTCAGTTAAACATTAAATCTAAAAAATAATAATGAAATACCAATAATCAAAGGTTTAATGTATTTGAGGACCATCTATGTAATTAACTTATTTTACAAGACTTCTAGACATTTCTTTATTATCGAACCACACTATACCCCCTTCTTGATTCCTCATTGGTTATAATCATATTGATAACCAAGAGAATGGAAACATAAGAAAGGGAATAGATTATTACATAATAATAGATAACTTTTCAACATTTCATTAAGGGTTAGATCATAAGTATTTTATAAAATTTGAACATGGGATAAATATATTATTAAATATAACACTCAACAATAATAGTTTTAATTGAGTTGTTATAACGAGACATGTTTTAAAAAATGAACAAACATATAAATTTTCATAAGAGTGAGGGAAAATATACATGATTAATGGAGTATAATCATAGGCATATAACTTTAAAATATTTACTATCATGGAAACATGGAATAACAAGGAACTATGACACAAACATAATCATAAGAAAATTATAATTTTTTAATTATATTTTATCATGCACACACATTATGTTTTAAATAAAAAATGTTCACACATCATTCATTGAACAAAACAATTTACACAATTCATGTTATCAAAAAATAAAAACTTACACATTTTATGTTGTGACCAAAAAAAGTACATACATATTGTTTTGAAAAAATAATGTGTTTACCCTTCATGTTGTGAAAAAAAAAATTTCCATGAATAACACCATTATCTCATTACATATTAATTCTAAACCAAGGAATTACATTGAGATATAGGAAACCACCTATCAATATCCTTACAAATTTCTACCATAAGATATCATTCATCCATTATATCATGAAAACCAAAGGAAATAAAAAGGGTTTCATATCACTTCTAAATTATATGATACAACATGATAAAAAAAAGTAGATCAGTTGATGAAAATTTTTCAATCACCCTGAAGGAGTATTTCAAATATTCATTTAGAATATTATTATAAATTATAACACTATAAAAGTTAGATATTTTGGAGTTAAATCAAAAAATAGAATCAAATCATAAAAGAGTCCTTAGAAACCATTTATTAATATTTTGATAAAAATAAGAAGTTATGAGTCAGTTTTATAAAGTATTTTTTTAAAATTAATTACAAATAAATTTTTATTATAGATATATCAAAATATATAAATTCATCCAGTAAAAAATTAGAGAGGAGGATAAAATGTGCGTTTTTTTCAGAGTGAGCAACTCAAGAGAGGGGCTGAATTTAGTTCCCAAAAAAATCAATTTAAAAATAATTTATAAAATAAAAAACCAATTTAATAAAAATTCATAGTCAATAAAAATATTATAAATATATAAATTTTAACTTTCAAATAATATCCCAGAAGCAGGATTAAGGATTAGTTAAAATATCTTTTAAATATTTCAACTTTAGAAATTTAGATACTTAATAAAACACTTTATATAAACACAAATTATGAATAAATATCAAAGTAAATTTTTTTATAGTTTAGAAAATAGAAATAGATTTTCAATTTAAAAGAAAGAAATATAAAAACACATAGCAAAAATGTATGTTCTCAGACTTCTAGTGTGGTACATATTTTTTAAAATTGTGTTTTAAATAACCTAATGCTGGTTAATGAAATTTCTACTAGGTCTATAAGGGGTTTCAAGGGAATTTTGGGGGTTTCTAAAATGAAATCAGGGATAATTGGTTTATCCAATGTATGTTGCACGGTTGAGGAATAGTTAGTAGTAATTGTGCACCCAAAATGTGCATCCTTATAGGAGGGGTACATCGTTTAAAGAAACCTTGAAAAGGGGAAGGAAAAACTGTGTGGCCTTGAATATAGCCATCTTGCATGATCATCACATGGTTTTTCAAAATATGTGGGATTCCCAATCATCTATGCAACCTGGACCCCTCTTAGTTAGAGGGTGGTGCACAGTTGGTGCATGGTTTGGCCAAACTTTCTACAAAACCATGCACTCCATAAAAGTGTCTTTTTACCATTTTACCTCTAGGGGTTTAAGTGATATAACTTCGTATTTTCCTTCACTATTCCCCCAGAAACTCTAGTGATGAACCAAAACGTCCCAAGCTTTTCAGGGTTTGATCTCCTTCCTTCCTAATCCATTTGGGGAACTATTGGGTGAAGATCAAAGCTTTAAGTGATTATAATGCTTCCCTTTTCTCTTTTTTTATCTCATTATGGAATTTCAAGTTCCTTGTATCCTTCTAAATCCCTAAAACCCTCTTTTTATAGTGGATCTTAGGTTGGGTCTTTGAAGGGTGTCCAGATTCGTCTCAAAGGCTAGGGTTGGGCATTCAATTATCCTCGAAATCAAGGTAGTTGTTCTAAAAGTTATATTTCATAATCTTGATGTTGGTTTATGTTCGATTTTTCTATTACTTAATTCTTGTTGTTTATTTGATTCCTTTAGTATGATTCGGTAAATTGGTTGACTAAGTGAGGAATTAAACCCCTCATGATCCCCGTGGGATGCATTGGGGTTGATTATACTAATTTAAGGCCACCCATGGGGTGTGACATCATCCTAAACATGGTAAATTACAATTATAATAATGGGAATGTCTTTTGATGGTTTATATCCCATGATAAACATGATTAAAAGTTATCTTGAATTACAAAAAGGAATTAATGGTAGTTGTGTCTAATTATTGACATGGAAAAAGGGGTTGTTTGGAATATTTTGAATGGGTTAAATGAATTATAGAGAACATATGAAATCACTTATTCATTGTAACATAAATATATAAATGTTTTGGGGAATGTAAATGAGAATGTGTAAATGGGATAAGTCATAATTATGGTTTATGTGTTGAAAAAACTATGAATTTTGAAAGTTATGTGTTTTAATTGATTATTGTTTTTGAAATGGAGTATGTGGTAAATGGTAGAGGAAGAATGCACACATGGATTTTTGGTATGATGGGTACTGACTAAGGTTCAATGCCCACAGGTCCAGTTTCACTGAGGCTTTAAATCCCACCCCTAGAATTCACATGTTAGGTTTCTAACTGAGGTTATATACACCTAACGGTTGGATCAAATGAGACTACATAGACCGAGGCTCCAAGGTAAGTATGATGTAATTAATTATGAAATGGTTTCCCAAGTGATATAGGGAACTCGACTTAACCTATTATGCATAGTAGTTTACTAACATAGGTCATGGTATATTTGATGTAAATGCCTAACACATGGAGAAAAGGATGAAAATAGTCCCAGTGAATAACGTTAATTAATGGTGACTGGTTTACCTTTTATTAATATTTTTATTCTTTAAGTTCATGCATAAAATATCTATTTAAAGTGGATATTTTATAGACACCATTAGTGGTGACACAAAACGTTCTACTCACACCCTGCTCATTCCACCATTAGGTAACATAATAGATTTAATGGTTTTAGTTTAGGAAAAGGTAAAATGCCTTGTTCTAGAGGGTTGATTTTTACATGGTTTTTGCATTGATAATGGACCTGGACTTGGAGTCGGGGCCCATTTTTTGGATTCATTAATTTTTCTTGATTTGGGGGTTTCCCATACACTTAACACTTTATTGACATTACATAGCATCATTAATTTTGGTTTTGAGCTTATACCCAGTTTTGGGAAATGGATTTAGATGAATGGTTATTGGTTATTCAATTTCCCTTTATTTCTCTTGTTATCTTCTATGTATTACTCTGATAAAGAGGGTATAGTCACTCCACATATTACATTATACCCTCACTTCTTGTCGGTAGCCTCTAGTGTGCGGGGAGGTGTGCTTAAGGTCATTTGGTGACCCGACTCGAGGCACCCGTTTAGTGGCCTCTAGGTTGGGGATGTTACAAAGTTATATCAGAGTCTTTATTTTATATTTCATTAATATTTCAAAATTGTATATATATGATTAGAAAGTTTTGGGGTGTGGAAATGATCTCTTATATGGAAGTATCTAACCCATATATGAAGGAAACCCAAGTAACTTATTGTTGGAATTATTGTTCTTGATGTATGTTGTCAGAGATGAATGATATTTTACCATTGGGTGATTCACTCATTGTGTGATGTGACTATTTTATGATATTTTTCTTTTGGATGAAATGGTATGATTTTTTACATTCATTAATAATTTTAGGGCCCTAGTTATATATATATATCATCATGTCATAAACAAATGGGGAGGATGTTTTAGACTTGAAGGATAAAATTGTTGCCATTTTCTAGAAACAATTGGAAGAAGTGGTGTCTAATAAATATGGTGTAAATGGGTAAATGCGAATAATGTGATGGAATGGTTACATAATATTTCCTAATGAAAGATTTAGAAGGATTAAAATTTTGGTAGTAACAAGTTGTAAAGATTTAAATGTGTCTAAAATTGAAATATTTACATTAAGAAAGTTAAAAAGTTTAAAGTGATACTTTAATTAAAGGGCTTGTGGTTGTGTTATTTGGTTTAACACATATTGACCATGACCTAAATAGGGTAAGCTAAGGGTAGTGATAGAGGTGTGACAATATCCTTTAGGATAGTGTATGAGAAAAGGTTTGTTTATGGCTAATAGAGAGGGTGATTTCTTTCAAACAATGAATGTTTTATGTTATGTGTTCTAATACATGTTTTTGGCATTATAAAGAAATGCAACCATGATGACATGAGCTAGTTAGGAGACCGGAGGATATCACCAAGAATTGTCATTTAGAATTTGATCAATGAAACCTAGAGATTGAGGGTAATATATGATAGGATAACTTCCATGATAGTATCACTCATTTTATGAAGATGATAGAGCAGGGCTCAGGTCAGGTTGTGTTGACTACATTTAGGATGACTATATAGATTCAATTGATGCACCCTCAAAAAATTTTTAGATAGTGTGGACATAAGGATGTTGAGTTCCAGATATATTCCATCCAAACAATTCATGAACACTTATATACTCCTCTTGAGAATAAAGTTAAATTGGCATCTTACATGTTGTGAGAGCAGTAAAAGAACTATTAGGATATTCTACTTTAGACCCAGAAGGATTATAGTATGATATGAAAAGATTTCAAATAAATGTTTTGGGAACATTTCTATATGGAGACCTTGTTATAGGATAAGGATGTGGAATTTAATAGGATGTCCCATGTGACTATTTTAGTGATGGATTATTCTAGTTTTTTCACTAACCTATAATGCTTTGTTGCAGCATTGGAAGTGGATGATGAAGCTATGAAGAGACTTTACTAGGATGGAATTATAAATAAGATTAATTCCCATGTTAAAATCTGTTTTTTAAATAGTTTTGTTGAATTTTTGGATTAATCCCTTATTTTAGAAGTTAATCTTAAGAAGTATTCTGGTGGTGGACATTCAATTCTAGTTGTGATATCTAGTGGTGCAGCTTAGGATGGTAGGAAGAACCACATTGAGAGTTTACACAAAGTGGTGGGTAGAGTAGTTAGAGAAGGGAACCAACCTCTCATGGTAGTGACCAAGTTTTCTACCATCAGTGCAGTAGGTCGGGACACATGTGTAGTCAATGTCCCTGACCACCAGTTAAGTAAATAGCATGTATAATTTTAGGACTTGTACAGAGGTTCTGTGGGAACTCTTGATTGATGGGTAATCACATAGGATCAATCTGATGTCAAGTGAAGACACAAAGTCAATTACCCCACATCAAGAGGGAAGTGCATTCTCTATCCACTACACAGGTCAAGGTGGTGGATGTGGTACTCTGAGATGAGAGTGTTCTTTTCAATAGGGTAGGAAAACATTAGGAATTTAGGCCAAATACTAGGGTAGAGGGGTCGTTCTTCCTCATGCAGTTAATCCAGCACCATAAGGTGGTGAGGCTGGGCCATTTATAGTTTGAGAAAAGATTTGTGTGGATTTTATGCTTTCTATAGCATTATTGGATATTGGTGTGTCGCATTCTTCTATATCTTCTCAGTATGGGAGTATGTTGGTCCTAGTAGTGTGACATATGTTTGGGGTGATGTAATTTGATACACATATAGGGGTACAAGAAGAAAATATCTCTCAATGTAAGGGGTGTTCTCTTATAGTTGGAGTGTAAAGCTTTCTTTAGAACTTTTTTGTGTTGGAGATTTTCGGTTTTGACTTGATTTTCAGAATTGAATGGAAGGTGTTATATCAGAATAATATTTATTGTTACCATCATAGCATAATGTTCAATTCCCTAGAGGGGGATACATATATTCAATGTAGGGAATGGGATATCTGAGAAGGCCTTTCAGGTCCTTTATGTCTGTAGTTGGGTGAACTCGTAGCCCATGTGGCTTGTATTATGATTGATGATGGGGGAGAAAGGCATGTTTCTATTCATCATGTGGTGGATCAGTCCCAATATGTGTTCCCTGAGAACTTCTTGGGGATACCACCAGAGTGAGATGTTGAGTTGACAATAGAGTAGCTACTCGGAGTAGAAACAATTTCCATTCTACAATAATGAATGGAACCAATATGAATCCAGGAGCTTAAAACTTAGTTGGAGAAACTTGAGAACAATGGGTTTATTTGATTCAATTCATCACCTTGGTGATATGTAATGTTTTTTTAAAAAGATTAATGATTTTACCTTGATATTATGTGTCGATTATAGGAAGATGAATTGAATTACGGTTTAGAAATGATACCCCTTCCTTGAATTGATGTCATTTTTACTAGTTGAGAGGTGCTTTAGTGTTCTCTAATATTTAATTGCGATCATGGTATCATCTTATGATGGTGATACCTTCTAGTATACTATGTACTACCTTCAAGAGCAGGTATGGGTTATATACGTTTTTTATGATGCCATTTGGGTTAATCAATTCACTAGTAGTGTTTATATTCCTAATTAATTGAATCTTTCACCCTTACCTAGATCATTTTTTATTTTTCTTCATAGATGAAATCTTGTTGTACTCTAAGACTCAATATGATCATTGGAAAAACCATTACATCATAATGAGTAAACTTAGAGATCATAGGTTATAAACCAATATATCCAAAAATCATTTCTAGATTGACAAGGTAAATTTATTGGGTCACATAATCTCTGAGGAAAATGTGTCTATATACCCAGAGAAAGTTAATGTTTTTACATCATGGGAGAAGCCAAAGATTGTTTGGGATGTCTGAAGTTATATAGGTTTTGTGGGAAATTATAGAAGGTTTATCAATGTAATTTTCTATTTGACAGGGAAACTTTATGGTTTGACCAATAAATAAATCATGTTTTAATGGTCTGAATCATGTGAAAATGATTTTTAGGTGTTAAAGAAGCAGTTTATTTATGCATCGATTTTGATCCTACTTGATCCAAGTAAAGAATATACCCTATTCTGTAACATTATAAGTGTTGGGATTGGGGGAGTATTGATGAAGAATTATTGGGTTGTTTTTGTTTCATCCTGAGGTGCATCATGTCCCTTTTTGGTGGGAAAGATGGTCACACCGAGACTAGGAAGTATATCTTTTTTTATATCACAAAGGAGTTTCCAAAGTTGACTAGTCCAAGAGGGAAATTGCAAGGGTTTATGTGTTTTTTGAAATCAACCCACATCAGGTATGATGTCCTTGGATGGTCTCGGATAGGTTTATTCATAGATCTAGAAACACCCAACGACACATTTATTCCTGATTTATGGGCCTTCTTTCCAAAGATAGGCACTCATTGGAAGATGATTTGGAGAAAAACACTTAAGGAATCCTTTAGTTAAGAGGATGGGAGTTCAGGTTCATAACACCTTTTTAGGGGAGTTATTTTCTATTTTGGAACTCTCTTATAGATTTAATCAATGTTCAATTGTTCGTGAATCCTTTGTTCATTCCCAATCAAGTGTTTGCAGAGTAGCACTAGGTCGTAAGATCAATAAGAAATATGAATGGGTTTCAATATGTATCAGAGGATTTATACTGATGAAGAAATTTGTGTGTGTACAATTTTCTTCATCAATGTTACCCTTTTATGAACACATCAATGATTCTCAGGTATTTTGCAGAGACAATGATGATTTAACCCATGTGATAAGGTGCTCTAAAGATTATCATCATCCAGGGGGGAGAATATTATTTCAATATCAGGATCAAAGCCACAATATGAGATTTCTATGATTCCTCTTGAGAGGAATCAGATTACTGGTAGATTGGTGTCACTTTACTAGACACATCACCTTTTAAGGTCGAGTGACACTGTCCTATCCATGCAGTTTGACGTAATGTGATAAGGATGTCTAGGAGAAATGTACCTAGTCATGATTCGATGTAGAGATTACACTGAGGTGGCCCAAGATGTCTAGAAGAGATATGGTCTCCTCGGTGAATATAAGCCTATTAGGGATATGGCCCAAAGAATATTAGAGTGGCATAAGTAAAGAATTTGTACCTAAGATAGGCTCCCTACATATCCCAATTGGTTTGGAATCAAAGAAATCATAGTTTGTTTTGGGTTGGACTTACACCATTGAGACAAGCCATTTGTGGGGGCATGATTTGGTATCTCACAAGGGAGTTTCCAAATAATTAGGGACTTACCCATAAATAGGATTCCCTAGCAGTCTTGAAGGAATTTTATTGTTATTGACTTTTAAGGATAATGTCCCTTGATCCCAAGCCTTAGGAAGGTGTCCTATGTATCCTGATTAGAGGAGGATTCTTATTTCTCATAGTTCATTTCATTTGGGTATTATACCAATTAGGGGGCCCATGATTTGGGGTTATATGGATGTCATGATCACCACCAACCTCTAAGACTACGCGATTCATTCTTAGTGTGAGAAACAATAGGAGGTAGTGGATCTGAAGATCGTACATCTCAAATCATCTGGTGGTAAATGGTACTGGAGCCCAAAGTGGGAGAGAGAAAGTGGATTTGAAGGATCCAATTTCCTCTACTGTGTTGAAATCAAAAATAGACATGTCTGACGATCTATCATAATGTTTCTTGAGCTAACACTAAGAGGGGAAAGAGAGCCACCACCTACAGAATGTTTGGGGACTTACCTTAGGAGTAGTGCCCTGTAATGTGTTCTGGGAAAGGGGATAAGCATTTCTCCTTGTCAAAAGGAAAAGTAGACATGATTCCTTTGACTTTGCACTATCCCTCATTGAATGGAAAATCTAATGACTTCCCTTAATCCCTAGAATGGGGAAGTTCACATTAGTATCCCATTTTTAAACCCCAGGTTACCATGGGAATGTAAACTTATGGAAATTATGGGGGTCCGAACCATTTTGTAAATTACCTAATTGACTCTGATTACCATAAGTATATAAAATCAAAATGGTATGTTGATGCACTGAATAGTTTTATAATATGGGTCTGGTGGACTTAGAAGAGGATTTTTCCTGATACAGTTGGACTGGTTCAAGGAGGGGCTATGAATGAGGTGATTGAAATGGAAGTAAATGATCAGATCTAGAGGGTGGATAATCAAAAGATGCCCAATTCTATGTAACAATTGTCCATGTGGGGTGGGTTACCCTCTACATAGAATATTGCTATGTGGGTACAGGGACTGCATGCTTAGCATGATGGTACACATATTTGTATGCGGTCTATGTGGTGTTTTTCTACGTGGGATGAGGTTTTCACCATGTAGAATTATTCTACATGGTATCGAGTTCTGTCCACGTAGCATGGTGATACATGGAACAAGGTTGCACTCACGTAACCTTGTGCTACGCGGGGCACCAAAGTGAATAAGGGGAATTGATCCTTCGGTTTATGTGAATTTCATTCACTACTATGATATGGTTCGCAGTTCCCCAATTATATTCATGTTCTATCAATTAATCTTATGTTTCCATCTTTTTATGCTATGCGATGGGTTTATACCTATGTGAATTTGATGAAAGAGGTCTTCACCTAATCGATCATTATCTTCATAAATTCGCATCACTAGTCTATCCAATCCTCTTAAGTGTATTACTCTACTCATACCCCCTTGGGTTCATTTTATAGAGTTTCAGAGAAGATGGATCTATAGATCACATGGTACCTTTTATAGAATCCCATAGGGAAATCTCCTGGCCCATGGATTACTCTATCAACATAGGCCCATAGGGTTGCGGTTCGTGGTGGTGAAAATCAACACCTCAATTGCACAAATGAATTCATCTTATTCATGGGGTGTGTCTTGTTTTTCCTCACCCATGATCTGCTGAGGTATCTATGATGTTATTCAAGGGTGAGTTTCACCACCTCTGTTTTATCAATGTCTCAGTTTGTGGGGGAAAGATTCTCCACCACCATTTTTTCAATGACACGGTTCGTAGGGGAAGAATTCTCCACCTCCATTTCACAAACTATGTGGCTCCTATGGGAATAATTATCCACCACTATTTCTCTAATGATGCAGTTCTGGAGTGCAATACACATAGTATGTTCAATCCTTGTAGTACTCGATTTGTAGGCAATACCTTCTGCCAACCGTTTCGGGGATTCAGTATGTGGACGAGTTATTTTCCTTTTCCAACATTGGCTTCTTCAACAATTTTTTCTAAATCCTTCATCTAATATATTTTCCATTATTTCCAAACTTATGGGAATATTTATATTCCCTTTTCAAAGTTTTTAGGACCCCACATATTCCTCTCATTAGAATGGGTTCTGATCGAGATGAAGAGGATGTTATTCTGATATAGAAAGTGGTCCTGACTTGTACTAGTTTGTAGTAGAAAGGTAGACCCATAGGGGGGCACACATATATATAAGGGGGATCAGGTCATTTCTCTTTTACCAAAAATATTTTTTAAAAGAACTCTTTAAGCTTCTATGGACTCCCCTTTCTTCCACATACCGAAGATACTGTTTGAAATACTTCATCTGTGAATCGTGCTTTGCATTCCAAAAACAGTAAAACCCTTCACGGTCACCCTTTTCCATGAAATACTTTTTTTTTAATCTGAAAATTATATGTTTATTTTGAAACTGATCATAAATTCATCACACTATAATATATAATTAATTTTTTAGTAATGATTAGTGCATGACTCGCCCAATCCCTGAACTGTTTAGTTTGTTGGCCAACGATTTGTGAGCCAGTGCCTCAAGGGTCATTCCACGAACTATCGGTTCGAGGGGAATGCCTTCTATTAACATTATTCATGGTTCATTACATGGAATACTATATTTTGAATACTTCTTTTAGTCCTTTTAAAAATTTTGGTCTTTTCCCCGTATATTTTATTGTAATATCCCTTTGTATGGTATTTTTTTGAGAAAATCAATGGTGTGTCCACTTATCTCAATGGAAGCGACTAGGAGGAGGGTGGCTATAGTAGAGAAAATTGAATACAACATTCATTCCTATATTGTTCCTCAAGAAGGTATTCTCAAATATCTCCTCCCCCTAGATCTTATGTATTATAGACAATCTATCTAGTTTTTTCTTTACAATTTCATCCACCAATAAGATGTTCCTTTTCAACTAGTTGACTAGAGCAACTTCACTATTTGTCTTGAGATGTCTCGGGATTTTGTCTGGATAAATATTTTTATCATGGGGTAGATCAAGACTGCTTCAAGAGAAGGAAAAATATTTGTTCTAAATGTCTCTATGTGTTTGAATAATAATCAATGTCACTGCACAACGTATTCTAAAACAGTCATTCAAGACTATTGTACTATAGTTAACTTGTCACAAATCAATCCCAATAAGGGTTGGAGCTCAAAATGGGATTTTTGATCTAGAGGGTTATTTTCTGATGAGTGGGACTAGGAATTCTGGGTTCATCAGAATTTCTTGGAAGCCTCTACAATACTGGAAGCCTTCAACCTATACCAAGCTGTGTGGGTCACCCAATTTTTTATCTATTCATTGGGTAAAATACTAACTTAGCTACTCAACCACTGGTGTTCGAGCACCAACACCTTTCACGTGTCCCACAGTGAAGTGGGGATTAGTTCATCGGATGCCTACTAGGTTGGGGGACCTCCCATATTTGGTGAGATGTATAATATTTTATTAAAAACACATTTATATAAAAAAATATAGAATTTATTAAAATAGTGTGTCTTGATTGAAACTATACATTTCGCAAAAATATAATTTTAGTTTCATCATATCAAAATATAATTTTTATGAAAATCATAATATAATATTTTAAATAGTTAAAATAATAATCAATAAATATAATCATTTTTTAATTAAAATAAAATAATAAAATTCATACTATTAGGGTCTACATACATATCCCTTTATTACATTAGTGAATTCCTTAAGGGTAAGGTGTGCGATGGGGAGATTTTCTTATGATCTCTTAATATACATGGTTTTGGTTGTGATCTCGATGAGCATGAACTTGTACCATAAATGGATTCATTCATGCTTTAGCTATTGAATAATGATTCATTATTAATCAAGGTAAAATTAAATTAATGTTATCTTCCTCTAAAGTGTAGATAAATGGGATTCATATGGTAGGATCCAATTTGTTGGGGCTATTAGTTCTTTTTTTCTGTGTCAATTATAATTTATCATAACCCTTTTATATATACTATAGATATGATCACTACTCAAAAATAATATTACCAATGATTATGATTCATAATAGTATTTTAATTATAACATGATATGACGTTCCAAAATAACCAATTCAGTTCATGTTATTTCTAATACTACATTACATTATAATGCATTTATTTTTTCACAAAGAGGTAATTTAATTTATAAAATTTCATGTCATTTCATTATTTCCTTCTTTAAAAATATCACCCAAAAAATTTTCAATTCATAAAATAAAAAATATGAGAAAAATTATGTTTAATAGTCTCTTTTGGTTTGGATTTGGATTCCATAAACTTATGGTTCCAATATTTCACTTTGACTAGGTAATTTGTATTATTTCATAAAACATAGTCTATATGGTATAATAACTTCACTGGAGGCTCCTTGAATGGAAGATTATTCTCTAATGGTACCACATATTTATTAAGTACCAGTGAGATGTCTGGTATATACTTCATCAATAGGGATACATGGGACACATCAAGTAATTAAGATAGGTTTGTTATGAGTTCTATTTGATAGGTCACCACTCTAATGTGATAATGGAACTAAAAGGGACTTATATACTTAGGAATATGACTTTTCATGTTCTTAAAAAACACGAATTTATTCCATGATGTTATATGAAGGAACACATAAATGTTGACCCAAAACTCTTGGTGTCATTGCTGGCTTTTTGTATATATTTTCTATAAACATGGTGAAAATTTCATATGACATTTAATGGATTTAACCTTATCTATCATGTATTATATAATATCAGGTCCCATTATATTCCTCTCTCAAACTTCATTCTATTATATCAGAGTCTAACACCACTTTCCATACAGAGACTCATAAGGTGTATGTTGAATACTATAATGGAAACTGTTGTTATATAAGAAGTCAATTAATGGAAGGAGTTGATCCCAAAATCCTTTGAAATACATTAAACATTATCTCAACATATAATATAGAGTTCGAATGGGTATTTAAGACATTCAATCCATATAATGGTGATAAATAGTGACGAATCTTAGTTTTACTTCCAACTATTGTTGAATTCTTCTCTAAAACATCAAGGTAAACCATAGATCTCAATAAGATATAATAGAGAGTGGAACTCCATGCAGTATTACCACTTCCAAAATGTATTGTTCAAGAGAGAAATATTCCTTTATAGTAATGAAATGGGTCAACATTATAAGGTGTTCAACTACAACTTATATGATGTTATTTACTTTAGGACTCATGTGGAGTCTTATGACAACATCCATGGTTATGTTTTCCTATTTCCATTATGGTATGAGTAATGATTTCTACCTAACATTTTACATCAATCATTACACCTTTAATTTTTATCTTACCAAGCATAGATATAAAATCTCCTCAATAACCCTCTTTATGTTATAATACCATAAATTCCCCTTCAAAACTCTATACATATTAGTTATTCTTAGATTAATAGAGAAGTATGATCTACATACATCAAATAAAAGTTCCATATTCAGTTATGGTTTTAATGGGACACATATCTAGTTTCCAAACCATATATATCAAAAAAATTTAATGAAAAACTCCATAATATTCTTTACATTCTTCTATAGAAACTCATCATATTTGTAAGAGACATAGATTCTCTCAAAAAAATAGATGGTTGAGTAGCTATTTTATAGAGGCGAGAAAATACCCTCTTATAATTCACATTTCCATTCTTTTCATGTCCAAGAATATTGGATCTATTGCAACTCTCATCCCAGATCGTGTTTTGAGAACATTTGTACTCCTAGAATCTTTCAATTTTTTTTCTTTCCCCGTATGGTAATGGATTGAACAATCATAATCCTTGATCAAATCTAACCACATTCATTGGAAAATATTAAGCTCATTTTGTGTGGATATATACTTGAGTATTTTATGGTCGATATATATGCCACACTTTTCTATATGAAGGCAATGTTTCTATGTCTTCAATCTAAAGATAATTGTCACAAAATATATATCAAGAGTTTAGTAGTTCTAATCATAGTATATTATTTGGTAGGAATCATTATCTATCACTTTGTCATCATTCACGATTACACGACCCAAGCCCTTTTTGGATGTGTTACTATAGATAAAAATCCATCCCCATTGATAGGTATTGTGATCTCAAGTGAAATTATGAGTCTTTTCTTCAAATATTTAAAATATTCCTCACATTATTCATTCTACACAAAAACTTCTCACAAATAGATGATAGTACTCATCTAATCTAAGGAAACTATAGATATTTATCAAATAAGTTGGTCTAAGATATCCTTAAATTGTTTCTGTTTATGATGTATCCATATATATCCCATTACTAGTGATAACATGTCCCAATAATGTTACATTATCTAAAAAAATCACATTTACTATACATAGAAAATAACATTCCCTTCCACAAGGTCTTCATTATTGAATTCAAATTCTCCTCATATTACTCCTTTTTAAGAGTAGATAACAATATCATCTATGAAGACTACCAAAAATTTATTGAGGAAATCTATATGGAATCTATTCATAAAATCCATAAATATTATTAGAGAATTAGTGAGTCTGAATGGAATCAAAATGAAATCATAGTTCCCATACGTTGTACAAAAACCAGTCTTTGGGATATCTTCCTTATTCACCTCTACTTGATAATGTCATGACTGAAGATCCACCTTATTGAAATATTGGGTTCATCAAACCTAATAAAAAAATTAAATGATATATAGAACATAATACATGTTCTTTATCATGATCTTTTTGATCTCATGATAATCAATACAGAGGTGCATTGACCCATCCTTATTCCTGATGAAAAGAACATGTTCACCAAATAGTGAAGCACTTGGCATATGAACACGTTATCTATATTATCCTGTATTATCTTCTTCATCCCCTTAAGTTTATTAAAAAATATCCTATATAGAAACTTGGATGTTGGTAAAGATATGAATATGTGATCAATTGATAACTCATCATCATGGCTAGGGGGAAGACCATACAATAATTTAAGAAGCACATTATTGAATTCCCTTATAATGGAAATTGATTTGAAGTTCCTTGAAATGTGTATTATAGTTTTAAGAATCACTACTTCTAGGTGGTTTCCATTAGGTTTATTTATGAATCCCAAAACATCCAAGAGTTCCTTATCCAAAGGGGACATGATTTCTGAAGGCAGGTGTTCATTAAGTTTTAACTTCACAATACTTAATAACGTGCTTTGGTTGAGGGGATGTAAGGTCGGACTCATCACACCCTTTTGGGGGGAATTATTTTAAACTCCGGGACTCCCTTTATAATATAAGATAGTTTCTTTAATCCTTATAAATTCACCAAGTATATCAAAGGTATCACTGAAAATTTTCAATCACTTATTTAGCATGTGAAAGGTTTAAAATCATTCGTATTTATTAGAGGTTCTTAATTAATGGAGATATTCGTATATATTTGTGGTTCTCCATCAATGGAATCCTCACATATACTACATAGAGATTCTTTTAATCATCATTATGATGATACTGTTTTTTAATCAACTCAGTGGGGAACTCTAGAATTATGGTCATATAGGGAGACGAAGGTTTGATTTTATATTGGGATTGTGCCCATAAAATTGGATACATACATATCCTTGTAAAAGGAATAATTACCCTCATAGTTCGGTGCCAATGAATATGACACATCATACCTTCTAAGTTCATGTGATAATGACCTAACCTTATAGTTTAATGTCATGTGGTATGGACATCTAAGCAGAAGGTTCTTAGTCAAAACAAAGTGTTGGAATTATGTTGATTCAGCCCAAGGAACATGGAAAGGATATGGGTTTTCAAGTAGGATCAGACCCTTTAGGGAATATAGACCATGCAGAATAGGTTTGATTTAAGGTATTGGGTTTGGACCTTAAGGAGGCTTCCTATGTATCCCATATAGATGGGAATCAATTCCCACAAAGTTCGATTAGTATCATAGGAGAGTATAGTTCTTTGAGAGAAATGAGTTTGGGCTTACTTATGGAATATGATGCCTCAATGATTTTGGATGATTAATTTGGAGATTATTCCTAAGGAGGATTCCCAGATAAAAATAATTAAGGTTGGATTCATGAAGAGGATATCCATTCAGCTCGGGCCCTAAAAGGGCTTCCTATATATCCTGGTTTGAACCGAAATTAGAGTTCTCGTAGGTCCATCAGATTATGAGTGGTTGTGCACATGGTGTAATCATCATGAATCTGTAAGCCTACATTATTCATGCTCGGTGTGAGAAACAAGAGGATGTGGAAGATTCAACAAAGACACTTTCATGTTTTTCCTCCTTTACTAGTGGAAAAGGACACACCTATATTGGCAAGGGTGGACGATGTCGAGGCAACCCGGGAAGAGGGTGAGGCGATGAGCCTTCCCTCTGTTCACATTACCTTGGGAAAGGGTCCAATTAAAGGATGAAGGGATGTAGGTTAGGGGCTTACTCCAGGAGGGTTTTCCATGAAGACAAATCTCAACGGGAGATGGAAAGGGTAATAAGAGTCCCTGTGTCCATCTCTCTTCTGGTCTTTGGCACCGACGAAGAAAGGAGGAGAGGTGACACTACCTCTTACAAGAAAAGCTAGGGGCTTACGCCCGAATGATTTCCTTGAAATTGATCCTAGTGGGGGAGGGAGACATCTTCATTATTTTAAAAAGTAGTCATGAACTATACCTTCCCCTACTAGAGTCCTGAGCTTTTAGGTCAACTCTTCGAGAAGGGAGAGGCCAGGACCCGATCCTCCTCCAAACTGAGAAATTCCCAACACTATTCCTGGGAGAACGGTCCATGTGAACTTTGATATACAAACCCACATGAATTCCATGTATTATAAATTTATTATAAAACAAATGTGGGAATCCTCTGACTATAGAAATACAAACCCAAATAAGAGACATGTTGATGTGCCTTTCCCAATTGTTTGATAAGTCGGGAGATTTATGTGGAGGCTTCAACATAGTACCTTTCAGATAAGTGAACCAAGGAAGGAGATACCCTACCATAAATGGATTTAAAAAAGGGGTACATGGGTTGGTATGCCGGATTTATACCAAGATATACTACATAGGTACCTCATGCAATGTATAATGTGTAGGTAATCCACGTTGATGTAGTGTGTAGATATACCATTCAGGTATGCCGTATAGGTATGCCGCGTAGATGTGGCGTGTAGGTATTCCACGTAGGTGTGAATGAAGACTGAAGAATGAATTTCACATAGGATAACCAAACCTATGTAAAAAAAATTAAAATAATTTAAAAACATGCTTATCCCCTTTAATTATATCTTTTCTCCTGTTTTAGAGAGCTACCTAAGACAATTTTAGGGATCTGGGTGAAAGATCTACACAATGGGAGCTTCAGAGAATCTATCAACTTTTTCAGTCTCCTAAATGGGGAGCCCAAGGATCCTATTTATAGGGGACATAGTCTAATGGAATTTGTCCACATAGGTCCTTTGTGTAGGTCCTTATCGTAGGTCTTCCGCATTGGGGTGTAAAAAAATTCATTTTCCGTATAGGTCCTCCATGTAGGTCCTCCGCATAGGTCATCTGTGTAGGTCCTCCTCATAGGTCCCATTGTGAAACTTATCCATCTTCAAAGTGCCATAACTTTTGATTCATAAGCCTATTTCGGTTTTATGACTAGTCAAATCAATGTTCTGGAAGAGATCTAATCTTCTTCAGATAGTAAATACAATATGTCTTCTCTGATGAAACTTGGAAATTGAATTTAATTTGTATATTCCTTTTTATGATCAATCTTGGGAATCCACTTCCTACTACTGGATAGGGTAATCATTCTACTTATCCATCAGTATGGAGTAGTATTTTGGCACATAAAAATCAAGCATGCATCTTCTTCCTTCATAGTGATAACATATTTACTTATATTTGATATTTTTTGTATATTTTAGAATCATATCTTCACTGTGCATGAAAAAAAATTTCATGGTTTCTACAAAAGACCCCCCTAGAATTTGATTTTTTAGAATGAAAATAATCTTGTACTAAGGGTAAAGTAGGGAACTTTGATGCATTTCAACATCATTTGGTAAGATTTGGAGTTACATCATGTTTGGAAGGATACTCAAATTTTTTACTAACCCATAGATTTATAGATCATAATTTTACTATTACTAGGGTTATATGGAAAACCCTAAATACATTGTGTCTTTTTAATTTCATTTCATAATATTACCTAAACCCTAAAAATATGTACAATATGTGAGTTGAGAATAAACTTTTTTCTAGAGTTCCCTTTACTGGTTCTCAATCTAGTGAGTACCATGTCTTTTGGTGTTGTCATTTTAGATTCATGCATGTTGGACTATAAAGGACTAACATTTAGGGTCGAATATCTTTAAAAATAATTTTTTAAATTAGTTCCTAAACAAGACTCTAGAGCTAAAAATTTCTTTAATATTTTTAAATATTTCCAAGGGGAATATTGAGCGATGATTTTTATGGAAACAAAATTAAAAACTTGTATCAACATAAGCAGATTCTCTTACAAGAATTATGTTACCATTATTTTACAATCCCATTATGGGGATTGTGTTATGAAGGACCAATTAGGGTATAAGCTGCACAACCAAATAGTGGCATCTTTTCGATGACAGACCTGTTATGTAGAAAACTTATGTAAGGCCACATAAAGACATGTATTACATATTCATGAAAAAGAGCTCTTAGGAATTTAACATTTTACTGTTGATAGATAAGAGAAAATAAGATTTGGGTGACTCAAGACCATAGTGGGAGGCTTTTCCAAGGAAAGGAATTTTAAGAATGAAAAGGAAAAATTATGTCGACATATATCATGTATAGGAATAGTATTTCTATAAAAATTTGGTGTATGAGTAATGGTTAAGATTAATCAGAAATATAAATTTCTAATATCATATTGTGTAGTTTTAAGTCATGTAGTGAGGACATTGTGTTGTGCAGTTTTCAGTCATACAGTGAGGACATTGGTACTGTGCAGTTTTAAGTCATCCAGTGAGGACATTGGTACTCTGCAGTTTTAAGACATGGAGTGAGGACCTTGGTACTGTGCAGTTTTAAGTCATGTAGTGAGGACATTGGTATTGTGAAATTTTTAGTCATGTAGTGCAGAATTTGGTACTGTGCAGTTTTAAGTCCTGTAGTGAGTACTTTGGGAGGATTTAATTTATGGTCTTTATCTTGGACCAAATGTATGAAACTCTTATAATTTATTGATAATTTTTTTGGAAACATACTAGAATATTTAGGTATGGAATGGAAATTTTAAACTATGATTTTAGAATTTCTAGATCTAAAAAATGACATGGAAAAGGTGATAAAATAATTATAGGAAGTCTTTTCCAAGAATGAAGTTACCATTATTTGACCAACTCGTTATGGGGGCTGTATTATATAGGGATAACTAGGGAATATGCTGTATAGCTAAATAGTGGAATCTTTTGGCCGATATTCCCATTATTTAGGAAACTTATGCAAGGCCACCTAAGGGCACGTACTGCATAGTCAAGAAATAGAGCTTTTAAGAATTTTGACATTCTTTTGCTAAAAGCCGAATAATGTTTACGGAGATTCACTTTTTTCCAAAGTACTGAGTTTGGCTCATAGAGAAAGGTACCTAAATATGGAGAGGGTATTTCCAACCAATATTTCCAATGAATTAGAGGAATATGACTTTTATGAAGGTCTGACCCAAACATAAAAGTTATAGTGTTTGTAGTTTTTGGTTATAAAACTATGAATAGAAAAGAAAACAATATATGTTATGTGGCCAAGTTATTCCAAGGATATTTCATATTTTTTTTAACACATGGTAATGGAAATGTGTAAACTATGGTCTTGAATTATTTTAGATTGGGAGAAAGATAATGGGACAAGTATACTTGAATGATGGTTTCAAAATACAGATTCTTGTATATTTCCCCCAATGTTTGAAAGGGAAAAAGATAATATAACCAAGAACAATGTTACCATTATTTGAAAAAACTCGTTATGGGGCGATGTTATGCTGGTCTAAATGGGGCATATGATGCCTATCCAAATAGAGTCATCTCTCGGCTGACAGGCCCGTTATTTATGCAACTAACACAAGGCCACCTAAGGCCACATGCGTCATAGTAAGACAAAATATTTCTTAGGTATTAGAAACTCTATCACTAGAAACCTTAAGAAAGACTATGAAGATCAAAAAAGATTCAATATTAAGGGTATGAAAAATGGTATAGGGTTATGCCCAATGCATATGAGAAATATTTGAACCAATATTGGCCATGATTTTGACGTCTTTTACATAGATATGACTCAAATGTAAAATGGAGACTTTCTTTGTTTCCTCTAAATTAATATTATGATATTCAGTTTTAAGTAATGCAATGAGTACATTGTACTATGCATTTTAAGTCATGCAATGAGGACATTGTACTGTGCAGTTTTAAGTCATGAATTGAGGGCATTGTACTGTGCAGTTTTAAGTAATGCAATGAGGACATTGTACTATGCATTTTAAAGTCATGCAGTGAGGAAATTGTTAATCCCACAATAAATTAAGACACCTTATTTATATAAATAATCTTTTTACCCAATTCCTAATCCCACATGAGATATGATCTATGTGAGAAACAAGGATCAGTAAGGGTTTCTTCTATAACACAAGGGTTACACGAGTGAAGAATATGGGTGTTAGAATTCTATTTAGTTTAATGTCATGCAGTAAGGAAAAATATGAACCAGTGTGAAAATAAAGATTTTTTGTAGATGTACAAAGGGATAAAACCCAAGTGTCACTATGTGTATTTCTGAGGGAAATAATCAAGCCATATGTAGTTCTTCCAACATTACCTATGCAGGTGAGATTCATATACAAATAATAAAGGTTTTTTATCTTGGTTGGGCCCAATATTAGAGATCTATGCATCTTACATGTATTAAATAAATGAGAATCAAGTCGTACATAGTTCTTTAAATAATCATTCCTTACGCCAATCGAGTATGACGTGAATAATGGGGGATTTTGACATGTTCCAAGAGAATGGTAAATCTTAAAACATAAAAGGGTATAAAGACCAAATCAAATATCATAAGGAAACTCTCTGTATAGATATGATTCATATACAAGAGGGGAAAAGAAAAAATAAGATTTTTTATTTGCAGCTGGGCCCAAAAAATAATGATTTAGGCATCTCTACAAATCTCATTGAAAATGATAATCAAGGCATATGTAGTTTTTGAAATAAGGTCACTATGCAGATCTGACTCAAACATAAGAAAGAGAGGGAATCATGTTCTCTTAATGAGTACCAATGATGTCAAAGCTGTTTTCTTATTGAATCTTCTAATATCAAATAGATAAAATGTTAGTCGTACAGTTTAATGTCATGCAATGAAGATAAATGATGTCATGCAGTTTAACGTCATGAGACAAGGAAAAAGATATTACATGTTTTAACATCATGAATCATGGACGCTTATGGTTGTTATACAGCTTAATGACTTGTAACTAGGACGTTATACTGTGTAGTTTTCAGTCTTGCAGAAAGGACATGAGGGTTGTGAAGTTTTTAGTATTGCAGCAAGGACACTTATACAAACACACAAAGTATTTATTTAAGAATCTCGCATTGGTTGGATTTGTAATATGCTCTCCATCCATTGAGATTAAGGTATAAGCTCTATATGAATGGACCTTATGTATGTAATAGGGTCCTTTCCACTTTGGCTCATGCTTTAGAGGTTTATTCCCTGGTATCTTTGGAGTTATATGGACCAATACCAATTCTACTTGAATAAATGAATGGATACAAAATTTCTTGTTAAAATCTTACACTTTTCTATTCTGAAAGACTTAAAATGATTAAAATGATGAAATCTTTTCTCATATAATCATTTCAGCTCATTGAATCATTTCTGAGACCTCTCATCTCTAGAATACTGATCACAGATTGCAACTCTGAGTGAAGGAAATTGCATTTCAATTAGAAAAACTTCTTTTTTCCATATACCAATGAATAAGGAGTTTCTTGGGTGTAAGTATGGGTAGCGGTATGATATGCCAATAAAGCATTCTAATGTTTATCAGGCCATGATTTCTTATATTTATCCATCATCTTCAGAAGTATATTTGATTGGGTCTTGATAAAAGCCTCCATCTATCCATTTGTCACCTCAAAACAGTGAGATGAACGATTGGATTTGACATTATGTTCCTAATATAACATTTTTATCCCAGTAGAACCAAAATTGGTGCCATTGTCTGTAAAAAAAGTATGAGGGACACCAAATCTGGTGATGATGTTAGTTTTGAAAAAACAGAAGAAAAAAAATTAGCGCAGAATTCTTTGAGATCTTTTTCCTCGACCCATTTAGAAAAGAAGTCAGTAACTGTAAGGATATACTTGAACTACTTAGCTATGGCTGGATGTTAAGTCCCTACTACATTCATTCCCCATGTGGAAAATGGCCAGGAGTATTTAGCTATATGTAGCAACTCCGGGAGTTGATGAATGAAGTTGGCATGAAAATGGTAGGGATTACATTTCTTAGTGGAATCTGTGAAATCCTACATCGTTGAAGGAAAAATGTATCCAAGCCTTTAGATCTTATTAGAGAGTCTATGCCCAGACTGGTGGGCACTACAAGCTCCTAAATGTACTTCTTTCATGATAGATGTAGTCTCTTCACCATCAATAAATCTGAAGAGGATTCCTTCAAAGCCTCGATTATAAAGTATATTTTGATGGTATGAACTATCATAAAGAGTAAAATTGGCCACTCATTGCCGAATCTATTCTTTCTAAACCCTATTCGGAGGAGGTAATCCATTATGAAGATATTCCAAGATGGATTTCCTCCATCTTGTGGTATGAACATATGGCTCAGAAATCAGGCTAATTTCATTAATTTCCTCCATTCTGGTATGAAAAAAAGGTGAATCCACATGAAGATGGGATTTTCTAATGACTGTCTCATCCCTATTTGGATCTTCCAATGCTGTAGCTGTATTATCCAATGCATTTTTATGGGCATTTTATGATCTTGGGACATAAGAAAATGTCGTCTTCGATGGAAATTCATCCATTAACCTTCTGACGTAATCACACAAAGTGATTAACTCTTTTTTTTCTGATAGAATATTCCCCATTTATTCTCCTGATTACCAATTATAAATCACCTTTTACTTTCAAGTGACTCATTTTCACCTGAAGGTCCAATTCCAAACCCGCAATGAGAGCTTGATTCTCCACCTTGTTGTTGGTTTTGCCTTCCGATAATAGGAATGAATAAGGAAATAATACATTTTCTGGGGAGATAAAGACAATTCCAAACCCATATTTGTTGAGTTTAGGGTTTTCCATTCTCTTCCATGTTGGACTTCTAGAAGGACCATAAAAGTACATTTCCCTTGTTTGGGAATTATCCTAAATATAGAAGACCTATTCATCAAGAATTTCAGTATTTAATGATGTATCTTCTGCAGATGGATGCTCAATAAATAATCCGGCCATAGCATGGCCTTTTATTTCCTTTTGAGACATAAATTGGATATCAAACTACTAGAAAATAACTTCCCACCATGCCAAACACCCTGTAAGCATAGGACGACTGAGGATAAATTTGAGCGGGTTATTGCGGGATACCAATTGGACCTCATGATGTTTCAGATAGTGTCTCAATTTATGAAATGAAAATATTAATGCAAGGAAGCACTTTTCAATACTTGAATACCGATTTTCCACATCAAGAATAGTTCAATTGAGATATTAAAGGTTGTTTTCATTCCCAGTATTGTTCTTTTGAGCAAGTAATGCACCGAGTGATCACTCTAAAGCAGTCACATAAAGAATAAGCTACCTTCCTTCACTATTTTGTATTAAAATTGGTGGACTTAAGAGATATTTCTTGAGGTTATCAAATTCTTCTTGAATGTCTTTAGTCTATTGGTAGGTGACTCACTTCTTCATTAATCTGGTGAAGGGTAAACACTTGCATGCCAAATTGTTGATAGAGCACTGAATCTAGGCCAAGTGTCCTTGGATTCCTCTTAATTATTTCAAATTTCACGGATGTGAAATACCAAGGATTGATTTTGTTTTCTTAGGATCAACTTCAATACCATTATGGAGTACAATGAATCCAAAGAACTTTTCTAAGGTTACCCCAAAAGAACATTTCAATGGGTTCATCTTCAAACTGGGTTGCCAAAATTTAGAGAATATGGTCTCAAAATCTGACTAGTTATTAGAACATTGTATGGATTTGACCACCAAATAATCCATATAACATTCGACAAATTTTCCTAAGAATGGTTTAATGATATTGTGCTTGGAACATTGGTATGTTGCGCCTACATACATTAAACCAAAGGGCATTACCCGATATAAAAACACACCATGAGGAGATCTAAAGCATATAGATTCTTCATCCACTAGGGCCATATAGATTTGATTATACCCAGAGTATCCATCCATGAAGGAAAGAGCTTCCTAACCAATCATTACATCAATTAAAAGCTCTGTAATCGGAACTGTAAAATGATCTTTAGGACAATGCTAGTTAAGATCTGTGAAATCAATAGAAACTCTAATTTGGACATTCTTATTTTTCATTGGGAAAATTTTTGTTAGCCATTTGGAATATTGAAATTCCCCAAAAAATTAGCCTTTTATAAACTTATCAACATCAGATTAAATTTTAGAGCTATGAGTTGGGTTTGTTCTTCTTGCTGCTTGCTTGAATCCACGATGTTTATCTGGAAAACCCAAATAATGGGTGGATATATTAATATTAACTCCTGAAATTTCTGTATAATTCAAAGAAAATATATCTTGATTTTTCTTTATAAATTATGTATACACCTCTTTCTCTTTAGAGTTATTTGGCGCACTAATTAGTGTGGGGTATGGATCTTATTCTATACCCAGATATATTTCTCTGATCCCATCCACGGTGGTATAGACACCTTCCTCAAATGCTGGAGGAGAATCCCCAAGATCTTCTTCTTCTTCTTCATTATGTGTTACCTCTTCTTTTTCCACATTCATAGTAGATAATGAGGAAAAAACCAGAGTTAGAGGGGGAGTCGGTAGTTGAACATACTAAAGAAGAGGTCACCATATCTGACCCTAATGATGATGAAGTGTCTTCCTGGGGTAATAAAGAGAAGATGTTGGATTGAGAATCAACGTCTTTGTCTTCCTCTAGCATTTCAACAATTTCTTCTACTCTGATTAATGAATTAGAGGCTTGTTGTAGTTCAATAGATGAAATGAAAATATCTCCATTTAGGCTTCCATCACTACTTGGTGAATCAATAATCTCTCCCATGCTTTCAAGCTCAGTTACCACAATTGACATTATGGAAGTTATTGAATTACTGCTAGGATTTGGTTTTACCATTTCAATTTTATTGATGAGTAGCACATAATCTATACTCAAATTCATGAATGGATTTTCTGGGATCTTTTCCAATCCATTCAGAGAATTAACTCTAGTTATTTATTTTTTCAAGGACTTCGTTCCTTTTTTGTGATAAAACACTTCCTCAATGTATTGATATTCACATGTTTAGAATGTTTCCTTATCACCATAGAATGTCCCTATTTGACTATTGAAACATTACATAAGTCATTCGTGGTATGACGAATGTATGTATGCATGCTGATGCAGCCAAGGTCTTCTAAGCGGAATATTGAAGGTTGTGTCCTGACAAACAACCATGAAATCTGAATTAGACACAAGATCTCCAAACTCAGTTCTGATTATAATCTCACCCAGAGGTTCTTTCTCATTATTATCATAAGCATGAAACATTAAAGTGGAATGAGATAAGTCATATTTAGTTAGGCCCAATCAATGAAGTGTACGAATAAGATTGAGGTTGACTCTAGAGCCATTATCAATGACGGTTGTCCAGATTTCAACATCATTGACTTTTCTAGACAAGTACAATGGTCAAATATGTCTATCTACAATATCATATTCATATTCATTTGTAAAATATATGATTTCATGGAATTATGTAGGAAAATTCTTTGTACAGTAAATCTTAGCAGCATAAACTTCAATTTCAAACTCTTCAGGACTTTAAAAAGCCTCAATAATTGCTTCTCCAAGATATTTTGATAGATTTAAGTCATCCAAAATTGATAACATGGCTTATTATTGGGAAAATTGTTTCAATAAATCATAATTTTTATCCAGAGGTCTGTATTTTCCATCATGAAGATGTAGTTTTTTAGGTTTATTAAAAGTTTCTACTTTTAATATAGATGTACATTGTGTCGGAGAAGAAGTTGGAAATACTACTGGATTTGGTAGATTAGACATACTAGGTCTATTCATTTTCTGAAAGGAAACTGTGTGACTTCTAATCGATCCTCCAAAATAATTGAGTCAGAACCAAACCTGTCTTGTATTTAAGAAACTCCTAGTTATTGTTATGCCCGTAGAAGGGCTCTTCCACGAGTTTATGCTGCATATATTATTCATGCAGGGGTATAGTTAAAATGGCAGTTTCTAGAATTCCTACATCTTCCCTTAAATCCTTGACTCTATCCTCTTCATTTGGTTCCCTAATTAGGTATAAATAATTTCATCTCATTATAATCAGAATCACCATTGGAATAAGGATCTGTTAAATGGATAACATTGACAGAACCAAAGATCAATTCTTCATCTAATAAAGATTCTTCCTGACAGGTTAATTTTGATTGTGCTGTTTGGCAGGGCAGTGCCCATTCTTTTGAAACAGATGGTATGAAATATGCTAGGGTCAAGGACAACATTGGCCTTAATGTGATCTAATCTTCATTTGACATCTCTTTGTCCTCAAGATCATTTTACATCTTTGAGGAACAACCTTTTGATGAAGATGATTTTTTGTGGCAGGAGTGGCAGAAGACATCAATTGTTTCAATTGTGTTTGTAAAATGGAATGAGTCCAGTTGATCATTTTCAAAATAATCCAATCATCATATTTCATCACATTTTTACTTTTGAATTCCTTACATTATCCTTCTTCCTCTGGATCGGTAGTAGTAACACATGCTACTTGAGCTGATGAACTTTTTAGTTTCACTTGCCCATAGTCTGCCATATTTTTCAAGAGGTCCTTGAAAACAAAATACTCTTGGATAGGATGTCTTAATATCTGATGAAAGGGACCATAATTCAAAAGATCTTCATCGCCTTCATTATTTGGTTTGTTTGGCCTTAGAAACTGAACCAAATTGTTTTCAAGAGCTAAAATGAAGTAACTAGGAACATGTTCATTCTTGAAAGAATAATCATTGTTCTTTAATTACTCAAACTATTTTTTCCTTTGATCTCTTTGATCATCTTGACGAGGAATTCATTGCTGCTGATGCTTAGGAGGTGGATCCCTTCGGTATGATAAAGGTCTTGAAGTAGAAGTAGGTATAGGTGCCTGCTTGAGTGTAACTATAGCAGCTTCTACCTTTCGTATCATCCTCCCTAGAGCAGATAGAAATACATGAGTTTTAGCATTAGTTTCTATAATAGAGTCTTATATCCATTGAGATATTTATGAAAGGTCTCAAAACCCTCTTGTGTATTTCACAGGGATCAATGGTGTGCGTAACTCGTCATGAATATTTTCCACACAAATTGGTAGAAATTCTTATTAAGGGAGTGATAGACTTAATGAATATGTTAATCCTTTCCATCGTGAAATTAAATATGAAACTTTTAAATTCTCCATTTATTTAAAATTGGTAAGATCAAAAAATTTCATCATTGGTAGCGTTGAGCTAAATTGAAAAAGAAATTTCTGACAGAGATCTTCCCATCCAGTAATTGATTGTGATTGTAAACTTGTATACCAAAAAAAAGATAGTCCTTGTAATGAATCCACAAAACATATAAGATTTACTGATTCTTTTTTTTTGAGGAGTTCTTATCATGGGATCACAATGAGAAAAAAATGTGTTATGTGTTGTTTAGGACCTCCCAAACCATTAAAGATTAAGAATGTAGTATTCAAAAAATTTGGTGGGGGAGGAATTGCATCCACCCATTTGTGGTAAGCTCTCTTTTCTAGCTGAACTGGTGTACGTCATTCCTCTATAGCTTCCAATTGAGTCTTTAATGCATCAATTGTGTTCATAATCATTTAGGGAATATCTAGATGAGCTGGAAATTGTGCAGTTATAGTAACTAGAGATTGAGATGGTGCAATGACTGAAAAAACAACTGATGGTGGTGTGGATATTTACCATGGATAACCTACGGGAACATACCTATTAGGATGTGTCTGATCTTTCCATGACTATGTACCCAGTGGAGGAAATTCATTATCTGCATCTGTAGTTATTACAAATTCTATTTTCTGAGGAGAACCTACATGACTTTCAAGTTGAGGGCCTACTTGGGGAGTTCTTCTAGTAGAAATGTTTCCTCGATGTAACTCTGTATTGATTCTTTTAAACTACTTAAATTCCTCTTCTTTCCATGAAAATCATTCTTCAGGTGAAAAATATTGACCTTATCTAGTGGAAAATTGAAATTAAATCTGACTTTTTTACTTTCCCCTTGTTAGATGCCTTTCAGAGGGGTGGGAGTTGGTTATTTGAAGGAATACCAAGATTCTTGGAAAGCCTCTGATTTCGGGTATGCACACCTTCTTCATTTTCCTCATTTTGTAACGTATTATTGAAAAAAACTTCATCTTCTGATTCCTCTAAAATGGAGTCATTTTTTGGAGGATCTTCAATAGTGGTGTTAATGACATTCACTTTTTCATAATGCATCAACTGCATTATGTTAGTAATTTTGTAAGATCTTCTCCCTCTGTATCTTCCATAAGACTATATTCTCTAATATAATGAATTTCTATGAACTATTTGGTGAACATTAACTCAAATGGAATCCTTGGATAGTTTATTTTTAAGCTTTCCTAGTGGTTTCTTCCCTAATTGGGAGAAAAAAAAATTCTGTTGAGGAGGAGATTATAGATGTAAAAAATCCCCCAGTCCTTCAGGCTGGGGGTGTTCCTGTTATTCTTCATCAAACCTTTAAACTTGGTTTAAAGATATTGAAGGTTTAATTAAATGATCCCCAGTCTTGCATGATGGGGTGATTCTTGAACTACTATGGCATAAATTTATGCAAATGATCTTCTAATTTTGTGAATTTTGGTTTAGACATTATTTGGGTGCATTATTCGACAACCACTAAAATCACATGTTTTGGAAAATTTATTTTCTATTTCAAACATTTGAATTTTATGATGGCTGCCACCCTCTAAGCGGGACACTTGCTCAAAATTCTCATATGATTTATATATAAGTAACTCAAAAAATTCTTTTATTTGGGCCTGACTCTGATGAGAGTAGTCTAAGGCCGGTTTTTATTATACATTCGATTACATACAAAAATATATTGATTGTGGTCAGCCGTGGGAAATAACATTGCTTGAGACAACTTTTGGTGGGATTTACTGATTTTGGAGTGCAGTGAAATGCAATGCTCTTTTTTCACCCCATCCTCTAATATGAACACAATATGGAGAATCATAAATTAATTGGTGTAGCCTCTTTATAGCATTGAGGCATGCATGCATAATTATTCTCTGCTATTTTTCATCCTCTAGATGTTGGGAAACTGAGAGAGACGCCAAGTCAATTTGGAATTTCAACTCTTCTATTACATTTAACACATATTGATCATCTTTCACTAGAGATTTCTCCACTTGGTTTGACCAAAGTGGATGCTATGTATTAGAGGACAAATGATCTAAGGGAGGTTCGAAGAATTACCATTCCCTTGAGATGTATTCTGGTTTATAAAGTTATTCACCTATCAATGATAAGGATTCATACATGAATGGCCATGTGTTTTCAAGTTCCCTGAGATATGAGGGATTTATAATTGCTAAATTATCAATTATAGAATTTTCTTGAAATAATAAGTACTATTACAGAGTGAAATTTCATAGAAAATGCCATCATGGGGCGGATCACCATGGTTCATTACAGAAAGGGATAAATCTTCTTGCTCCTTGGTCTTCTGGCCACATTTAGGGTCTCTGTGGCTCTCATTTATAGTTAGGCACTCTGGATTAACCGAATTTTCATAAAAGAGGCCTTTATGATGAAGTTTCCATTGAGGAACTTCATAATTATTACTACAACTCCCATAATTAAGTAATTAATGTACAGGCTCTTTATCTGCAATAGATAAATGTCTAAGAGCATCAAGACCTCCATCATTAAGAGGAGCCAAATTATTTCTTGACTCTTGATTTTTCATCTGTTCATGAAGAGACTTATTTTTTGATGTTCTCTTATACTTAGTTGGGGCCACTTGCTAGGAAAAGTGATTATCATGGGAAACTATATGTTCTTTCCATGGATTTGTTACTGGAACGGACCGATTACCTCCAATTGGAAAGGTTGTATGTTCCCGATCTTGTTGTCTGTATGATATGGGTGAGTATTCCCCATGACCCTCCTAGACTGAAACAGATGTTTGTATCTATTCTGAAATGGCATGATGATGTGTTATACCATGTGTGGGATAGCTTTATGTGTCTGTTTCCCCAATACTACTGAAGTGGTTTCTATAATATTCTGGAATGATTATAGAATATGGGTTGGGATTTTTGTTTTCACTTTTGCCATTTATAAGATGTGTTTGGTGACTTCAGTAGTCATAATGGGAATATAGGTCCATTTTATTTCTAGAGTAGGTGTATATGCCTGCTCCTGTACTCAATTTTCTATCAATGGGTATTGACCGTACTAATGTATAGGGGCATAGATTTAGGTCTTCCCCAAATTTGTCAACATAGCATTCCGAATGACTTCTCTCGGTGCTAAAAAATGATACTATTGGAATAATTGATGAAAATTGGAATGTGTATATGCCTACAGGCTATTTCCCATCAAGTATGGTTGACAGAACTCCTTTAATATTGGTGGAGGAGACTGCTAGCAGAATTGGTGATTGTAAACAATTGTATGTTCTGGTTTACCAGTTGCCACCACATTAGGTCAGTGGGCTTCATTAAATGAAGTAAAATGAGCCTACTGACTAGATGATAACTTGTAAGCAGGTGAATGTACCTATTCACATTACCCCACTAAATTTATCTAGTGGGACTTTTAGGTTGCTGACAGACGTGTCTGTTGGATAGAAAAATTAGGATGGACAAGTGTATGTGCCCATTAGTTTTTTTCATCATGTTCGGTTGATGGGCTTCTCTGGAAGGGGTAGAGGTAATAACCTTCACCCTATTGACCAGACGTTGTCCCTTGTGGTTCGTCTTGTATGCCCGGGTCTGATAGACCTGGGATGAACATCCAGAGGCAACACCCCCATCATGTTAGGGGTTCCCCACTACATGATTCTACTGGTGGTGATTTCTAGTGGGAGTCCTTAGGAAGGACTCCTGCATTCTTGAATTGAGGCCTTTATTGGCCTCTTGATCCACCTTCCTATAGTATGGGAGGGATTGATTGTTGAATTTTAGGGATAAGGAACCAAAGTAGTTGAAGATGATGGTTGGAACCATCTACTTCTTGATCATTGGTCATAATTGGTTGGATGATCGGGGATTTTCATTGGCCTGGAGGGCCTACCGAGCATCCTCTAAAGTCAAGATTGTACCATGCCGGTGATATTCCTTTACCATCACATTAGAGACCCAACGTTGAAGATACAAGGTTGGTGATAACATTATTCCCGTAGATTGGGTTCCATCTTTAATAGTGGTCGGGAAGTTCACAGATGTTGTATGTATGAATGATTCCTCTGTCTGACCTTAATTCATCAATTGATAGGGGCCAAATGGGTGGTAACATTATTAACATGGTTAAGGATTTAGGTAGGGTTCACCATTTTTGATTCATAGTTCCTTGAAATGTTTATTCTAGTTCTAAGAATCACTACTTCTGGGAAGATTCCATTGGATTTTTTTATGGAATCAAAAACATCCAAAAATTATATATCCAAAGGGGACCTGCTTTCCCAAGTTAGGTGTTCATTAAGTTTGAACTCCAACATACTTAAGAATTTTTATTGGTGGAGAGGATGGGAGTTCATACTCATCACACCCTTTCGGGGGGTTTATTTTCTACTATGGGACTCTCTTTATAATTTAATATATTCTCACTAATCTTTATTAATTCACCAAGTATATAATAAATATCCCTTGTAATTTTCAGTCAATTATTTATCATGTGAAAAGTTTAAAATCATATGTATATATTAGAGGTTCATCATTAATGGAGATATCTGTATGTTTTCGAGGTTATACATCAATGGTATCCTCACATATACCACTTAGAGATTCTTTTAATCATCATTATGATGATATTGGTTTTTAATCCACTCATTTGGGCACTCTAGAATTTATTTTCATCCAGGGAGATGAAGGTTTGGTTTGATCTTGGGATCATGCCCATAAAATGGGATACCTACGTATCCTTGTAAAAGGAATCAGAACCCCCATAATTCGGTGCCACTGAATGGGACACATCATACCTTTTAAGGTTATGTGTTAAGGACCTAATCGTACAGTATAATTTCATGTGGTATGGACATATAAGAGGAAGTCGATTAGTCAAAACATAGTGTGGGACTTATGTTGAAGCAACCCAAGGAATTTGGAAAGGATATGGGATTCTATGTAGGATCAGACCCTATTGGGAATATGGCCCAAAGAGAAGAAAGTTGATTTAAGTTATGGGGTTTGAACTGTAAGGCGGCTTCCAACGCATCCCATATAGATGGGAATAAAATCCCAGGTAGTTCAATTAGTCTCATAAGATTGGATAGTCCTTTGATAGAAATGAGTTTGTGATTACTTATTGAAAAGGATGCCTTAATGATTTTGGGGGTTTAATTGGGGGCTTATTCCAAAGGAGGATGCCCAGATTAAGGGGATTAAGGTTGGATTCTTGAAAACAATATCCAGTGATCTCGGTACATGAAAGGTATTCCTATGTATCTTGGTTTGAACAGGAATCATAGTTCTCATAGTTCCTTTGAATTATGAATGTTTATGCACATGTTATAATCACCATGACTCTCTAATCCCACGTGAGTCATTCTCAGTGTGAGAAAAAATAGGATGTTGAAAATTCAACAAAGTAACTTTCAAATTTTTTCTCCTATGCTAGTGGAAGAAGGCGCACCTATGGGGGTGAGGGTGGACGAGGTTGAGGTGACATGAGAAGAGGGAAAGGTGAATAGACTTCTCTCTATTCACTTTACATTGGAAACTGGTCAAATAAAAGGAAAAAGAGATGAAGGTTTGGGGATTACACCAGGATGGATGCCCATGGTGACAAAGCTCAATGTGAGAGGGAAAGTGTAAAAAGAGTCCTTGTGTCCATCTCCCCTCTGGTCTTTGGCAGCAAAGAAAAAAGGTGGAGTGGTGATGCTACCTACTACAAGAAAAGCTAGCAGCTTATCCTAATATGGTTTCCCTGAAATAGATCATGGTATGGGAGGGAGACTTATCCTTTATTTTTAAATGGAAAAGTAGGTATGAACCATTCCTTCCCCTACCAGAGACCTGAGGTTCCAGGTCATCTCTTTGAGAAGGGAGAGTCAATGACCTAGTCCCCCTCTAAACCGTGAACTTCCCAACATTCTTCCTAGGAGAAAGGTCCATGTGACTATGGATATAAAAACCCACATACATTACATGTATCCTAAATCCATTATAAAACAAATTTTGTAAATCTCTAACTTTGGAAATAAAACCCCAAATATGAGACATGTTTATGTTCCTTTCCCAATGGTTTGATAAGTCTAGAGGTTTTTGAGGAGGCTTCAACTTAGCCCATTTTAGATAAGGGAACCAAGGAAGGAGATACCCTGCCATGAATGGCTTTAAAAGAGGGAACTTGAGTTGGTATATAGGCTTTATACCAAGCACTGTCACATAGGTACCCTGCACACAAGTATGCTATGTAGGTACTCCGTGTTGATGTACCACATAGATATACTGTGCAGGTATGTCGTGTGGGTATGCCGCACAGATGTGGTGCGCAGGTATTCCATGTAGGTGTGAATGATGTCTGAAAGATGTTTTTCATATAAGAGAAGTGAACCTATGTAAAAAAATTGAAAAATAATTTAGAAACATGCTTATCCAATTTAATTATCTATTCTCTTGTGTTTTAGAGAGCTACCTGAGACAATTTGAGGGATTTGGGAAAAAGAGCTATGAAATTGGAGCTTCAGAGAGTCTTTAAAATTTTTCAATATCTTAAATGGGGAGACCAAGGGTCCTATTTATATGCATGGAGGGGACCTGGTTGAATTGAAGTTGTCTTCATAGATCCTCTGTGTAAGTACTTTAGGTAGGACATTTGCGTAGGGGTGTAAAAAAATTCATTTTCTGCATAGGTCATACATGTAGGTCCTCCACATAGGTCTTCTATGTTGGTCCTCCTCATAGGTCCCTTTTTGAAATTTATCCATCTTCCAAGTGCCATAAATTTTGATACATAAGTCTGTTTTGGCTCTACGACTAGTAAAATCGAAGGTCTTGAAGATATCTACACTTCTTGAGATGTTAAATACACCATTTCTTCTTGTAAGAAACTCAGAAATTGAATTTAATGTGTTAATGACCTTTCATCATCGATTATGGGAATCCACTGCTTACTTCTGGATGGGGGAATATTTCCACTTATCCATTAGTATGAAGTAGTATTTTAGAACATAAAATTAAATTCTTCATCTTCTTCCTTCATAGTGAAAATACATTTACTCATACTTGACATTTTTTGTCTATTTTAGAATCAAATCTTCACTCTACGAAAATTTTTATGAAAACATATTTCATGGTGTCTATAGTAATTTCATCAAGGATTATATTTTATTTAATCTCAATAATTGGATCTAGATACACTTTCTCAGAAGGAAATAACATCCATTCTTGAGATGTTGGTACTAAAGAATATTCATCCTCCTCATTGAACATGTTTAGACTTGGAGGGAAATTCATGATAAAGAGGTTTATTTCCATACCTCAGAAATTTATGTTGGTTCTATATATAGAATGTCAATACATACCCATAATTTCAGAAAAGTCCACTAAAAGAAGTATCAAAAGGTTTTATAGGGATTTTATTTCAAAAAATTCTAGGTGAAGAGTTTTATACTTCAGATTTAATAATTTACCCATTTGATTTTTTCCCAGATAGCTCTACTTCCATGATTTTCAGTGGTGTTTGAATGGTTCTATTAAACTTATCTGATAGAAAATATTTCATAGAACCAGAATAAAAAAGTATGTATATTATCCTTGAATGAATAACTAGACTACCTATCACCACATCATCATCAAGACATATCTTAGAAGTTGTGATGGAATATTCTCTCTATTACTACCCTAGGGGTTATTATCATTGACTTTTTCAATCAACCCTTTACTTAGGGAATTGTATTGTATAATTTATTAGTTCATTTTAATTGAAACAATGACTTTTTTATGAGGGTTTAGTATAGTATTCCTATCTTCCATTACTTTGGTGGGTTTTTCTTATCGGCAATCACTATCTAGGTTCCCTTCCTTCCTGAAATAAAAGAATTTCCTCACCCCCTTAGTAAATTTCTGAAATTCTTTTTCCCACAATTTCATAAAGCTGGATGTTATGATTTCATTCAACCATTATATTTTTCTATGATACTGCTAGGATGAAACTTCCTTCTATGATTCTTATCCCCCTGAAAACCATAAAAGTTTTTGTTCTCCATTTCTTATTTTGGGGCACATCAATAAATTTCCTCATAACTAATATGTAATTGAATGGATAAGGATTTTAATAGACACATCTTAAACCATCCAAAGAAGAATTAAAAATTACTTTTTAGTGCTAATGAATAATTTGGAGGCATATCGTGCTTGTCTTGTAAATTTTTCACCATATACCCCAATGGATTTATCATCATTTTTCTTGAGTTTAAGAAATACCCTTGACATTTTCAATAAAATAATGTGAGGAAAATAATTTTTGAAAAGAATTCTTGAATTCCTTCCACTCCATTTATTTTATCTCCTGATCAGACTTTTTATTTTGTTTCCCCAATGTACATCATTGATCAGCTTCTCCATCCATATGATAAACAATCATCGTGGCATTCTATTTCTCAAAGAATTTAAGGATGAAGAAGATATTTTAAATGAATTTTATCTATTTATTTGTGATTAAGTGATTAGAATATCCATTTAAATTTAGAGGAATTGGTTACATAAAGGCCTCAATTGAAACATTCTATTTATTAGGGTGGTTTAGGTGTTCCTCCTGATTCAAGAATTGGTTAAAAATTAGAGCCAATTGAAAACGTGTTTTCATTAAATTCTTGATTATTTATTCTATTGGGTTGATAAACCCTGGAAATTAAATGGATAGCTAATAAATTACATTTATTGTTTAAAATACGGATTTCTATGTTTCAATCTATGTTATCCATGGTCTATTTTCAAAAATAAAATCTTATTGGAATTTTTGTTATCTTAATAAAGGATCATAAAGTGAATTTTAATTTATCAAGGTATATCACCTAGGTGAGTAAAACTAGTTGGGAAATAAGGTCCATTTTAATGCACCATGTAATGAACGAGTCTAGATCAATGCTCCCTTTTTGGGGTTATTAACCCTATGTTCATTTATTCTATATCCACATCCACTCGTTGTATCTGGGCATGGATGTATTGTAACACCCCAAGGTTTTCTAAAAATAAATTGAAATGCTTGGAATTTTGTTTAATGTAGATATTTATAAGTATCCTTTAAACATAATTTTACTGCTTATATGTTTTGATTTTTGAAAATTGGTCATCTATAATTATGTTCAGTATGTTATTTAGAGTCTATTGGAACCAACTTGTTTTTTGGTGAATAGTAACATACCTTATGAATATTAATATGAATAGTAATATGAACCTGATGAATGGTAAAATATATTATTATTCTATTTTCTTAAGGCTTTAAGATAATGACATCTTGATTAATTTTTCAATATGATATAAAAGCAGTTATAGTTTTTAAATAATCAATTTTTAAATTAAGTACGATTTTATTTAAAAATTAAATTAAAAATATTTCGAAAATTATTTTCGGAAAATGGACTTTATTTTTGAATTATAAACGTCAATAAATGGTTAGGGTGAATTTTTGGAATTTTCCTGAAATAGTTGATTTTTTGTTGAATAGTAAAAAAAATACAGTTTTTAGTTTCGGTGTGTTAATGACATTATTAATGATGTAATAATGATGTAATAAATAGGTTTGACTTTTTTATAGTTAAATAAGATGTGAGGTGTCCCAATTGGATTATAACATGGGAAAAACCATGGGAAATCCCATGGTTTTGTAAATACCACTCCTGAGGTGTCCCTTGGAAATTAATAAAATATTCCCTTACTTTTCCTATAAATACCAACCCATTCCTTCATTAACTTCGTACCCAATTCTTCTTAAATGAATATCTAGACTCCTTACCTCCCTAGTATCACTCCCAAGGTTTCCTCAATCCTCCAAGGTCCCAACCTTCATGTTCTATGATTTACTCTACAAGTAAAAAAATTCTCAATTTCTTTCTTCTTCCATTCAAGTTCGCTTTTATATGGTATAACCTTAAATTTTCCATACCATGTTCATATTTACTAATTATTTATGATATATTATATATTATGATTCATTTTTGTATGGGTTACCATTGTCCCCTATCTTTTTAATATTTTCTAAAAACCATGTTTCCTGTCCGTTAGGCTGTCGATTTTTTGTAAGGGATTTCTCAATTATTCTTTTATTTTGAGTTCCTTTATTTCCTTATACATTCATCATATATTCATACTGAAGAGGCATGAAATATACATAAATAATTTATATTCTATATGTTCTCATTTTCATGGAAAATACATCATCATTATTCTTCTCCTCTCCCACTTATTCAAGGAATAAAAACATTGTCTATGATGTGTCGAATTGCTGACATCGTGGACGATGTGATTTCAATTTCCGTTAATTATTTCAAGTCTGGTCATGAAACCATTTATATGGTTGAAACAGGTTATAATATATTTATTATGTATCATCCATGGTTCTGTAATTCTTTTTTACTCATGGTTTTAATCTATAAGACAAAATGAGGTTGTTATTATCAAAGAACCACTAAAATTATCTAAACGAACATATTTAATGTTTGAAATTATTAATCATCCTCATATTAAACATCAAAATGATAAATTGTATAAATTATGGAACTGTAAATATGTAAATACCATACCATTCCAATTCTAGAGTTTCACTTCCAATCAATAAGAACATCCATCATGAACCAATCATGGAAATAATGTAAGGAACTCACCCAAAACAGTGCAAGGAACAATATACTAACAATTAAGTGGTGAAATGAGGTTATGTAATCATAATATAAGAAGTTATAAACATGAAGATGTTTCTTTAAAATACTAATAACACTCTTTTTACATTATACAGGAAGTTTAAACAAGTTTTAAGTAAGACAATCTCGAGTAAAGGGAATTCTTAACCCAATTTCTATTCTTTGGGTTAACCTTCTACTTCATTATTTATATGATATTTAAATTGGTTGTGTGATGGGTTATATTTATATTATGTATTATTATGTGTATTTATAGTATATATACATAATATATCCACACTATTAAGTCTCTCTTCAATTGTAAGATATTTATAAGTTCCATTTCTTTCAAAATCCTCTTTTTAAAATCTATTTTACAAAATTAAAAGGTAATGTCTTTTTGATATTATTTATGTTGTACGGTTATGTTTTGGTTATTGATAATTATTTATGATGAAGAGTGGAACCTATATTTCCATCCAATGCATTGGGTATTTGTATGTCTTAGGCCAGACATATGGTTACTCCAAGTATAACTATGATGGTTACACAAATAATAAGTTAGCTGTGAGGGTTACAAATTATAAGGTAGCCGAGAGGGTAACAATATTATATAAGTAATGCCCCAAGATACCTTTATGGTTATAATTATGATCTTATGTATTTTTAAAATCTCATTTTTCACAATGTAAGTATATATATACAGGTAAAAAGTATGTCTTTCGAAAGTGACTTCATATGTTACAAGTATTCATGGACTAATGTGATCCTTCCATCTTTTTATATCCCTTACTGAGTTTTTATTCACATCCAAAGTTTTAAATTATTTTCACAGGTTAATGGATGTATAATACAAATAAGGAAGCCATGTTAAATGTTGAATAATTATTAAAGAGTCATGTTTTATGTTTTAATGTTTTGAAAAAAATGGAAACTATTTTTATGGTATCCACACTGTAACAATGAGTAAAGTTATGAATGTAATATGTCCCAATTATATAAAGATCTTAAATTCAAAATATCCTCAATTCAAAAGGAATTTTTTTCTTGACAAATTTCAACATTATGTATTTAATGAGGTTGTTTCCTTATATGCATTTTCTTGGAACCCACTAAATCTATAATTTACCAAAATATAGGGATTTTTTCAATTTTTAGCGTCATACCTAAGGCATTTACAAATTTTTCTAATCATAATCCCAAATATAATTAAACTTTTATCTAATAACAACTATAAAATCCAATATTTTATTTCACTTTAATTAACAAATATTTATATTTATGTATACATAATAAGACCACAGAAGTTCTTGAGGCCAAGTTTATTTACATAATTTGGTATATAACATAACTAGTTGAAAATGAGTATAAAAAAATTATTTATAAACTTTGTAACATGCACTTATAATACATGGACCATCAAAAACTCTATGGGATGTCCAAGGGATGTACATAAGAATGGGGTGAGCTATAAATCCTCTTAAGGGAGTAACAAAATCATTGAAAAAGGTCAAGTACTACATGTGGTACAAGGGGTATACGAAGGTGAAATAAAAAGGAGTAATAATCATATTATTGAATAATGAGGAACGATATAACATGATAACAGAAATGAAAAATGGGAATATGGGATCAATAGAAAACATAAAACATAAAACAAACAGAATTCAAGGAAAACTACCAAGAAAAATCACATGGTGTATAGAATCCTATAATGTATTAGGTTTACTCCCTAATCAAATACTTTAATTGACATGAGAATAAAATAGTATGTAATTGATTGGAGGGTTATATAGGAGAAACCAACATTTTCATATCATGTACATGAATAAGTGTGCCTTATTAAGCATATAAAATAATGATTCATTTCTTAAATTATAATCAAATGATCATGAAGTATGGGTTATCTAAATGGAAATTACCAAAATATTTATTATAGGTACATCTATATTAATACACTACAATGTACATAACGACGGGTACTCGTAATAAAATTGTCTGTCATGGAAAATACACAAGATAATTCTGACAGCATAACAGATGTATATAAAGGATCATATAAGGGATTGATGAGACTGAAAGGGGAATTTCATTACTAAGACATCATAAGGTAAAGAATAGGTATATATTAGAACATAATAAAACATGATTAATTAGAAATTAAAAATCATAATACAATAAATTTGTTTTAACAAAGAGGATATGGAGTGGATCCCTTACCATGAAAGAGTGTTTCTAAAATATCAGGACAAGTTTCTTAAGTGCTTGGGGGATCCTTTAGAGAATATTAGAGAGAGAAGGAAAGATTAATGTTTTGATACAATGGTTTTTAGGGAATATGAATCAATGTTTTAAAGGGTTTATATATAAAAAATGAGGATAATTCTTTATTAATTTTCAAACATAGTTTTTGGACTCTATATGATAAATTAATAAAATAAATCTCAAAGATTTTTCCTATGGTTTGAGAATAAGGGTAGTAGTTTTCATTATTTTAAATTTTAATTAACTGATATCATTAAAATAACATAACTGGTTAAGTTTAAGTGACTCATGTTTTCCATGATTTGATTTTACTCCATTAAAATATAAAATAGGTTTTGGAGGATTCATTAAGGGTTTCAAATATTAATAAAATTACATAAAAAATTATTTTAAATGGAAAATATATAGTTGGATATGTACACATTTTATTTAATATATTACATCACTTTTGGTCATTTTTATTTCATAATATAGTCCGTCTATTTAAACCATATTTAATTTTGACAAAAATATTCGATTTTCCAAGGAAATTATGAAATACATAAACCTAGATAATATTTATGTGATTATTTCAAAAATAACATTTATCTTTTCAAAATAATTCTCTAAATGTGTTAATTTACACTATCAAATCAAAATAACCATTTGTTGGAAAATACTAGTTTTTTGATAATAGTTGTTCTCTCACTAGTATAAAATTTATTTTTGACTTCAAATTTTTTTTATCGTTTATATTTGATAAACAATATTTAATAATAATATTTTATTAAAATATTAATTATTTAAAAAATTCTTTAATTCATTAAAATATAGTTTCTTTATTGAAACAATATATTTCCCAAAATACATTTTGGGTTTCATCGTATCAAAATATAGTTTTTATCAAACTCATTATCTAAAGATTTAAAAAGTATTAATAATAATAATGATAAATGATAAATATAATCATTTTTTGTTTAAATTAATAAATAAAAATTTATACTTTTATGTTCTAGATATATATCCCTTTATTACATAAGAGAATTTCTTATGGGTAAGGTGTGTGATGATAAGACTTTATAAGAGAGGATATGCATATATATTATTGATAGTAATCTTGAAATTCTATAATAAATAGTTTTTTTTTTGTGATTTAGTTATTGAATATTAGATTTTTCTTGATCAAGGGTGAAGCTCAGTGATGATATCTTCCACTAAAGCTCGAATAAATGGGATTTAAAGGGAATGGTTCTAAGGGTCATGTCCATCACTTCTTCCATATGTGTCAATTGGACATTATAATAAACCTTTATATATATTACTAGTATGAACAATGTTTAAAAGTTATATTATCAATATTTATGATTCTTAATTGTATTTCAAATTTGATAGGATATACCATTCCAAAATAACAAAATTAGTTAATGTGTTTTCTATAACTTCATTACTTGATAATGGATTAATTTATTCTAAAATAAATAATTTTATTTATAAAATATAATGTTATTACAATTATTATGATTGTGTCTCATTTATAAGTTTTTATTATTTTTTAGGTCATCTTACGTTCCATGTATTCCTCTTCGTGATGATATTCCATACTTTTATGATATTTCATGCCTGATTACATGATTTTTTATTTATGATTTTTTGTGTATAACATTGTTTTATATCTTTATTATACCCAAATTCTTGTCTTATGCTCACTCATGATCATTTGTTGTCTATGATTATGTTTACTCTTACTAATACTTTTATCTCACCCATTTCTAATGTTTTTATTTCCCCATGTTATGATAAAAAGTAATATGTATTATGTGTCTAGAATAGTATCTCATGTGTAGATTTTTTGTTAGGGTTTACGAATTTTTATTGGTAAATCAGTTTCTTATATAGTGGAGAAATGATTATTAGTTGAAAAAGACAGGGTATTTTTTAGATAATGCTTTTTCCAAAATGTATATAACTCTGAACATAAAAGATAATGTGAATTTACTGAAATAAAATGTTTTATTTATGTCATGTAATTATGAGATTGTCATGTTCTTGGGATTTCATAGATACTCATAGGATATGAACCTAAAAAATATTCTAAAATTGGCGGTATATCATCATCCTCTAAGGATTGATAATTTTGAGAGTCACTCTTCAAGAGGAGATGATGATAGTGTTCTATACATCTCCCTTAGTGGTATATAAAATAGTGTAAAAAATGTACATGGAACATCAACAGTAGATTTTTTATTAAAGGATGAAGAGGTGTGATTCATTGTTCATCTCTTGATGGCTCACTATCCAAAAGAGAAGGCCAAGCATCATGTTTTAGTAGGGTTGGACTAAATCTTTGAATTTCTATATTTGAAGTGGGATAGTATATCCATGAATTTAAAAATGGGATTTAAATAATAAATAGGAGGACAATAAATCATTTAGATGATCATGGATTGTCTTTCTAAGTCATCCCACATCCTCACCATCATACAGGAGGGTTTATTGAAAAAATTGGGACACTTATTGGTGAAATAGATCATCAAAAATCATGGTTTTTCCTTTATTACTTTATTAAAATGTGATTCTAATTTTAGATATCGGTTATGTATATGCTTGTAAGATACATACAAGGTTCTATTATAGATGAGAAAATCATTCCATCCTCAGACATGCAGCCATACTGATCATAAAATCTAGGTCCTAAATGACATGTTGAGAGATTCCATGTTATACTTGGGATGAATATTGAATGATCACCTACCCTTAGATAATTTTTCATAAAAAATAGATATCACTCTACCATTGGTCTGGATCCATTCAAGGGCCTTTATGGGAAACTATGTAGGTCACCACAATGTTAGTCGGAGTATATATAATCGGTTCTTATGGGGCTAGAGTTCGTTGGATGAATTAAAAATAATTTAAAAGTTATCCAAGAGTGAATGAAGAAAAATTATATCCGTTATAAGTTATTCATATAATGAAAAGGGAGGACTTTTGGGTTAAAAAAGAGAGACCATGTGTTTCTAAAGGTCACACCATACAGTTATTTTTGGAGAAATGGATGATGTGGAAATATAGCTTCATGGTACAATCATTCTATTAAGATTATTTGTACTACCAATGAGTTTATGTACTATCTGAAGTTACATTTGTAGTGGGACTAAGTTCATGAAATATTTCGCGCATCACTGTTGGGCTGATAAGTTCACTATCTATCACAAGTTATTAACTAGGGTGAGATGGAAATTGAATTTGGATCCACCTTTTTAGAGTGAACAGTCACGATCAAGTATTAAGAGGGTAATATCATTCATTAGTGAGTGGTTCCCCTTATTAGTATTCTCTAGAAGTGCGTGAATCATCGTGAGATCTTAGGGGAGTGGGAGAACCGGATGAAAACTTGCTTCTAAATCATGATTGATTAGGAGCTATTTTTTGGAATACAAATACTTAATTGTGGGGAGAATATACAAGCTATGGTTTTCTCAATGATAAACATTAAATATTTTACATAATATTTTTGATGAATTTAATAGAGTTTACACGTGTTTTCTGGCACTGTATTGCCCCAATGTTTATATATTAAATACATTAAATATATTAAATTTTACACATGTATAATTTTAGAATTAATGTGTTTACCTTAAAACGGAGTCTTATATGGGGAATAAAAGATTAAAATATAATCCACAATACATGTTTTACACTAGGCATGACATAAGTTTTGTTCATACTATGTGTTTGGGTAGAGTGTTGTCACTTTCAGGATAAATTGATATTTAATTTAATAAATAAATTTATTACCTAAATAAATATATAATTATTGAAAAACTATGTTTAATCCCTTTTATACATAATATATTTTATTTTACTATATTGTTATAGATTATTGTGGAATATCTCATGGTGGAGATCATTGATAGATGAACTTTGATTGAGGATTGATCCTGAAAGTGTCAAAGATCACCCATATCGTCAATGAAAAATATTTTAGGTCCTTGATTATATTTAATTGATCTGATTCCATTTTTTGGATTTAGTTTTTTTGATTTCAACCCATTTTGATAAACATTCACTTTCAAATTATTTATCCTAATAATTTAATACCGAATCAGCCCTTGTTTAGCCATGCTAATTTATATATTCCTAACATATGATTTGGAAATAATTTATTTCAGAGCATGTGATATTTTTTTATTTTTTATTTTCTAATCATAGATGATGACCCTTCATGTACGATCATCATTGATTCTCATTTTTTGTGGTTTATAGATTTTTCCTTTTATTCTTTATGTGCTCAACACTAGTATTCCGTTTGTTGGGTGATTCAACCTTTCCTGGATGACTAATATGTTATGCGATCATATATTGAATTCATGAATAATAATTTTAGCATCAATTTTTTATGGGTATTCTGTAGATTATTATTGATGATAATAGAGGAATCATTGGTATGACTAGGTGATAGATGATCTGGGATCAATGTAATGACTTGAACTTTCTCCATAATTTTCATTAAATAAATATTATATTTTTATTTTTTTCTGAAATTAATGCCAATCTTAAATGTAAAGATGATAAATTAAGACATAATATTAACATTAAAATATATCCAGCATATTAGTGGGTATAAAAATAAGTAAATATATCACAATATCTATGATGAATGAAGAATAAAATCACATTAGGTTGAAGAAGTCTGTATTATGAAGCTCATTTGTATAAGCATGTAAATTAGGTGGCTTCACAAGGTCTTTCATTGACGAAGACCAATAAAAACTCTATAAATTATGATATTACTTAATTCTAATGTGATAAAAGTTCATTCATATTGAAATTTCTAAAAGATCCATGCAAGTGGAATCACCACTCTCAACTTTCACCAGAGAATACCTTATTATTAGATCATACAAATTGATCTTGAGGGGTTATGTAGATATAAATTAGGATGATATAACAATTTAATTTTTAAGATAATAAGTTAGTTATTACATATATTTTATACATCTCACATTATTTACTTTTATAGAAAGCAATGTTTACTTAATAACACATTGATAAAGTTAATAAAATCATTTTACTCTTAAAAATATTTTTTTGATGAAATTATATTCTTATGTTATTTATTAAAATAAAATAAATATATAATATATAATATATAATTTTTATATTAGAATGTACTAAAACTAATCTAATTAGTAATTTATCATAATTAAGAATAAAAACTGTTACGATTTTAAAAATTTATTTCCAATAAAAAAAATTTAACTATATTTCAATTTAAAATATAAAACATAAAATCATATATTTTTAATTTAACCAAATTAAAAAAAATTATTTATAATAACAATATTAAATTTGGATAATTTTTTTACATTTTTTTAAAAAATTGATTTTAAGTAGAATAGTGTAATATACCATTTTTTTTTCATATACCAGGATTTTTATGACATTAGATGTATATGAGTATGAGTTGGAAATTCATGAAATTTATTTCTTATAAAAAAATTATTTTTATAAGATATATTTTAAATCTAAATATTTTTATTTTAATTTACAAACCTGTGTTTTATATTTTTTAACATAGGTTATAGAGTTCCATAAACCTATTTTTAACACATTATAAATTTATAATTTTACAATTAATTAATATACATTTTATAAAGTGAGTATAATTAAATGGATTTAACATTTTGAATTACAAGGGCTATATAATTTATAAATATATTGTTTTGGCAAAAAAAATGAATTACTTTGGTAAAAACATGTTACCATGCTAAAAGAAAAAAAGGATAAAAATGGTCAACCAAAAGGAAAAAATGGAATACATTTATAAAAAATGATCCCAATTGAGTGGTTCATATGTGTATCAATAAAAACCTATATCTACTCTATTTCTAATAGATTTCACACCTACACTCATTTTGATTTAATACAAAACTGTTTCTAATGGGTGGTTGTCACTAGAATGTTTCCAATGACACTTTATAGAATGTATTGGTAGCGATGATGAGATGTTGGTCTCATCACACCCTTTTGGTGTGAATTATTAGGTACTTCAGGATTCTCATATAGATTTACGATGTATTCATGAATCCATACAAAATCCCAATGTGATATTAGTTACCCTTATGCTAAGGATATAATGGATTCAATTTATTTTATATAAACCTGTATATGGATAAGTGGTTCTACATCATCTATTATTAATTCATGATACTTTGGTTTAAAACCATATAGTTGGGAAGTCTAGAATTTATTATCATCTAGGTGGGTTTTTGGTGATATGATGTTGGTATTGAACCTTGAATAGGCATACCACAAATCCTTTGAAACCATGAATCAAAACCCACATGGTTTGATGGATGGTTTTATAAGGACCCAACTTTAAACATTACATAATCTTGAGTTTTAGCGAATAATTTACTTTCTTAAACATTTAGGATCTTTTCAGGATAATAGTTTTAGATAATTAGTTTATAATTCATACATAATATCCCACTTTCATATAATGTGTATAATCCTAAAAAAATATCTATTTAGTCCATAATATAAGACATTTAAAATAAAACATGATTTATTTTTCTTGAAAATAATCATAACATTAATATAGACTTCTTAATTACAATTTCCTATACTTACACACTTTGAAGAGAAATTATAACTTGGTATGAGCATTAAAATATCAGTAAGTTACAAAAACTAATGAAAGAAACAGTTAATCTTTTAATACTTATAAACACAAGAAACCTTTTTCACAAATTTATACTTTTCATCCATAAAACATAATCTAATTATCTAACCACATGAAATCATAAGTTTCATATAAAACTACACAGAAAGCTTAATCATAAATATAACTTGTGGAATCATTTCCATATCACTTTTACATTTACTATAACTCTTATGACTATATATGGAGTAACCTTCATGGTTACATTTAGAATACCCACTAAAGTATATTCTCGTATTCTCTTGGGAGAAACCCAACCAGTTAAATCTATCTCATTACCCGTTATATTTGAGAGCTATAATGGGATCACCTTCAATCAGTTTATCAAGGAAAAACCTATACTCTTAAAAAATTCACAAGAACCATAACATAATCATAACACATAAACTTTTAATAAAAAATTAACTTTTCCACTTTGAAATCACTTTTCATTTTTGCAAAGTTTTGTACTCATAATTGAAAACACTTTATATCAAAATAAAATTGTAAAATTTTAAAGGAAGAATAAAAAAATTAAATAGAAATGAAAGTGTAAAGGTTCATTCATTATATATATTTTAAAAACATTCCTTTTAGATTTTGTAAAAATAGTTTAAATAGGAACTTTAAAATATGTTTTTAAAATAAAGTCCCTTACCCTGAGTCTAAATCATCACGTACAATATTTATCTTCCAGAATAATAAAAATTTGTTAACAATTTAATTTTTTTATAACCTTTTTAAATTTTATTATTCCTTTTATATCAATTTTTATCATTTCATTACAATTACATAATTATTTATGTTCATGTCGTTTATTTTGATGATTATCGGTACATGAGTCCAAAATGAATTTGGTATTATGTATATAGTCAAAGTTGTAATTAGTCTATCAATATCAGAATGATACTAAAAATGATTATAATTTTTATACATCAACTATACATTTACATCAATCCATCACATATGGTTATGAAAAATGAACTATGTTATAACCATGAAGACGATATGTCATACGTACGCATGAGTAACATTTCCATTTTTCAATGATCATTATGGAAAGAATGTAAGTATTATTTTATCAATAGAAAATTATAAAAATATAATTAATATTATATTAATCATTTAAATATGATTATAAATATAATCCATGTCATTTGGTGATGGAAAAAATCACATCATTTCGTGAAGGTGATAGTTCACACGTACGCATGAACGGTGTTATCATTTTTATCTACAAGGAGTGTAAATAACATAAATAATAAAATATTATTTCATAATGATAAATATGTAATAAATATAATATATAAATATTAATTATATTATTATAACCAGTCTTGAGAGATAGTGACGTGAAATGAATTACATCGATTCGCAAGGTGGTAGCCAGTTATACACACAGATGATGAACTCTTTTCCAATTTTATAGACGTGGGTATGGATTTGGGAGATGATATTAACATAACAATATCTCATTATATTGAAAACACTTGATTTAGTATTTCATCATGGTTGAAAAATATTCTACGGGGTTGGAATAACTAACAAAACAGAGGCACTTGATTAAAAATGATACCTTTTCATCAAACAAACTTCTTTTCTTGACAACTTGTGTCCACAAAGAATGGTGTTCTACCTAATCTAAGATCTCTATAATGTGTGAAGAGATTATAGTAAGGTAGTTGGGAAGATATTTGGTAAAAAATTGGTTTTTATGTGTGAATAGAACAGGATAATGGGTTTCATTTTATAATAGAGGGGAGGGTCACTCTTGGAATTTGTCAAAATATTAAATTATTATAGATGAATGTTCTATTCCAAATAGATCTAAAATTATTTATCTATAAAATAGGATGGTGATGGGTATAAATAAATTCATCCAATTTAAATGAGATAGGTTTTGATAATTTTTTAATCTTTATCGTTTTTTTAACCCTTATTTAACTGCTTTAACTCTTATTATGATATCATGTAATTTAAACTTTGAGAATTAATATAGTTATTATAAAATAAAAAAAGACCAATAAATGTTCCAATGATGATATTTTAATCCTTATAATAATAAATTTTCTGAATTTAAGTTTTTTAATAATTTTATATCATTTAATAAAATATTATTTATTTTAAAATATCATTAAGGTTAGTTTTGATACTATTCGTTGCATGACTTTTTAAAATCTCATAACAACATGATATCTTCAAACCAACTCTCATATAAAATCAGTAATATATCAAATTCATATAAAAAATTTTGGTATGATATTAATTTTCTCAAATTTGATTTATTTTGATATTTTTAATATCATATATTTGATATTTCCATTAATTAAATAATTACTACATCATCATTTCACAAGCCATTAAGGTGATTATTTCTCCCATTAAAATTGAATATAAATTACTATGTTTACTATTCTTATTTTCCAAAAATAAAGGTGGAATATTTAATTAATTTGTATCATCTGATTCCAAATATGGAATAAATTTTTCAAAATTAAAAACTCATAAGTAGCTAAAATTAATTTAAAATTAAACCTACTTAAGTGGTGAGAAAACAAGTGTTTAAAGAAAAAAAATCAAAAGTTTGAAATGTTCTTATATCCAAATTCAATTTTAAATTTATTACAATTACCTATACAAGATTTAATAAATAAAATTAATCTAATTATACTTCAAAACCAATTAAAAATATAATTTAACACTATAAATTATTTTGATGAAAATGAATTTTTCAATTAAAATTCATTATTTTTTCTCTATTCATCAAAAAAATGATACTTATCAAAGAAATATTAAAATTTTAAGAAATGTAAATTTTTATATTCCACTTTCAAAAATGAATCTTATTTTTTCAAATACAATTTATAAAACTGAAAAAAAATAGTTTAAAAATAATTGTGTCATTTAAAGGCCATAAAACTATTTTTACATAATACGTTTCTTAACCATGAAATTAATATTTTCATATATGATATTAAAAAAAGAGTCCCTTTTATTTAAAAAATAATATATAATTCCAAAATGTTAATAAATTAGAAAAATAGTTATTCTTTCATTAATTGGGTTGTAACATTCTTCCCCCTTTGGGAATTGCATCCTTGAAATTTTATTCACTTAATAAAAAACTGATGGTAACTTTATCTCATAGAATTTTTAGATTCTCATGTTATCTCTTAAACCATAAGGTTTTCTATAAAATCTCAACCTCAGGAATCACCATATTCTACAACACTTTCTGTTGGAAGTCAAGATCCTAAACTGGTGGTTCCTCGTAAGAAATATTCTCTTTTATCTGAACTATATTATTGATTAAAACATGAGATGAATCTGGAACATATTTTCATAACATTTAAACATGTAATAGGATCTTTACCAGAATTAAAATTAGATTCAAATCCACTCATTTTGAAATTGATCCAACTTTTCTAATATTTCATGTGGTCCAATGAATCGTAGAATCAACATCCCCTTCATACAAAAACATGTCACACTTTTCCCTATAGAAACTTTGATAAATATATGATCACCTACCTCCAAATAAAGATCCTTCCTTTAGTTATCCAAGTACATTTTCTTCCTACTCTGAATTATCCACATGTGTTACCATATCAAATTAACTTTCTCTATCATTTCCATTACCAATTATAGTCTCATCAAATTCTTTTCACTAACATTATCCCAAAATGATGGGGTTTGAAACCACTTTCTATATAATTCCTCAAATGTTTCCAGCTGTATATTGGGATGAAAAATGTTATTATAATAAAACTCAACTAAAAAAATATGTTAACCCCAATGTCCATTGTAATCTATTAAACAAGCATGTAGGATATCCTCTAATATCTAAATTTTTCATTTTTATTTTTCATCAAACTGAGGATGAAAGGCTTTGATTAAATTTAATTCATTTCCCAATGACATTTGAAGGCCTTTCATAAAATTAAAAGTGAACCTGGGATCACGATCAGATACAATAGAGAAAGGATCTCAATGTAACATGACTATCTCTTTTAGATACAAATTGGAAATTTGACTCAAGTACAAAGTGCCTTTAATAGGAAAGAAATATAGAGATATATTTAGTCGATCAACAATAAACCAAATCACATTTTTACCACGAGAAGTATTTGGTAATCCCAAGATAAAGTCAACATATATATTTCCCCATTTCCACTATAGTAATGGAAATTGATGAATAATCCCATTCAGTAACTATCATTCTCTTTTAACCTATTGGCAGGTCAAACATTTCATGGAATATTAATCAATATCACTTTTCATTCTATACCACCAATAAAACTCTCGAAGGTCCCTGTAAATATTAGTTCTACCCGGATGAATAGAAAATGGGGAACTATGATATTCACATAAAAACTTTTTCTTCAACTTTGAATCATAACACACACAGATTCGATTCTCAAATCTCAAAACACAATATGTATCAATATTAAATTCAGAAAAAACTTTTTAACAAATTCATTATTTTTTGTAACTTGAAATCTTTCTTCTAAACTTGTTTAATTCTTTCAAATGGAGATGATTGCACTTATACCTATCACCGAATAGAATAATTTCAGGAAAAAATAAATTCCATGACAAAATATATCAAATAGTTAACTATGGGTCCATGATCCAAATATAACATAGTTAATGTAGGATTATTTTTTTAACTCAAAGAATCGACCACTTTATTTGATTTTTTAGGATGTTAATGAATCATGCAATCATAATCCCTGATTGGTTCCAATCATCTCCTCTATCTCTTGTTCAATTCATTCTGAGTGAATGTATACTTCAAAGTTTTAAGATCAGTATCGATTTTAGACTTTATAGAATACAAATGATTCATCCATATTTTAAATTAAAAGAAATAGTAGATAATTAAAAATCATGTGTAGGTTAATTTCACTCATGAGGTTTAAACTGACGTATAGCATAAGAAATTACATAGTCATTCTGTATTAGCAAAAAACCAATTCCCTTTAATGAAGCATCATTATAGATGAAAAATTCACCATTTCTTGAAGGCTAGTCCAGAACTAGATCATTTACTAATCTTATTTTCAATTCCTGAAAATAATCATGACATTCTTTGGTCCCGATGAACTTAACACCTTTTTGACTTAACATAGTTAGTGAGCAAGATAATTGTGAAACTTTTTCAACATACTCATAGTAATAACCTACTAAACCAAGAAAACTTTGAATATTGGTTATATTTGTGGTTCTTGGAAATTCATCAATGACTACCATTTTAGCATGATAGATGGTTATTCCTTCTTTAGAAACAATGTGGCCAATATATGAATTTTTTTCAACCAAAATTTTCAATTTCTAAAGCTCCTATATAGTTTAATTTTTTGAGGTTATCAAAACAGTCCTTAGATGTATTTGATGTTATTATTTACTTTCATAATATAACAAAATTTCATCAGTAAACACAACTAAAAACATATCCAACAACTCCTGAAATAATCTATTCATAATATACATAAATATAGAAATCCCATTAGATAACCCAAATAGACTAACTACAGGTTCATAATTACCATATCTAGTCCAAAATTCCATCTTTAGAATGTATGCTTCTATTACATTCAACTGAGGGTTCCTCAAACTCCTGTCAACCTTCTAAAAATATTGTTGTAACACCCCGACCCCAGAAGCCAAGAGTCGGTGCATTATTACATATCATTGGCATGATCACAAAAGATCATATCTCGAAAGATTGATTAGTTTAGTAGCCTTTGAAGTACTACATACATTCATAAGGTGAACATTGCATCATAAAATAGGAAACTACAACAACATTGTTTTCATGGAAAACACTGAGATCCAATAGGGTATCGCTACAGGTCATTCATAATATACATCTTCAGATCCTAGGAAAAATAAAACATAGAAAGGGGCGAGCTCAAATTCTCAGTATGGATAACAATATAGAAGAAAATTTCATAAATAAGCATAAATATTTAATGAAATGTATAAAACTAAAACAAAATCCTTTTTAAACTTTAACTTCAGCATAATATTGAAAATTTAAATCAAAATAATGTCATTTACTTACTCACAATGATATTATACTAGTCAAATAATCACATGAAATATCAATATCCACTTTCATAATGATGGAATGTATGATGCCAGACTTTCATAACCACATAGTCAAGGCCTTATGCCAAGATTAAAAATATGACTTTGACAAGGCCTTGTTCCAAGAAACTAGTTTCTCTCATGAGACCTACCAATTCATCGAGGAGCTATAGCGGGATCCACCCATCACTTACTAAGTCCAATGCATTCCTCAGATGAAAATTTTAAAACATAACCTAAAAATTCCTATTAAAACTAGCATAAAAACTTTTAATACTTTATCAATAAAACATGAATGGTGTAAAAATAACACGTCTATAGTCAAACATATCACAAAACCTTCAATGGAAGTTTTGTATCATAATAATTCAACTTCAAATAAGCTTAAAATCCATAAATGGATGTTGACATAAATGAAATCAAAACCTTTTTTAGAGAAAAATCTCTTTCTATTATGAAATCATTTAATAAAAATTTATTTTTAAAATATTCTTATAAGCTTGTAAGGGAAGCTTCAACGATGTTATAATGGCAGAAAATAGCCACAGCCACTGTATAAGTTAAAAAAACTTGTTTACCTTAAATTTTTCGAAAAGGTCAAAAAGTACGTTGTTTGGAAAAAATGGAAATATTATTTTCAAAAACATCTTATACCCATCCAAATAATAATTTATTGAATAACAATTACACCACGACGTGGAGACGGTAAGTCGTATGTACGCACGTTGGGTGACATGTCATTCAAAGAATGGATAGAATAATGAATATGGTTGTACCATATTTATAATAACATAAAAGTATATAGATGATACCGGAGATACTATTTTAGAATGTAAACAACAAAGAAAGAGGAAGTGGAAGAATAAAGGAACTTGAAAGAGGTGATGAAATATTTACCTCTTCTTCGAGTTCTTCCTTTTGATTTGATCAAAAGGGATCCGTATGATGACTTTCTAACTAAAGGAATGCCTATAGGATGAAGGGATGACATTTTGAGAGGAAAGTTGGGTAGATTTTGGCTGATCCAAATGGATTTGAAGGTGTGAATTAGAGATAAGGGGGAGTTCCCTTTTATAAGAGGGGTGAGGGGCACCTTAGGAAAAGCTTGAAATATTATTTTATAATAAAATAATTTTCTATTTATAATGGTTAAAAATGAATTACTTAAAGGATAAGGTGGGTATGTGTCTAAAATAACTCAACCAATAGGTTTTAGACTGGTTTGGATCACTATATTAACCTTATCATTTAGATTTAACTCTTAGATAAATAGTTTGACATTTACCATGTCTCTTTGTATTTTTATATTATACGGTTAATAAACTTACTATATACTTCCAAGAGAACCCCAAATGATTCATTATTGATACAAATTTAATTATATAATTCTTTTTTCTGAACCATATATTTTTAGGAAAATAATATGAATTAATAATATAATATTTCTTTTAAAAACACTTTTATGTCAATTTTTACACGATTTGGTATTTTGTTTTTGATAAATTCATAACAGCATTATTACTTCAAAAAAATTTATCTAACCAACCATAATATGTCATATTAACCTATAAAATTAGTTTAATTCATAAAAAGTCTCAAATTAAATTTTTTTTCATATTTATAATATCAATTATTTTAATCTTTCATTAATATGGTAATTACTGCATCATCATTGTGTCACAAATAAATTTAATTATTTAATGTATAAAAAATATAAATAAAATAAAATTATGTTGGAAATATTTTTATATTTCTATTGAATATTTATAGTCTAATTTATCTTATGTGTAACCTTATATATAAAATTGTTTATTTATTAAACATTTAATTTAACACATTTAGCTCTTCTTTGAATTAAATAATAATAAATGTCCTAATCTAATCCATGTGGACCTAAAGGATCATATTTTTTTTCCTAAGGTTGTTTTTCATCAAATTATACTTATTTAATAGAATTAGGACATGTGTTAGGGTAATAATAATGCCATTTTTATCCTTAATTACCCTATTTACTTATGACCATGGTAAATAAAAGTAAAAAAGTAACTATTCACAAAAAAAATATTTTCATCTTATTGAACCACATTTTACATACTGATATCAACCGTGTTTCTTATATTTTTGAAATTCAACTCACAGAAGTGGTAAAATTAAGTTTTATGTAAATTTTCAAATGCTCCTAGGAGGTGGCTAAAAGACGGTAAAAAGTACAATAATATATATATATATATATATATATATATAATTTTTATAAACTGACTCCAATTAATTACATTGAACTTATATAGGTATTATGTATCTATTTTGACCTAAAATAAATTTAAATAAAATAAATAATTAAATAAATAAAAATTCGGTTTTAAAATATAACTTAGTGTTTTTCACTATTCATCAAAAATTGTAAGTTTACAGAAAATACCAAAAATTCACCCCAAGCTTATTTAGATATTCCAAATCCAAAAATGAAGACCATTTTGAAAGATAAAATTTATAAAATTTCAAAAAAGTGTGTATTACTATTCATAATGGCTAGTTTGATTGGTGGTTGTATGTTAGAACTAGAAGTTGCATACAACACACACTCTGGTATTATTCAAAGGGAAACATACCGTGGAAGTTCGGGGTGTTACAATTGTGATCCTTGGATATGATAAAAAATCATTTATATGAGGCATAAGAAACTTTTTCTTAATAGTGATTTTATTAAAGGATCTATAATCCATGAACATTTCTCATTGAATCATCTTTATTTTTTAACAAAAAAGATAGGAGCACCCAATGGTGAGGTGATAGGTATAAAGAAACCTTTATCTAATAAATCCAACAGTTTCATTTCAAATTCTAAAAGTTCCTCAGAAACCATTTTATAAGAGGGTTTAGAAATAGGCTTATAATTAGCTGTTACTTCAATAGTGAATTAAAATTCAAAATCATGTATAATACCAGGGAACTAATCAAAAAACACCAAGTCACTCATTTACCACTATATCCTCATTAATCTTAATAGTTCATTTATTTTCAACAATATGTGCAATATAAGTTTCATTTAAATCATTTAACATTTTCTTAGATTCCTGATAATTTATCAATGGTATGGATTCATTCTTAAATAAAAATTTAAACTCTTTCTAAAATACAAATTCTTTAACTTTTTAATCAATCTTATCATGGTAAACATAAATCCAATCCATACCCTAAATAACATCAAACTCTTATAGGGTGAAACAATAAGGTTTAAGGGTAAATTCCTTTGAAGGAATGTAACATGAATATTATTATAATTTTTTCCCTTAATATCTCCCCCATGTGTTTTCACCATAAATTCAAGATTCATTTCTTGTTGTAGAAAATCCAATTTACCATAAAATTAATTAGACATGAAAGAATGTGTAGCCCCTATATTGAATAATACATGAGTCAAATCTAAAAAAAATGGTTCTTAATACCACTTCATTTGATATCCCAACAACATTTGAAGTAGTTTCAAAGGATTTCATTACCATTCTACTTATAGTCTAGTTGTGTCCCTTCATTTGGGTTCCTCTTTTGACAATAATTTTCATAATGACCAATCTCATTTTATTTAAAAAAAATTACGAACTATATATTAGAATTTATCATACCACTAACATGATATTTTTTTCTTTTAATTATAAGCCTTATTCCCAATATTTCTACATCAAAAGCACTTAACATAATTTTAAAGGCATTCCTGATGTGTTTTACCACAATTATCAAATACTTTAAACATAATTTTCTTACCGTCAAACTTATTTTATGTATTCTTACCTTTAACCTTTAACCTCTACCACATTGTCTATAGGTTTTCAAAGAAGAAATGATCATCAGAAAACCCCATTTCCACCTTCTACACACATCAATTTTTTTTTAAATTTTCAATTCAGAAGAATACAATGCCAATCGATATTTTGGCTTTAACCCAAAGTAAAATTGATTGATTTTACTATCAAGATCCTCGATAAAATTTAGATCTCACCTTACTAATAAAGTGAATTTTTCTTTATATCAAACTAATGAGTCATCATCTAGTCTCATTTCTAAGAATAGTTTTTTCATCCAATGTCGAATTTCCTTATGGTTATATTTATCCATAAAAATATTTTTGAATTCATCCATTTCCAAAGAATCAATCTCCTCACTATCCCTGATATTCATGTTCATTGACCACTACTAGTCATATTCACCATCAAAAAAGTAAATGTAATGACTATCATTTTTATAGTCATATCACCACATGATATCAAAAATGTTTTCTTGGGATTTAATCAACCCTTCATCTACCACGGGGTCATAATATCCACAGGATGTAAGAGGGTGTTTTCTTATAAAATGTTCCACTAGTTACAAATTCCTCTATACTTTATATGGATGATCTTTTGTATAGATTCCCCTTACATTTATAGTCTATTTGAACAATCTTATCATAGGAAAAAACTACTTAGTTATGATTTTGACCTTCTAAGGATGTTTATTGGGAAATATGTTTTCTTCCTGATGATTTCTACAACAGTTTCCCTATTTCCTTTGTGGAAAACCATTATAAATACACATATCTTAGATGAAGCAACATGGTAGTCTTAAAATGACATATCATTTCAACTTAATGATAATGTAAAATAATTTATGGATATTATATTAACAATATTATAACCCCTAAAGTAATATAAACTGATCACTTATACCAACTATAAGGATCCAGCCATAAAAATTACATAATCTTGAGTTTTATTAAAAAACATTTCATTATTTCACATTGAGAATCATTTTAGGTTTAGAGTTTTAGAGAATTAGGTAATAATTAATACATTACATCCCAATTACATATAAATTGGGTACTACTAAAACAATATCTTTTTCTTCTATAATGTAATACTTTTAAAATAAAAATTGATTTCTGTTTCATGAAAAAACATAATAACATTAAACATGGCATCCTCTTTTAACTTACCCATACTTATACCAAATTAAAAACATTTTAATAATTGGTATGAGTTCCAAAATCTCAAAATGGGACGTACAAATAAATAAAGAAACTGTTTTCCATGAATACTTATAAACCCCTGAAAATGTTTTCATAAAGTTATACTTTTCATCCATAAAACACTATCTCTTTATATTACCTCAAGATATAATATGTTTCCTATAAAATTTCATAGAAAGCATAAATAAAATAGGTAACTTTTGGTATCATTTACATATCACTATAACATTTATTTTTTACTCTCAAACCTATATAGGGAGTAATATTCATGGTTAAATTTTGAAAACCCACTGTAGTATATTCCCTTAATCTCATTGAAGAAACCAAATCAGTTAACTATGTATCATTAACCAAAAAATAGGGATCTATAATAGGCTCACCCACTCTTATTTTATCACATAACTACATGTACTCATAAATAATTCCCAAAAACTATAACATGTGCATTAAACATAAATCTTTCATAAAAGGAAAATAATGTTTTCCACTTTTAAAACACTTTTCATTTTTACAAATCAGCACACCCATAAGTGAAAAAATTTATTTGAAAATATAATTATAGACATATAAAGGATGAATCAAAACATAAAATACAAATGAAATCATGAAATTCCATTTATTCTATATACGTTAAAAATTATTCCTTTTGGATTTTGTAAAAATATATTAAAGTGTATCTTTATAAAAATTAAAAGAAATTCTATTACCTTGAGTAGTACTCATCACATACAATCTATATCTTCTAGAATAATAAATTTTTTTAATTAATTAATTTATTGGTATCATTTTTTTATTTTTATTATTCTTTTTAAATCACATATTATCAAGTTATAAAAATTACATAATTATTTATGTTCATGCCCGACGTTTTTGATGATACTCGGTACTTGAGTCCAAAATGACTTTGTTATGATGTCTATAGTGAAAGTGGTCATTAGTATGTCAAAATAATATTTCTATTTAGGACATTATTATTATTATTTTATATAAATTATACTTTTAAATCAAATTTTTACGTGTGGTTAGGAAAAATTTACTATGTTATAATCATTGAGATGATATGTCGTACGTATGCTTGAGTAACATTTCAAATTTTCAATGATCCTTATATAAAGAAGGTAATTATCATTTTATCTATTCATAATGATAAAAATTTCATTATTATAAAATTAATAACTTAAATATAATTATATATATTATTCATGTTATGTGGTGATGAAAAACGAATCACATCGCTTTATAGAGGTGATAAATCACACGTACGCACGAACGTCATTATATTTTTTTATGTGAATGGATAGGAAAGAATATAAATGATATATTATTATTTAATAGTGATATAAATTTAATTAATATCATATATAAACATTAATTTCATCATTTCATCCAATCTTGAGAGACAGTGATGGAAAACTAGTTACATTGGTTCGCGAGGCAGTAGTCTTCCGTACAAACGGATGATGAATTATTTTACCATTTGATGGATGTGGATATGGATTTAGTTTATAAAAAGAAAATAGTAATATATATTTATATTTTTTATACTTAATTTTTTATTTAATCATGGTTTAAGAACATTTTAAGGATTTTGAAGAAGAAACAAAACAAAAACACTTAATTAAAAATGATACTTTTTCTTCAGAAAATCTCTTTTTCTTAACACCTGAAGACCACTAAGGATGGTGTCATGAAAAAAATAAGATCCTTATAATGTGTTTATTTATTAAGATAAGGAATTTTTGAAGATAATGGATTAACCAAATAGGTTTTCAAGTGTTAATAGAAGATGATAAGAGGTTCCCATTCATAAGAGAGGGGAGGGGAACTCTTGGAATTCTTCAAAATATTAAGTTAATGTAAATAAATTTTAAATACCAAATGGTTCCAAAATGTTTTTTTAGAGTATATACTTCTCATGAGCCTAAATAATTTCATAAAAAAAATTATACATGTTTTTATTATTTTTTTAATCCTTATCTTTTTATTTTAATCTTTGTGTAAACCCTTTAACACTTACCGTGATATAATTTAATTTACATTTTGAGGGTTAATATAATTACTATAAAATACCAAACAATAAATAAATGACTAATTTATGAAATATTATCCCTTATAAATATAACATGGAGTAATATTAAATTTTTATAATTTTTATATCATTTCATATAGTATTATATATTTTAAAATATCATTAATGTCAATTTTGATACAATTCATTACTTGACTTATTGACAATATCATAACAACATGATATCTTAAAACAAACACTATTAAAACATAAATAAAATATAAAATTAATCTAAAAAAATTGTGGAGGAAATTAATTATCTTCAATTATATTTATTTTAATATATTTAACATCATTTATTTAATATTTATATTAATTAAACAATTTTAGCATCATCATTGTGCAGGTATTTAGGGTAAATATTTCACTCCTAAAAATTAAAAATAAATTACCGTGATTAATATAAGAATTTTAGGTTTCAAATTAATATTTATAGTAGAACAAATATTAAGAATAAAACTATATTATAAATTGTATAGTTATTAAAAACATAAGTATCACATCTTTGAGTCTTCTATAAAATAAAATACTAAAAAGGGTTTAAAGTATTTTAAGTGGCTTCAAGAGGTCATAAAATCGGCCCAAGGATCATTTTGGTTTATAAATAACTCTTCTAATAAAATTATGACAATCATTAGAGTAATTTTATAATATTTATAATATTATTTTTACCATTAATTACCCTACTTACAATTAATCGTGGTAATAAAAAAAGTACTATGATTACAATTCATACTGTCCAAGAGTGCATATTTACTAAATTTAGAAATTACAATTCAAAATATAGAAACTATTTTTCAAAATTCAATACTTTTCAGTGGATAAAACTAGTTTAAAAAATTTCATTGATTGTGTGAGAAAACAGGTTTCTAAAGAAAAAATGTTTAAATGTTTGAAATGTTTTTTTACCCAAATTCAATGTGAAATTAATTAAAATGACCTAAATTGGATTAAATGATATAGAGGTAATATAATTATAATATAAAACTAGATAAAAATATAAGTTAATAGAATAAAATATTTAAATTAAAAAGTTGTTTTCAATTAAAATATAGTACTTTTTCACTATTCATCTAAAAATAAAACTTATCTAAAATTTTGTTGAAAAATTAAACAATGTGAATTTTGATATTACTATCTCAAAAATAAAGTTTATATTGTGAAATATAATTTTATAAAGTGGAAAGATTTTGTTTTAAAAAAATTTCCCCATTAAAAGGTGATAAAACGTTTTTTAGAAAATACAGTTTTTAACCGTAAAACTAGGTTTATGATATATTCTATTAAAAATATTGTACCTTTTAATTAAAAATTACTATATAATTCATAAATATTAATAAACATAAAAAATAATTCTTCTATCATTACCTAGGTTTTTACAGGTTTGGTTGAAGGGGAAATTAAATTAGGTTCAGACCTCCGAGAGGCATCCTATGTATCCTATTAAAAACAAGAATCAGAGCCCACATTGTTTGATGGATTGGGTGAAGGGGATATATAGTTTTTCTTTGAAAAAGATGCATCCTACATATCCTTCTGTGAACAGTAATTAAAACCCACATAATTTTATCGAATGGTTGGGACTTATACCTCAATATAAGTCCTAAAATGGAGGAACATTCATAATATAGATTGGATGATCTTCATAGTTTCCAAATATCATGTGATCCATTCTCAGTGTGAGAAACAAGAGAGAATGTAAGATTAGTCTCATTTCATGAGAGTTTACCATGTGATTTAAAGATTTATTCCTACGGAGTATCTCGACTAGTGATTAATTGAGGATTTGGTCGGGGCTTAAACATAGGAGGACACCCAAATTTTTTGAACCATGAAGATTATCATGACTTGTGTTAATTTAAAAATTTAAGTATGAGTAGTATCTTGACTAATTATAAATTGAAATTTTTTTGGGGTCTTACACCTAGGAGTATTCTCAAATTTATGGAACCATCATGAGTCTCTCAACTCGGGGTGATTTGAAGGTTTAACCATGAAGAGTATCTCAACTCATAATTAATTTTATACATGGTTAGGGCTTACATCTAGGAGAACAACCAAATTTCTAGAACTGTAATAAAAATATCAACTAAAATTAAATTAATATTTTAATTATTAGGAGTATCTCAAATCATGATTAATTGAAGATTTGACTATGAGGAGTGTCTCGACTCATGATTAATTTGACATTATTAACCATGAAAAGTGTTTTGACTCATGATTTATGAATATTTTTTATGGGGCTTTTACCTAGAAGTATTCCCATATTAATGTTTTTGAATGTTCATATGCTCACATAAGGGTTTCCATGTAGGAATTTTCCAGGGAGGAAAGCTTCACAATGTAGCTTTTGTAGGTATAATTTTGCAAGGGATCCTTATTTTGAACCTTACATTGGGATTGACATACCGAATTCACCCCAAGGTATTCTGTGAAGTCTAGCTTGGGTATTTGTAAAGATCTTCATGAATATGAGTTCGTATTAAATCCTTACAAGTGGTTGATTTCATAACATTTTTCATATTTTCCATGTGGATGAATTAATTTAATGAAAGACTTACTTGAAAATAGGCTGCCTAGGATCACCTTACAAATGTTCAACCCATGTTTGAGACGGATGAATTTTACCTGAGGGATTCTTGTAGAGGGTGTCCATTCTAAGCTGTGTCATATCTACCTATGATGTTATCTTCTTCCTTTTATAATTATCTATAAAAAATGATATCTCGTTACTCTGATTGCATACTAAAGATCCTTCTCCTTCAAAAATGATCATACAAAATTCTTGAAATGGTGCTGGGATTTATAGGCATCGGTATGAAACTACTATTTTGGAACTACCGACCACATCACAACAAGCAGTTTCAAGATATTCTCATTGGATATATTCATAGAAGGCTCACAATAGACATTGCAATGTAATTGTTTCATAATGAAGGGGTTATAAAAATGACACCTCAGACCACAAATGACATCCATTTATGGGAGGTTGAAATTGTATCACCTTGGACATCAAACATCACTACCTCCACAAACGGCATGAACAACGTGTAATTCTCAATTAATCAATGTATAATATTATTTTCATCTTCATGTACATCCTCTAATAGAATCTAAGTCTTCATGGAACTTGAATCTACAAAATAATTTATTCACTATGTGGAGGTCAATAAATGACACCTTAACCATAAATAACTTTTGTTTGTGGGAGGCTAAAAATTGGGGGGGCACTCTTAATATAGGGTATAGTTTTCAACATTGGAAGTCGTTTTTTTCGAAAGCAACTAATCCAGGAGGGTGCATGATAATTCTACTTGGATGACAAAAAACATGGTGCAGGGTTCCTCTAAGGTGGGCAGCTGATGCATTGGATGGAGCTTTCATGGAATGTAGCTAGCAGTGGGAGGATTTCTCATGGGTAGATGATCAACCCAACAACCATTGACAAATCAAGTTTTCTTCCTCTTTATAAAGATAGAAATATTCTATAATTTATATGTTATAATGCTCCGAAGATATCCGAAGAGGAGAGAAATAAATGTGACACCCCCTTCTCTTGTAGATGTAGGATTCAAAGCTGAACCACGTTAAAAATTGTGTCGCTCTGTTTGATTCCTGTTTTTTGTGTGTTTGCAGTACCATGAACCTCTATTGTGCCCTAACAAGTGATATTAAAGGTGATTCAGAGCGATTGGAGTTGAGAGGGTGAGGCAGCAGCGAATTTTCCGGTGACCAGAAAATTGAAGTTGGTCAGAAAATTTTTCCAAGCCCTGATCTATGAAGATAATGGTGATAAGATTACAATGGCACAAGCAGCGAAGAAAACAGAGTTGAAATGAGCCTAATAAGCTCAGTCAAACTTTGGTCAAAATCACAGGTGAACAGTACCATTGTGCCTGAGAATACGGAACTGTTCATTCCACCAAAAAAAATTCTAGCAAGATTCCGGAAAGAACTCTGGCGTACCACATCAGCATCATGTCAGAGCCATGCCAGCGCCACACCAGCGGGCGATCTGGACCGTTGAATGTGTTTTAACTATTTCTCGTTCAATTGGTGTCCTATTTTGGCGATCCAGGAGTCGATTTCGACTATTTAGATCATTCTAGACGCATATATATATATAGTTAATGTTTCATAATTCTCACTCCATTAGGTGGTTTCAGAAATAGTGGCAGAGCACTAACATGATTTGTGATCAAGAAGTTCGATGGTCGAAACAATTTTGGCTTGTTGAAAATCACGGTGAAATATCTTTTGGGGCAGTAGAGCATGATCAGACTATTGATAGGAGAAAAGCCCAAGGCAACAGGTAAAGATTATTGGGAATAGCTCGAGATGTGGGTCATCAACACAATTCAACTATGTCTAGAAAATGAGGTAAAGTACTCAGTGTTGGATGAGAACTCACCGATGGAGATCTGGAAGAAGTTATAGCAGAAGTATATGGTAAAGTTTCTCACCAACAAATTATTCCTGAAGAAAAAATTGTACCATTTGTGCATGGATGAGGGATGGAATTTGTTGGATCATACCAATGAATTCAACAAGATAATGACCAATTATTAGGGCTCGATGTGAAGGTTGTAGAGGAAGATAAAATTATTTTTCTTTTATAATCACTACCAACCTCATTTGATGGGATTTTTGACTTAATTTCTCATAGGGGAGGAGACATTGAAGCTGGAGAAGGTGATGGCATCGCTTCAAGATTTAGAGGCATTCTGAAGGCCTGTGATTCATTCAATAGAGAAAATCATGTGATCCGAGATGATCAACATGGGAGAAGCTGACATCGGTAGTCAAGAGGTAAAGAATGGTGACCAAAATCAAGAGGATGTGATCTGAGTGGAATCACACATTTCTGGTGCTAGAAGAAGGGTCACCATAAAAGTGATTGTGGAGAGCGCAAATGGTACGTTGATGGGAAAAATAATGTTGAATAAAAGGATGTTAACATCATAGAATTATAGGTAGATGATTAAGTTTACGTGACAATGGGAAGCTTTCACTATGATGAAAGAGTTGAATTGGGATAAGTGTAGTGTCATTTCTGCAAAAGATATGGGCACATGAGGCGGGAATTTCAATCTCTAAAGAGGAAGAACGAGATGGCTCAAAATACAAAGGATGACAGATCGGTTCTGGATTCAGGGCGCTCAGCACACATATGTATGATTGTTTCCTTTGGAAATGGGAATGACCCTGTTTTCTTTAAGGTTCAAACATTACAATCGGTTTCTAACAGATTTATTCGTAGAACCAGAAACATCCAATGATTCTATATCCATTTGGACCTACTTTCCAAAGGTAGGTTCTCATTAGTTGTGGACTGATGATGCTTAATAATTTTCATTGGTCGAGAGGATGGGAGGTCGGACTCATCACACCTTTTTGAGGGGAATTATTGTCTACTATGGAACTCTCTTTATAGATTTGAGTTATGTTTGTGATTCCTTATTACATTAACAAGTATGAAAAATGAGATTTCCTTTAGATCTTGCAATAAATGATTGATATGTATGAGATTTAGAGTATCTTTTTATATGTATTTGAGGTTCTTCCTTGATATATAATCATCTATATTTGTTAAAGATTCTTAGTCAATGGTGTCCTTGAATACATTATATAAAAGTCTCTTGGTCATTATGATAACCATACTAGTTTTAAAGCCACTCAGTGGGGCACTTTAAGTTTACTGTCATTCAGAAGGACATGTATTATTACAGAGTTGGTATCGTACCCACAGATGGGCTACCTACATATCCTTGTTTAGAAAAGGAATCAGAACCCATGTATTTCGCGTAAATAAGTATGGATTTTATGCATGATTGATGGCCCAAAGAAAGATGTCATAATTACTTTTATGCTCTAAGCTCACGTGAGTCATGATTGGTGTGAGAAATAAGAGGTATTATTAAAACCTAAAGATTGTTCCACAAAATATGCAATCATAAGAAATGATTCGGGGCTTATGTATGTATGACTGGCTAGATAAATGAGGATTGGGATTTAATTCAGGGAATAAACCCGAGAACAAGGTCCATAAAGGTATACGTGCTTTATGGAAATTTGGATACATAACTTAGGGGTTACTCCCGAGAAGGATTCCCAAATTAGAGGGGACTTATGATTGGGTTTTATTCCTAAGAAGGAATACCATATCAAAAGAAATTAAGGCTGGGGATTACTCCTAAGAAGGAGGCCCAGGTTAAGGGAATTTAGAATTTGGGGCTTACTCCTAAGGAGGATGCCCATATTTGGGAATTTGGGGCTTACTCCTAAGGAGGATGCCCATATTCGAGAAATTATGACTGGGCTTACTCCGGAGAAGGAGTCCCAGGTTAAGGAGACTTGAGACTTAGGGCTTATCCATGGGAAGGAGGCCTATGTTAACGGAAATTATGAGTGGGGCTTATTCCTAAGGAGGATGCCCAGGTTAGGGAACTTGCACTGGGGATTACTCTTGAAAAAGAGGCCCAGGTTATGGAACTTGAGACTAAGGGCTTATCCCTGAGAAGGAGACCTAAGTTAAAGGAAATTTCGAGTGGGGCTTATTCCTAAGGAGGATACCTAGATTAGAGAAATTATGACGGGGGCTTACTCCTAAAAATGAGGCCCAAAATATGAAACTTCTCATATTAAAGGATGAGGTTGAATGAATGAAATATCTAACTTTAGTGACATATATATATGTAAATAACTAGGTTTTGGGAGATGTTCCACATAATTCCTTTCAGATAAGGAAGATAACAAAAGAATCATGCCAAAAATGGCTTTGAAGAGGGTTTTAAAGGCCAAATATTGAAGAGGAGAGGTGGATTTGAAGAAAAAAAGTTAAATAGGAAGGAGGGGAAACCAAAAAAGAGAGGCGCACAAGTCCTGTGTGGGTGCGCAAGTCCTAGTTGCTCAAGTATACTTGCACAACACATGGTTACTTGCGCGACCATCAACCCTTAAGGTAATACATGGGTGATACTTGGCGCAAGACTTTAGTATTATCCCTAAAGGATTCTAAAAGAGTGGCGTGCATGTTTTCTTGAAGGGATAAGGCAGTGCGCAGGTGTGGCCATTTCCCTTAAGGGCTGGCCACTTAGGCGTGTAAGTGTTGATGAGTTTCAACATTTAGGAATTATTCCTTCTCTTTAGATCTTCCATTCTGAGAAATAAATTATCTTTGTAGTGACTGAAATACTTCAAGCAGAGACTAGGGCGACCAGAGTTTAAAACTGAATTTTTGAATTTTTCCGTCTCGAAATGGGGGGACCACAGGGGGTATTTATAGGCCAGTGAATACCTTGAGTGAAAATCAAATAGGGCACACAATTCACCTGCGTGCCGAAAATGTGGCGTGCAAGTATACTTGTTCGACCATGACGAAACTTGCACGACACAAGTGCAAACAAATCCTTGTTCATGCCTCTGTCAATTTTTGATGTTTCTTCAAAGGATGAATCACTTTGGACTAAGTTATTTACCCTTTTCAGTCATTATACTATGTGACGAAAAGGAGCGTCAACAAAAGTCCATCCTCAGAGTTGGATCCGAAAGAAGGAGGATGTGACTCTGTGGTAAAAGGAGAAAACCAAAGAACTGTAGCGCGCAATTTTTGAGCGCGCAGATGGCGTCGTGCAAGTGTGAGTCATGCAGCCTTCGGCATGAAGGGGTGTGGCATTGCCTATAAATACACTTTCATTCCTCATGCAAAGCACCCGGTTCTCAAAGATTCCTGCTCTCACCACGCAAGTATCCTTCGTCGTGCAAGCGTCTCTGTTTTCGATGGTTCATTACTTCTGTTCATCGTCGCACTTTTACAAAAGTAGTTTTGACTTACGCGGTGATACCTACGTGCCAAGACCTGCGCAACACATTTATACTTGCATGCCAATATTGGACTTGCGTGCCTTAATGAATTATCCATTTTCCACTTTTCTTCACAAATTTCATGAAAAATCAATTTAATTAAAAGTTAATTATCCAATGTTTGTGCAGATTAATTGGATCTCATTAGAATTAGAATGGATAATGAACTAGATAGCAATAGGATTTAATACATGATGAACATCATTGGCCATGATAACTATGATATCTACGACAACACTCTCCCAGATTTCGCCAAGTACTTGAAGAAGTATCATCTTAATTTTCCACAAATCATATACTTGCCTCTATATAGCCATGGTCACCTGGAAGGAGTAAACGTTCTAGAGCCAAATAACTATACGATCAAGATTCAATTGCACTGTTATCCATCTATTTTGGTTATGTTGTGCATTAAGAGCAGCAACAATGGTTTGAAATTTCAAATTTTTCCTCCATTCCATTTCCTTGTAGATATGAAAATGGAAAACCCATGGGATAAAATGTTTTACATTGCTGGTTGGTGGAGAGATGATTATCATGGAATTAGAATCATATCTAAAAATAGTACTCTCTCCAAACGGCACTTTACTTCAAATTCTCCATTCTTAAATCCATGTATCCATCTTCCAAGTCTTTTTGGACAGAAACAGAGTCATTGTTTGATCAGCATAAAATTTTCTCAAACTGCACTCAAGAACATTCTTTCACAATTTTTCCAAGAAGAGATGGTATCACTGCATCTCTTATTGTATCTAGTTGAATGAAATTAATTCTAGGTGGTTTTTGATGAAGCTCGGGATGCCGTAAATCAAATGAAGAGTTATGTTGAAAGCCTCTTGTAATTCTTGAAAATGAGATGAGACTCCAGTCTATGGATGTCCTTCTAACTCTTATCAATGAAAGACACATTCATCTTTAATCATTTTGTTTTGCATTAATTTCCTACATACATTAAATTTTAACTAATCCAATGGGCCCCGTAAGCATAGTTTGATTTTTTTCTAGGATTATATAAAAAATAACCCTACAATATTTAAATTTTTCTATTGCTCAATTTTACCTAAATCATAAAAAATGTATGTTTAGTGAGCTAGGAATTGATTTTATTCAGAGTTACCTTGTCTTTTGTAGGCAGTTTAAAGTCATGCACGCCAGACATAAAAAGGCTAATTTTTAAGGTCAAAATAACTTTGACCGAATGGATTAAAATTGACTCAATTCCTTGATAATTTATCTGAAAACATATTACCATATTAAATTATGGGGGAAACATGTAAACTATGACTTAGGAAATTTTGAATCTGAGGAATGATATGAAAAAAGGGCTAAAAGGAATTAGAAGAATTATTATCCAAGAATGAAGTTACCATTATTTAACAAACCTATTAGGGGGTTGAATTATGTAGAGTCGCTTAAGGGCATTGGCTGCATAGTCAAATAATAGCATCTTTTGGCTGATAGGTCCATTATGTAGACTACTTATGAAAGGAATCCTAAGGGAATGTGTTGTATAGTCAGGAAAAAGAACTCTCAGAAATTTTACTTTCTTATTGCTAAAAGCCAGTGAATGTTTATGGAGATTCAAAATTTTCAAAGCACAAAGTCTGCTGTATGGAGAGAGGTACTTGAATATAGAAAGGATATTTCTAATAAAGATTGTCTAAGAATTGGATTAATGTCACTCCTATGAAGGACTAACCCAAATGTAGGGAAGGGAATTATAAACCATAGACTCAACTACTTTTAGATCGTGAAAAAGAGTATGGGAAAAAATATGTTAAGGATGGCTATTTTTGCGGATCCGTACATATTTTTTTTAAGACATATAAGGACAGAAGGGGTTTTTTCCTAAGAATAAAGTTACCACTATTTGACAAACCCGTTAGGGCGTTGAATTATGCAGGGCCGCTTAAGGGCATTGGCTGCAGAGTAAAATAATAACATCTTTTGGATGAATGGTTCGTTATGTAGAGTACTTATGCAAGGCCGCCTAAGGTCACGTGTTGCATGGTTAGGCAAAAGAACTCTCACGTATCAGACCTTTTGTGATTAAAAGTCATGAAAAGGGTTATGAAAATCTGAAAGTATTTAAGGTTAGGAGTATGAAACATCATATGGGAATTGTACATTGTATGTAGAGACACACAGACCAATGATAACCATAATCATGTTGTGGCTGGGTCCTGAATTGAGGTGTTGTACTTCACTACGTATCCCATAAGGATGAGAATCAATCCATATGTTGTTCTTGAAATACAGTTTAACTTCATGTGGGATAAGAGTGTAAGAGATCTTAGTTTAGGGTCATAGAGATCGGACCATAATAAGGAATACACATTTTGTGTTTGTTACAAACCCGATGTGAATGAAGACCAGGGTTTTCATACCACATTCATGTTTTCACAAGGGGACTTTTCAGCCAAGGGACTAAAAGTGGAATTTTCGGTTAGGCCCAAAGACCTGGGGATGGAATCAAGGGATTCTCAAACATTCCTACGTATCCCATAAGGATGGGAATCAAGCCAATGTAGTTCGAGAAATACCCTCTGTACAGATTTGGTTCATACAAATGAAGGGTGAAAGGGGACTTTAGTGCAATGATGGTTTGACCCAAGATAAAAGGTTCAGGCATTTCCATGTATGCACGTAGTCTTTGGAATATAACATGATCGAAGATCAATGTAAATAGTGATTCCCTCTCAGGTGAGGGTGTCAAAGAATGTTGTAGTTTATTGTTGTACAGAACAATGGGGGACTATATAGTTTATTGTCATATAGTATGGACAAAGGTGAACCAATGTGAAGATATTGGTTTTGGGCTTGAACCTCAAGAGTTTTCCTACATACCCAGCCTATAAGGAAAGGATCTAAGTCTACATAGTTCAATTAAAGAATGAATTGGTGATAAAGTGTTCTTGAGGACAATGATCTAAAAAAATATTGGGACTTACACATGGTTAGCAGCCCAGAGAAGGTGTTATGGTTGAAGTTTACTCTAAGCTCATGTGAGTTAAACTCAGTGTGAGAAACAATAGATAGAAACAAACTTAACGATGCACAGTTTATTATCATGTAGGACATATAAGGGACTGATTACAGTTTAACGTCATATTGGACGAAAGGGGGACTATGCAGTTTAAAGGCTTACAGTAAAGACTATAATAGTTTAAGGTCATATTTATGGACTAATGTAGCACAGTTTAGAATCATATAGCAAGGACGATGAAGGGGACACAATTTAACATAATTTTGGATGATATGGGGACAATACAGTTTAACTTCATGTTGGATGATGACACAGTTTAACGTCATGTTGGACAAAATTGCAAATAGCTTAAGGTCATATGCATGGACTGTGGTGACATATTTTGTGTTTATAAAAAATACTTCTTTAGAAATCTTGCATTGGTTGGAGTCGTGATGAGTTATCTATCCATTGAGATTAAAGAATACGCTCCATTGGAGAATACCTTTTGTATCGAGTAAGTCCCTTCCCACTTTGTCTCATGCTTGGGAGGCTTCTTTCCTAGTATCATTGGAGTTCTAAGGACCAATACAAATTTTCCTTGAATTAATGAATGAAGATGAACTTTTTTGTTGAAAGCTCGTGCTATTCGATTCTAATAAACTGCCATGTGGTGCAGTGTGCACAATTTTTTTCATCAAATCATTCCAATCCATCCAATATCTTTTGAGAGTGTTCATATGTAGATGACTGATCAAAAATGGCCACTCCGAGTGAGGGTAATTGAAATTCAATGAGAAAGACTGCTTCCATTCCATATACCAATGAATATTGAGTTGACCGTGTAGCAGTGCGGGTGGTGGTTCGATAAGCCCATAAAGCATGAAAAAGTTTATCTACCCATGACTTCTTATCTTTATCCACCATCTTTTGCAGTATTTTTGAAAGAGTCTTATTTAATGCCTCTATTTGGCCATTGGACACTACATGATACTGAGATGAATGGTTGGATTTGATGTTTTATTGTTGATACAACTTCATTACCTCAAATGAACATAAGTTGGTTCCATTGTCCGTTAATATGGAATGAGGGACACCAAATCTGCTAATGATGTTAGACTTGATGAAGCTAACATTGCTTTTAGAACTGTCTTCTTTGGGAGGTATTGCCTCTTCCCATTTGGAAAAGAATTCAATAGCAGTAAGAATATACTTAAACTTCTTGGATGTAGCCGAAGGGTAAGGTGCCACTACATTAATTCCCCATTTGGCAAATGGCTATGAGTATTTAGTTGTTTGAAGAAACTCTCGGGTATGATGAATGAAATTGTATTATACATGAAAAAAATGACACTTCTTAGTGAAATCAACACAATCTTGTATCATTGAAGTCCAAAAGTATCCATGCCTTCGAATTTGATCAGATAGTCTATGTCTAGACTGGTGGGCACCATAGAATCCTGCATGTACTTCCTTCATGACAGCCATTGTCTCTTCACCATCAATACATCTGAAGATAATCCCATCAAAACCACACTTGTAGATAATTTTCACTAAGTGATTTGGGGTATCATAAAGAGTAAAATTGACCACACATTGCCGGATTTGTTCTTTCTCGTCTCTATTAGGTGGGAGTGTTCCATTTTGATGGTATTCCCTGATAGGTGTCATCCATCCTGTAGTATGACCATATGGCTTAGGAATGGGACAAATTTTATTGATTTCCTCTGTTCTAGTTTGAATAGAAGGTGAAATTGTACAACGGTGGGCAATATTGATGATTATATCATCCCGATTTGGATCTACCAGAGCTGTGGCTATATTAGCTAGTGCATCAGTTTGAGAATTTTGTGATTGCGAGACATAAGAAAATGTCGGTTCTGATGGAAATTCCGCCATTAACTCTCTAACATAATCATAAAAAGGGATCAACTCTTCTTTTCTAATAGAATAATCCCCATTGACTTGATTGATTACCAAGTCTGAATCACCTTTGACCTTTAAGTGATTCACTTGTGCCTGAAGTTACAACTCTAATCCTTCGATGATAGCTTGGTATTCTGCTTCATTATTTGTACCACCTTCCCATAATAAGAAGGAATAGGGTAACACCGCCTTTTCTGGGGAAATGAGCACAATTCCTAACCCAACTTTGTTGAATTTAGGATATTCTATTTTCTTCCCTGTTGGACTTCTAGATCATCCATCAAAATACCTTTCCCATGTTTGAGTAATATCTTGAATAGAGAAGACTTCCTCATCAGGAAGTTCAATATCTGAAGATATATCATCTACTGAAGGATGTTCATCAAGGAAATCAGCTAGATCTTGGCCCTTTATTGCTTTTTGAGACATGTACTTGATATCAAATTGTTGCAATATAACTTCCCAACTTGCCAGATGTCCTGTAAGCATTAGACGACTAAGGATGAATTTGATCGGGTTATTAAGAGATACCAATTGGACCTCATGATGTTGCAGGTAGTGTCTCAACTTCTGAACTATAATGATTATTGCTAGGAAGCACTATTCAATACTTGAATATCAGATTTCTTCTTCAAGAATAGTCTAACTGAGATAGTAAAGGTTTTTTTCATTCCCATCATCATTATTTTTGGCAAGGAAGTCACTCAATGATCGCTCTAAAGCTGTCACATAAAGAATCAGTGGTCTTCCTTCAATAGGTGTCATTAATACCAGTGGAATCAAGAGATACTTCTTGAGAATATCGAATGCTTCTTGACATTCTTCAGTCCACTGGTAAGTGAATCCCTTCTTCATCAATTTGGTGAAGGGTAATCTTTTTCCTGCCAAATTGGCGATGAAACACCGAATATATGCCAAGTGCCCTTGAAGTCCTCTCAATAACTTTAAATTTCAAGGAGGTGACATGCCAATGAATGAATTTGTCTTCTCAGGATCAACTTCGATGCCACGATGGCATACAACAAAGACGATAAATTTACCCGAGGTTACCACAAAAGCACTTTTTAAGGGGTTCATCTTCAAATTCTGTTGTCGAAGTTTGAGGAATGTGATTTCCAAATCAGCCAAGTGATTAGAACGTTGATTGGATTTGACTACCAAATCATCCACATAACATTAAACAAACATCCCTAAAAGGGATTGATGATACGGTACAAGGCACGCTGATATGTTTCGCCCACATTCTTTAGGCCAAAGGGAATTACCCGATAACAAAACACACCCTAAGGGGCTCTGAAAGCTGTAGATTTTTCATCTTTTGGAGCCATTCAGATTTGATTATATTCGGAATATCCATCCATGAAGGAAAGTGTCTCATATCCAGCTGTTGTATTAATTAAGAGTTCTTTAATCGGAACTGGAAAATCATCTTTATGATAATGCCGATTAAGATCTCTGAAATCAATGCAAACCCTAATTTTTCCATTCTTCTTTTTCACAGGGACAATATTATCCAACCATTTGGGATACTGAAATTCTCTAATGAAGTTAGCTTTGATAAGCTTATCCACTTCAGCTTCAATTTTGGAAGCATAAGTTGGGTGTGTTCTTCTTGCGGCTTGCTTGAATTATCAATGTTCTTCTGGAAAACCCAAATGATGAGTGGCAACATCGGAATCAAACCCTAGCATTTATGTATAATTCAAATCAAATATATCTCGATTTTTCTTTAAAAATGAAATATGCATCTCTTTCTCTTAAATAGTCCAGTCCACACTAATTAACGTGGGGCGTGGATATTCTTTTGTACCCAAATTTATTTCTCTAAGTTCATCCACAGTGGTGGAGATACCCTCCTCAAATACTAGAGGAGAATCTCTGAGATCTTCTTCTTCACTTTGAACATGTGCTATTTCTTCTGTTTCTACTTGCATAGTAGATGATGGAGCAGAATTTTCATAATCAGAAGAGATGTTAAAATTTGAACATCTTGAAGAAGAAGCTTCCATTTCTGACCCTATTGATGATGAAGGGTCTTCCTTGGGTAATAAAGAGGAGATTATGGATTGATAATCGACATCATTGTTCACCTCTGACATTGCTATAACTTCTTCTGGCCTGGTTGGAAAAGTATAGACTTGCTGGATTTCAGCGGATCAAATGAAGACATCTCCATTTGAGCTTTAATCATTTATTGGTGAGTCACCAATTTCTCCCATGTTGTCTAGCTTGATTTCCGTAATTGACATTATGGAAGTTTCCATAAGAGTATTTTGATTTGGGTCTATCTTGTCAGTTTGACTGATAGGAAACACATAATCTGTACACACATGTGTTAATGGATTTACTGGAATCTTTTCCAAATGGATCATTAACTTTTGTAACCTCCCTCATTGTGGATTTCTCCTCTCCCTTCATGTGTTATAATTCCGCTTCAATGTACTGATATTCACATGTTTTCAATGGGGATTTATCACCATACAATGTCCCAATTTTACTATTGAAACAATATTTGAGACATTGAAGATATGATGAAGGGATAACTGCATGTTTAGGTAGCCAGGGTCTTCCAAGAAATATATTAATGGTTGTGTCATGATGAACAACCATGAATTCTGAATTGGATATAAGATCTCCAAACTGAGTTCTAAGTGTGATCTCTCCCAGAGGTTCTTGTTCATTTTTATCATACCCTTGAAGCATCATAGTGGAAGGAGATAAATCAGATTCAGTGAGGCCCAATCGACGAAGTGTATGAATGGGAATGAGGTTGAATCCTGAACCATTATCAATGAAAGCTCTTGGGATGTCTACATCATTGACCTTTCCAGATAAATACAAAGGTCTAATATTCACATGCACAACATCATCTTCATCTTCATCAGTAAAAGATATCACTACATGGCATTCTGCAGGATCATTCTCATTATTATAGACATAAGCTATAGCAATTTCAGTTTCAAACTTTTGACGACTTGAAAAAGCCTCAATGAGTGCCTCCTAAAGACCCTTTGAAAGGTTTAGTTCAATAAGAATTGATAACTTGGCCAATACTTGGGCCAAATGTTTCTATACATCATACTTTTGATCCAAAGTTCTGCGTTTCCCAATAGGAACATGTGGTTTTTCAGGTGTCTTAGAAGTTGATTCTTTAGAAGTAGATGCATCTTGTATCGGGTTAGGAGTTGAAAACACTCATGGATTTGGAATATTAGACCGACTAGGTCCATTTACTTGATAAGATGAAGAAGTTGTAACCTCCAACTGATCCTTGAAAATAATTGTGTCGGGACTAAATTTTCTATGCATGGAAGAACTATCTTGTTTCTGTTAAGCCCACTGAAGGGCTCTGCCATAAGTTTCTACTGCATATACAGTTTCTAGCAGGGGTAGAATTAGAATAGTGTCTTCTAAAAGATCCATGTCTTCCTTTTTATCCTTGATCTCTTGAATTCCCTCTAATTCCTCTATTTGATATAGGGAATTCAGGCTCATCAAAATCAAAACTATGACTGGAATATGGATCTGTTAAGTGAATCATATTAACAGAACCAAAGATCAGCTCTTCATCTAATGAAGATTTTGCCTGAATAGTCAATTTACGCTAAGTGGTTTGGTGGGGTGGTGCCCGGGGCTTTGAAGTAGATGGCATAAAATCGGCCAGAGTCAAAGACAACTTGGGCATTGACATGATTTTATCTTCTTCTGATTGTTTATCTTTCATTGAATTATGCCGCCCCTTTGAGGATTTATCTTTTGATGGAGGAGGTTTTGTTGTGGAATTCATAGAAGAAGACACAATTTGTTTCTTTAATTGTGTTCACAAAATGGCATGAGTTTCGTTGATCATTTTTCTGACCATCCAATCATCATATTTCTGCACATTTTTATTTTGACGTCTTTCCACTCACCTTCTTTCTTTGGATTTATAGCAGTAACACATACTACATGGGCTGAAGAATATTTCAGTTTGACTTGTCCCGAGTCTACCATTTTCTGCAGGAGGTCTTCGAAGACAAAAAACTCCTAAATGGGATGCCCTAACATCTCATGAAATGGGCAACAGTTGGGATGGTCTTTATCCCCTTCCTTGTTTGGCCTTTTTGGTCTTGGCAACTGAAACAAATTATTCTTCAGAGCCGAAATGAAGTAACCAGGAACTTGTTCATTACATAAATAATAAACTTTGTTCTTCAACTCATCAAATTGTTTCTGTATTTGATTTTCTTGATCATCTTGACAAAACAACCTCTATTTTTTAAGCTCAGTAGGTGGAGACCTTCGATAAGATGAAGGTTTTTTTGAAGTAGAAGTAGGTACAGGTGCTTGTTTAAGCATAACTGTGGTTGTCTCTTCTCTACCCATTCTCCTTCCTGGGGATGATGGAATTACATGAGTTTTATCCTTAGTCTTCATAAGAGAATATTCTATCTATTGAGTGATCGATGTAAGGTCTCGAAACCCTCATGTGTATTTCACAGGGATTAACAGCATGAGTAATTCATCAAGCAAATTTTCCACACAGATTGGAAACAACTCTTCCTAAGGGAGTTCATAGCTTAATGAATATGTTAATCCCTTCCAGCGAGCAATAAAATTTGAAACTTTTTCATTCTCCCTTTTCTTACAATTTGTAAGACCAAAAACTATTGTCTTTGGAAAAGTTGAGCTGAATTGAAGAAGAAATCGTTGAAAGAGATCTTCCCACCTGGTAATTGACCGGGATTGAAAGATTGTATACCTAAAAAAAGCAGGTCCTTGTAATGACTATACAAAACACCTGAGATTAACTACTTTTTATTGTTGATGGGTTCCTATAATAGGATCACAATGAGAAACAAAATTTTTTAAATGCTATTTTGGGTCTCCCGAACCATTAAAGATTTGTAATGTGGTACTTAAAAAAATTTATGGGGGAGAAATTTCATCAACCCATTCAGGGTATACTCTCTTTTTAGGTTGAATTTGTGCATGTTTTCCCTCGATATCCTCCAAACGAGCTTTTAATGACTCAATGGTAGTTATTAACCTTTGATAAAACATTCAGTTGAGCTTGGACCTGATTAGGTGCAATAACTAGAGCTTGGATAGTTGTGGGGGTTGGTACTGAAACTAATGGTAGCACCGCTGATTGTTGTTGTGCATGACCCATAGGATTAGGCTTATGAGGGTGTACTGGTAGAGGAGGATATTCTTGATCCATCTCTGTAACTGCAACAAATTCCCTTGGCTGACTAACTCCAGCACGCTTAAGAGGAAGACTAACTTGAAGTAGTTCTGCATTCAACCTCCTTAATTCATTTATTTCATCCTCTTGTTGTGCAAACCTTTCCTTTAGTGGGAGCAATTGACCTTCTTCAGAGTATGTTTGGGAAGTAAACTTATTATTTCCTTTCCCCTTGTTCGAAGCCTTTCGGAGAGGGGGGAGTGGGTTATTTGAAGGAATACATAGATTATGGGTAATCCTTTGATTTCGTGTATACACACCTTCTTCATTTGTGTCTGTGTGTACAACATCTTGAGTAGGATCTTTCTCATCTAATCCCCCTGAGTGAGCCTCATTTGGGGGATTAGCAACGACGGCCTTGATGACATTAATTGATGTGTAACGCATCGTATCCCTTCTATAGACATTTATGAGATATTTTCTTCTTTTATGTCCTTTATGAGACATTACCTTTTTCTGATTTGATCCCTCAGGAACTTCTTGACGAACAATAATTTGGAGGGAATATCATGATAATTCGTCTCTTCATTCCTCTTTTGGCTTCATCCCTAATCGATAGATGACTGACTTTCTCTGAGGAAGAGATTGAGGATTTGAAAAAGTCTTCAGTCCGGTGGACTGGGGCTGTTCATGTTGTTCATGATCAACTCCTCGAATCCTATTTGTTGATTATGAGGGTTCGGCCAAAAGATTCCCTAGTCTGCAAAGCTGGGGTGGTTCTTGCCCTACCACATCTGAGACTTTCTTAAAATCTCTATTGATCTTGCAGACTTTGGTCCGGAAATTGGTTGGATGCATCAACCTACATCCACTCAAATCACCTATCTCAAATGACCGTTGTATGATTTCTAACACTTGTGTCATTTGATGATATGCATGTTCTAAACAAGATACATGTTCAATATTCTTGTTTTCTTGATGCATGAGTAATTAAACAACTTTTTCTCTATATTCCTGACTTTGGGAAGAAATAGTTGAGGCCTGTTCTTGTGCAAGCCTTTGATTATTCACAAAACCAGTAAGATGTGTCCAATTCTGAGAGATAACATTGCATGAAACCACCTTTGGTGGGCTTTGTTGATTATAGAGTACAATGAAATGTAGTGATCTATGAACACCCCATCCTATGATATGAATACTAGATGAGGAATTTGCAATTAATTGGCGCAATCTTCTTAGTGCGCCGAGGCATCAATGCTGAAGGGATCTCTACTGCTTTCCATCCTTCGGATATTGGGAGACTGAGAGAGATGCCAAGTCAATTTGGTGTTGTAACCCTTCAATTATCTTGACATTATTTTCATATTCATCGTAAGATAATATTTTATTTTTCAACTAACAAAGATTTTTCCATATGTTGAGACGAATATCATGAATTCCATCTTCCGTCAACATCTTAGGAATGTCATACTGAGAGTCATCCAAAGGCCAAAACCTAACTGATACTTCACCTTTCGCCAGTTTTTTTCTCATGATTAGTACTTCCTCCTTATCATTAGATGAAGATTCTTCTACCTGATTAAACCAAAGATGATGCTTCCTGGTTTCTTCATTATATTAAACAAGATTGGTAGAGAAATCATTTATCAAACTCAAAGATGAACGATTCAGGGGTGGATCGAAGAATGAACCAAACCCTGAGTTATCTTCTGGTTGAGAAAGTACTTCACTTGATAGTGGTAAAACATCAGATGTGACTGGCTTCACATTTGAAAGTGCCTCAAGATAATAGGGATTTCTCATCAATACATTGTCCTCTGAATAATTTTCCAGGCAACGTGAATTACTACTATGGAGAGGACTTTCACAGATAAATTCATCATCATGGGGAGGACCACCATGGTGGTTTACAACAAAAGATGAAACATCTTGCTCATTGATCTTATGGCCACATAGAGGGTTATTGTGGATCCCATCAGAAGGTGATAATTCGAGATCGATCGAACTGTCATGAAGCAAGGCTTCATGAGGAAGTGTCTGATGAAGACCTTCGGGATTGTTGTTCCCACTATTTGGAAATAAGAGAGTAGAATCTTGAGTTGCAATAGATAATTTTATGATTGCATCCAGAACTCCAGCATCGAGAAAGGACTTATTACATATTGGATCTTGATTTCTTGACTGTGATGGATGGGTCTTTTTCTTAGATTCCATCATAATCACATTGGGAACCACTGTTGATTAAAGTGGTTATTATGGGTTGGTGTATGTGCCTTCTCAAGAGAAATAATCAGGTTAGGCTGATTATCTTCATTCAAATAAGGTGTATGTGCCTTACTTGACTATCCATATGATATGGGGGAGTACGCCCCACATCTCTCCTGGACTGGAATATAGGTTTGTATTTCTTCCAAAGTGACATGTTAATGAGTCACTACACTGACAGAGATAGATTTATGAGTCTTTCCCTTTGATGCTGCTGAAGCTGTTATAATATTCTGGCAGGCATCAAGAATATGAGCAGGGATTTGTTTCTCCTCCTTCACCATTGTCAAAATGTGCTTGGTGACTTCAACTACTGGAATGGGAATATACGTCCATTCCGTGCTTGGAGTAGGTGTGTATTCCTGCTCTTGTACTCCTTTTCCTGTCATTGAATTCTGACAGTACTCATGTATGGGGCAGAGAGTTGAGTCTGCTCCAAATTTTTCGTCGGATCTTTTTGACTGACTTCTCTAGGTGCTACCAAATGAGATTGTTGGTAGGATTGATGAGCATTGGAAGGTGTATGTGCCTACTATGTATTCCTCGTCAAGCATGGTTGATGAATTTCCTTCAATACTGGCAGATAAGAATTCTGAAATAATTGTTGATTGTAAACAGGTGTATGTCCCTGCTTATCAGTTGACACCATATTAGATCGGCGGCGAGATTCTTTGGTTGTAGTCAGACAAGCCTACTGACTAGAAAATGAGTTATAAACAGGTGTATATTCCTGCCTATAATTCTAGGTCAGAATTTCCTGGTGGGATTGGCGTGTTGCTGCTAGACGAGTCTGATGGGCAGTAACATCAGGACAGACGGGTGTGTATGCTTTTTCATTATTTGCCATCATGTTGGCTTGATGGACTTCTCCGGAAGGGGAATAAGTAAGAACTTGTTCCCTGTTGACCATATTTCACCTTTGGTGGTTCATCTTGTATGCTAGGGTTTGAGGAACCTGAGCCGAACCCCTGAAGGTGATACCCTCATCATGTTGAGGGCGTATAGTCGCACGAGTCTGGCAGCGATTATTGATCAGAGCCCTGAGGAAGGACTCATGTCTCCTTGAATTAAGTCCCTAAGGGACCTGGTCATTCCCATCCCCATAGTATGGGATAAATTGGTGATTGCGTTCTGAGGATAACGACCTGAAACAGTTTGATATTGTGGTTGGCACCACCTGCTTCTTGATCAATGGTCGTCTCTGTCCGGACAACCTGGGTGAATTATTTACTTGTAGGGCTTGTCGAGCGGCCTCTAGAGTCAGAATGGTACCATGTTGACGGTCCTCCTTAATCAGTGCATTTGATTCCCAACATTGAAGATGCTGAGAAGGTGATTTAGTCCTTAGAGCGGACGAAGATCCAGCAGGAGCAGTAGCCAGGGCATTCACAGGTGTGATCTTCAGAGAAGCCGTTTCTATAATGCAGAGATATCTTGGAAACGAGTGCCTATTTGGTATAACGGACATAATCAAGATATGCTCGGCCACTACATATTTTGGATAAGAACATTTTTTATTGATTTCTTTGTTGTCCCTCACATTGAATTAAAATAGGGGCCTAACAAAAAAAGTAAAACATCATTTTTACTTGGTTAAGGATTCACGTCGGTTTCACCATTTTTTGTTTCCTCTGGAAATGGGGATGACCTTGTTTTCTTTAAGGTTCAAACATTCCAATCGGTTTCTAACAGTTTTATTTGTACAACCAGAAACATCCAATGATTCTATATCCATTTGGACCTACTTTCCAAAGGTAGGTGCTCATTAGTTGTGGACCGATGAGGCTTAAGAATTTGCATTGGTCTAGAGTATGGGAGGTTGGACTCATCAAAACTTTTTTAGGGGAATTATTGTCTACTCCGAGACTCTATTTATAGATTTGATTTATGTTCGTGAATCCTTATTACATTACCAAGTATGGAAAATGAGGTTTCCTTTAGATCTTGCAATCAATTATTGATATGTATGAGATTTAGAGAATATTTTTATATGTATTTGAGGTTTTTCATGGATAGGGAATCATCTATATTTGTTAGAGATTCTTAGTCAATGGTGTACTTTAATACAATATATAAAAGTCTCTTGGTCATTATGATAACCATACTGGTTTTAAAGCCACTCAGTGGGGCACTTGAAGTTTACTGTCGTTCAGAAGGACAGGGATTATTTCAGAGTTGGGATCGTACCCGCAGATGGGCAACCTACATATCCTTGTTTAGAAAACCCATGTAGTTCGAGTAAATAAGTATGGCGTTTATGCATGATTGATGGCTCAAATAAAGATGTCATAATTACTTTTACGCTCTAAGCTCACATGAGTCATGCTCGGTGTGAGAAACAAGAGGTATTTGTAAAACATGACGATTGTGCCATGAAAGATACAATCATAAGAAATGATGTGGGGCTTATGTATGTATGACTTCCCAGATAAATGAGGAAGGGGATTTACTTCAATAAAGAAACCCGGGAACAAGGTCCATAAAGGTATATGTCCTTTATGGAAATTTGGATACATAACTTAGGGCTTACTCCTGAGAAGCATGCCCAAATTAGAGGGGACTTATGATTGGGTTTTATTCCTAAGAAGGAAGCCCAGATCAAAAAAAATTAAGAATGGGGATTACTCATAAGAAGGAGGCCCAGGTTAATGGAATTTATAATTTGGGGCTTACTCCTATGGAGGATTCCCATATTTGGGAATTTAGGGCTTAATCCTAAAGAGGATGCCCATATTAGAGAAATTATGACTGGGGATTACTCCTAAGAAGGAGTCCCAGGTTAAGGAGACTTGAGACTTAGGTCTTATCCCTGATAAGGAGTCCTGAGTTAAAGGAAATTATGAGTGGGGCTTATTCCTAAGGAGGATTCCAATATTAGGGAACTTGGACTGGGGCTTACTCTTGAAAAAGAGGCCCATGATAGGGAACTTGAGACTTAGGGCTTATCCCTGGGAAGGAGGCCTAAGTTAAAGGAAATTCTGAGTGGATATTATTCATAACGAGGATGCCCAGATTAGAGAAATTATGACTGGGGCTTACTCCTGAAAAGGAGGCCCAAATTAGGGAACTTATCATCTTAAAGTATGAGGTTGAATGAATGAAATCTCTAACCTCAGTGACATAAATATATGTAAATCACTAGGTTTTGAGAGATGTTCCATGGAATTCCTTTCAGATAAGGAATCGAACAAAGGAATCATGCCAAAAATGTCATTGAAGAGGGTTTTGAAGGCTAAATCTTGAAGAGGATAGGTGGATTTGAAGAAAGCAAGTGAAATAGGCATGAGGGGCACCCAAAAAAGGAGAGACGTTCCAGTCCTGGACAGGCAAGTATACTTGCGCGACACATGGGTACTTGCGTGACAGTCAACCCTTAATGTAATAATTGGACGAGACTTGGCTCAAGCCTTTAGTATTATCCCTAAAGGCTTCCAAAAGAGTGGTGTGCATGTTTTGTTGAAGGGATAAGGCGGCACACTAGTGTGGCCTTTTACCTTAAGGGCTAGCCACATAGGCGTGAAAGTGTTGACGAGTTTCAACACTTAGGCCTTATTCCTCCTCTTTAGATCTCCCATTCTAGGTAAGAAATTACCTTAGAAGTGACTGGAAGACTTCAAGAAGAGACTAGGGAGACCATAGCTTAAACTAGGCTTTTGGGATTTTTCTGACCCGAAATATGGGTCCCACAGGGGGTATTTATAGGCCAGTGAAGACCTTGAGCGAAAATAAAATAGGGTGTGCAAGTCACCTGCATGCCCTAAATGTGTCACGCAAGTATACTTGAGTGACCATGATAAAACTTGCGCAACCTAAGTACAAACAAATCCTTGTTCATTACATTGTCCATTTTTGATGTTTCATCAAAGGATGAATCACTTTGGACTAAGTAATTTCCCTTTTTCAGTCGTTAGACTCTATGATGGAAAGGAGTTTTAACAATGATGAGAGGTATAATTGATACTTTTTAGTTGGTGCGAGACTCGGTGAGACTTGGTGATGGGTCAACATGTGAGGTTCGATGAGTGGGGATGGTGAAATTGAAGACACGTGATGGAGGAGTTCAAAAACTGGATGACATGAAATTCATTCTGAGGATGAGACAAAACCTGGTTTCATTAATTAGACTCGATGCGAAAGGGTTCAAGATTTCCATAGTAGGTGGATTGTTGGAAGTCTCACATGGGGATGTAGTTAATATTACTTGGAAGGGGTATAATGGTCTATACCATTTTATGGCGACTACAGTAATCCCGAGCACGATTGAAGATGGTGGAAGTGCCACACCATCTAGAATGATGAAGTGTGTTCGACTAGCCGATGAATTTTTCAACACCTGCAAGGAGACTGTAGGTCTAGATTATACCACAAATTGGTCATGAGGGGGATATTTGTCAGGGCCAATCCTAATATGGGGTAGAGTTTTTGGGAGAGTAATTCATTGTTGTTGGAAGCAACTAATCCCAGAGGGTGCGGGAGAATTCTCCTTGGATGACAACAAACCTGGTGCAGGGTTCTTCCAAGGTGGGAAGCAAATGCATTGGACGTAGCTTTCATTGACAGCAGTAAGCATTGATAGAATTTCTTATGAGTAGATGATCTACCCAACAACATTTGACAAATCATGTTTTCTTCCTCTTTATAAAGAGAGAAATCTATTGTAATTTATATGTTGTAATCCTCTTAAGATATCCAGAGAGGAGAGGAATAAAAGTGACACCCCTTTCTCCCATGGATGTAGGTTTCAAAGATGAACCTTGTTAAAAATTGTGATACTCCATTTGATTCCCGTTTTTGGGTGTTTGTGGTACCCCGCACCTCTATTGTGCCCCAATAAGTGGTATCAGAGGAAAGTCGGAGCGAGTGGAGTCGAGAAGGCGTGGCAGAAGTGAATTTTTCAGTGATCGGAAAATTGATGTTGGTTGGAAAAATTTTCCAAGCCTATATTCGGGAAGAGAACGGTGAGACAATTCCAACTTTGTAAGCGGTGAAGAAAACAGAGTTGAAACGAGCCCAGTAAGCTCGGTCAAACTTTATTCAAAATCGCTGGTGAATAGTACCAGCATGCCTAAGAAGACAGAACTTTTCACGCTGCTAGTGACAATTCCTGTGAGATTCCAACAAGAAATATAGCATTCCACGTCAGCATCACGTCAGCTCCACGTCAGTGCCACATCAGTGGGTGATCTGGACCGTTGAACGTGTTTTAACCTTATATTGATCAATTGGTGTCCAATTTTGGCAATCCAGGAGTCGATTTAACTATTTCATCCATTCCGGACACATCTGTATGGTTAGTTTTTCAAAATTCATAATTAATCAGGTGGTTTTAGAAATGGTGCGACATCCACGGTGGTGATCATGTTTTTCAATAATGACTATAGTTGGTGCTAGAGAACTACCAAGATTTGAGATCAAGAAGTTCGATGGTCAAAACAATTTCGTAATATGGAAAAGCACGATGAATGATATTTTGGTGTAGTAGGGCATGATCAGACCGTTGACTGTAGAAAATCCCAAGGCAACCAGTAAAGATGATTGGGAAGAGCTCGAGATGTGGGTTGTCATCACAGTTCATTTATGTATAGAAAATAAGGTATTGTACTCGGTATTGGACGAGACCTCACTGAAGGAGATCTAGAAGAAGTTGGAACATCGACATATGGTGAAGTCTCTCACCAACAAATTATTCTTAATGAAGAAATTGTACCAGTTGTGCATTGATGAGGGAACAAATTTGTAGGATCATACCAATGAATTCAACAAGATCCTGACCCAGTAATTGGGGATCAGTGTAAAGGTTGGAGAGGAAGATAAAGCTATTTTTTTTTATCATCCCTACCGAACTCATTTGATGGACTTGTGAATTCATTTCTTGTGGGGAAAGAGACATTGAAGATGGATGAGGTGATGGTGTCGCTTCAGGATTCAGAGGAATTCTGATGGCCCGTTATGCATTCAAGAGATAAAATCATGGTGATGCAAGAAGATCAACATGGGAGGAGTTGACATCGGCAGTCTGGAGGTAAAGAATGGAGTCCAAAATCAACAGGATGTGATCCGAGTGAAATCATGTGTTACTGGAGTGAGAATATGGGTCACTATAAAAGTGATTGTAGAGAGAGAAAATGGTATGTTGCAAGGAAAAAGAATGTTGAAGAGGAGGATGAAAACATCACAGAATTATTGGTAGATGATGAATTATATTTGAAAATGGGAATCTTTCACTCAGATGAGAGAGTTGAATAGGGGGAAGTGCAGTTTCATTACTGCAAAAGATACGATCACATAAAGCGAGAAGGCCGATTTCTAAAGAGGAAGAATGACCGGGCTCAAAATCCAAAGTAATAAGGATGGGTTCTTGATTCAAGGAGCTCCGCACACATACGTATGAAGATAGGTACATTTGATAATTTTCAGCAGGTGAAAGACTCAATTAGACATGGTGATGGTTCAACATGTGACGTTTGAGGAGTTGGGACAATGAAATTGAGACACCCGATGGAGTAGTTCACAAAAAGGTTGACGTGAAATTCATTCTGAGGATAAGACAGAACCTAGTATCCTTAACTAGACTCGATGTAAAGGGTTCAAGATTTCTATAGCATGTGGAGTGTTAGAAGTCTCATGTGGGGATTCAGTGAAGCTTAATGGGAAAGAGTCCCAATGGATGTGTCATTTGATGGGGACCATAGTCAGCCCGAGCTCGATTGAAGATGATGGAAGTGCCACATCATCTATCGTGAAGAAGCATATTTTATTTTTTGATGATGTTTTCAACACCTTCAAGAAGATTACAGGTTTAGCTTCTACTCCAAATTGGTCGTGAGGGGGTGATTTGTGGGGGGTCACTCCCAATATAGGGTATATTTTTCCATAGAGGAATTCATTTATATCGACAGAAAATAATCTAGGAGGGTGTGGGAGAATTCTCTTTGGCTGACAACAATCCTGGGGAAGGGATATTCTATGGTGGGTAGCCGACGTGTTGGACGCAGCTTTCATGGATTATAGCAGGCGGTGGGATGATTTCACATGGGTAGATGATCTACCCAACAACCATTTACAAATCATGTTTGCTTCCTCTTTATAGAGAGAGAAATATACTGTAATTTATATGTTTTAATCCTCCAAAGAGATCTGGAGAGGAGATAAATAAAAGTTACACCCACTTCTTCTGTTGATGTAGGATTCAAATCATAACCATGTTAAAAAAAATTTCTCCATTTGATTCCCATTTTTGTATGTTTGTGGAACCACACACCTCCATTACACCCCAACAAAAAGAATGTGTCACCATGGAACACAAAAAAAAACTAGTCCCACATACTCATTCACCATAAGGGATTTTAAAAAAAATTGTATTGTTTAAAAATAAATGAAAAGTATTCCAAAATAATTATATAAACACTTCTAATCCCATAAAGGGGATTCCCCACATAATTCCTTCTTCATCTATAGGAACTTTCATCAGGAACTGAAAAATTCATCTTCGCAAATAATTTTTCCACATAAAAGCTGAATAATTATCTTCATCTTTACATGTCACATGATTGCATGCACTACGTATTCCAAATGCCATGTGAATGTTTCCATAAATAAATATTCTACTTGGTAGCATGTTCACATGTATTTTTTCCACAAACTAAATTTCATCCCTGCATACTGTTATTCTCTATAAATTTGTAATATTCATGGAAGTAGATACTATTTTCATCTAAAATTTTTTATATTCTTCCACAAATCACACATCCTCTTAGTGTTGTCTGCTCACATAATAGCTTCTTCGCATAGGTTGTTCTACCAACCACACAACACCTGCAAATAGTTTTTATGCTTCGTGGAAATTCATACTTGGAGGATTTTCACAGATTATTCAATATTAGTTTAAATTCATGTAGATCTTGAAGCTCATGTGTGGTATATTCCTATACACCCTCCATCCACATGGCACTCTTTCCAAAAAGAAACCTCAAAAACTATTATAATAGTTTTTGGGGAAACATACTTATCTTATTTATAAAAATACATTGAGGTTTAAATGATCCTACATGGAATTGAGATTCCTTTGGGGTTCCCTGGTCTACCAACCCTCATCCATATATGGATTGAATGTGGGAGGGTATAAGATGAGTGGTGAAATAAAATATTTAGTATAAGGTAATCAATGGATGACTCGGATTAATCCAATCAGATGGTGCTTGTTATTTCTGTATCATTTAAGTGCGAGGGAACAATACCCACACCCGTGTGGTTTGAAGACAAACTTCTGTATGGATGGGCCATGATTAATAATACTCATAATGTCTTATATTCATCAAGATGGTAGTGGATTCAGCACTAGTAAGACATGCACATAATGGGCCTCACGTGGCTACGCCAACCTGCGCATGCCCACCAACCCATGTATGGATGTTATGTGACCTTTTACTCTGTAGGCATATACATGGCCCTCCCTTGCATGTGGGTGCTCATGACCCACCTTTGTCACCTATGATACTCAGGCAAGGTGATTCTCTAGGCCTAGTTGATGTGACTCCCATTTGAGCTTGGGATGAGCTATCTTTCCTGGTTAGCCATGGCTAGACTGGCTTTCCTTGATAGCCATGGCTAGATTTATTTTTATATAAGGGATAATCTAAATTAATTATAATATATATATATTAGATAAAATGTGTTTGAATATGTGACCTTATAAACTAAATCCCAAATCCTTTTTTCCAAATAATTCCACATCATTCTTCACGAACATTATATTAGTATTTTTGGAATAAGCTTCACACTACTCAACTCCTTGGTGGAATAGTGCCTATTACAGAATTATAGGTTCCAAAAATGTTTCCCTCCTTAGAATTAGACTCATTTGGAATAAAAATAATTCATTTATAAGGTAAATTTTTTATCACTTTTCCTCATAATTGTATATCTGATGAGCTCCAATAATGATCCGTTTTAGAGGATTTTACATAAAGGGAGTGTGCTGACTGGGGGATCTTTTTTCTCTACCAAAATAAGAAGCTCAACTCAAGGTGTTTAGGTTACGAAGATAGATATCCTTTGAATTATAAATATTAATAATCTTATCTACACATCAGGTATCTCACAGAAATAATCTTGGATCAAGGTATTGATGCTCTAAAATCTGAATGTTCTTAGATTCTTGGATGTAAAGGGGATTTCCATCCAATGGCCTGAAGGTCTTCATTTTTATTGATTTTTGATAATCCACATGTCAATGGGTGAGGTGGAACCCTTACAAGGCCCGTAGGCATATGTAATACATGGATTATATGCCTTAGAGGAATTCATTGCCTACAATATTTAAACATAACATACAACCCAGAATAACTACTTGAAACTGCTCATCCCCATCATATTCATTGTTAAATCATCTCTCCTCCTTCGCATGGCTATTCAGTTAGGCTATCTCATGCATGCACAGGCTTGTCCCGATAAAAGGTTTCATACGCTCTCATTCTTGCAATCCGTGTAGCTTCTGTTATGGTGAAAGCTTCTTGCTAATCCTCCTGATAGAGCTTGTTCTTTGTAGGTGTTCTGGTTTTCATCTGAACTTAAGATGTCCAGAAGGCCTTGAGTTGTCCTGAAGGAATTACTGGACCGAAGGCATGGGTGGCCCGAAGGCCTTAAAGGACTCGGGGACCAAATCAGTGGCCTGAAGACCCAAACGGGGGAAAATTACTGGTTTCTACAGTGCCAAACAGTTCCTGCTATAGTTCACAGAACAATACCTACCACAGTACTGCATAGTTCTACTATTGTACTGCTACAGTACTGCTACAGTACCCCCGAAAATTGTGCCCCTGCCTGGATTTGAACTCGGGTCTCATGGATGCACTTAAGAGACGTCACCAGCCGGGCTGAGGCTCATGTGTGTAATGGGGATTTGGATGAAAGGAATTTTTTGTTGGGTAAAAGATAAGGGATCTAGGAATCACTATATATCCCATTGTATATGAATCAATCATTATTCAGTTCTAGCTGTCCTATATGTAGATCGAGTTCAAACATAGAGGGATAAAATTTTCAACATACATGAAGAACACTATGATGAAATCTCTTACATAGGAAAAGCTTATATGCAGGAGAAAGGAAAACATCTAATTTCTATGAATTTATTGGAAAAGAACCATGTTTATGTAGGTATATTTTACAAGTTTAGTTGTCATTCCACATTGTAGGCATGAAACAGTGGGTCACTCTTATAATTTGAAGGTCCTATAGGATGGAACTAGTGTCAAACAATTTAAATTCATGATTGAACTAAGCACCCTCATATGGATCCAGATAAATACTGATGTACTATGATTCTTTTCTAGGTCAGTGGGCCTAGAGAGAATACCTTGATTCTTTCAATGGGTGAATAATGGTCCCTACGAGCTATGTACCTTTTTATTTACAACCAAAATTTTGCCTATGTTATTAATGGGACGTCTAGTGGGAAACGATTTGGATGTTACTCCAGATTTCATTTCTAGTTTTTCAACCTGAAAGTCTTTATGAATTTTATGCTTGATTTACTTGCTCGTGTTTTTCATGGGGTATGTGGGGTGCATGCCCAGTGAGTAGAGACTCAAATTTTTTCCATTGTTTCCTTTGTAGGTCTTCAACCTAGTGTGTACTATGTCTCCTTCCATTGGATGTTTAAGGGCATGAAAACCAGAAAGATGTTTTGATAGAATTTAAAGTCAAAAATCTTTGACCACATGCTGATGTGGTTTTAAGGGCACAAAACATGTACTAGTAATGGTGGGGGAGATTCTATATATTGAAAGGTCTAATAGAAACCTAATGTGAATGCAAAGGTCAATAACAATATATATGATTTCATGGGTAGGGACACTTAGTTTAATTTCATTCTTCTTTGACTGAGGTGTTAAATTTAGAGTCAAAAATCTTTAAACCATGTTGGGTGTGAGTTTCAAAAATGAGAAGATCAGTATAAGGATTCCACATATCAAAATAATAGATACACCCAAATAGGGTGGGGTACAAGAATATAGGGTCATAATCTTGTTTTGAAAGTGTGAATGATACCAAAATGGATAACATTGAGGGTCCATGAATCTCCTTAAATTAGTGGGGGTTATAAATTAGGTAAATCATAACCTATGAATATATGAATCAATTGGAAGTGGATATTTGTGAGAATAAAATAACCATTAGTAATGGAAGAAAACTAATTCCACACTTATCCAATAGATATTGGTGGGAGTAGGTTGACCATTACCATAATCAATTTTGGAAAATTTTATGGGGTTTAGTTGGACCTTTCCTCTAAGATCAAAACTAGTACTATGGGTTTTTCCCAGACTCAATGGAAATTTGTACTATTTTCAATCATTTCCTAGAAAGTTATATTCAAATCAAAAACCCTTGCTAAAAAAAATTTCCATCAGGGAATGAACCTATAGGATTAATCAACTTAATGAATATGATGATTCATCCACAAGAAGGTACGAAGTAGGTTTATGAAGAAAATGAACATTCAATAAGGGAACAATGACCCTAAATGTTATTCCACTATATATTGATCAAATTCTCAAGGAGAAAGAAGATAACATTAGATTATTTTTTCACAATTAAGACCATGAAAAGAAAAATTTTAAGGTCATATAGCTTGGCCCAAATGTTACAAAGTTTTAAGGTCACAAATCTTAGAATAAATGTTAATAAGGTTTAAGTTCAGATAGATTTGATTAAATGGTCGAGAATTACTTTATATAGAGGTCATAGAAGAACCTAATTTGAATTATAATCCCATTTGTAAAATAGATTTTCCCATAGAGTGAATCACATAGTTTATGATCACAGTGCTTGGAAAAAATATTGGTAGTTGGGCCTAGAATAGGAAACCTTAACATCACTAAATATATTATCAGAATGAGAATCAAGACATATCTAGTTAATTTAATGAAAACTCTTCCTACATAGATCTAAATCATATATAGGGAAAGGGGGATTTTGTTTTGAACATGTGTCCATAAACCAATGACATATTTAAAAATATCTTATGGATATCAAGCTCATACACATTTTAATTTCATATCATATAAACTAAGTTCCTTATTTTTAAATAAGAATTCAAGTAAATCGTGGTTGTTAAAAAGACTCTCTAGGTCCGCTAAGCTCGCATGATTCATGCTCGACATTAGAAAAAAATTGCCACTTGGTAAGTCATCCAAACCACATGAGAGTGAATGATAGGTAAGACGTGGGGGTCATTTTCATTTCAATGAATACAAGTATCTCTATATGGATTTGGATTTCATTGAGGGGAATAGTTGAAATCATTTAAAAATCACAATTTATCTTGAAAATAGATGACCCAAGAGTCACTACATATCCTACATTTTGTGAATCAATCCAATTGAAGTTCTTGTAAAGATACCCCTATATATATTGAACTCTTAAATAGGGTATAAGAACTATTATATTTCATTCTGGTATTGTATTGAAACAATGGGAAACTCCGTAGATAGTCCCAAAGATAGAATATATGGGTTTTATTTTGAAGATAGAGTATTAAACCCTACAATTGATTTATATATAGGGATCATATAACAAGTCCCTTTACATAGATCTAGATCTCATGTAGGTAATAGGCCACATATAATTTTCCAGGTGTTATGTTGTTTAATTTCATGCTATAAGGACTTAAGTGTTATATAGTTTAGGGTAATATTATGAGGATTATTCTCTATAGTTTACCATCAGGCATCTTGGATGAGGGTCAAATAGTTTAACATCATGTGGAAAGGACATTGGACACATATTTTAATGTCATACAGTGAGGAAAACTATTGTATAGTTTGATGTTGTGTAACCAAGACATGTTGAACTAGTAGAATGATTTTGTTATTTATCATTAGACAAACTATACACTAGTTTCTGATGTTTATATGAAAGGAACATTCAAGTACTCACATATGTTCATGTATAGATGACTATATGATCTACCTCATATATAAGGTCAGTCAAATAGACCATACCATTCAATGTAGTTTATCTTCTTTTAGGGTAGAACAATTAAAGGCTCTTGAATAGAAACTACAAACCATGGTGTCATGAAATAAAGAAAAATTCTCAATCCTTTTGAACATAGTAAAATGGGTAAATTCATTCAGGTTCTTAAATTTCTAAATAGGGAATGGATAATGGTGAGAGTAGAATAACCATTTTTAATGGTGGAAAACTAATTCCATGAAAATTTTATGATGATTTTTGGAGTATTTTATACATTAAAACACTTAATATAGGAAAACAGAATGGGGTTTGGGTTTACCTTTCCTCCAGGACATAGGGATTACTTTATAGGCTTAAGGGAAAACTGTGTTATTCACCATTATTTTTTAGTTGGGACCCTTTTATTCAATAAAACATTACTACTAAAATTTCTATGTCAGATGGAAACAAGAGTAATTATCGACTCAACGAACATGATGATTTAGGAATAAAAATTTATGAAATAGATTGAGTGGATGAAGGGGTCTTAAAAAGGTTTTTTAATTTTCCATGGTTATACCATAATGTTATAAAATTTATATTTTGGTATAAGGAATGAACCATCACTAAAAGTAAGGTTCATTTAAGACAAAAAATAGTGGATTTAGAACTAAATATATATGGTGGAATTATGTTTATTGATTGATATCATTTGTGAGTGACCACCTCAAGTAGTTTATGGTCATGCTGGATGGACCATGCACCACACAATTTAAGAGAAATTTGGTTAGGACTGAATTTTGTTCATTTTAACATCATGTGATGAGGATGATAAGATGCTACAGTTTGGGGTCACATAGTATTGAAGAATATATTAGTAATTTTCCATTCCATGGTGATCTGCTCGAGAATGTTCTATCATCCTTCATGCATGAATAGGGATGTTTTCAAGTTGTAATTTGTTTGATAACCTATCCATGAAGTGGTATGGGATATGTTTTCAAGGAGTGACCATGGATAATGTTTAAATGGTTGTTTCGAGCATAATGTTGTTGGGGGTTATGGAGACATAAAAGGCCTATAATGAGGGAAAAGTTTCCTCTGGTTGGAAGGACTTTTGAGGTAGAATTAAGTAGAGTCAAAAAATGGTATATTATAGATTTTTCGAATAGAAGTTTCCTCTGGAATATGAAATTATACCACTCCTGGTCAGGGGAATCATATGAAGATTAATATTTTCCCATACATAGAGTTTGATTAGTGTAAGGATTTTGGCTATGTATGGAAGGAGAAATTTCTTGTCAAAAACACTCAGGAATAGAGATAAATGTTTCTTATACAGGATTGACCCATAATAAGGGAGAGGATTATTTTTTTTGTGGTTGGGTCCAAGACATAGGGTTTGGGAATATATACACATATCATCAAGGTGAGAATCAATCCATACATTATTATTGAATGATTCCCCATACTAGTGAAATTTTTATATGGAGAAGGATCATTTTTCTTGGAATAAATGCTCATAAATTGGGTGATATCCTATACTATAAAATATAATAGGGATTTGGATCATACATATGAGAGTGGGGATATCTTATATTTTGGATAGACCATGATGTAAGATCTGGGTGTCACTATATATCACATCAAAGCGAGAATCAAGATGCAAGTAGTTTTTGGATATAGAGTGGGGGAGACCAACACACAAGATATTGGTCCTCTTGGGTGAGTTCCATATTCATATGAAATTTTAACATCATTAATGATAATTCATGCATGAAGTTTAATATCACGTGGAAAGGTAATTTTTTGTTCCTTTTAATGTCTTTCATTCATGACCATGTTAACCATGAAGTGAACTGATACAACTTGATCATGCAGGGATCAATTTACCATAATTTCTAATCCCATTAGAGATATTATCAGTTTTAGAAAAATGTATTGGAAAATGATTCATTAACCATACTGAGTAGATTAAAAAAAATTAAAAGTCCATTTTTATTATGTGGTGGCTAGACCAGAATATAGGATCGAGACATTACTATATATCTCGCAATGTAAGACTTAGTGTATATGCAGTTCTATAAAACTATGCAGTTTAATGTAATCCATAAATGATGTAGGTTACTTTACATGAAAAATAAGGTGTCAATACACATAGATATTATTCATCCATTCATGTAATTTCTTTATGATACAAACCTCATGTTTGTAACATGAGTCTTCCTGAGTTGGTTTCCCAATGCATCCTATGCTTAGTAAATACAGTAATACTACATTTTACCATAATTTTTTTAAGATGTTTTAATTTATTTTAATTTCCTATTACTACGATGATGTGGTTCATTCCTTTTATCACCATGACACAAGGACCAATATGTTGTTTAAATTCATATTGAAAGAAAAATTTGTATATTGGTATGACCCCTCACATTCCAAGACCTCTGTATTCACCCTCTGCTCTCACCCTCCACTCTCTTTACCCACTTTCTCCCTCATATGGGTTTTTGAGAGTCTTTGGGTGATGTTTCTTCTTCCTTCATCCTCGTGTACCTTTAGAATTTATATTCTCTATTCCACTTCAAAATCAATTCTTGATAGTGACTCATTAGTATTTTTACCCTTCTATGGCTGGGTAGAGAATCAAATCTCTCCATGTTGGTGTTCTCCCCCTTGCTTCTCCTTTCATGGGTTCCTCTTAAATCACCTATTATTTTTATTCTTATCATCGATTTGTCTCCTCTCTTTTATGGTTAGTCCACTCTGATGAAGGCGCTATGACTTTTCCTCAGTTGTTTCACCTCACTCTAACCTCAAGATCGACCACTCCTCTCCAGGTCAGTTCAAAAGAGTTGGATTCTTGAGGTTTTGGGCTTAGTGTCTTGGTAGTAATGGATATTCAAGGCATCTTCATTTATTATCTTTATGGTTCTATCCCCCGGTCTCCCCTTTATCTTTCCTGGTTTTAGATTTTTTTGGTTTTATCCTGATTCCTTTTGATCCCCATTATTCTTCCTCATCCACCTCAACCTGCTCTAACCTAGAGTTCCATCACTCCTCTCCAGATTTGAATTGGAGAGATGGATACACATGGGTTTTGGGACATGTGGTTTGGTGGTTGTAGATTTTTCTTTCAGTGATTTATTTCCAGCCCTTTTTAGGTTTTTCGATCCAAGTTTCTTCTATCATAGTGGTTACTAAGGGGATTCTTGGAATTTTTTTGACCCAATGATGTTTTTGTTTATCTTTCAATTTCATTGATGATTTATTTATGTTAGGTCGGTTTTTGAGTGATTTTTTTTGTTTCATGGTCTGCATTGGTCGAAGAAGAGGTATTTTTGATAGCGTTTCTAGTGGTTCTACTCATATTGTGATGTTTGGTGGGATTTTTTTTTCTGATGATGACATTGTTTCTTTAGTGATTACTATGATGGAATTTGGTATCCTTCATCATCAGTCTAGTAGATGAAGGGTGAGGACATTCAGTGTGAGGATGGTTCCACTCTCGATGGGCTATGATGATGATGTTGTTTGGAGTATACAAAAACTATGTGACTTGAATTATAGTGATGTGTTTAGCAAGGATGATGATGATGTTGATCATAGGATTCAAAAGATGTGTATCGAGTGACGATTACTTTTGCCTTTTATTTTGAATATTGAATTTCATGAATGGTGATATTGTGAGGTTGAGGGTATGTGCTTGTATTCGGAAATATTTTGAATCTTGTAATTTGAATTTTGAAATCAGGTGGTGATTTTTTTTTGTAAGGTTCCCACACTTCCAAGTGTATCTTTCAATAAAATTAAAAATTAATTGGATGAAAGGACTATTAGTTTCTATAGTTTTTATGTAGAAATTGTTTGACCAATTGTTCTGGAAATATGGTTTTTTCATCTAGTAAGGAACAAACTTGATGTGAGGAGTGGCCTCAAGGGAAATGGGCTGTGAAAATCATCTTCTGAAAGGGGTAAATTTGTGGATAGCCTAAGGTTGGATGTCTAGGTGTCACTTTGGATCATATATAGACAAGAGTATAGCCACATGTAGTTCTACAACATGATGTGGTAAGATACAAATGATAGAATCATAACAAACTCTCTGAAGTTGAACCTTAGAATCATGTGGTTTAAAATCACATGATAACAAATTTAACATACTATTTAACATATTGTGATATGGGTGTTGAAAAAAATAGTTTATAGTCATATGGTAAGAACAGTAATTTCCACCCAGGGGTGTCGGGGTCTCATTCTGTTCACATGAGGTATCTATTCTTGATTATATGAGGCATATTGTGTCCATTTCATGGGTTATTTGATATTTTCATACAATGAATCCCAAACTTATCCCATGATGCATCCCATGATAATTTAATGGGGTATTGGGATTATGTTATATAGTTTTATGTTAAGTGAAGTGAATATTGGTGGTTTAGGGTTTAATGTCTTATAGCTCAAACAATTTTGTCTTGTAGTCGTAGGTCATATGAATAAGACTATGGTTATGTCTTTCAGTTTGGGGTCTTACGACTAGGACCACTATGAAGATTAAAATCATGTAGAAAGGACAATGGTGTCTTGTAGTTTAAGGTCATATGACTAGGTACTTTATTGTAACCCATCTGACATGGTTATATTCTAGTCGAGTTAGAATAATTCACATTCTTGTGGCATGTGTCTTAGAATTATCTAAATATAACAAGCCTTATTGTAATAATTCTATAGATAATTTTCAAAGTAAAATAATTTGTCAATTGTATGACCCAAAATATGGTGGTTGGGACAATAATTGGGATGATCTTTCATGAACACCACCATAGGTCTTATAATCCTTAGGATCTCAAGGAGGTTATGCTCTAGGGATAATAAAAAGGTTTTAGGCACATGAACTAACATAAAGGGATAGACATTACATTTTATATCTCTAATGGATTGGTGGCCCAAAGGATTCGACATACATTGTGAATTTTTTTAGGATTTCCACATGGATGATGCATAGATTCAATTATTGGTGGATCCAGTATCCCATCATTTATATACATTTAAATCCAATCCATGAAGAAAAATAAACCCTTGATTGTACATCCTAACAATTGATGGTAAGGTCATTATTTTTATGATTTCTCAAATCTTCGTCATCAGGTCTCTTATTTCATGGGAGCATGATTAAATCATTTTATGTGGGACAAGAAAAATACTTGGTGACTTACTTTGGTAGGAATGAATATAATTTCTTTTTTCTATCATCAGTTGATAAATAAAAACACAAATTCCCAATTCTGTCACATTTTCCTCTATTGGTATAGGCACATTGTTGAATTTCAGATATGGGTTCTAGTTCCCTGATCTTGATCAATTATATGGTAGAATCTAAAGCATCTGAGGACTAGGATGAAGATGATGTCTCCCCAAGACTAGGGAACATTGAATCTACTAGATGTTTTAAGGGAAAATATTGAGGTTAAATAATTTCCAGAATGCATCTGATAGTGAGATAGAAAATATGAAAATTCCCCCAGTCTTGTGGGATAGGGTATATTAAAATATGAAAATTCCCCTAGCTTTCTGGGTAGACGTGAGATTGAAATTGTTTAGAATTCACCCAATGAGGGGTGAAAATTGTGAAAATACCCAATCCCTGTGAGATGGGGTACTAAACTGAAAGGAGGAACTTTATAAGGTGATTCTAGTATTACATTTTGGGAAAACGATCCATGAATAATATTCGTAATTACTTCATAGATATCCTCATTTTATTACTTTAATTGAGTGATCTTTTCTTCATAGAAAATGGACATATCATCATCAAGGGGATGAGAATTAGAAGAATCATCAACACCCTTTCCTTTTCAAGTATAGTATGGGTTTGAAATTATAAGAGTCTCAACTTAAACTATATAGATTGGATATTATGTTGACATTGGACACATTTTTATCAATGATACACATTAATGCATAAAGATGGTTAATAATTTATTATTTATAGGTTTTCAGTGTATCATTAATCCAAACATAACCAGATCATGGGATGGAGTGTAATAAAACCTATTGGGGCTCAGAAGATGGTAGAAATGTACCATAATCCTTATTAAGAGTGTGCTTATTAGAACTAAATGGAAAACATCAGATCTGGTTGATACCATGTTGATGGAGATTTGGTTGAATATGTACTCACCTTTATTTGAATATTTCATTTGGAGAGATAGTTACTATTTTTTTATTTGGTGTGCCACTGAACTTTTCCTTATTTAGTGGGTCATTTCCCATTTTAAAATTTGGTGGGACTATGCCTATTTACTCATATGGTGGTTCAGTGCCTATATTTTTTGTTTAGAGGATCGATGCCCATTTGGGTGTTTGGTGGATCGATGCCCCTATTCATTATTTTCGTTCTTTAGGGAATATAGTTAAAACAAATTCCACATGTGCATTTGGGTCATCCCATTATAGAAGATCATCATCGATTTTCCTCTGTAAAAGATATTTGATGATGAATCATCCTTGGATTGGGCGGCCCATAATACAATGATATGTTTAGAAATTTGGATGGACATCCTACCCTAATTAATCTAGATTATTAAATTTTGGAAGCTTGTTTAGGTTTCATCCCTAGAAATATTGAATTTCCCCTGGACCAGATCATTATGGAAGGAATATATTTTATCCTTCCTGTTTTCAAGGTGATGTTGCCTCATCCTTTTTAGATTAAGGTTGACCACAATTACTTCAACATTCTCTAGATTCATTATATGCGATGGTGTTTTTGGATAATATATTTCCTTAGTTTAGTGAATGACATACTCTGTACATTTTTCTATAGTTCAAAACTCTTAGAATCCACCTGGATCATGGGAATAATCATAGTTGATAAATCAGCCCATTGGCTTTCCATAAATATCTCCAGTAACTAATTAAGTGTAATTTTTTCTTCCATGGAATATTTCGGACCCTTCCTTCATGCAATGAAATCCATGACTATCTCACTTTCCTACTGATTGAAATTATATAGATCAAGGACTATTGTTTTCCTCAGTGTAATGATGAATTGTAAAAGTAATTGGTGATAGATATCTTTCGATATTAAGGTAGACCCAACTATAAGTTTTCTATACCAAGAAATATTGAGTCCTTCTAAGGTCTCCAGAAAGAATGTGAACATGGAAGCCTCTTGTTGTTCTAGGGTTCCCAACTTTGGGCTACACATAAAATATATGAGGAAAATATGTTGTTCTAGATCACCTACTTCATCAAATGTAGAAAAAGTGGGTTCCCAAAGATAGGATGTGGTGGAGTTGAATACACCAAATTAGGATATGGATTCATCTATGGTTTTATTAGTGAATTTTGAACTTAAATATAACCCATTTGAGTAATAAGGTAATCTATTAATTCCTTAGTCATCTTGATCTGAGATATTTTCATATGAGTTTCTTGAACTAGTTTCTAATGTTTTCCCAGTGGTGAGAGTTATTGGAAATCAATCAGCACTATTGTAGAATCGATTGATTAATGCAATATCACTTTAAAGGGGTTTATCGATTCTTCCATTATAGGTCGAGTAACCTTATCACAATGCAGAGGCTCATTTTAAGTCATAACATCATCAATATAATGACTTTACCGAAAGAAGTTTCCTCCTCTGAGTAACATAACATTGACATTATGAAGTTCTACTACTCATGTAGCATGATGATCAATATTCTCTCCTACTAAGATAGCTTCACCTTGGTTGGGTGATGGTTGGGTAGTAATTGTGACTGTATCTATATCCTAATTGATATTATCAATGTTTCTATCATCTTCTGGTCCAATAGTGATTATATTTAATAATTTAAAACATGTGGGAGGAAACATATATGTCCTTTGGGGAAGAATATATGTGATCTAGATATCTTTATACCCAATATGTGATAAAGATGATAAATTTAATGTTAAAAATTCACCCAGACATATGGGATGTGGTTTTTCCTAGAATTCTACTCTCACTAAGGCTAGATACACATATGATTAATGCTTTTTTCTATAAATAACCTGTAATTGGCCATGATATGCAGGTGGGATGTGCTGATGGGCCTCATATGAGTTGGAAGTAGAAGTGACCTAGACATTTACTAGAGTTTTAGAAACTAGAAACCAATGGTGGGATATCCTTTTGGATGACTTAATTTGGATGGATGGTATAGGATCTATTTCTTCTACTGTTTCATGTTGAATTGGAATCACACATTGTTATGATCACCACAGTGAACATGTCCCTTCCTAGGTATCTCTTGGGTAGTTTCCATGACATGATGGACATAATCCACCACCTCCCAAAGATAAGGAAGGAATTATTTACTACCCTCCAAGGATAGTATCTTAAAACTATTAAATGTGTTGACATGTTACACTTGTATCCTCATGACCCATCTTTGATAGGATAAACTATAGGGATTCATGTTATGGATAAATTAATTAGATACTTATAGTGTTGGGATGGAGCCCTTATAATGATACTGCTGCAAAATTACATCTTCAAACTTCTACTATAGGTGTTATAGAGATGACAGTATATGTTGAGGTTGTGCATCCATGGTCATCATAGACCTCAAGGCATATGTTTGGCATGTCCTATGGTTTTATGCATGCATTTTGAAGATGCTAATTTCATTTACAATGAGTTTGGAATTCATAGGTGTATTTAGATATTATATTTGTATTGAAGTCTAAGTGTCCTGAGTAGGAAGCACAAACAAGACACTCATAAATGCAACATCAGATATAAGAGTTCGTGTTCGATCAATTTCTTTAACAGGTACATTTTATCATCAGTCCATTTTTTTACTTGATACTGGCATTAAATTCAATTTTTAAAGGCTATTATAGTTTAAAGGTTTATGTTTGGTTCACCATTTTATTTTTTTGATGTATTTCACACTTTCACATGTTTCGAGTTAATGCAGGCTTTATTTCTAAAGGCATGTAGTCACAGAGATTTTTACAATGAAAATTTATAGAATACAATGTTCAAGAAGAAGGAAGGATGGGATCATCAAACCATTTTGGGGGATATTATTTCCTACTTGATGACAGTGTTATAGATTTAAGAGAGATATTGAATCCTTCCCAAATCATATTTTGTTACAATTTACCCATGTTCTAATTATTTGACAGTGACCATGTGTTAGATGTTAACCTCTATATTCATTAGAGGTTCCCTATATTACATTATCAATTAATGATACTCTGGATTAAAAGATAGCTAGTAGGGATATCTAATGTTTATTGTCATTTATGGGTGGTTGGTGTTTTGAAGTTGGGATTGAATGTCTAAGAGGAATCCTTCATATCCTATGAAATAAAGAATCAAAGCCCAGAAAGAGTGATGGGAGGTTTGGTTGAAAGAGAAATTAAATTGGGTTCAGACCTCTAAGAGGCATCCTATCTATCCTACTAAGAATAGAAATTAGCTCCCATATTGTTTGATGGATTGGATGAAGGGGGAATGAAGGTGGGTTTGGACTTCAAAGAGGCACCATATGTATCCTATTATAAATAAGAATCAGATCCCACATAGTTCGATGGAATGGTAGGCACATATACATCTACAGGAGGCCCGTAATAGAGGCACTTTCATAATTTAGATGATATTATCATCATATATCTCTATGAACCTGTGATTCATGCTCAGTGTGAGAAACAAGAGACATTTTATGATTAGTCACATTGAATGAGAGTGTACCATGTGAGTTTATGGTTTAACCATGATGAGTATCTCGACTCATGATTAATTTAATATATGATTAGGGATTTCATCTAGGAGGATGATTGAATTTCTAGAACCATGAGGAGTATCTAAACTCATGAAAATTTAATATTTTAACAATGAAGAGTATATAGACTCATGATTAACTGAATATTTGGTCAAGGCTTACACTTAAGAGGATTCCAAAATTTCTAGAACCATGAGTTGTATCTCAACTAAAGATTTTTTTAAAGTCTAACCATGAAGATTATCTCAAATAAAAAAAATTATGATTTTTTCATGCCTTAAACTTGTAGGATGCCTGAATTATTGAAACTAAGATGAGTATCATGGATCATGGAATTTTAATATATTTATCATGAGGAGTATCTCAACCCAGGATTAATTGAGTATTTATCCATGAGGAGTATCTCAAATCGTGATTAATTTTATATTCTTAACCATAAAGAGTATGTTAACTCATGATTAACAAATATTTTTGATGGGGCTTACACCTAGGAGGATGCCCGTATTTTTGGATTGAAAAAGATTACATACTCACAAAGGGGTTTCCATGTATTGATTTTTTGAGGATGAAAGATTCAAAAAAGATGTTATGTATGTATTATTTCATGAGGGATCCTCAAATAGCACCTCAAATAGGTCTAGCCTCGTATAATTATCCCTAATGTATTGTGTGGAGGCTGTTTGGGGGATTTGAGAAGATCCTCATGAAAGTTAATCCGTATAGGAGCCATGTGTGGGGTTGGTTTCATAACATTTTCCATAATATTCCTTGTAGAGAAATTACATTTCTAAAATAGTTCCTTACAAAGGGGTCTCTTAGGATCACCATTACAAGGATCTACCCATGATCGAAACTTAGGAATTTTACAAGATTGATTTTGGGAGAGGGAGTCAAGTCTGATTCATATACTCTCTACATGTGTGTCCCTCCTCTTCTTATACTAATGCTATATAAAGAATGAAAACAAAATTATCTACCTTCTTGCTAAAAATCATTCTCCTTCAAAATATTATCCTCTATAAAATGGAGAAATTGAGATGGGATTTATAGGAAGCTATATGTAACTATTGTTTTGGAATTTCCAATAATGTTATAATAGGAAGTCATAAGAGATTCATAAAGAATCTATGCGTAGTAGGATTTCAAAGGATGTCACAAAGTAATTTCATTTTTATGAAGGGTTCAAAAAAATGATGTCTCGGACCACAAAAAACATTCATTTTCTAGAGTCTAGAATTGAATCTCCTTGGATTGAAAATGACACTCCCTCCACAAACTAAATGACTCACAAATCATTTTCAAATATTATTCACAATTGTGAACTCATCCCCACAAATCATGGTAATACTCATGGAACTTGAATCTACAACATAATTTATTCCCTATGCTGAGGTCATAAAATGATTCAATGGACCCCAAAATACTTTCATTTATGGGAGGCTAAAATTGTATCGCATTGGACCACAAATAAAACTAGTCCCACATACTGAATCACCAAAAAAAAAATTCAAATAATTTTCATGGATGAAAACTAAAATACCAATATTCCCAAATAATTATACAAACCCTTATATTCTAGAAAAGGAGCTTCCCCACATACTACCTTCTTCATTGCATAGGAACTTCTGTCTATCCCTAAAGAATTCATCCCTGTAAAAAAACTTCTCCGCATAGAAGTTAAATATTCTTCTTCATACTTACATGAAACATGAATGAATTCATTGCATACTCAAAATTCCATATGACAGTTTCCATAAATTAATAGTTTTAATGGAATCCCATTCATGTGATGTTTTTCTATGAACTAAATTTCATCCTCTTGTACTGTTATTATCTAAAAACAAATATTTTTCATGGAAGTGTGAAGAATTTTAATCATTGAAATTTTATCTTCTTCCACAAATAAATCATTATCATATCATTGTATACTCATGCTGAGACCAAAAAATGATTTTATAATGGTGCAACAATAATCATGAGATAAAATAAAGTGAAGAATACAAAAATAAATGGACACTAGATGTAACATGGAAAACCCCCCCAAATGGAAGGGGTAAAAAACAATGAGAAAAATAAACGGATAAATATGGGTAAATGTGGGTACATACTCCTTTACAATTACAAAGATAAAACCCTCATCTATAACTCTATTGAATAAGTGTGGAAAACACCTCACAAAATACCACATAATGGGATTTGCTAATAGATGGGAACTGATTAAACTAATGATAAAATCCCATGAAATCCACTACATTTTATAAGAAATCTTTCTCTTTTATTCCTACCTCCACTAGATGGGTTAGGTGGGGATTTCTGCCCACCTCATCCTCCACCGCTATCCCCCATTTGACAAAAGTGGGGGGTGGCCACCGTCCTGCAAAAAAACTACTGACACATCTTCCAAGTGGAGATTTTATTTAGAATAAATCACATATCCACACATCCTTTCTATCTTCCAAACATTTTTCTACTATCTCTGTGAGACTGCTTAATGAAATACACCATCTGAAATTATCAAATTTAATCACTTTCATTAAGAAATCTTCCATATTTTATTTTGTGTGAATTTTCAACATGACCATACTTCCTTCCTCCACCACATCTCATAAAAAGATATATTTTACCTCAATGTACTTTATCCTGGATAGAAAATATGGATCCCTTTTAATGTGAAATGCACTCTGACTTTCACAAAACAATGTAATATGCTAATATTTGGGCCCAAGATCCTCCAACAACCAAGTCACCCAAATAGACTCTTTTCAAGATTGTGTAGCTATTATGTACTCTACCAATTTCATGGATAAATACAGAATTGACTATAACATTAAAATCTAGATCACAACACCTCCGCTATGAGTAGACACAAAAATAGTAATGGATTTCTTCCAGTCATAATAACTTGCAAAATATGAATCAACAATAACTCTGATAGTGAAATATGATCCTTCATAACATAATAATGTATTTGTGGTCTCCTTGATGTATCTCAAGATCCTCTTAACAATTCTCCAATGTTCATGTACAAGATTCTCCATGTATCGACTAACCAATCCCACTTCATGTGAAATGTCTGGTCTAGTAAAATCCATAGTGAACATCATACTTCCCACTAATGATGCATATGATACTCGAGAAATCTGTATAATCTTTGCTTCACTACTAGGACTCATCATTGAGGATAAATTGAAATTAATAGAAAGAGGGGTAGATATTTACTTAAAGTCTTTCATGTTATAGCATTTCAATACTCTATGTAAGTAATTATTCCATGATATCTAAATCATCCCATTATTTCTGTCTTGGTAAATCTGTATCGCAAGAATATTATTTGCTCATCCCAAGTCCTTCTTATCAGACATCTTAGCCAAATATACATTTTTATCCTAGATCAGATCATCATTGGGTCCTGCAACCACTTATTATCCACATAAAATAGATGAATGATAAAATCATTACCATAAAAACCTCTGAAATATAAACAACGTCTGAATGAATTTTATTGTATCCAAGACTCATGATATAGGAATAAAATCTCTTGTACAAACACCTCGAAGCCTAATTGAGACTATGCATAGATTTTTTCAACCAAAAAACCAAGTTCTATTTTCCTTGTTCTGAAACCCTTTAAATTAGTCCTTATAGATCTGTTCATCAAGATCACTATGGAGAAAGGTAGAATATACATCCATTTACTCTATATATAATCTGTATGGGGAACACATCAATAGAACTATATGAATAGTAATTAGTCTAACAATAAGAGAAAATATGTCATTGAAATCAATACCTTCCTTCTAAGAATATCATATGACCACTGGTCATGCATGATAGATTTCCACCTAGTCCTTTCCATACTGCTTGATCATAAAGACCCATTTGTTTTTGATATCATTCCTTCCATGATGTAATGGAATAAGATCCCAAGTCTTGTTCTTGTGAAGGGTTTCAAGTTCCTCCTACATCACTGCCATCTATGAGGATACATCTGAACTTTGGTTTTCCTATACAAGATAATATAGTTCTCTATCCTCCATAAATAAGCAGTACATAATATTTATTTCATTGACATAGTCTTAGTTCCGAACTAGAGCTCTTTTCATCTAAGTTGACTATCATGGTCTATAAGCGATGGGTACGTGATCTTCGTTCTCTGGTAATGATATATATGAAACTGGTTATTCCTTGGATTTTTCCTCTACTTATACAGTTATAGTTTCTCTATTCTTCTTCTCCATTTCTTGATCATTTTTTATTTGAACCTTGTATTCTATAGAAATTAAATATCTAAAAATGATGATTTTATGGGCAGTGGGGTCCTACAAATGATACACCTTCACACCATTAGCATACCCCAAGAAGATACATTTCTTGTATTTCAAATCTAACTTCGATGTTTCATGGTCATTAAACAATGCATATATAGGACTTCAAAAAGCATGTAAGAAAGAATAGTTAGTTGTTTTACCAATCCAAATCTCCATTGGTGTCTTCAGCCTAATCATCATCAAAATAGATTGATTGATCACATAACAGATGATATTTACTACTTCTACCCAAAATGTTTTAGCAATTTCTATAGTCTTCAACATTACCCTTATTCTATCAAATAGGGGTTTGTTCATCTGCTTAGACACTAAATTTTGTTGAGGAGCGTACACCACTGTGAATTGTCTCTTGATTCCTTCATTTTGAAAAAATATAAATTTCCATCCTTGTTTATTCTCCCCCATTATCATTCCTCACACACTTTATCTTATTTCCAGTTTCAATATCATCCTACACCTTGAATATTTTGAAGAATTCAAAAAAATGTGTCTTAATTTTGATTAGATATACCCAAAATCTCCCAGAATAGTAATAAATGAATGATACAAATTACCTTTCTCTTCCTAGGGATATAACATGTGATTTTAAAACGTTAGAATGTATAAATTCAAAGATCACATTGCTTTGTGCTATTGATGTCCAAAACATTAACCTATGTTTCTTTGGTCAAAACAAAATGCTCACAAAATGGTAAGGATAACTCTTTAAGACCAGTTAGAAACTTATAGTATGCAAAAATTTTCATTCCCCATTCTAAAATATGGCCAATATTATGATTCCATACCTTCGTTAATGCTTCCATTTAGGTAGTTTATGGGATAAATAGCTCTACCTCCTTGTATGTTTCACACATAATAACCAATTGGTTTTTCGAGATCTTATCTACCTTCATCACCATAATAGTTCCATTAAAAATTATTTTTACTCCATTCTTGGTGTAATTATTATATCTGATGCCATCAAATTGTCCAAGAGAAAATATGTTCATCTTCAGGCCCTTCACATTGAATGCTCCTTGAACGGTCCATACTATGCCATCATGCATCTTAAGTATGATAGTACTGACTCCAACAATCTTCAGGGTTTCATCATTCCCCATGTACAAAAGTCCTTCTAGAATAGTTTCATACTAGTTTATCCATTCCTGTCAAGATTTCAGGTTCCATGTTTCTCCTGATTCTATTATCCATGAATTATTGAAATGGTTCTTACATCCAGCAGTCTTCCTCGCTTCACTGACTAGTATATCTCTACTTCCAAAAGTACTCTCTACATTTATTTCCATGTTATTCTTATATCTACCACTAGAACCATGATCTATCGTCACATTTTTAATCTTTTTTCTATTTTTAGTCGACAATTATCGTTCCACACCACCGCATGCACCTTCATTTTCAGCAATGAAAAATTATTTCCATTGAATCTTTTATCATAAATATATACAAAATCTAGAAAAATCATCATTACAAAAGACTCCTCAATTTTAAAACAGTGTATTTAATAATCTCAATAATTTTTTTAATTTAAAAGATCCACCATAGTCGCAATCATACAGCATACTCAAAATTATAACCATTATTAATACTTAAAAACTTTAATAGTACTAGACCAGAACCTAGATCTGATACCACTTGTTGAGATCGAAAAATTATTAGCCCGTGGTGGAGAAATATTTATGAGGTAAAATGAAGTGAAAAAATGATGAAATAAATGGACACTAGATGTAGTGTGGAAAAAGCCCCAAAATGGAAGGGGTAAAAACCCATGGGAAAAAATGATGATTCACTATGGGTAAAAGTGGGTACACAGTCCCTCACAATTACAATAAGAAAACACTTTTAAGTATCTCTCATGAATAGGTGGGTAAAATACCTCACAAAATACCACACAATAGGATCCGCTGATATATGAGAACAGATGAAGCTGATGATAAAATCCCAAGGAATCCACTACCTTTTATTTGCAAGAATACCCTTTTCATATGACCTCCACTAGATGGGTTTGGTGGGGTTGGACACCCACCTTATCCTCCACTGTCAGACCCCTTTTGAAAATTAATGTGGTTTCCACCATCCTGCAGTAAAAAATTCCTGGAATCTCTCATAGAAACTTCTTCACAAAGGGTGTTCTTTATGCCATGCTGCATCTGCAAAGCATTTATAGGCTTTGCATAAATTAATACTTATAGTATTTTAATATATTCTTATAGATAAGGATAAATATTTTTATAGTTTAAAGGTCATACATGGTCTATGCATATAAACCCCTTTTACCCATAATACTCAGTTTGAAAACCAACTTCACAAACTATTTTAGTAGTTTTTGAAGAATCATACTTCGCCAATTTTGGTAATTCTGTTGACATTCAGTTGATCTCATATGGAATTTATTTTCTTATGTGGCTCCTTGTCTTGAAAAACCTCATCAATAGTATGCGGGAGGATTAAATATTATTGATAAAATCAAAGATTCACTACATGGGAATTAATGGATTGCTTAGATTAATTCGATTGGATGATGCTCATTATTTTTTCACTATTTAAATGAAGGTTAACTATACTTGCACACGTGTTGTCCCACATAGAAATTCCTTATGGATTGTTCATGATTAATAATACTCTATGTGTCATCCATCTATCAGTCTAACAGTAGAGTCAGCACCCGAAACACATGAACATGATGAGCCTCATGCAGTTGCTCCCATCCACACATTCTCACCCGGACATGTGGGAACGTTGTATGCCCATTTAAATTGTAGGCCTATACATTGGAGTCCCATGTGTTGGTAGTCTCATTGATCACCTATTAATCCTTTGATATTTGGTCAAGTAGTTTCCCTAGGCATGGTTGAGGTGACACCCATATGAGCTCAGGTTGAGCCAGATTGCCTTATCGTTAGCCATGGATAGCCATCTTTTTGTCTAGAGGCTAATATAATTACATATAATAAAAATATAAGTATATTAGTTAAAAAATTAGTTATAATATGTATCCTTATAAAATTAATCCCAAAACATTTTATTTTTTCAAATAATGCCACCTCGTTCTTTATGAACAATATATTAGTATTTCCATCAAGGGCTTCACATTACTCAACTCCTTGGAAGAAGTGTCCATGGTAAACAATAATAGGTTCCAAAACACTCCATTTTTTTTAAGTTTTATATTCTTATTGAAAATTTAAACCTGTGATATATTTATATTGATATAAAATATTTAGAAAAATTCAATTCACGTTACTTATAAAAGTGAGCTCTAACCACCCCTTCAATACCTCTATAAAAAATAGGTTTTCTCATGGAAATTTATCTGTTTATTTTACCATATAATAATATTTCACATCCTTATTCTTTTGGATATATGTATTTGGAATATTTACTCACCTTATAAGGAATTCTCCAAGGGAGGCTCAAAGTTCTCAACATATGAACTAACTTTTCCCTAATATTATTTCTTTTATATCATTCACATTCAAATATATTTTTTACAATATTTTATGATAAAGTAAGTAATTTTATTGTGATAAATTTTATTATTTCTTTAGAAAAAACATTAACCCTATTCCTCCATTTTCATTAAGATAAATGAAAACATCATTCATGTATTTGTGCAGACTACTGCCTAAAAGACTTAACATATTTCATTATTCATCTAGTTTCTTTATTAATTTTTAAAAACTCTAAAAAATTATTAACCACCATATAAATGTTGTAATAAAACTATTATTATTGTATAATAATTATATTATACCAATATAAACCACTTTCATTACCATAATAATCCATTAATTGTGTTGTATTTCTGTTTGGGTTAGTTTAACCACCAATATGAACAATGATATAAAATAATATCACAGATGGCTATGAGAATTTAATTACTAATAAAATACGATACAAATAATTAAATAATTTTTTTATATTTTTTATTTGATGTTAACATTTATATTAAAATCATTAATTAAAATACCAAAATTAAGTTTTTTTTAAATCACTGAATTATGTTAATCAATGACTTCATGTTTAAATAAGATAAGAAAATGTACAATAGAATGAAATTATTTGTCTCTATTTTCAATTCCCTTGGAATTTTTTGAATTTTAACACAATAATTTTTATTATATTATGTATTCAATACCCTATTTACATAATGTATAATTAATATTCATAATTTAATGACAATTGAATATCCAATTTATGGTAACCCTTTTATGTCTTCTTTATTCTTATGTAAACATTAACATAAGGTTTTATTATTCAATATAAATATCAAATTGTGATTAATTTTGAAATATAATCTCTATAGGTAATTCATATGCTCTTTATTTATAAATATCATCTATAATTGTGTCTTATTCTGTTGATTTTTGTGGTTTCATAGGTCTACTCACTATTTTGTTTCCCCCTTAGATCATTATTTACCCATTTTAAATAAACTGACCATACCTTTGTATTTTAGTTTAGAATATTCATATTCCATGACTATATTATTTTTATTATTTTGGGAATTTGTTTATAAATTCCTCAATAATTGATTAATGTCATATTATATTTCTATGTTCTTTTTTAAAATATTTCAATAATTTTTTTTCTATATGGGATGTTTTTATCAATGTTTGAAAATAATATTATTGAAACATTTCCTTTGTGAACACATCAATCCACAATTTTGTCTTTTTTCATGAATCTTCATATAAAAAAATTATTATTTTATAAAATACAGTATAATTCTATATATTTTATAAAATAATTCTTTTATTAAAAAATAAATGTCTTTAAAAGGGTCCAGGATATTCCAAATTATCAAAGTGAATTTCCTATTTCTATTAAAAGAAAATTTCACCTACATAAACATCTTTTTTCATATTTTATGATTTATTAGGGATATTATTCCAATGATATCTTCAAAATTCTTCCTCTGGTTGGATAATCAAAGATTAATTTTTTACATATAAAGGATCTATAAATTCCATTATCTTTCCTAGTCATTGAATGTTTATAAACCTATTTTTTATCAAATTTATATTGTTAATTATTACTATATTTTTTTCCTTTAGTTCACGGGTGTTCACCAAGATACCATATATAAAAAAATGAACTAAAAAATTACTTATTCTTGTGACATAATACTATAATTCTCTTTCTATAATTCACATTGATCTGTTAGTTTTATATTTTTAAAGTATTATGACATACTCTAATATAGTAACATCATGCATTACAAGTGGAAACTTATATACAATATCTATTTTTCCCACCAAACAAAACTATTTAAAAAAATATGTTTTATTTTTAGGAAATATCTTTAATGTTTTTATCTTAACCTCTTCCTTCTCCCTAATCTTTTTTAAATCACTATGAAAAACATTTTAAAATGTTGGATGAGAAAACGAGCTCAGTAAGGGACCTTAAAATAAAAAAAAATTAACCCAGTGAAAATAATAAAAATAAATAATATACCTAGATTTATCACATTAAACTGTGATAATATAGAAAATATCAATTATATAGGAAGGAACCATACTTTTTTATCTAATAAAACCTTTAAATCCCATTGAAAATATAGATATAACATGTTTGAAACTTAGGGAAACATCAGAGTAAAAAACCATAGATACTCATGAAATATCTAAATAGTAATATTATATAAATTACCTTAAACAAACCATCAAATATAATCAATATTAACCATCAAATTTAATCATGAAATAAACAAGACGGTATATTCCCAGTATCTCTTAGGATAAACCTAATCAATTAACTCAGTCTCATACCTGGAATAATAATGCGGTGAATTTACAAACCCATTGAAGTGGATGTTATAATGTAAAAAACCATATTAGTTTTATCATGTAACAAACCTTCATCATACCAATTCCAAAGAACCATAACATAATCATAAATCATGAATCCTTTCATCATAAAAACATTCTTAAGTAAAATAACCATTTCATTTTAAAATCACTTATTTTTAGAAAAATTTCACACATACAAAGGGAAATATTTTATTTTATAATAACAATGTAAACATGAAAATTTATATTAAGATAAAAAAAATTCAAGGAAGTAATAGAATATTCTCATTAGGTATAAGTTATAAAAAATATTCATTTTGTATTTTTTTTAGAAAAGTCACTATGTTCCTCGTTTAGAAAATTAAAGAAAAAACATTCCTTTCAAACAACTTTGTAAAAATAAGACATGGGTAAATTAATTTAAAAAATCATATAACAATATTTAATCCAGTATTTAAAATATTTCAAAATAAAATCATATTGATATAGAATAAAAATAGAATTTTAAGGGAACCTTTAAAATATGATTTTTAAAATAAAGGCCATTATATTGAGTCTGAGTCATTATGTACATTATTTATATTCCTAAATAATAAAAATAGGTTAATTATTTACTATTTCAAAATCATTTTTTATTTTTAGTATTCGTTATATTTTGTCTCTTTCCTTCTATATATAATTATTTAATTTATTAAATTCATGTTAGTTCTTTTGATGATATTCGTTTCATAATTCAAAAAATGATTCGGTAAGTTGACTATGATAAAGATGGTCTGAATTAAATAATATATAGAATAATAATAAGGAAACAATTATTATTATTAAACATAAATTATACTTTTAAATTTATAAATTAAATATCCTTATGAAAAAAGAGCTATGTTATAATCATGGAGAGGGTAGGTCGTACAAACGCATAGGTAACAATTCTATTTGTCAAATATCATTATGGAATTAATTAAAATTTTATTTTATCCTTAAATAATTATAATAATATCACATATCTCATATTATTTTTTTAAATAAACTTATATATATCATCTATTTGATTTCATTTCAAAAAATGAATCACATCATTTCATAGAGGTAGTAGTCCATATGTACATAGCAACGACGTTATGATTTTTCCATGCATGGATAGGTGAGAAGGTAAAGGATATATTATCTTTTAATAAGTATAAGTATTTCATTAATACAATATATAAAAATTAATTCACTAATTATAATCAATCGATGGGATATGGGGATGAAAAATGAATTACATTGGTCTCTGAAGCGGTAGTCTGCTATAGACAAGAATTGTGATTTAATTTCTCATATAATGATAGTGGAGATGGATATATGTTGTGATATTAACATAATAAAGCCTAAGTATATTTATAATATTTTTGTTTTTATTATATCATGGTTTAATAATATTTTAAGTAGGTGGAAGAAGAATCAAAACTAAAACATGCAGTTAAAAACAATACCTCAACTTCAGAAAACCACTTTTTTCATAACACCTTAAGCCCTATAATATTGGTATTATTCCAAAACAAATACCTATATAATTATGGGAGGTAATATAGTAAGGTATATGGGTAGTGTTTTTCTAAACCAAAAGAGTTTTCAAGTGTAAATAAATGAGAATAAGTTGTTACCTTTTATAAGAGAAGGCATGTACACTCTTGGAATTTTTCAAACTATTAAATTAATTTACATTAATTTTCAATCAAAATGGATCAAAAGTTAGTTTCTTAGAATAAAAGATGATTATGGGTCGAAATTATTTCAAAAATAAAAATTATATAGGTTTTGACTATATCTGTACTCTTATATTTTAGTTTTAACCCTTATTTAACCAATTTAACTCTTGTTATGACAACATGGATTTTTACTATTTGAGGGTTAATTAAAAGGACCCATCATTAAACATTACATAATCCTAAATTAAATTAATAATTCACATTGAGTATCTTTTAAGGTTTAGAGTTTTAGAGAATTAGGCCATAACTATTACATATCAACTTGAAAATTACATGTAGACACTACTACTCAATATCCATTTTTTCAGAAAATAAAAACTCATAATAAGAAACATGTCTAGTTCTATGTTTTAGACATCATGACTATTCCATGATCCCATCCGTGACCCTATTCATCTTTAAGACCTATGGAAAACATTTCAAAAACGTGGTATGATCATAAAAAGCTCAGTAAGGGTTATAAAATACAGAAAGAAAACATTAGCCTATCATTAAATACAAATCAATGAAACCATAGTTTTCAATCATAACATACCTTACGAAATCATAAGATTTATGAATAACACACATAAATCATAAATAATAAAGTTATCATATGGAATTCCTAACACACTTAAATTATAGATACCAAAACTACATAGAGAGTCAAATTTGGATTACCCATCACAGTATATTCCCTAAATATCTTAGGAGAAACATTCACGTTTACCTCCGTCATGTTACCCAATGCATTGGAAATCTATCTCAGGCTCACCTGCCCTAGGTTTATCACGGAACCACCCATATACATAAACAATGCCTAATATCCATTACATATTTTGAACATGTAAAACAATCATAAAGGAAGATAACATTTCCACATTTCAATATATCAAATCAAGATATTGAAATAAATAATTCTTTATCAACCCATTTTCAAAACCAATTAAAACATTTAATGAATAGATTTTTGAATCAAAGTGTCCCATACCAATTTTATGTTTTTAAATTAATTAACATTTTAAAACATTAAATTTCATGTAAACAAATACTAAAAAACATTTTTAAAACATGGACATTAATGATACTAATTTATAATAATAAATCTTTAAAACATTTAAAACGATATTTTAGTTAAAGAATTTTCCAAAAAATAAGAGATGATTGAATACAAATAATTGAGGAATAAAATTTAATCAGAAATTTATAATATCATGGGAATAAATGGATTCATGATATAATTTTTCAAAGGACAATATATACACCGTATAAAAGTGAATTGGTGCATAATGATAATGAAGTCTCAATGGAATGTAAATTGAGACGAAATCACTTATAAAAACGGTATCCTTAGATTAAGGATAAATAAATTTCATAATATTGTGTGAAAAATATAAATACACACAATATGATTGGATATTCAGTGTAAATCAATCATAGGAAATTCACACATGATCTCTTTTAATAAAAAACCAATGACTTGGATGTTTAACGTAATGAATGGAAATTGTGTTAAAATTACTCTTATCAAATTCATATCGATGACTTGAGAATTTATCAATGGAGTGATTATTTGTATCAAAAGTATATCCACACAACAGGGAGTGGAAATTTCAAAATCAATAAATAAATTATGATTCCACACATAATCATATCATGACATACTTAAGAATTAGAAGATTAACCATAGGAATAAGAATTTGGTTAAAAGGTTCCCATTCCGATTTGGTAAGTTACGAAACATACATCCCATGAATGAAGGATCATAAAATAAAGATTTAAATACCCATAAATTGAATTATATTATACAATTATTACAATAATGGTATTTACAGACACCACATAAAGGGAAATAGTGGCAAATATTGCATGAATCTCACAGGAATAAAAAGTGGGATGAAAATCCCTTACAACGTTGTAATCAATCGATTCGTATGACAAATATTTAAAAACCACCAAATGATTCACAGAATAACATTAATATAAAGAGAATAATGATAATATATATCAATTGAAATTAAACAATACACCACATGCAATAAATTAGTGGCGGACAATGGAAATATCATGTAAATAAAAGTAAGATAGGAAATCCCTTACCTCGTGTCTAACTTGACTCGTTTTTTCCTTGTTCTTCCTGAATAATAAACTAAAGTTTATTTATACTTGCTTAAGAAACTTTTTAAAGTTTATTATTCCTTATATATCAGTTATTACCATGTTATATACATTATGTAATCATTTGAGTTAATAATGTTCATTTTGTCGATATGGGGTACTTGAGTCAAAAATGGACTTCTTATAATTACAAGCTGTTCACATTGTCAAAATTTAATTATATCCAGAGTGATATTAATGATTTAGATATCATATATATCATATATATCTAGTATATAAATGTATTTATAATAGTATATAACATTTGTAGGTATGAAATGAAATGCACCGTTCATGGAGACAGTAAGCCGAACGTACGCATGAATGCTACTTTCATTTCTATTTCTTATTTTAATGGAATTAAAACACAATGATACATAGATATATTATAATTAAAGTATAATATCATATATAATATCATTAAATCCATCCTTTATACATCCCACATATGGCATTAACAAGTCATATCACATTGAGGGGGTGGTAGTCCGCACTTCCTCAAATGAAATTACCACATTTACCCATAATGGAAACCATAAAGATATGATATAAAAGAAAAATACTGAAGAATAAATAAAAAATAAACATAATATATATCATATATAAATATATTTTCATCTTATTGTCCACCATGAGTGGTGGTAGGAGATAATCGATCAATCATCATTTCGTGAGGTGTTAGTTTTCCATTCACAAAAACAGTTTGTTCTTCACAATTACATAGAGGTGTGTGTAAGTGTAGTTTTAATACTTATAATAACAACATCATAGAATATTTAGGATACTATTTTGTTATAAAATAATGAGTAAAAAGAGTTTAGGGGTTGTATAAGTAAAATAAAAGAAAATAAGTTAAGAGAAACTGTTGCCTTTAATTTTGGTAACTCCCTTTGGTTTGAACCAAAATGACTTCTTGAAGAGCCTTCTGCCTAAGGTAAGGCTTCCAGAACAAGGATTGGTATCTTGAGAGATTATTTTGGTAGGGTTTTACAAGCCAAGGGTATTTATAGGTGTGAGTAATGAGTTAGAATTGAGGGATTTTTATAAAGGGGAGGGGGGGCTCTTTAGGAAAGTCTGAAAATATTATTTTGTTATATAATGATATAAGGTTTTTAAAGGTCAAAAACTAATTAATTTAGAGTATAAGATGACTAATGGTTGAAATAGAATCATCCAATAATAATTGTACAGGTTTTTGATGTTATTTTAATATTTATAATCTTATTTGTTTAAATGATTTATTAATGAGGTAAACATTGCACCATTTTTGTGTCATAAATAATTTTATTTAATTAATGTCTAAAAATTATAAAAAAAAGTACCATGATGTAGGAAATATTTTTATATTTAAAATTAATATTTATAGTCAAAAAAATAACTTATATAACCTCATGTAAAAATTAATTTACTAAAATATATTTGTTTATGTCATTTTTTTCTTTACTTTAAGTTAATTAAAATAATGTGTCATTATCACTCCCAAGTGGCTCCATGGGGTCCCAAAATAGAACCAAGGATGAACATGGTCATCCATGACTCATACAATAAGGTTATTACAAGTGTTATGGTAATTTTTTATTATTATAATATTCTTTTCACCTTGAATTACCTTATTTACCTTTAACTGCTGTAAATAAAAGTGAAAAAAATAATATTCACAAAAAATTATTTTCAACTTACTGAACCACATTTTACATAATAATAACAATAATGTATGAAAAATTTTCTAAATCCAATTCACAAAATTATTAAATTTTCATTTAAATAAAAAGGTTATTTTTTAACTATTACTTAGTGGTTTCACTATTCCTTAAAAATTGATGTTTTTCAGAAAACTACCAAAAATCCAGCCTATGGTATATTTCATATTCCAAATTGAAAAATGATATCTATTTTACCAATTTCAAAACCTACAAATTTCATTAATTATTTTAAAATTAATTCCCGCTATCAAACCAAATAGCGTGTTTTTAAGAAACAATAATTATCAAAAGATTGATACTTGTTTATGTCCAATTTAAAAGTGACATTAATTCCAATGACCAACATTGGATTAAATGGTAAAAACAAAATATAATGACACTTTAAAACCTATTGAAAAAATAATATAACCATGTAAATAAATTATATTAAAAGTCACTTTTGAATTAAAATACAGTATTTTTCACTATTCATAAAAAATGAATTTTATCAGAAAAATACAAAAAATTTAGCAAAAGTAAATTTTGATGTCTCGATTCTAAATAAGAATTTTATTTTTTAAAATGTAACATATAAAATTGTCCAAAACAATATTTAAATAGGGTTCTACATTAAAAGGTGTTAAATCTACTTTTTAAAGTAAATCATGTTTAAAATTAGATTCATTCACATTTTAAACCTCTAACTTTAATTGGATAAATGTAAAAACATTTAAAAAACATATATAATCATTTTTTAGTTAGTTCTATTCATTCCCTCCATTAAAATGGCTAGCTGTTAACTACCATTTAAAATAATAATATTGTATTATTAGAGTGCAACGAAAGATTTCAAAGTAACTCATTGTTGCGTATCAGGTACACCATCAAACATAGAACCCACTTTAAAGTATAATTAATATTTAGTTCACAAATATTAATAAATATGAAAAATGTCATGTTATTTATTTACCTGGGATGGTACATCCTTCTCCCCTTTTGGAAATTTCTTCCTCGCAATTTTAAAACTGGGATTGTATACTTCATTAAAATTCCCACATCGGAAATAGTCAGTAAAACTATCAATTTAAAAGAATGAAAGATAAGTACAATAGTCACCCGAGATAACCCATACTAGGATTCCATGTAAGAAAAAATAGATATGGAAGAGAAAACCAATGGTTAAGTTATAATGGAGAGTGAATGAAAACATGATTAGGAGAAAGTTATCCACCAAAAAATCACAAACCTATGATGTCTTAAATTGACTTTGATTACCCAGTAGGAAACATAAACTAACAACATTTTTGTTTTGCATTCCTTTTCATAATTTTAAGGAATTAATTTACTACATAGAATAAAAACATAAAGAAATATACTTACCTTCAAGTAGAGTTTCATCCTTTAATAAGTTTCTACCAAAAACTAATATTTTCTCAAAATAATGAGCATTAAAAAACACATGGTCACATCAAAAGAACAGGAATCATGTTCTAGAAAATCACATAATCCAAAAAAAGAGGAATTATATATTTCCCCTATCTTTATAATTCAACTAAAACAAAAATGGATAGTGTATGATCAGATAATAACCAAGAAGGAAAATCTTTTACAAAAATAAAAACTACTCTTAATCTCTAAAATTTGTCAAACAAAACCCAAAGTTCAAAAAAGACCATTCAATAATCAATTGTCCATAAAATTATTCAAAAGTAATCCAAACTAAGATTGATACCCAAATCTCATAATGATTTAATTACATAGTCTTCCAAGATAAATCTTGACATTTATATCCAAATAACATCAGTTACTTCTAAAGTCTCATATTGAAAAGTAATTAAAATAATAATATATTCTCCATGATAGATTAATCATTTTCCTAAACAAACAAAATCGTCATATATCCACAATAAAAACATAGATTCTTCCAAACTAGAATTTCAACCATTATTCTATAATTGAAATCACATAGTATTCTATCTTCCATAGGAATATATTATTTCCTCAAAAGAGAGAACGTCCTCCACAAGAACCTTTATCACTTAATAACCAAATCTTTTTTATATACTAAGTATATCCATTTAAAAAAACATAAGTTCCCAAAATCAAATTATTCTTGTTCCATAAAATCGTTTTACTAAAATAATAAGTCCTTCTAACTAGGGACTTAAAGTAGGCCAGTGGTATGTGATGCATCCTTATAGCCCTTCGGTTGTGGGTTCAATTCATGCGGAATTTCCGGATGCTTTGAGTTGTCACACATCCTATGGGTTGTCCTTTTTATAAAACTCAAAAATAACCCTAACGTGTTTTAACCTTAATGGTTTCCTTATACCTCTCATTTTCATCCCAATTCATTATGATCTAAATATATTAATTCTTGAAGTCTTATATATTTTTTCATTTTTCTGTTTCACCAATATATGATAAAATAAAATGATCCCCAAAATGAATAACATCATACCTTGATCATGGTGTCCATTTGGTTTTATCTTCATTTTGTTCACGTAAGTAGAAGATCCATGCATTACCACAATGATTTAGAGATCCTTAAAATTCATTTTCTTCCTTCATCCAAATACACCTCATACAACATGGTTCATATGGGTGTTTATAGAAAAACAATTTTGGAAAATAATCATGTATGACATATAATTTAAAAACATGTGTTAAAGAATGATTTCTATAAAACAGTCAGATCAAATTTGAGTTGAAACTTTCAATTAATGGTCCTTCTAAAATATCATATGTATGTGATGATAGACTATATTGTAAAATTAAATATAAATGGGTTGCGCAAGGGTATCCTTCTTTAACACCTTTTTCCAAACCATAATATGCTTCAAAATCTTGTGATAAAGAAAAATATTTTAAAATGCCTTGATTATATTCACCTTTCTTGAAAATATGAGAATATTGTGAAAATAAGAATTGTCTAAATACAACCCTTGATCCACAATGGTAACTAGGTATAGTGGAGGTGTTTGATATCGCAAACAACTACTTGAAAGTGAGTTGTAATCAAGAAAAAGTTTCACAATCATCCGAACATGACTTTGCAATAATTATTAGAAGCAGGTAATTAGGAAGAGATATAAATGTCATTTGAGATCCTCCTCCTTCCATTTGTAACTGAATTTCCATGATTTGAAAAATTTATAAAACAAGGATTTAACTGAAATAATAGACATAGGGACTAACCATGTGTCTAACGAAAACTCTTAATCCCTAAATTTGTTTAAACTGACCTCTGATACCAACTATAAGGAACATGCCTTAAACATTACATAATCCAGAATTAAATGAATAATTCACAATGAGGACATTTTCAAGTTTAGATTTCTAGAGAATTAGGCCATAAATATTACATATCAACTTAAAAATTACCTGTAGACACTACTAATCAGTATTATTTTTTTAATAAAATAAAAACACTTAAAAAAACATGTCTAGTTCCATGTTTTAGACAACATGAGTTTTCCATGATCCCATCCATGACCCTATTCATCTTTAAGTCCTCTGGAAATCATTTCAAAAACTTGGGATGAGAATAATAATCTCATTAAGGGTGATAAAATAAGGAAGGAAAAAATAATCTATCATTAAATACAAATCAATGAAACCATACTTTTCAATCATAACATACCTTACGAAATCATAAGATTTATGAATAACACACACAAATAATCAATATTAAAGGTATCTTATGTCATTCATAACATAATTACATTGTAGCTATCATATCTACATAGGGAGTCACATTTGGAATACCATCATAGTATATTTCCGAAATCTCATTGGAGAAACATTCACATTTACCTACATCATGTTACCCAATGCATTGGAGAGCTATCTCGGGCTCACCTTCCCTAGGTTTATCACGAAACCACCCATATACGTAAATAATGCCCAATATCCATTACATATTCACAAATTTTAAAACAATCATAAAGGAAGATAACATTTCCACATTGCAATATATCAAATCAAGATATTGAAATAAACAACGCTTTGTCAAACCATTTTCAAAACCAATTTAAACATTTAAAAAAGATATTTTTAATCAAGGTGTCACGTACCACTTTAAATTTTTTAAATTAATTGAAATTTTAAAACATTAATTTCTATATAAATAAATCCTTAAAAACATTTTTAATACATGGACATTAATGATAAATATTTAGAAGAATATATCTTTAAAATATTTAAAACGATATTTTAGTTAAAGAGTTTTTAACAAAATGAGAGATGCTTGAATACAAATAATTGAGGAATAAAATTTAATAAGATATTTATAATATCATGATAATAAAGGGATAAATGATAAAATATTTCAAAGGACAGTATATACACTATATAAAAGTGAATTGGTGCATAATGATAATGAAGTCTCAGTGGAATGTAAATTGAGATGAAATCCATTATAAAAATGGTATCATTAGATTAAGGATAAAGAAACTTTATAATAATGTGTGAAAAATATAAATACATTCAATATTATTGGATATTTAGTGTAAATCAATCATAGTAAATTCACACATGTTCTTTTTTCATAAAAAACCAATGACATGGATGTTTAACTCAATGAATAGAAATTGAGTTAAAATTACTCTTATCGAGTTCATATAGATGACTTGAGAATTTATCAATGGAGTGATTATGTGTATCAAAAGTATATAAAAAAAGGAAAGTGTAAATTACTAAATAAATAAATAAATATTGATTCCACACATAATCATCACATGACATAATTAAGAATTAGAAGATTAACCCAATGAATGGAAATTGGGTTAAAAGGTTCTCATGCTGATTTGGTAACTTAAGAAACATAAAACCCATGAAAGAAGGATCATAAAATGAAGATGTAAATACCCATAAATTAAAGTATATTACATAATGAATACAATCATGGTCTGTACATACACCACACAAAAATAAATAGTGGCATATACAGTATGAATCTTACAGGAATAAAAAGTGAGATGAAAATCCCTTACCACGTTGTACCCAATCGAGTCATATGAACAAAAGGTAATTACCACAAAATGATTCATAGAATGACATGAAAATAATGAGAATAATGATAATATATATCAATTTTAAGTACACAATATACCACATGCAATAAATTAGTTCGAACAATGGAAATCTCACGGAATTAAAAGTGAGATAAGAAATCCCTTACCTCGTGTCCGACTTGACTCATTAGTTCCTTGTTATTCATGAATAATAATAAAAATTTAATTTATACATTATTAAGAACCTTTTTTATGTTTATTATTCCTTTAATATCACTTATTACGATGTTATAAACATTATGTTATCATTTAACTTAATAACATTCTTTTTGTTGATATTTGGTACTTGAGTCAAAAATGGAATCCATATAATTAAAAGTTGTTCACATAGTCAAAAGTTCATTATATCATTAATGATATTCATGATTTAGATATCACATATTTAATATATATATATATTATATACATTATTTTATAATAGTACATAACATTTGGAGGTAAGAAATGAAATGCACCGTTCATGGAGATGGTAAGTCGTACGTACGCATAAACGCTACTTTCATTTATATTTCTTATTTTAATGGAATAAAAAAATAATGATACATAGGTATATTATAATTACATTATAATATCATATATAATATCATTAACTCCATCCTTTATAGTTCCCACATATGGCATTAACGAGTCATATCACTTTCAGGGGGCGGTAGTCCGTACTTCCTTAAATGAAATTATATTGTTTACCCATAATGAAAAGCATAAAGGTATGTTATTAAAGAATACTAAAAATCATAAATAAAACATAAAAATTATATATATCATATATAAATATAATGTCATATTGATGTCCACCGTGAGAGGCGGTAGGAGACAATCGAACAATCATCATTTCTTGAGGCGTTAGTTTTTCATTCACAAAAACAGTTTGTTCTTCACCCATTAGATGGAAGTGTGTGTAAGTGTAGTCTGAATACTTATCATAAAAAAATCCTAGTATATTTAGGATACTGGTGTTATTATAAAATAATGGAATAAAAAGAGTTTATGGGTTGTAGATGTAAAATAAAAGAAAATAAGTTAAGAGAAATTGTTACCTTTAATTTGGGTAACTCCCTTTATTTTGAACCAAAAGGACTTTTTTAAGTGACTTCTTCTTAAGGTAAGGGTTAAAGGAGGAGGATAGGTATCTTGAGAGATTATTTGGGTAGGTTTTGGAAGAGCTAAGGGGCTTTAGAGGTGTTAGGAATGAGTTATAAGTGAGGAATTTTTATAAGGGGGGAGGGGCTCTTTAAGAAAGTGTAAAAATATTAATTTATTATATAATGATATTCGGTTTCTAAAAATAAAAAACTAATTAAAGATGAATATAAGATTAATAATGGTTGAAATAAAACCATCCAATAATAATTTTACTGGTTTTGGATTTTATTTTAATATTTATAATCTTATTTATTTAAATGATTTATTAATGAGGTAAACACAACATTATTTTTGTGTCAAAAATAATTTAATTTATTTGATGTCTAGACATTAAAAAAATTAACATGATGTGGGAAATATTTTTATATTTCAAATTAATATTTATATTCCAAAACATAACTTATATAACCCCATGTAAAAATTAATTTACTAAAAGATATTTGTTTAGGTCATTTTTCCTTTTGCTTTATGTTAATTAAAATAAAGTGTCATTATCACTCCCAAGTGGCTTCATGGGGTCAAAAAATCGACCCAAGGATGCTCAGGCTCTCCCATGAATCATTAAATAAGTTTAGGATAAGTTTTAAGTTAATTTATTATTATTATAATATTCTTTTTACCTTGAATTACCCTATTTACCTTTAATCGCGGTAAATAAAAGTCATCAGTTACTATTCACTAAAAATTATGTTCATCTTATTGAACCAAATTTTACTTAATAATAACAACCATTTATGTCATATTTTATAAATCCAATTAACAAAAGTAGTAAAATTTTATTTAAATGAAAATTTTAGTTTTTTAACTACTACTTAGTGGTTTTACTATTCATCAAAACATGATGTTTTTCATAAAAGTACAAAAACATCAGCCTAAGATATATTTGATATTACGAATTGAAAAATGATATATATTTTACCAAATTAAAAAACATATATTTTTCATTAATTAATTTAAAATTAATTCCCGTTAGGAAAACAAATAGCACGTTTTTAAGAAACAATAACTATCAAAAGACTGATACTTGTTTATGTCCAATTTCAAAGTGAAATTAATTCCAATGACAAAAATTGGATTAAATAGTAAAAAAATAATATAATTAAACTTCAAAACCAATTTAAAAGATCATATAACAATAAAAATAAATTATATTATAAGGCACTTTTGAATTAAAATACAGTATTTTTCACTATTCATAAAAAAATAAATTTTATCAGAAAACTACCAAAAATTTACCCAAAATAAATTTTGAGGTCCCTATTCTAAAGAAGAATTTTATTTTTTCAAATGAAACATATAAAAGTGACCAACACTATTTTTAAAGAGGGTTATCCATTAAAATGCATTAAATCAACCTTTTAAAGTAAATTATATTTAAAATTAGATTCATTCAAATTTTAAGCCTCTGACTTTTATTGGATAAATGTAAAGACATTTAACAAATATATATAATAATTTTGTAGTTATTTATGTTCGTTCTCTTCATTACAATGACTAGGTGTTAACTACAATTTAAAATAATAATATTATATTATTAATTTGCAACGTAAGATTTCAAAGAAACCCATTGTTACGTATTGGATATGCCATAAAACATATCATCCCATTTAAATTATAATTAATATTTAGTTCACGAATATTAATAAATATGAAAAATGTCATGTGCTTTATTTACTGGGGATGTTACATTAATATTGTTAAAATAAATTGAAAAACCCCATAAATTTTGCATTATTGAAATTCTAAAATTTATACTAATTAATTTCCTGAGTTTAATAATTTTAGTAATTTTATATCATTTAATAAAATATTTTTTACTATAAAAAATCCATATTTCCAATTTTTAGACCTATTTATTACCTTCAATTTAATAATATCAAGATAAAACCTACACTTAGAACAAATTATTTTAAAATATCTATATCATGTTATATTCATCAAAAAAAATCTTTGATTACATTAATTATTTATATGTGTATTTTTCATAAAAACATTTATCAGTTATTTAACTATTCTATTAAATGAATAATTATTGCATCAACATTGTGTAAATATTTAAAGTAATTATTTCATCACTATGATTTAAAATTTAATTACTATTAAGAAGATAAATTTTTTTATTTCAAAATATTGTTTTTAGTCGATCATTTCCTTTAAATAAAACCATATTAAAAATATCACACTTATTTAGAAAAAGGGTGTAATATGTTTGAATTTTATTTAAATAAAATATTATAAAATTCATAATCTCATCCATGTGGCTCAAAAAGTTCATATATTCAACCCTTGGATGATTATGTCCGATCTATACTCATTAAATAAGATTTAGTCAGTTTTCAGGTCATATAATGGTTCTTATCATTTTATTTGTAACTAAAATTACCAGATTTACCCTTAATTATGGTAATAAAATTATTAAGTTTACTATTCATTTTGACAAAAAAGAAAAGGGAAATATTTATAAATTTTAACACATTGATTCCAAATATAGATTCTATTTTTTAAAAATAAAAATGAAGTACTATTAGTGTAGGTCGGAGTAGAATACTCAAGAAGGGGGTGAATTGAGTATCTATTAAAAAATTTTAAAAAGGTGTTCTTAAATGGATTTCCCCTTCATGTTAAATACAGTCCGATTAATCAAAGTAATATGGTTATAAATGATTGTATATTTAAATAACTTCTTAGAAGATTGATTATTACTCAATAATACTAATAGTTATTAATACAACTTTTGAAACTATTTTACAAAGACAAAGAGATTGTAACTTCTTTCCAAGATTAAAAATCAAAGTAAGTTTAGAGATTTCTGAATTATACAATTAAGCAGTAAAATAGAGAAAACTAAAGTTAGTATTGTAACGACCCAAAATTTTATTAATGTAAATCCCTCTAGATTTAATTAAATGACTCTTTATGTAAAATGTTTATATAAAATGTCAACTTCTTTGGTTATATGTTTTTTGGATTTTAAAATAATGTTAAAATTTTTGACCATTGCTAATATAGTTGTTGAACAGGGATCACATGATTAGTATAAATATAGGTCTTTAACAAATCCAATTTACTCAGACAAAGGAAGTGATGTCCTCATCTAGTAGATATTCCCCATATGAATCCCATTTTTCAGAGCATGGAAATGAGTTGGTGTCATTGGTATTTTCTCTTGACCAAGCCCAAGATGTGCTTGAATACGTTAAGCTTGAGCGTAACTGCCTATGAGAGAAGTGGAAGTTGATAGAGATTACCACCCGAGCAATGTTATTCGAGCCACCCCAAGAGTCACTCACCACCGCACACCTTACCCTTCGATCTTATGCGGATGTTATAAGGGGTTAGGTAACAAGACATTAGCACTATGGTTATGTACATTAATTTTGAAAATAATAATTAATATACTTTCATTTTATAATTGTTAACTCGTAAATAGTTTTTAAAGAACAAATAATATTTTTAGTTAATATTCAACTAAGAAATCAATTTTTATGAATTAATGTATTTTTGAATTAAATAATATTTTAGAAAAATATTATTATAATTAAATTACTTTTTTATTAAATATAAATGATCATATAATTTTTTGAATGCAATTGTAATTTTTATTAAGGTTAGAAATCCATTTTTGTTAAAACCCCTGAATTTTCAATAAATGTTGGTTTTTATTTAAAAAGTGAAAATTAAAATATTTAGAAAATTATTTAGATAAAATGAATAATATTTTTGGAATGAGGATGTCGAAATTTTCCAATGGTGAATTTTCCTTAATTTTCTGAGATAGTCAAATTTTTGGGTAAAAATTAAATACCGTGTTTTATGACATCATAATGACACAATAGAGATGTAATAAAATAATATAAACTTTATGTTCGGCCAATATATGTTTTACTAATAAAATAATGTGATTTTTGGTTTGTTTTATTTATTTTACAAAGCTTTAGTGGACCCTTCAATACTTATTAAACATTTTGCCTTTTTAAATTGTTTTCCTTGGGTGTGTGACTCGCCTCTACATAAGCAGCCCTGTTATTTTAAGAATTTCAGACTTTGGACATATAAAATATTGTTTTCTAATCCCCTTTTCCAAAAACCATGGGCAAAAAACATGTTATGGTTTTCAGTTTTGATTAATTTAATGTGTGGTGTCCCAAACCTAAATAATAAAGAATTCTCTCACCTTTCCTATATAAACCCACCCAAGCTCCCACTTCCTCCTCACTAAAATCCTTAGGACTTCTCCCAAACTCTGACCTCCTCTCTCTAGAATCCTCCAAAGTTTCCCCAATCTCCCAATAATCCTCTCTCTAGCCTCTCTCAGGCATTTGGAAGCACACTTCCAAGTAAGGGTTTTTCCCCCTTTCTTATTTTTGTCCAATGTTCATTAAATTTTTATGCCCTTTTAATTTCAATTATAAATGTTGGTTTATGGTTTTTCACCTCCACCATACTTCCATATTTATGTTTGAATGAGGTTATAGCCCTTTCTCTCTCATTAAATTCCTCTCATGTACACCCATTGCTATGCTAAAATTCTAAAAGGAATTTCTCTCTCCTCATTTACATTCAAGCAATTATTTTGTATCATGAATCTAAATTCCGTTAAATTTATTGGGATATGTATCTATATGACCCCTTGCTTTCCATGTCATTGAAATATGATGATACACCCCTTTCTCTCTTATCAACCATTTTTATGAGCTCTTATTTCATGTCGTTATTCTGCTAAAATTGAACTGCGTTTTTCCAAGACAAAGTCATTGTGTAATGAATACCATTCTTATTTCTCTATCAAGGATATTCACCTTTATTCACATTTAATTATTGTTTAAATAGTTTCATGTATGTATTCCACATTCTTTTATCTTGTAATAAAAGATTATGTTTAATGATTCAATGTTTTATGATCCATGTGGCACACTTATGAATGAAATGAAATGTTTAAGAAGGGTATGCCCTTATAGTTCTACAATGCAGTGGGTTAAGTATAATATCTTGATACGTCATATGAAATTGTTGTTTCTCATGCTAATTCAATTGAAACTAGGGTTTTCTCATTCTCCATGGGCAATGAGGGTCTACTCATTCTCCATGTGCAATGAGCCTTGGCTCATGTTAATTCCATGTTAAGTGTTGTTGCCACAACTCCATGTTATGATTATCAGGCTTTTCATGCCTTTATGTTTATGATTCTCTTATGCTCTATTGATATGCCTATTGTATAACATGTATCGTATTTCTCATGTTATTCCATGATTATTCCCTTACTGGGCTTTATAGCTCACTATTTTCTTATGCATGTCCTCTTGTTATCCCATGCAATGCTAAGTAAAAGGGAATGTAGTGGTCATGTAAAGGAAGTATTCAATAAAGAATTTGGGTTTCATGTTTTATGTTGTTATGTAATGATCCTAAGCCCCAAAGACACTAGACCTATCGATCATCTATGTTGTATCAAATTAAGTTTATGTAATAATTTATATTTAATTAAGTAATAAAAGATCATTGTTGTTATAAGTAGCACAATAGATATACACCAAGTGGTTCAGTCTCAAGTTTAGACCTAATCCACTCCACTTGGTGATCACCTTCCACCAAGCAGTTTATATAAATAAACGGGATTCACACCCAAGATCGGGGTTAAACAACAGTACACAGGACTATCTAGGTCGCACAAGGACCTCTTCCATAGTTCTTCGTCGGTAAAAACTACCAGGACACTCTAGGACCTCTTCCACACTTATCCATGGCTATAAAAAAGATTAAATGAGAGTTTTAGTAAGTATATCTGGTATCCTTTAGTTTAATTCTAGATATAGAGTGTGTAATTATACTGAAACTCACACTTCTTGAAAGTTAATAAAAAGATACACAATAGAGAAAAACGATTGAGATAGGTTTAGAAATCTCTGAGTGTTTGTTTTTGTTGCTCTGGACTTCTGAGATAAAGTAGATGCAGAACTTCGGTCCTTGTTTGGAAAACAGAGTGTTGCAAGTTAAACAGATTCAGCTTGTGTTCTTTGTGGTGTTCTATAATGCGAAGATGTTATCAGAATTCTAGTTTGTTTGGTGCGTTCTTCAGGAGAATCTGGTTGCATGAGCCAATTCATAAGAAATTATTCTATTATAACTCTCATTCCCACCATCTTGTTATTTTTTATTGTGTTTTACTACACGCTTTTTCTGTTACTTGTTTCTGGGGTGCACAACTCTTTTTATCTTGGAGTGCATGTGTTGGAGCCGATAGGTTGCATGTATTCTACACCTCGTACCTCATACTGTTTGATGATATATCTACAATGAAAAATTAATTTTTTCAGTGCATTAAAATCATCAAATATGACCATTAGAGATTAAATTGAAAGACGACATAATATATTTGGAAATGGTGTCACAGTATATCATGAAAACAGTGTCTCTTTCACATGGTGTCTGGGTTGGTCACGGTGTCTTGTTCACAGTGCCTGATAGTCAAAGTGTCTTGTTCACAGTGTCTGATAGTCATAGTGTCTCACGGTCACGGTGTCTCATGGTCATGGTGTATTATGGCCATGATGTCTTGTTCACAGTGTCTAGTTCATGTTGTCTCAGAATTAGGAAAATATTTTCATTCAGACATAAGCAGTGATACTTATAGAAAGAATTTAACATAACCATTTGTCAGAGAAATCATTATAACAGTAAATCAAGGATAGTATAAAGTAATTAAACTGAATGTAGATCAATTAAGATCTTGAATGGCTCTTCTTAAATAATGATAATACTTAAACAATAATACACTTGATTTCATATAATTTATAGGATTTAACCAGGTTGAATAGGATTTGTGATCATTAAAACATGATTAGTACATGAGGAGTCCAACAACCTCTCCCTTTTTGATGATCAAAAATCATGTATATTTAAAGTTTATATTTGATTCTACTATATATATAGAGATAAATGTCTAACATATTGAAATTTCTCCCCCTTTTGGGATTATCAAAATGATGAAATAAGAGAATTCATGAAAAGTGAACATTTCATTAGAGAAAATAAGATCCAGTACAAACAAAACGGAGCAGAAAAGGGACATCATTACTATAAAAATGAGTAAGCACTGTGCTTATTCACTGACTGGTCTTCACTTTACCTTTATCAGCAGTAGTAGAAGAGGAAGCCATAGGTGCAGAGGTCTAGGTAGAAGAAGGGAGTGAGGTTATTGATAGAGATGGTAATGGAAGGCCTTCAAAAATAGAGGGATCCATAGTAGGTGTTGTAGAAGACCGAGGCAGTTGTGTATCAAGGATCATAGGCCTAATATTACTCAGAGCTTGTCTAGAAGATATTGTAGAGGAGGCGAGGGTAGAGGTGAAGCTTGGTAATCTAGGTCTTAGAGGTGTAGCCGTAGGAGAAATAATGGTTGTACTCTGTACATGAAGGTAAGGCCTTAGAAGTTTAATGAAATCCACAATGAAATATCCACCATATGGCATGGATTTATCAAAATCATCCTTGTTTTCCATAAACATATCCAAAAATAAAGAGAACTCTGTGATCTTTTGGACTTGAGTCTTGAAAGCTTGAGTAACAGGAGGAATCCGGGTATTTTCCACAAGATACATGAAATGATTAGTCATGTCAGTCTTGGAAAAGATTATGTTGATGTAGAAATCCACTTTCTTGGTAATCTCTTACGGAGCATCTGTAGAAATTTTAGAATGGATTTGGACCAGGTCAAGAACTCTGTCACTCTTCATGGTAAATACAGAGAGAGAATCCGTATTAAAGCCACTAAGAACATTCTAAAGCTCCTCTTTGAATATTGCTCTGAGTAGATCACTGTTTAAAAAGGGTTGAGAGGATTGACCAGAGGCTTTAAGAGCATTGAGAGTGGTGGTGAGAGATTTCAGTTGATTTAGTACTTTCTGAAGACACCCCATATACTCAGTAGTGAGTTTGTTTAGATTAAACACAAGCTCTCCCATCTCCTTTACAATCTGTTTGTTCCTTTTAGTGACCTTTTCATCTAAGGATGCTAAGTGTGGCTGAATCTCAGAGACAACATTTTGTGGGATTTGAGGAACAATAGGTTCTATAGGATGAGAAATAAGCTCTAATCTCGAATGCAGCACCTTCTATATGTCTTCAATCATACCTTTTACGGTCTTCACTTCATCAATAAGTTGTCTGTTCTCAACTCTTACTTCCTGAATCTCATGAAGAATTTTAGGTTGTATTTGCCAGATAATTTTCGCCAATAATAAAGAGGAATATTTCTCACTTAGATGAGTCACAAGAGCAGGTTGGGAATTCAGAACTTTTTCAACACCATACAAAAGGGTAGCACCAAATTTCATTAGATCATCCTTACTCACAAAGGATGGTTGTTCTGATGATAGTTCAGAAATAGGTACTGATACAGGCTCAGGATCCTTCAAAAGAGCCAGATTAGAGATAGATTTCAGATAGAAAATAGTTAAAAGGTCAAGTCATTTTACTGAAACTTGTTGAGAGTCATCCACATAATAGAAATGGCGGAACTTATATGGAGTGCTTACAGGGCTTGGATCAACAGGATTTTGTACTTCGATATATTCCAGATCTGGGGGTTTCTCACCCTAAACAGTTGCATCCTCCTCAATACTGATAGGCTTAGGATCTTGATCTAATTACACAAACTCATCATATAGTTCTTTACCCATTTCCTGCCTAGCCAGTTAAAAAGTCCGCTCAATCCTTTCCTCAACCGAAGGAATGATTTCAGGAATAGATTGTTCCACTTGTAGTTCCTCAATGATAGCTCCTTACATAGCAGGTAATTATTCCTCTGTAAGTTCATCCATGTCATTATTTTTAGTTTCTTGGGCAGTATATTCTATTTCAAGCTTGGGTTGATCTTCCAGATTTACAACACCTTTAGGAGCAGGGACCTATTCTTCTTTAACTTCATAAGGAACAGGAGTAATGTCTTCCTAAATAGAAACAGTTTCCCTAGGAGTCATAACAGTTTCTTCTTCTTCTTCAGAAGACTATTCAACAACCTCATCTGGTTTCAAACCAGGAAAAGAAATATCTCTTGGTCTTGAGGGATGTTCCACAAGATTGAATTTTTCATAAAGTATATCGTTGTCTTCTACCCATTCCTTTTTCCAAGGGTTCCAATTTATCATCATTCTCTTGATAGTGACTTTTGAAAGGAAATACTCACAATACTTTATAACTTTCTCATTAGGTCCAACCATACCTTTGGCAAGAAGCATGGCTAAGATAAGTTGAGTGTTAAACAGAAATGTTGACTTGGATGTGGATTTGATCATTTCACACATTTGGTGAATAATATACTTGAAAAGGTTGATCTTATGCCCATTTTTTATAAGGTGGATCAGAAACAAATCTTGTTATTTCAAAATAGAAAAATAAACTTTTCTGGGGATAACCAGATTCCGAATAAATTTGAATAGAAGCCTTGATTCTCCATCTAGTTTAGTAGCAATGGATCTCCTCTTGGAGCCATTTCCAGTTAATGATTTCAAAGAATCCTCCATATCAAATAATTCGGTTGATAGTGGAGTTCCTCTCTGATAATCATCACAGAAGCCTTCATGAGGTTTCCAAAGGCATTCATCCCATAACATCAAAGACAATGAGCATTTTTTCCCATTGATCTATCTTCTCACAAAATATCCATCTTCAGACTCAAAGGTAAACTGAACATGTTGATAAAACATAGCCACTATATTAGGAAATATTGGTCTATCTTCTTTAGAAAACCACAATAGCCAACCTTTCTCTTTTAAAACGTTCAGAACAAGAGACTTACATGATAGAGGCCATTTGGGGAAAACCTCTTTCTCAGGTACGGCAACTAGGTTAACCAGATTTGGGTTTAGAGGGCCTTGGAGTGCTAGATTGGGTACAATTTTCTTCTTATTTGTGCTACGTTTCACAGGAGTCTATGATGAAGGGAGTTTCATCCTAGGCATCAACCAAAGGTTTGAGAGAGAGAGAGAGAGATAAGGGTTGTAAGTTTGAAGAATAATTCAAAATGGGTGAATAGAAGAAATTTCGAGTGATGAATCAAGTGATACTGTCTTTATTTTATCATTTAGGAATTCTAAATGATGAAAAATTAAAAATGAGGGAAAATAAAAAAAGTGAGAAGAATAATTACCGTGATAAAGTTTTTATTTAATATAAAAGAAAAGATTTACGGTTAGACATATTTGGTCTATACGGTGAGATAGAGATTAAATTTTATGGTGAGATAGTAACTGAGCATTACTGTGAGACAGTAACACGGTGAGATAGTAACTGAGTGTTACTGTGAGACAGGAACTATTAGACATTAGTCATGAAGCCCTAACTATGAGACCGTAATCATGAAACAGTGAGATATACAACAATAAGACATTTACATAAGATTTATCATGCCTTATTCATGTATGATGTAGTCTCTTCTTTTAGAATTTATTGGTTTGGTAAATATATCAGCAAGCTGATACTTAGTACTAATGAATTAAAAAGTGATATCACCCTTTTGATAATGATCTCTCAAAAAGGGATGTCTTATATAAATATTATTTGTCCAAGAATGTGAAAAAATATTTTTTGAGATTTTAATAGTACTTCTGTTGTCCCAGTATATAGTTACATTCCTGAATTGATATCCATAATCTGGTAATGTATGTTTCATCTATAAAATTTGTGCATAACAACTACTAGCAGTTATGTATTCATCTTCTGCAGTAGATAATTAAATAGAATTTTGTTTCTTACTATGCCATGATATTAGTGAATTGCTTAAAAAGTGACATGTTACAGAGGTTTTTTTATATCTAACTTATAGCCACCAAAGTCAGAATCAAAATAACTAACTAATTCAAATTATTTTCCTCTAGGATAGAATAATCCTAGATTGGGTGTATGCTTGAGGTATTTCAAAATTCCCTTTAAAACATTTAAATGAGATTCCTTAGGTTTTTCTTGAAAATGAGCACACATACACACACTAAACATAATTTCAGGTCGAGTAGTAGTTTAGTAGAGTGAAATCATTCCGCTATAAGTGGTTTGATCAAAAGATTTTATATCTTTATCAAGATTCAACTTACAAGTGGTACTCATGGGAGTGTTACTACTTTCAGTGTTTTTAAATCCAAATTGTTTTAGAAGATCTATAGTATTTTTACATTTAGTTAAAATAATTCCATTATTATTTTGAATGATTTGAAATCCAAGAAATAATTTTTTTTCACCCATTAAACTCATTTCAAATTCATTTTTCCTCATGTCAGAAAAATCAACACATAAAGAATTTCTTGAGGATCCAAAAATAATTTCATCTATATAGATTTGAACAACTAAGGCATCATTATAAATTTGTTTTATAAAAAGGGTAGGATTAGATATTTCTTTTGTAAAACATTTGGAGATAAAAAAATTACTTAATCTATCATACCAAGATCTTGGAGATTGTTTTAGACCATATAAAGCTTTTGAAAATTTGAAAAAATGGGGTTTGTAAAACTGGGGGGTTGTTCAACAAAAACATCCTCAACTGTATACCCATTTAAGAATTCACTTTTAACATCCATTTGATATAGTTTGAAATTTATATGTGCAACATAGGAAAGTATAATTCTAATGGATTTATGTCTAGTTACAAGTGAAAAGGTCTCCTCATAGTCAATTCCTTCTTCTTGACTATAGCCTTGAGCAACCAATCTATCCTTGTTTCAAACTATGTTACCAGCCCCATCTACCTTATTTCTAAACACCCATTTAGTTCCTATGGTGAATGTTCCCTTAGGTTTTTCAACAAGTTTCCAAACATTGTTACTTTCAAAATGATTATGTTCTTCTGGCATAGCCATCACCCAAAATTCATCATTGATAGCATCATTAATGATTTTAGGTTCAAGTTGTGATAAGAAGATTTCATGTTCAACCTGATTTCTAAGAGAATCTCTAGTTTTGAGTTCCTTTGTCTAGGTATCTTACAATAGCATCTAAGTTATGGTTCTTAATAGTTGTAACAGATCTAGTAAAATAGGGACTAGTGATTTTAGGTTCATCGGTAGGTTCAGGTTCATTGTGACTTGATTCTGGTGAATTTATTAAACTGGAAGTTTTCACAGATTCTTTCACAGAAGTGTTTGAGAATTTTGAATTGATGTTCAGATTTGATACATCATCCTCCAGGTTTTATAGATAGGTTTTAGGCTCATGTGGATCTATTTCATCAAATTTTACATGGACATATTCTTCCATGCATTTAGTTCTTTTATTTAACACTCTATAGGCTCTACTAGACATGGAATATCCTAAAAAGAAACATTCATCACTTTTGGATGAAAAATTGTCAAGATTGTCTTTAGTATTAAGGATATAGAATTTGAATCCAAAAACGTTCAAGTAGTTAACCTTGTATTTTTTATTATTCCATAACTCAGAAGGAGTAATTTTTTGAATAGGTCTGATCAACACTCTATTGATTATGTAGCATGTTGTGTTGGTAGCTTCATCCCAAAAATAAATACCCATGTCATATTCACTAATCATTTTTTTGGAAATTTCTTGCAGGGTTCTATTTTTTCTTTATAAAACTCCATTTTTTGTGGTGTTCTAGGTGGAGAGAAATTTTGATTATAATCATTTTTTGAGAAAAAGTATTCAAACTCTTTATTCTCAAACTCACGGCCATGATCACTTTTTAAGTATTTAATTCTAAGCCCACTTAGTTTATCTACAGACTTGGAATATTTAGTAAAATAAGAGCAGGCTTCACACTTGTGAGCCATGAAGAAGGTCTAAGTATATCTAGAAAAGTCTTCGACAAAAACATAAACATAGTTCTTCCCATATAAACTAGAAACTCTAGATGGTGCAAACAAATCCATGTGAACTAGTTAAAGAGGATGAAAAGATGACACTTCTTTCTTTGGTTTGAAGGAAACTTTGTGTTGTTTTCCCTTTTGACAAGGATTACATACGTTGCCATTTGGAAACTCAATTTTGGGTAAGTCTTTAACTAGGAATTTTCTAGTTAGTTTTCTAAGGGAGTGAAAATTATATTGTCCTAGTATCCTATTCCAGAGCCAAGAATCTTTATGAAATACACATAAGCATGAAGCATTTTGAGAAGCTAAAGAATATATGTTAACATATTAAACATTTTAATTTCTTAATTCAGAAAATACTAATTCTTCTTTCGAATAAAAGACATTGCAAGCATCATTTTCATATATAACATGAAATCCATCATCACATAGTTGTGAGATACTAAGAAAATTGTATTTCAATCCATCAAAAAACAGTACTTTAGAAATCAATACTGAATTAGTGTTACCGATTTGGCCAAGTACAATAATCATTCCTTTGGAATTGTGACCAAATGTGACATGTCCTCCATCTATTTTGAATAGGTTCTTGAAGCATGAGTAGACTCCTTTAATGTGACTTGAACATCCGCTTTATAAGTACCATATACTTTTACAGGAACTCTTTATGCAGCTTTTCTACAAAATGATCAAACAAAAACAGATTTTAGTACCAATTCTTGTTTGGGTCCGGTAATATTAGTAATAAGTGCTTAGAAACCCATATCTCTCTCGTAGGTTTTTTATAAGCATTAAGTAAAGTATTTGAAAAATAAACTCTATTTGGTTCGGAAAAACTTGAAATAGTAGACAGTGTATCATAACATGAATTAGATGATTTGTGTCCATATTTGGAAGTAAAACTATATGTCCTAGATTTAGAAACAAAATTTTTTCTACAAAGATTTATTTTTCCAAGTTGATAATTTATGCCAGCGTTGTATTTAGGGGAAATTTGTTTTCTTAGTATTTGGGTAAGGGTATTTATCCCATTGGTAAACTTTTCTAGGTCATTCTTCAATTTCTCATTAGAAATTTTTAATGCGTTGTTATCTTTGAGTAGTTGGGAAATTCTCTTTTTTAGTAGTGAGTTTAGGTTTAATAGTCAAAATGAGAGAATGTTTTTTCTTCAATGATTTATATTTGTCCTTTAGTTCCTTGCATGTTTCATCAAGCATGTTACAGTATTCAAAAATTTCTTATTTAGTCATTTTTTCAGAGTCACTCTTATTTTTAGAATAGTATGAATTATGTAAATGAGAGTCCAGTGTTAACACAGATGTGTTTTCCATAAAACATATATTGGATTTATTATCCTGTTCATCATGTGATGTTTTTGAGTCGCTTGAACTATCCTTAGAGGCACTCCATGTTGCTTTCATTTCCTTTTTATACTTCATGTCCTTGTCCTCTTATCACCTTTTGTACTTGATCTTTGGACATTAATCTATGATATGACTATTGCGCTTACATTCATAGTATACAATTTCATTAGACTTGTCACTTCTTTTCCAGTCCTTCCAATTTCCTTTTTGGTGGTATTTTCCCTTGAAGTTGGGCTTTCAGAAAAATTTCTTCTTCTTGTAAAATCTTTTAAATCTTCTGGCTAGTTGAGCCATCTCCTCATCACTATTGGGTGATGATTTGTCACTACTAGAGCGTTCTATAGAAGCTTCCAATTTCCCTTTGGCTTTGTGTTTAGAGGTGGTGGTCTTGAATGCAACAAATTTCCTTTTTGGTTCATCCACCTCCTCCTTATTGACTTCTATATCTTCTTCATACATCATTAGTTTCCCAATGAGGTCTTTTACAGTTAGCTTTCTGATGTCGCATGATTCTATAATAGAGACAGAGGTTCCACTCCATCTATTTGGCAGCCACATGAGAATTCTCATTATCTGTTCCTTTTCAGTGACTTCTCTTCCAAGAGAGATCATTGTGTTGAAAATCTAATTGAACCTAAGATACATGTCAAAAATAGAATCATCAGGTTCCTTTTAAAATTATCATATTTTATAGTACAAGTATTAAGTCTCATTTCTTTTACACTAGATGTTCCTTCATGTGAGATAGACAGGGTATCCCAAATCTCATGGGCAGTATTATAAGCAGAAATTCTATTGAATTCCTCATCTCCTAAGGAGTAGTATAATGCATTCATATCTTTGAAATTGTTATTGTAGGAATTTTTGGTATATTCACCCCATGTGATTATATCAGTAGTAGGAATATTATATTCATATATAATGGAAGACCAAATTTCAAAACTCATACTCTCTAAAATGAATTTTCACTTTAATTTTCCATTCAGCATAGTTGGTTCCATTAAAGAATGGTGGTTTTTTGGTTGTCGCACCATCCAAAATATTATCCATAATAACAGAAAAGGATTAAATAGGTAGAAATTTATAATTGATAGAAATTTAATGATGTTTAAAGTACAACTACAATCACAGTTGCATAATATTAAACAAAGTGCTAATAAATTTCCTCTGATACCAAATGTTTGTCTTAGTAGAATACTCAAGAGGGGGGGTGAATTAATTATATATAAAAATTTCCGTTTACGAAGGTGTTCATAAATGGATTCCCCCTTCAAGTTGAATACAACCCAGTTAATCAAAGTAATACGATTATAAAGGTTTAACTATTTATATAACTTCATAAAAGATTGATTATTTCTTAGTAGTACTAATAGTTCTTAACATTACTTTTGAAACTATTTTACTAAGACAAAGATATTATAACTCATTTCAAAGATTAACTATAAAATTAAGTTTAGATATTTCATAATTATGAAGTTAAGCAGTAAAATAAAGAAAACTAAAGTTAGCAGCACATCGGATATACCACAAGTGGTTCAGTCTCAAATTGAGACCTAATCCACTCCACTTGGTGATTACCTGCCACCATGCAGTTTATATAAATAAACATGATCCATACCCTGGATCGGGGTTGAAAAATGGTACACAGGACTGTCTATATCGCACAAGGACCTCTTCCACAGTTCTTTATGGGTACAAACTACTAGGTCACACAGGGACCTCTTCCACAATTATCTGCGGGTATATATAAGAGTAAATGAGAGTTTGAGTAAATATATCTTGTATCATTCAGTTTAATGCAGGAGACATAGTGTATTATTATATAGAAACACAAAATACTCGAATGTTAATAAAAATATACACAATAGAGAAGAACAATTGAGATAGGTTTAGAAATGCTCTGAGTGTTAGTCTTTGCAGCTCTGGACTTCTGAGATGAAGTAGATGTAGAACTCGGGTCCTCGTCTAGAAAACATAGTGTCGCAAGTTAGATAGTTTCATCTTGTGTTCATCGTGGTGTTCTATAGCATGAAGATGTTTTCTGGATTCTAGTATACATCGTGTTTTCTTCATTATAATCAGGTTATATGAGCCAATTCATAAGAAAGTATTCTGTTGTGATGCTCACACCCACTAGCTTGTTCATTTGTATCATTTTTTTTCTACAAGATTTTTCTACCACTTGTTTCTCGGCCTCAAAACTCTTTGTCTAGTAGTTCATGTGTTGGAGTAGATAGGTTGCATGTATTCTGAACCTCGTACCTTGTACTGACTGATGATATGTCTACTAGGAAACATTAAATATGTCAGTGCGTTAAAGTATTCAAATATGACCATTAGAGATTAAATTTAAAGATGACAAAATATATTAGGAAACGGTGTTGTAGTATGTCATGGAAACGGTGTCTCCTTCACACGGCGTCTCGGTTAGTCACGGTGTCTTGTTCATGATGTCTGATAGTCATGGTGTCTTGTTCATGGTTTCTGATAGTCATGGTGTCTCGCGGTCATGGTGTCTCATTGTCACATTGTCGTATGGTCACATTGTCTTGTTCATGATGTCTCATTCACGGTGTCTCGTTCATAGTTTCTTAGACGTAGGCAAATATCTGTATTCAGACTTAAGCAGTGATACATATGGAAAGAATTAAACATAACCATTTGTTAGAGAAATCATTATAAAGGTAAATTAATGATAGTATAAAGTAATTAAACTGAATGTAGTGCAATTAAGATCTTCAATGGATCTTCTTAAAGAATGAGAATACTTAAACAATATTACACATGAATTGATATAATTTATAGGATTTAACCCGGTTGAATAGGATTTTTGATCATTAAAACATGATTAGTACATGAGGAGTCCAACAATTAGAATTTAATTTAATTTTGAACCCAAAAAACACAATGAAAAACAATTTTCCTCATAATTTTTCTTTTTAAATATAAATTTTTTATACTAAATTATATTATAAATTCCATTTCTAAAAACACAGTTTAATTATTTTAAATCAAAATTAAATATTTAAAAATTAAAAATAATCAAACATATAATATTAACTGGTAAATAAATTAATATAAAATATAGTTTTCAATTAAAATCATTATTTTCCCCAATTCCATGAAAATTAAACATTTATAGAAAATTCTCAAAAATTCATCCTTTAATAATATAGACATGCTTTATTTATATATATAATTAATTTTATAAAAATTAAATTTATATAATTTTAAAATTATAATTTTAAATAAAAAATTATAATAAATGAGTTTAATAAAACCATTTCATTTGTGATTTTAGTAATTAATTAATATATTTATAATGATTATAATAGAATAATTCAAGAATACTAATAAATATTAAAATTATTTATTCTATCATTAAATTTGTTTTTACATTCACCCCTATTTTTGAAATTTCATCCTCTTAATTTCTAACATAAGCTTACCAATTTGGGTTTGAATTTTCATAATACCTCTATTGAAAACTCAAATAATAAAATGGATAAATAAATATTCTTCTTGAAAAGTGGTAAAATAAAGTAAAAAAGGTCACCTCATATAACACATATTAGGTTTCTAGAAAGGAGAACATTATTTGGATATGAAAACATGGTTATGGAAGATAAAAACTCTTAAAAGATGATATAGAGTGATAGAGAACATGGTCTTGGGAAAGATAACCATCAAAAAACCATAAATATGTGATGGGTTAAAAGTTAATTGATTTCATTCAAATAAAACTAAATACATAATTTTTTTTGTTTCAAAATAATTTTCCTAAATTTATGGAATTCCATTACGATATATACTATTAACATAAGGAAATTCACCTAATGGATGATTATAATTTATTCCTTTAATTAATTTCCACCACAAACTCATCCTCTTATCCAAATAAGGAGTATTATTTTGTCTTACCTAAATCACTGGAATAAACTTCTATAGATCAAAATTTCCATAAATGAAAAACAATTTACCTCTCTGGTCTTTAGATATTATCCAAAACCAAAATGGTTTTCACAAAGTAATATAATTCCAAAAAATAGTAAACCATCATATGAGGAAAAACTACTTTTAATCTCAAAAATTCAACCTTAATATCCAAAATTAAACATATATCATTCAATAAATAACTTCCCTTAGAAGTCATGAAAAATATTTTAGCCTAAGATTGAAACTAAAAAATCCAAATGATTTTATCACATAGTCTCCCAATAAAAATTTAATATTTATATCTAAATAATATATATCAATCTTAATATCTCATACCAAAATCTAATTTCCCTAACTATATAATATCCATGATATTATAATCATTTCTATAAGTAAATAGAATCATTATAAATGCATATAATGATCATATACGCTTCCAAAGGATAATTCAAACATTATTCATCAAATAAAATCCCATATAATCATATAAAATTACCAAAATAACATTGATCACCAAATAAATTTTTAATAGAACATATGTTTCAAATTTTTACAAACTTTAATTACCTCAAAATCAGAGATCATATAAACCATAAAGGTGACTGATACCTCTAAATTTATGTTCACCAAAAGTAAAGGAATTTTTCCTCAAATAATATTTTTCATGTCATAATATTAACTGCTACAAGTGCCTCAAACATTTATCAAAACTCATTAAATGTATCCTAAAAATTATCATCTTTTAAATAGACAACTTTTCAATTGTATCAATTCCATCTAACATATGTACAAAAAAATTTGGAAATAAAACCTAACATAGAAAATCATTAAGTGTTTCATGATTCCAATAATGTTTATAAAACACCAGAATATCATAATTTTAAAAACTAAATAAATAAACACATACTTCCATCAAATTCCTTCTTAAACCATTAAACATTATTTTTTTCTCATTACTTAATACATAATTCATTAAATCTAGACATTAGTATTTCAATGATATCCCCTTTATCTTTTGCCATGATGAGCATCTTCTAGAAAGTAAATAGCCATGTCTTTTTTGAAATTTAAATTTTCAAGAGAGTTTTTAGAGTTGATATTTTTTCATCAAATGATAATATGAAACAACCAATAAATTTTCTTAAAAATTTCAAAGGATTTAAATAATTCAAATAGTTTCTTACAATTGATTTGAACACTCAAAACTCTGTCAAAATAATTTGAGAAATATTTTTTAATAATAGTGATAATTAAATAATATGTATGGGATATGAATGTTTTGAAATCTATCCTTCCTTACATAATGATATACAATCATTAATCTATAGAAAATAACATCATTAAAAATGAAATTAATTATTTCATATAAAAATGGAAATGGTCTTTGAAAACACAATTCCTGTATAAATTCTATAACAATTTAACCATAAAATCCATTATAACTAATTAGATTAACCTTTTAAATATAATTTCCCAATATATCATTAATCACCTTTAAATTCATAACTAAAAATAATAAAAAGGATGTCTATGTTATTCAACATATAATTAACATTAAACTTGTAAACTCATGATGGTGTCTAAAATCCTTAATAAAATGACATATGAAACATCATAATCTATGAAGTTGTCTAATCCTTGCACTGATATTAATTATAAGTAACCATCCAAAAAAATTACATATTCTAGTAACCTTTGACTATAATACACTTTACTTCAATCCAAAAGATCTTTTATTTTTGGGGTTTTAAAAATTTAGGAAGAACTCTTACTGATTAACCCTATACATTACAAGTAGAAACTTATAATCAATATCCATTTTTCCCCAAATAATACTTTTTTGAAAAAATATGTTTTATTTTCATGATACATCTTCTAAGATTTTATCTTAACCTCATTATTTTCTTTACATATCCTTAAATCCCAATGAAATTAATTTTAAAATTTTGGATGATCGTAAAAATATTAGTAAGGGAGGTAAAAATAAAGAAAAATATTTATCTAGTGATAAATAATAAAAATATATAATATAATAGCTTTCCCAAGTTATTATTTTATCTAATTGAATAAGGGATTCTTTAATAAAAACATACAGTTTTTCCTTAAAGAAAATTTTTTAAACCCATATAAAACATGTTAGAATCTTGGAAAATCATTTTATCAACCACATACGATACTCATGGAATTATTTCATGGTTAAATTCCATACATTAACTTATATTAAACATCATATATTCTATAGATTAACCATATTATTTTATCTTGTAATAACCATCTATGTGTATTCTCATTCTCTATTAGGAGAAACCTAATTGGTGAACTCTATCCTGTACATAGAATAATCATATAGTTAACTTCCATACCCAATTCATTGGAGCTTATAACTTAACCTCTCAAACATGGTTTATCGTGGATCCAAAAATCAGAATAACAATACTATTTAATCATAACATAATCATAAATAATGAAATCTTGCATCGAAAAAATATTCTTAAGGAAAATAATCATTTCATTTTGAAATCATGTATTTTTACAAAAACTCTGCATATATAATGGAAAATATTTTCTCTAAAAATAACCACATAAAATTTTGAAGGAATCTTCAATGAAAATATTATTCATGATTGTGGGAAAATATTATCATTATGTAAAAGGTAAAAATAATTTTTTTTATTCTTCCTAGAAAAGTCTCAAAGTACCTCATTTGGAAAATGAAAAAAAAAGATTCCTTTAAAACCATTTTTTAAAATTCAAAAATGTGTAAAAATAATTTTAAAAATTAATAAGATAATAGTAAATACCTTATTTAAAAAATTATAGAAAAAAATAACATGAATATAGAAGAAAATGAGAGTTTTGATGGATACTATAAAAGGTGATTTTTAAAAGAATGTCCCTTACCTTGCATCTGACTCATCAGGTACATTATTTTTCTTCTAGAATAATAAAAATAGTTAAATTATTTAATTATTTAAGATAATTTCTCAATTTTATTATCCCATTTATTTTATCACTTACTATTCTATATTGAATTATTTATTTAAAAAAGATCATGTCTGTTGTTTTGATGATATTTATTTCTTATGTCCAAAATAGAATCAATAAGTCAACAATGGTAAAAAGGAAAGAATTTTTTAATATAAAGAATAATAATAATTACAAAATTGTTATTATTATAAACAAAATTAATTTTACATCTGTCCATTAAATATGGTTACGAAAAACTAACTACATTACAATCTTGGAGACGGTAGGCCGTACGTACGCATTAGCAACTTTTACATTTTTCAACAAAAATTTTGGAATGAAGTTAAATATATTTTTTATATTTTAATAATAATAATAATAATATCATATATCATATATTATTTATTTAAATATAATTATATATATCATCCATGTGATGTCATGATGAAAAATTAATCACATATTTTCATGATGTTGGTAGTCCTCATGTACGTGTGAATGACATTATCATTTTTCAGTGCATGGAAATGTTTGAAGGTAAATGATATATTATATTTTAATAATTATAAATATGTTATGAATACAATATATAAAAATTAATTATATCATTTTAATCCATCTATGAGAGATGGAGATGGAAAATGAATTACAGTGGTTCACAAGGAGGTAGTCTGTGGTACAAATTAATGAAAATTTAATTTCCCAATTGATGAAATGGAGATGATTATAGGTTATGATATTAGAATAATAACATATTATTATATGTATTATAATTTTTAAATTATTATATCATGGTTGAAGAAGATTATAAGGAGTTATAAGAAGAAATAACACTAAAACATATAGTTGAAAACAATACTTGTTCTTTGGAAGACCTCATTTTCTTAACACCTTAATACCTATAGTATTAGAATTATACATAAAAATTTAAAATTTTATTGGTTAATTTATTTTAGGATGGTATTTGGGTAGGTATTTTCCTAAAAAATTGGTTTTATGTGTGAATAAATGATAAGAAGATATTCCCGTTTATAAGAAAGGGGAGAGGTACTATTGGAATTTTTGAATATTTTAAATTAATATAAATTAATTCCCATATTAAATTAAATACATTGTAATATATTTCATTGATAATATGGGTATGACTCTAAATACTATAATAAAAAAATTATTGTTTTTTAATATACTTCTACCCTTATATTTTGGTTTTAACCCATATTTAACCCATTTAACTCTAACCATAACAACATATTTTTTTACTCTTTCTAGGTTGATATAGATAATATAAAATATAAAAAACCTATAAATGTATCGGGTTTTGTATTTTAAACTTTTTACAATTCAATTTTCCAAATTTTTATTTTTATGAATTTTATATCATCTAATAAATTGTTATTTAGTATAAAATATCTAAAATATAAATTTTTAGAACTATTTATTATGTTTAATTTAATAATATAAATATAAAACCTAAAATTTGAAAAACATTACATTTACCTATCCCTAACATTTCAAATTCATCAAGAAAATTCATGGATTATACAAATTATCATAAAGTATATTACTTTTAATATTTTTAATATAATTTATTTGAATTTTCCATTAATTGAATTATTACTGCATCAACATTGTGAAACCATTTAAGGTAAATATTTATTAACTAAAAATTAAAAATAAATTTCAAGGATTGAGATAAATATTTTATTTTAAAATATAATATTTATATCCGAACATATCCTATGGGTAACACTATATTAAAAATATTATGCTTACTAAAAATGACAGTGTGACATGTTTGAATTTTCTTTAAATAAAATATTATAAAGTTAATCATCATATCCACGTGCCCAAAAAGGTTATATATATTCTACAATTGAATTATTATGAATGATATATTCTCACACAATAATATCTTGTCAAGTTTTTTAGTTTATTTAATGGTTATATCATTTTATTTCTAACCTAAATTAACTAATTTATCCTTTATAATGGTAATAAAACTTCTAAGGTTACTATTCATATTAACCAATAATAATAGGGAACTATTTAATAACTTTTGACCCATTGATTCGAAATACTGAATCTAATTTTTAAAATTCAAAACATAGAATGTGACTCCCTTATGGTCACAAGTCTACCATAGTTGAGCCATACTCTTTCTTTTTGAGTTTTGGGAAGACTCAGTGGTTGAAGGTTGAAAACCAAGAGGTTTTTTGGAGAAAACAGGAAAAAACACTCTTAAAGATCACTATTAGTTTAACAATTAAGTTACTGCATGGTGTGCCTGTATAATTTTCTAGAGGAATTTTGTATTCCTTAACCATAGTTAGTCAACCATTGTAACATTCTAGAGGAACCATGAATGTTGGATGGTGGTTTTCTAGGGCTTTCACATGGTTTGATCATGGTTTTCTCAAACTATTCAACCCCACAGTGCAAATAGCGCACCTTCTAATGGTGTTAATGTGGTAAAGAATTTTGAATTCCCTTTACTTGAGTCTATAAATGAAGATCTAACCTATATTTTGAGATATTTATCAATGAAAAAAATAGTGAAGAAACATATACACCCCTATGAGTAAGTAAATTATTCTATTATTTATATCATTTCATCTAATTTTTTCATAAGAGAAACATAATTAGAGTTGTGATGCTATGTACCAATGGTAGTTTCAAAAACCAATGAATTTAAATGTTCTCAAGGTGTATTCTATAGTCTATTGTGTTGTGGATTAAAAATAGAAACATAAGCCACCAATATAGAAAAATAATCATGAAATAAACCTTATCCCACAATTATAGAGGAACAACTTTCATACTTTAATAGATTATCAACCACATGGATAATATCAAGAGCCTTCAATGAAGTTTCTACTGAGGCAATTGGTGGAATAATAATTATATAAAAAATATACTCCTACAACCCTTGGATCTGAATAGATGGTGTTGACATCCAATATGGATTTATTTTTACCAGCATAATCAGATTTGTAATATAAGGTATAGGTATGATGATATCTCAATGAAATCTTAACCCAAAGTGAAATGTATGTGATATTTCTTCTATAAATGGTATAGAATTTTAGGGAATATAAGAATTGATTCATGCCTAACAAGGGCTATGGTAAAATAATTGCTTTCCCTATTGTATCACAGTGGATAACCAAGGTTGTCTCACTTGGGGAGCTTATAATTTTTTTCTTACTAATTATAATTCATTTAAAAACTATTTTTTTGTTTTTGTTATTATTTTTGAAAACACTAATAAATTTGGGTTTCATTTATTTTATAAATTAATGAAATACAAACATGGTGAAAACCTAAACTAAACTAACCTTATATTCTAAAAATAACGTGATTAGAAATAAAGAACAGTATCCTAAGTTTAGTTTTTCATTCAATCATTATTACCCTTAATATTTTTAAATTTATTTTGATAATCCATTCATGAAATATGATGATGAATTACTGTCCTTTTATTTAGTTTTCATGAAGTCTTAAACACCTTAAGAAATCTAAATTCCACCTCCTCCTTTAGTAAATATTTATTTAACTCCTTAAATGATACTATGACATATTCCATGTCCCTGGTCCATTATTTTCTATTGCATCCATTGATCCTCCCAATATCATCATGTAAAGAGATAATCAGTGGATGAGAGGGAAAATAAATAAAATAAAATAATAGAAATATATTGTATTCTCTTATTTTGAGGGATAATCACAACACTTTTTCATTCCAATCACATATACCAAAAACATAAAATAAACTTCAAGAAATAATTTATGAACACCATACCTCCCTTGGGATAATTCTCGAGTCAGCCAATCATTTTTTAGGGTAAAAGATCACAATGGTGGAAATAGAGAAGAGAAGAAAAGTAAGGAAAATAAAAATAAAATAAGAATATATAAGGAATAAGAAAATATATCAAATCATAAAAGTAAGAATATAATTAGAAGAGAGAAAAAAATAAGAAAAAGATAAAATAATGTAAAACAAGAATGGGAAGAATAAATAAATTAAAAGAAGAAGAAATAAAAATAAGATAATTAGAAGAATATGAAGATGAATAAAAAATAATAATTGGTTGAAAATATTTAACAAAATAAATGTACTATTTATAAAAATTAATTAGATATTTCATGAATAATAAAAAAATAATAAGAAAATAAAATAAAAAAAATTGGAAAATAGGATGAGGTTCTCTCAGCTTGACAGTAGGATTTCTTCAATCGGTGTTGTTCAAAACTATCTTCTAGGAGCATGGGTTTACACTTTTTCTAGTCTTGGAGGAACCTCCTATGGTCTTCCCAAATTTGTATACCCCAAATCTTTCTTCACAAAAAACCCATGAGGCCAAACTTATTGAACTTTGAAATGCTTAAATATTTTGGGTGTTTGAATTTTGAGTGTGGACTGGTAGGGAAGTAGGGTAGCTCATTCATATCCATTTTTTATAGGATTTGATGTTCATTGTTACATGGAATTTTCATGCTAGTAGGGATGGTTTTAGGGTAGTGGTAAACATCACCATTCTCCTCCATCATTTAGCCCCCGAAGTGGCTATATGATGCTTCAAAATGGGAATCATTGGGGTGGGGGGGGTTGTATGAGGATTCAAAGGTGATCCATGGTGATCAGGGAAAGCGATAGTGAATACTGATCTTGGGACTAAGCTTCTAGGGTTTTGGTGATGGTGGTTCTTTGATAATGCAGCGATAGTGCACCAAAGATGAGTGCAGCAATTCTAGAGTTGTTCGGTCGGATCAACCCGAGCATAGAGTGCATAGGAAATAAATGGGGAAATTTCATTTTATTTAAATGTGAATATTAATCAAAAAATTCCACCCCTCGTAAGTTTTCAAACATGGATGTTCACTCCATTAATTATGAATATGTGGATCTAACTGGCTAGTGGAGTTGTATTGGAGCCGGAGTATTCCTACTACCACTATGCACCACCATGTTCTGGAAAGCCTCTCATTTTTCAACTGTGTGGGCTTGATCACCACACACTTGAACACTCACATGATCCTTGGTCCATCTATGCACCTCATGGGCCTGATTCCCTCATATGTCCTCAAACCATCATGGCAAGCCTTACATTGGGCTATTGATAACCTGTTAGGCCCTCTGCAAGGCTCTTGATGGCCTAGATAAGTGACTTGTGGGGCCTTTGGTTGAGGGATATCTAATGGGGATTAATTTTTATGGTAAACACATAAAAAATACTTGAACAAGTTATAATAATTTAAATCTCATTAAAAATAAAATAATTACCTCTTAAGTCAAAAATATTATAAAATCAAAATCATCCCCTTTTATATATTTAAATCAATTTAAATTTTCAATTACAATTCTCTATAATTTAATAAAACAATAAATTCAATGGTTATACAAATTAAAAATCTATTTAAAACCATTATAATATGATAAACATTTTCATGATAAAATGAGTATGTCAAATACCCCCACACATAAAATATGATTTTCCTCAAGCATAAGATCTCAACATGGAATTCCATAGGTCACCAATTTTACCATTATTCAAATTTAAAATAAATAAAACCAAAAAATTATCAATCTATAATCAAATATTAAAAAATAAAAATAAAATATCATTTTATTTTCACAATTTTCAAAGAGAAAATAAATTAAATCATTTTACTTTCTTCCTTTTTAAAATGATGTAACTTCTACTTTCATCCATTTAATCACCTTAATTCATTTTTATTAAACATAATAAATCATTATTTACATATCCTATTAATCATTTCACTCATCACAAATGATAAAATTCATGTAGAGTTAAGCTCATATCCTGATAACATTATCCTTATCTACATTATTCTAAAGTAACTGCTTCCTTCACTTTGTAAATAACAAATACACATTAAAACATGAGGGATTTCAATAAAATTACCAATTACATTATTGATTTGGATTGGTAAAAATAAATTTTTAAAAATTAAGGCTCAAAGGAGGAGGTTTATCTCTCAAATTATAAAAATGATATCCAAAATAATAGATCAATGAAATTATACCCTTTAAATCGTAAAACCTCCCAATTTCCCAAAACCTAAAGAAAATGTCATGATAAAAAAATCATAATGAATGATTTTCATCCTCTTAAAATTTTATCTACTTTTATACTTTTTTAAAGTAGTTTTTCATTTTTTCCCTTTTTCAAAATTTATGTTTAGAATAAACCTCACATCCACCACCTACACACATATCATAAAAATCATTAGTATATTTTTAGAGAGTTTTTATTCTTCCAAGTCAATTCCCATTCCTATTTTTTCATTTTTTTTCCAAAAGGGTAAATCAATCAATTACAAAAGATGATTCAAAAAATATTTCTCAATACCCAATATAGCACCCCCACGATTTCCTCATATATAATGTATTTCATCCCTTCAATCGTGACTCCATTCACCCCCACACATGAACATAAAAATTTTAGTAAAATACTTAAAGAATGGTTGGAATGGATAACAATGGATTGAATCATTGATTATCCCTAACAAGTTCATTCATAGTCTCTATGGGATAAAAAATTATTAATTTAAATGTGGCTTTCAAGGATAAGGGATTCTCTAAAGATGCCTTAAAAATTTTAATTTTTTTTCACTATCACAAGATTTGGAAAGTATCAAAGAATTTTTTAACTAGTGGAATTTCCTAGAATAACTAAAGAAATATAATTAAAAATAAATAAGAATTAATTGGTCTAGAAATCCTCATAAGAAGGGAAGCACTGTGGCATGAGTTGAGTGTGTTCTACCTAAGGGAGGTTCCATGGATCATTGGCGATGACTTTAACATTATTGTCGAACCAGCTGAGAAAAACATTTGGGGTCCATTTCCATGAAGGGAAAGCACAAAATTTATCTAGTTCATGGTGATAAATGTCTTATTTTATTTGTGGTAATTGGTTGATCACTTCACATGGTGCAACAAACAAAAGGGAACAAACACTACTGCCTCACCAATATGAACAACATTACCAGGTTCTTGAATTTCAATGTAAACCATCTTGTTCAAGGAATTTATTACCATTCACCAATAATGGTCTCTATGACTCCCAATAATGAAACTCAAGAAATTTTATGGTTCTATGAACATTGGCCCTACAACCCAGATTAACTCCAACTAGTAATCAAGTCATGGGGGAACCAACTCGGGGACACTCATGGGTGGCCATCCATAAAATCTATGGTGGATAAAAATAGGCTAAAGTCATGGGAAAGATATCTACCTCCTACAAAATAGAGAATGTAAGACCTCAAACAAGAGATTTATCATCTATAAGATATATTAGAGGAGTTATGGAATGAAATGTTTTTTAATAACATTCTAGATAAGAAGAGTGGATTGGCATAAATAATTCTTACCTATGAACGTAAGGCTTGTGGAAGCTAGAGGATCAAGTGGCTTAACGAGGGTGACATGAACATGGAATATTTCTATGAATGCATCAGGGATAAAAATAATCCTATTAAAACTAATATCAGGCTTTAGGACAAAACCTACATAGATAACAGAGATGTAGTTTGTGATATGGCTCATTATTTCTTCAAATATCTTCTTAAAGGAATGAATATAATGATGCCCAATGGTTACCCAAGAGGGTGTTCAAAGCTTTGGGATGTGATTCCAAACCTTGTTTCTCCCTAGGAAAATGATTTACTAGAGGAAACACTAGAAGAGGATGAAATCCATGCCACTGTGACGATCATAATCTAGAGAGTGCATTGGGGATTGATTATTTTCCTGGATCATTTTACAAAGGCTCGTAGGAGGTGGTTAAGAAAGACACTGTTTCAACTATTCAAGACTTTTTTTGAGAAGGATACCTACTGTGGGGAGTGATTTCCATGCCCCTTATGCTTATACCTAAGGTAAATGATCCCTCTTACCTTCTCCATCATTTACTTTTGAGTATGTAAAACTTCCCCTACAAGATCCTTGCAATTATCATCAGAGGTTGTCCATGCATCTTCTCGGGTGGATATCCATTGAACAACATGGCTTTGTGAGGGGCAAATCTACACATGGAGCTATTTATCTTGTGCAGTATATATTGAGAGATATCCATAACAATACCCATGGCTCCAACATGGAAATCTAGCTAGACATGAATATAGTGTATGACAGGATCTAATGGGGCTTCATCAAAAAGGTACCTCACAAGAATCTGTCTTTCTCCCAGGGTATCTGATCTCTTATTTATATTTTTTAGCTTCTCATGGATAGATTTCACCTTCATGGTGAAAACTCATGGATTTTTCAAGGAAAACCGAGGAATATGGAAAGGTGATCATATCTATCCAATAATATTGATTATAATACATGATTCTTTATGCTTCCTTATTAACAAAAGAATCTCTAATGGGAGGATACTTCCTTATTGGAGGAAACAAAGCCTAAATTCTATCTCCAAATTAATGTTTTCAGATGATACTATCATCTTCTACAATGCTGAAAAGAGGTATGTGTGTGGAATCAAAAGGACACTAGAGTACCACTACTACTTGAGTGGTCAGGGAATCAAAAACACCAAAATAAACCTTTATATCTCAATGAAATGTGTTCCAAACCAGAGTACTCATCTATGCATTATACTAGACATGTAACAGTTTTCATTCCCGATGAAATACTATGGCACTCTAATATTATCTGGTATATTGCACATTCGTGATTTAGATCATGTGGTGAGTAATATCCTGGGCCAAGTGCTTAACTGGACGAACGGTTTCCTATCCTTTGGGGTTCAAATTTCCTTGGTGAGCAGAATCTTGTCCACTATAGAGGGTCATGCGTTGGATTTTACTTCAGTTCCAAAAGGTGTAATCTAGGATATCAACAAGGCCTTAGCCAAATTAATTTGGGATGCACTTTCAGAAGGAAAGAGGCATTGGGTATCATGGGAAACGAAGGCCCGCCCCATTCAGGATGTTTGGATCAATGTGAGAAGCATGGGGGTCACTATTCAGTGCATGAATACACAACTAGTGTGGGAAGTTATTGAAAAATGCACACTTTTGGGGAGTATAATGTACCATACTGTGGGAAGGAATATGAAGGTCGATAGAGCACAAGGATGTCCCTTCTAGTTTATGATATTCTCCCCCATCCCAGAACATCAATAGCATTCCCATTGAAAAATTATTGAAAGTAAAAAAAATATTATGGAATCCCAATAGGGAAGGATATGTGGTCATGTTTCCATGGGCTCTTACCCCACAACTTCTTTCAAAGATGTGGGCTTGCACCTAGAATACCTCATGGAAGTTTGGGACAAAAACCAAAAAGTCTTATTAAATTCAATTTCTATTATCTCATAATTGTATAGATGTGTGTTAACCCCATCTATATCTATGAATTTTAATATAAAAGAATTTCAAAGGATCTCCACAACTCAAGAGCTTAAGAATGGATGGAATGAGTATGTGTGGTTTAACAATATCCTAACCAATTATAACTTTCTAATGTAGATGATAAGGAACCATGTAGTAATATCATATGAGAATATTAAAATAGTGAATGTTCAATTAATGTCGTGTTTCCAGTGCTGTAAAAAGAAGATGGAAGAAAGCACAAACCACATATTATCCAAAGGTGAGTGGGCCCAGGACCTGTGGAGTTTCATTGGTGATTTCACCACCCTATAATACAATGACCACTATGACACTATGTTCTTCGAAAATTGGTTCTAGTGTGTGATTTTTTCATACCTAGAAATAATGAAAAGATCTATTAGTCTGATTGTTGGGTGTTGGTGAATATGCCAAGCCAGAAACAAGCGAAAATATGAGAGGTCCACCTCAATAGGAAGGTCCATTATTTTGAGAACTAAGAGCTTATTGGATGACATGGATAAACTTATTGGAAACTACAGGGGGGCCTTCTCTGCATCTTCTGCAGTCTAGTTCTTTTTCATCCATACCTCCCATATCTGGGCTGTAGGGGAATTGAATCTATTATCTTTCCCCCATCAACCGGTTTCAATATGGATATATATGGATCATGTATCTTGGGATACATGTGAGGTTGAGGGGTGGAACTTGATACTTTGAGAAGTGTTATTGTTGATTTAAAAATGTATTAGGGTAGTGTCAATTCACATTAGGTGGAGGATAATGCAGTGAATACTGGACTTAATCTTCACAACTAGAAAAATATTGTGCTTACTCAAGTAGAGATGTACTCCCTGATAATTCCTAAAACCATGCATGAAAAAAAGTTCCATACCATGGTTAGTAATGTAAATTATCAAGAAATTTAAGACTCTCCTTAACACCTATATTTAGTTCAGTCACACATGGAAATAGGGGAATAAAATCATGAATCATCTTATATCTATGGAAGACTAGAGATCTAATGTCACATACCTCCCCAATATAACATTCCTTAATCCTGAGGGTGTTAATTTCATTATAGGGGATGCCCTGGGTCTCCAATACATTAGGCCTCCCTAGGCCTTTTCCAATACTTATCTCCTTGTTTCCTTACTTTAATGTCTCCATGTGTATCTTTTTTCCTTGTACCTTTTGTTTCTGCATAAATATATAAACATGATGATGAGAGGGAATATAAGAAGTTATTTTCACATGAATAAAATTTAAATTTTAGTAATAATAAATATTATCCTTTACAGAATGAGCATATTGTTTCTTCATTTCTTTAGTCTCAGCTACTTGTACTTCTTCATGGGATTCCGTAAATGAATGTTCATCAAAATTAGGGAGATCTATATGTTTTTTAGTAGGTGAATGTTATTATTTATCATCTTACTCTCAGTATTATAAAATATTGTATGAATCATAAAATTACATGAGTGAATTAATACTCAATTTATAATTAATAAAATCAAACTAAATATATTTTAATGAAGCCTCAACTACATTAGTTGGTTCGGATTTAATCTCTTCTTTAGGGTTGAGTGACACTTAGAGTTGGATGGTGCAAGTGGAGGTAAGTAGTCAATATCCTACATATTTTCTTCAAATTCAACCATATGAGTGTTTTCTTCCACCATGGGTAGATAGATATGAAATTGTGTTGTATCCTCTACTTTTAAGGAATTGTAAGATCAAGTTATACCTCACACTCATTCTAGAAGTAATCTATATATTTTTAATCTCCCAAACATAGCTCATTAGACAATTATTCCCCATCAAAAACTCACTCCAACTCATCATGGTAATCCTAGATCTGATACTTTATATGGTTGGGATTTTCATACTACTCAATAATTGAATCAACATCTTGGATGTGCTCAGAAAAATTAGGAAAGAATAAGGGAACTCCATCTAGTTTATGTTCAGTTTTCTCGAGGGATGCCTTAAAATACTAAGTAAGACAATCCATTTTTCCATGTTAAACTTGTACCATCCCTTTATAATTTTGAATCTTATTTTTGAGATTGTTGTTACCCATTTTTTTCCAAAATTTCACATGGGTTTGTTCTTGAAAAATTTTATAGAAATAAATTATGGATCTAATTATGTCTTGGTTATTTCTTGATAAAACGCCAGGAAGTACTCCTAGATCTCAGTGTAACTCCCTAGTTTATCCTTCAACCACTAGTTGTTTGAGGTTATTTTTAAGATCCTAGATGTGGTACTTGAATTCCTCCACTATAATGATTTGTCTTATGAATCCCCTAATCCTTCTAGAAAAATAGATCAACTCCATCTTCTGTAGACCAAGGTGATATTGTTACTGATTCTTTTATCGAAGATTTTTCAGTCTATGTAGAATAATACTCATATGAATAAATCATGAAACAAATATTTAATAAAGCGCTCTTTAAATCAATTAAATCCATATGTTGTTTAAAAACATAAAAATTAAGAAAACTAAATTTTGGATCCACAATACCAACACCATTTTTCTTTCACACATATCATAGGGTCTGCTAAAAGAAATTTATTTTCCCCATATGGGTATATTATTAGTATTAAACAAATTATTTTCTAAAGTGTTTAAATCTAATTCTCATGAATGTAAATGTAAATAAAACAAAATAAATAAATGACTTAAAAGAAAATAATCTTGGATGTGAAATCTAGATGATAGTAAATTGATTGGGTTTAGGATTTATTCCCCTTTTGCAATATTATCATTGTCCTTTTGAAAATATTATATTATTATTTTTTATTGATTGAATAAATTAATGGAATAAAAACATATATTAATTTTATCTCTTTATTATGGATGATTATGATGAGAATAATATTAAACAATTTATTTTTATGGATTATTATCCTTCCAATGTGTGAAAGTCACAATGTGTCATCCATGAATTATTTATGTAATACAATGTCTAGTATTGAAATATACAAACATTGAAAAGTTTCCACTAATTATTCCTCACATTTTTACCAATAACAAAACATTTATCCCTATACTTGGATTTGGATTAGAATGATTGGTTTACCCAAAATCAAGTGGAGAATTATTTAGTGATTGATAAACATTTTTAGACAAAGTAGTTAACTAATTTGAATGTCAATGGATTTCTATAACAGATTTGGTATTTCTTAAATAATTAAAGGAAGACACTTTGTGACATTGAAACATTGTAAGGACAATAATCCAAGAAAGGAAATTGTTTAATAATATTATTATCATCATAAAACTTAATCAAGTGTGAAAAGGAAGATAGATTGGTAATCCATTAATTTAATAATTCATTAAAAAATAATAATATACTCTTTTCAAAAGAATAATGGTAGAGTTACTAAAATTGGAACTAATTCTAAACCCAATCACTTTCTTCTCATTTTAATTTCACATCAATGTTTTTCTCCTTTAAGTCATTACAATTCTTGTTATTGTATTTAATTTTATATTTATGACTGTAATATTTAAATACTACTCTCTAGAGACAACTTTGGCTACTACTAACACAACACCCCTAGAGGAAAATAAACTTCATTTTCTAATCCCCATGATATATGTGTATGAAAACTAATTCACTCATGTCATGGGAAATGGAAAAAACAAATTTATTTTCCAAGTGTAGATTACTGGATAACTAGATTCATCTCAAATGAGGAATTTCATAGTTTTTTACTTACTAGTTCTAATTCACCTATGAAATAATAATTATTTCTCATTACTATTCATGAAAAAAAATTATAATTTTGAGTTTTTTATCTTTTAAAATAATGAAATGACATTAAGAGTGAAAATTTAAACTAAAATAACATGCAATACTAATTAGAATATGATTAGAAAGAATGAACAAGGTCCTGAGTTTGGTTTTAAATTATATCAATATTCTATTTTATTTATTTAAATTTATTTTGATAATTCAATAATTAAGTCTCATGATTAATTAATATAAATTTATGTAGTGATTGTGAAAATTTTAATGTCATAATCCATTTAAATTATACCTCATCTTTTTATCAAGGTTGATGGCACACCTTAGTCGAGAGTGTGACATATTCTAGTACATGACTCTATCTTTTGTCATCTCATCAATTGATCTCCTCAACTTTATCGAGTAAAGAGCTAATCAATAGAAGATAGGGAAAAAGTAAAATAAAAAATACAAATTGATTTGGGTTTCGTATTCTAGGGGATAATAGCCACACTCATGATTTCCACTCACATATACCACAAACTTAAAATAAACATTATAGAACAATTTAAGAACACCTAACCTCCATTAGTCTAAGCCTTGGGTTCTCCCCTCATTTCTGAGGGTAAGAGATCCTAACGGTGAAAATACAGAAGAAAAAAAGTAATGAAAATAAAAAGAAAATAAGAATTTATGAAGAAGAATAATAAGAAAGCCCATGAAATCACAAAAATAAATATAAAATAAGAATATAGAAGAAAAATAATATATAGTGAAAAATAAAAGAGAATAAGAATTGGAATAATTAAGGAATTTGAATAAGAATATATAAAAAAGAAGAGAATAATAAAATAATAATATTAAGATAAAAGAATAATTGGTTGAAAAAAATTTAAAATAATTCATGTAATATTTAATAAAATAAATTATAAATTTCATAAAGAATAAAAATAATTGTAAAATGAAAATTAAATAAAATAAATAGGAAAACATGATAATCATATATTTTATTATAAGTAGGCCTTCTTCTCCTAGTGGTTTTTAAACCTCTCCTCCAGTAGCATGAGTGTGATCTTTTTATAGTTAGGGAGAAACCTCTTATGGTCTTCTTGAATTTCTATCCCCCCAATATCTCTTAATAAATAATTCCATGAGACCTAGTTGTTTGAACTTGGAAGCACTTGTATATATCAGGTGTTTAAATTTTTATCATGGATTAGTAATGAACTAGGGCAGCACAACCTTATACTTTTTTCAAAGTATTTAGTGTGCATGGCCGCCTGAGATTTGAATTCTAGTAGGGATGGTGGTAGGGGCACAACTGAAAACACATATTTCATGCCTCATCTAACCATCAAAGTAGATAGATTAATAATAAAAATATGAATCATGGGGGAATCTGAAGATTTAGAGGTTATCCATGTTGATCAGGGGTCATAGAAATGAAGGCTAAGTTTGGGACCGTGATTTTGAGGCATCAGACATGGTAGTTATCTAACGATGCAGCGGTGGAATCATCAAAGACAAGGGAGACAATGGTTGATTTGGGTGGTAGGATCAAGATGAGTGTTGGGCACACAATATTTAAATGGGATGATATATTTTTATTTAAATGTGAATAGTAATCGAAAAAGGATTTCACATATTAGTTTTGAAAAGTTGATGTATGATCCCTTAAATATGAATTTTTAGGTACAACCAGCAAGTGAAGTCATACTAAAGTTGGAGGACTCCAATATCCACCATACACCACACCATGTCGGTGAGTCTCTCCTCCCACATCTGCATGGCCTTGACCACCATGCACCTACGTGAACCAATGGGCCTTGGACCAACTATGCACAAAACAGGCTTGATTCCCCCATGTGGCATAAAACCCTCATGTAAGTCCTTCCCTTGTCTTCTACATGATTTTTTGGTACCTCTTTTACCTAAATTAAGTTATTATTATGGCCCTTTGTTGTGATCTATCCATTGTTTCTTAATTTCTTGGTAAAAACTTAAAAAATATTTGAAGAAGATAGAATTTTTAAAATATGTTAAAAAATAAAATAGCAATATCTTAATACCAAATAAAATTATAAATTTATAATCATAAATATTTTATACATTTAAATAAATTTTAATTCTTAAATTAAAATTCTATATAATCAAGTAAAACAATGAATTTTATGGTTATACTGGTTACAAATATATCTAAAATCTTAAGAATTTGTTTAAAATTTTCATGAAAAAATGTTTCTATCATGATTCACTACTGATGATGAACATGGACATGAATAACAAATTTAATAGGAATAAGTCCTTGTTGATCAATAAGTGGATAGACCATTTAAGACACACGTATTTATGAATTAAAATGGTAAATACAAGATGGGGAAGCTGCCTCACCCATTACCACCCTTACCTTAAAGGACGTTTCCACAAAATAAATCCAATGAGGAGGTGCTATAGAAAATATAATTTGATACCATCAATAAAATAAAAATATATATTCTTCTTGGGTATTGAATATTACTAAATGATTTTTGTACAAGGATAGGGTTTCAATATAGAGAAAAAACTATATTCTTATGTATGAATGATTTTGACATAATCACTCTATATTTACCTAAATATCTTGATTGGTTCAAATTTATTATTCTTTATACTATTAGAAAGTTAAATTTTATCCATGCCTTATGTGATTTAGAAGAATAAATTAATTTCCGAACAAACTAAATTTATTTATCACTAGATATGGGGAAACGAAATCTAACCTTAGTGTCTGTAAAAGCATCCAATGGAGAAATAAAATTCCCTATTGATATTCTAGAAGATATACTTGTAAGGATGAATGATATAATATTCCCTATTGATTTATAAATTTTGAACATGGATGAAGAATTTGGTACCAATAATCACCCTATCATGTTAGGGTGACTATTCATAAACACTTCCAACAATATTTTTAAGTCTCATAAAGGAATATACGTTATATAATTTAGTGAAGACACTATGAATTTTTATGTCCTAGAATCCATGAAATTTCATCAAGGTGATTATTTTGTTTATAATATTCCTCAATCTAAAAACCCTTTTTTATTAGATGTGGAATATCATAATTTTAATGAATTAACAAACTTAGAAGTGGATTTACTATCCCTATCACTTTTAAAAAAAAATTTGAAATTGGGTTGAATCCAGAACAACATTTTTGTAATTACTTTTTTAAATAATAATTTTATTTGGAATTTCTTGGTGTTATTCTTAAATATTTTAATGAATATTATTCATTTCACATGAACGATGAAAATGTGAGTGACATTAGGTTGAATGTTCATAAGAAAACCAAACTAAATTGTAATTAAAACTAATTATATAAATTCTAAAATATTTTTTATAAGATTAAAATATCCATTTAATAGATTCAAATAATCTGGAACCTAATCAATAATAATGAGTTTTAAGTATTTTTTTTAAAAAATGCTAAGGATATAGGCCAAACAATGGGAGATATTCTTTGAATCAATCTCATTGTTTGCATGAATCATATCACACATGAGACTGAAAAAACATCTGAGGAATCATAAAAAAATCTGAACCCTACCCTAATATATGTAGGGAAGAAATATGTCAAAATTTATTTGGGATCTCATATCATATACCCAATTTCATACTTTTAGTGGTTGAATACCATCCAAATTGTACCAAACAACTCTAGAATCATCATTATTATAAATGAAAATAATGAATTAGTTACCACTAAGATTTAAAAAATTTGGAGGGTATGTAATGATTATATGAAACTGAACCCTGTGACCTAGAAAGACTACTTACCCATTACCTTTATTGATTAGATTCCTGAAATATTAGTCGGGAAGGGTCTCTATTGTTTTTTGATCATTTATTTGGAGATTATTAGGTACACATTACACTAGAGGAATAATAATAAACTGCATTCACTTGTCTCTATGGTATGTTTTCATACCTATAGATTCCTTTTAGTCAATGAAATTCCCTATGTATATTATAACACTAAAAAGGAAACATACTTTCATACCTCATTGATTGATTCTTGTAGGTATCATTAGATGAATTTATTATATATTAAACTTCTTTTTAATTGGAAAATATTTGAAATTATATTTTGGAATTAATTTAGTTATAAATTTCAATAAATATCACTTTAGAGTGGAAATAGGTAATGTCGTGGGCCATATAATTTTCAAATTAGGTATTGATGTGTAAAATGTTGTAGTCGATTTCATCTCTAAAATACCATAAACAACCACTGTAAAATATGTAATGTTATTTCTAGTACATAATATGTTCTATAGGAGGATAATTAGAGGTTTTAGAAAATATTTCTTACCGGTGATTAATTTTATTAAAATTTATCTTGATATTGTGTTTAATGAATCATGAAAGAAATATTTTGATATCCTCAGAGAGATATTGATCATAACCCATATCATAATTCCACTAGATTTGGAAATATATATTTTTGTTTAGTGGGGTTCCTCAAACCATGTTTGGGGATGAGGGTTATCCCATAAGATTAATGGAAAACGTTATCTTATATATTCTACTTTTCAAACTCTAAATTGAGCCTAGACTAACTAAATAACCACTCAGAATGATTTTTTGTCATTAATTAATGCAATTGAAAATTTTCATTCATATTTTTTGGGATGTAATGTAATAATTTACTTAGATTATGTTGCTTTTTGGTGTGTGAGTAATTATGATGACTCAAAACCTCATATAATATGTTAGATGATTGTTTTATAATAATTAAACAGAAAAATTATGGATAATAAGAGGTATGAGAACTTTATTACCAACCATATGAGAAGGATTTAATAAATTTGTGGATTTTAAATACTCCCAAAGACACCATTTGATGATTCACTCCATAATGAGTGGCTCTATAATATCATTTTAAAGGAGCCATGGTATGTAGACATATAAATATTCTTGGTCACCTTAAAGGTACCATTATTTATAAGAACAAGTTCCATATGTATAAATATTATTAAAAGTTCTATGTCTAGGAGGATTCATACTTTTGGAAGAAATGTAATGATTATGTTATTAAAAGATGTATACTTGATAAAGATGAATCTTATGTTCTTAATTTTTTTCACAAACATTTTTTAGAGACCATTTTTGAAATTACTGAATGACTAATAAATTGTTAGAAGTTTTAATTTTTTCCCTATAATTTCAAATTATTCCAATTATTTTTATAAAATAGGTATTAAATTCCAATTCAATTTAGGTATTTCCAAAATACAAGAAAATTATCAATAAAGATTTATTGTTTGAGAAATATTTCTTATTTAGGGAATAGATTTTATGGATCTATTTTTTTATTTTTTATATACATATTCTATTAGAATAAGACTTCATCCCTAAAAGTATTTATTTTCAATATACTAGGAGTGTTGACTCTATAGTGTCTTTAGATTTTCATAGATTACACATTATTTATAGGCTTAAAATAGCATAGTAATTTATGAGTTATCAAGGAATAAACTTATTAAAAAGAAGTATGGAATAATTAATGACAAGGTATAGATTATAACACAATATTTTTACTACCTGCCACCCAGACAACCATTTGTAGGTTAAGGTATCAAATAGATAAGTGAATAGGATCTTGGAAAAGACAGTTTAACCCAACCAAAATGAGTAAAGTTGATATAAAATATTAAACTTTAGGTTTATAAAAATCCATAAAAAATAATTGGTATGTATCCATAAAGATTAGTTTTAATTTAATACCATCACCGACCTATTGAGATCTAGAATAAGTCCTACTAGGATATAACTAAAATGAATTGTAAATTATGAAAAGTTAGAGATAATTGAATGTTTAAAATGGTGGATCTTGGTGAATAAAGGTGGGTTGATTATGAGGAATCTTTCTTTGTAAGAGGATATAATTAGAGTTCCCCATGATATACCCCTTCAAAAAAGGGCTTCCAAATTAGTGATAAAGTGTTATTTTTCTTCTCTTGTATGACACTCATTCCAAGTAGTCATTATTCCAAATGGGTTATGCCATCTATAGTGATTAATTAATTTCTATTGGGTGTTTCTAAAATCTTTGTAGTAGCATCTAAGAATCCTTTACATGATAATATTTAGTAGTATAAGATTCATAATGTAAATTGTTTAGAATAAACTTTACAGGATTCTCTTATCCGAAATTTTTCATATGACTATAGGCCTCTAAGTTACCAGGAACGACATGATCCATGAATTAAAAATCCATGGCCCAAGAAAATTTATTAAAAATAAAGAGTGCATTCAAAGAAAATATAAATATGAAAACAAAAAGTTATAAAAATTTCACCACAAAAAAAGTAACGGAACACAAATAATAATGTATTAGATCCACCACCCCTTCCTCATGAGCTGCTCTGTACCTTTGGATGTCTGCCTCTTCACCATTGTTTTAGAACATTCCAAGATTTTACTTTTCTATATGCATCTGATGGGTCATCCCTATCACTTTTAGCGTCATCACCTTGAATTTTATCCATAACATCTTCCTGAAACAAAGCTTGGAATTATTTAGCACCACCAGAGAAAACATGTTAAAATTCATCACCCTAGGACATGGTCTCATTAAGAGACATTTCCCTATACAACTATTTTGAAGAGTTTACCTGTATATCCATATTCACAACCTACACATTTATAAAATAAAGAGAAGCAATAACTTAACCACTTAAAGACTATGGAAAGTATTACATGTTCCTCCTTTTATTTTTGAAACCCTTTTTCTCAAGAGTATCAACATAGAAATCATAAAATTACAAAATATTTACAGAATTTGGAATTGTAAAAATAATTAGGTTAAGTTCCACCCATCAACCAAATATCCTTTTTAGTTCATGATGTGAATACCCCTTAGAACAATTGAAGGTCGTGACACCCAATGGGGCAACCAGTTGCCTAGAAATTTCATTCATATCCCATTCAATCAGATCATCCCCTTTACTGGTCACATTGGACATCAAAGATGGATTCCTTTGAGTTTTGGATTGTAGATTCACTTGGGAAAGGTCCAAAAATTTTCCCTTAATATTACCTTTCAAAAAAATTCTTCAACCACCATCTCAGCATCAGATAATCCCACTTCTCCTTCTTGTTGATCACATTCTTGATGGGCTTTCTCAACTAGATTTCCTTCACCACATTTCCTTACACCACAAAGGGAACCCTCTACCTGAATTTTTTCTTATTTCTCATCAGATTTATGATTCTGTCCAAATGATTCATTAAGACATGAATTCAACAAATTAAAGGTCACTTGATCACCAATTTTCCTTTCATTACTGATAAAAAATGCCATCCCATCCCTTATGTCCCCAACATCAAAAGTCACCAGGGGTAAAGCTATGTATGTCCTACCCATGTTTCCATCAAATCTATCATAAAAACCACTAACATGTACTTGAGTTTGATAAAAACCTCAAGAAGATAAAATCAATTCCTTCAGGAGGATACCCATTTCCTTTTTTATTTCCATCCACTGCATTAGTAAATGGGATAGAGTTTTGACCATCCATCCTACTATGAAAATCATCTTGAATAGAAATATTTCCCAATATATTCCCATTTTTAGTAGGTAACTTGAGCTTACTGTTGTCAACAAGGTGTCCAAACATGTTACAGTTTAGGTATCTCATACCCCTATAAGAATTCCCTCTAACATTCCCAATGCACAACCATTTGGCTAAAAAATCAGGAACAAACTCATACTCAAAATCAAGTTCAAATTAAAATTCACCAACAACAAGATATATTATCTCCATAAGAGCTGCACTCACTTAAAATTTAACTAAAATTTGTGAATAATGACTATAACTTTCCCCATCAGTTTTTATGAGAATAATTGGGTGTTTTGTGAACATGTGGAAATTTATTTATTCATTATATGGAAGTGATCAAGACATAATTCATTATTTTCATTTTCAATATTTTATAATGTTTTTAAAATTATTTTACCTAGATTTTATAATAAATTTTTCCATTCATAGATATTAATTAAATTTAGAATTTATTATAAATAATATTAATATTCATCATTTTTATTTGATTATTTAATTTTAGAATTTATTGGATCAAGCCTACACTAAATGTATCTTTTCCAAAACATTTAGATATTTTTTGAAAAATAAGGAATAATCCAGATTTTTAATTTTCTAAAATATAATTATAGTGGGAAGACAATGTTTATATAAGTTTTATATTATTAAATTTGGTAAGGGTTTAATAATAATAGGTGACATAGAAAAGTATTTACCTTTTCCTCTGAAAATAATATGTAAAGGTCATCAAGTGATATGTAAAGGTAACTTATGATTAATACATAAAAGTAACTATAGAACAAAAGAAAATAAATTTGAGAATTTGAAGAGTCCTAAGGTAATTTAATGCATAAAAGTAGATATGTTGATATTTAAAGGTTAATCTTAGACAATGAAATGGGATAAAAGTACCCTAACTACTACATTAGAGTAATTTTATAGCGTGTAAGAGTCTTCCTTATATAACTTTGAAATATTAAGGTCCTATATTTTCCATGAGGGTGAAAATGTCAATATTTAATTGTCCCTTATAAGAAAAACTAGGTATTTATGGTCTTCCATTTATTTAATTACTCTATACTCAAGGAAGAGAGGGACATAAAGGTTAGGGAATAGGGAGAATATTTCTTAGATTCACCTAAAAGAAACTGAAGTTATCATAAACTTATATATAATATCTAGTACATGTATATATTATTCAAGGAATGATGAAATAAATGGAATATTTTAGTCCCATGGCCTAGAGGAATTCAAAAATATGGAATGAGAACTCATAAGTGGATCTTGATTTGTGAGAAGAATAAGGAATTTGATGTAATTACTAAAACATAGCATTTAGTAGAGTATTGTGAAGAATTGTGTGCCACATACATGGGGAAAATGGAAAATTCCATACTTCCTGTAGGATCATCCTTGATTTGAGATAGTTATCATATATTCACTCTTATTTATAAAAGGGACTGAATTTCACTAGATTGTGGATATTTTTTTACTATTATTTGATACTTATTTACTTTTAAATTTTTATTTTCTCTTAATGTGACATAATATAATGATTGTGGTCAATCTAAAGAGATTCCCCCCACTAATGTTAAAAAATTATGAATCTGATTTTTTATGATTGTTTTATTCAATATTTCTTGAAGTGTTTATTTATTTTAGATAGTAGTAGATTTCGAAGATTATTACATTTCAAATCATATTCCTTCCAAACACTTGGGGTGCAGCTACAACCCCTGGATAATATTTATTTCTCATATGGTGGTGGGATTTGAGTATTGGTTCAGTAGAGATCATGTGGTCTCTAATTCATTTTCTAGGAAAGATCAGGGAGTGTAGGGATTGTTTCATATCTATGTTAGAGTTGAACTCACCCTATGAGGGCAATTAGTTGAGATTTTAGCTAGTTAGTGAAAAACGAAGGGAGTTTCACTAAATGGGTCGTGATTTAGTATGTAATATGATTATTCATATATATATATATATTCTATAATTAAAGGTTTTATATCCAATCATGTTATCATTTTAAGGGTAATTATCTCATTATTTTGTTTAAGTAAAATTTTCTATGAAAAATGTTAAAATGGATTAATTATTTAATTATAAGTGTTTTTTTTAATTTTTGAATGTTTATGGAAAAGAAATATCATAATGTAATTTTTTTTCCTTCAACAATCATTTTTTATTAGTTATGAATCAAAACATTAAAATTATAATTTATTTATAATTTTTATTTCTACTTAAAAATTTTAGTTTGATGTTACATTCATAAAATTTTCTACACATATCAAAATTTAAATAATTAATGTTTTATGATTACATACTTAGTGGGATACATTTCATTCAACTATACCAAATACTTAATCTATCCATAAGAGGACAATATAAATCATTCTATTTAGGAATTTTAATCAATTAATAGTTTTTAAAAAGGTTAATTATTGAACCATATATACAAGGTTTCAAGTACATATGATCTGAAATTTAAGAAGATGATTGGTATAAGGATAAAGAAGTAATCATTAACTATAGATACTAAATATGTTTGAATTTTAAAGTCCGTAAATTCATTAGAAAATAGATATTAATAACTCAAAGAGTCTTCTAGAATAGAAATGTTTTATTTTTTAATTAGTTCATAAATGTTTCAACAAATGTCCAATGATGATTCACTTTTATAGAAGCATAGTTGTGAAATAAAGGGAAAAAATTCCTTGAAGAAAACACACTTCCATATTTTATAACAAATAATTATAGGGGGATCTTCCCCATCTCATTTCTATAAAAAATTACCTCCACTTTAATTCAGAAAGTTTTTCCATTTATAGGATAATAGGCAGATATTTTCTTTTTTTAATATGATTCATTTTTAACATATATTATTTTATATTTATATAATTATCTTCTCTTTCATTTCCCTTTTCCCCCCAGAGTTATTCTAAAATATAAATGTGTGTGGAGAACTAACCCCCACTATTGATCGTAGAGAGAGAAGTGATGTTTTTTGTTCCCTTAAACTTTAATGTATTTTTTTATTCTATGATTTGAGTAGTTGTTAAATTTATTATGGTATCTGATCACTCACTTTTCTTTACTAATTTCTTCCTATTTTTTCATAATTTATACTCTATTTCATTGTGATGATGATTCATATGGTGGAGTTTCATTTTTTCATTAATTGAGGGATATTATCCTACATCCATATGTCCTAATGTAGGATAATAAAAATTCAAACAATTTGTTTTGTATGGTAGATTTTGGTCACTACATTCAATATGACGATCATAATATTTTTTTAATAATAATAATAACATCACTATGAACTACTACTAATGACAAAATCTTCTTCACTAATATCTTTGTATCATATAATGTTCTTTATTTTTTTTCATTAATATATTTATATAATAGAATGATATAAATTTTTAAATACCCACAGTTTTAGAAATTCATTTAGTAATGTATTTTAATTTATAATGATTAAAAATAAATAATTAATGTTGTGTGAGTGGTAAGCCTTGTGAGATTGACCGTAAGGTATTCCATTAATGTTAATGATTTTGGAAGTTAGAAAAATATTGACCAATGATCCTTAATAATATATATCCATCAATTTGGAACTTATGATGGGGAGGGACATCACTTTCACACAATGTTTTTAATAAAAGAATGAAAAAATCATAATTTGATTATAAAATGATATTCCTCTCATATCTATAATATGTCTGGAAAGTATAATTTTTTAGTTATTTTTCATGTTATTTTGTAGATGATGATTCTAGAAGAGAATAACTATTTATTATTCAAGTGTAAAATAATTTCAAGATAATTTAAGAAATGAGGAATCAAATATAACCTATGACAATTAAAGTTTATAAAATAAAATATTTGTGGTTAGAATAAAAAAACAAGCTAGAGAAGAAGTAAATCTTATTCAAACCACTTTTCAAGTTTAATAACCTAAGGAGGCTAATAAATAATTATTAATTGAACCACTTCCCTCTATATAAAATTAATTCTTAGTGGATATGATTTATGATAAATTGATCAATTGTGAAATTTATGATTGAGATAATTTTTTTTGAAAATTGACTTTATTCAATGTTAAATAAAATAAAAATTAAAACTAATATCCCTTATAATTACTTTATACATTTGGAAAAAAATAAGCAAGACCCAAAAAAATAAGTAAAATGAGAGATGGTGATGTTTAGGAGAGAATTGAAAAGTAAGTTCAGTTACATACTTGGGAATAAGATGATAATGATACAAAAATAGAAATAAATGAAAAATAATTGTATAAACCTAAACTAGACTAAAATATGCATCTTTTGATTATATATTTATCCCCTATAGACACAACCCCTCTAGTGGAACCAGATAGGTAGGTACTCTTAATATTTTTCCTTCCATATTTTCACTTCCAAATATATTTGTATTCATTCTTGGAGGTTGAAAAAAATTATTTATTTTATCTGTTCGATCCTACACTTGGAATAAACTTATTTATTTTCATAGAATTAATAATTTTTTGTTTTTAAGAAAAATCTACATCCACCATTGGATTGGTGATAAATTGATGAAACCACCAACCTAGAGGTAGTAAAAAACTAAGCCCTGTATTTATTTATTTTTTTGGTGGGGGGGAGGTAACCAAAAAATATATTTTATTTTAATTTATATTACCATTTTTAAACTTTTTTTTACTCCCATTATATTTTATATTTCTATTTTATTCATGCAGGATTGTTGTGCGAAGAATCTAGAAGCATGACTCATGGATTCCCTTTCTAAATAAGCATAATATGTATTTGTTTTCTCTTTATTTTTTGCTACTATATCTTTTTAATTATATTAGATCTTCAATGATGGGTAGTTTGAATATAGGTGTCGAGGAATATCAACCATCTTTTTAGTTTTTTTGTTTTCCATTTTTTCATTTTTAATAAATTTTAGTACCAACTAATACTAATTATCAAATATTAGCACAAAATTGATTTTGAAAAGGTTTACTTGATTTTTGAATAAATTAAATTTTAAATGATTATTTATGTATAGGATTATTTAATGATTTATTTTTCATATATTTTTCTGAGTGTGGATAATTTTTTAAATCCATGCCCATGATCCATAGACTTAATTTTTTCCTATCTTGTGTGGTATTAAAGATCACTTTGATATATTCTTCCTAATATACTCATTATAAAGAGAGAAATACTAATTTTTTATGATAACTAATAATTTTAACATGTTAGTGAACTTTTCATCAACACATGTTTACATTAAGGGTGACCTTTTCAAAGTCAATTAATTCCTAAAAATTTAAAAATCAATAATTCCTGTGAGTTAAATGATTCATCACATATTGGTTCCTTATATCAATGAGAAAAATTAGAGGTTTCAACTTCAAGATGAACATAATGCAATGCCTCATTCCCTAAAAAAATATCTACGAAATCAATTAAAAATTTTAAGAAATCAAATTAATCGTCTTTTCAAACTAACCACCTCACTACCACTTAATGATCTAATTCCAAAAAATATATTTAGGGGAGTGTATTATATGTTCCATTTGAACAGCATTCATTCCCTAAATCTAATAATTATATTTATCCACCTTCTTATCATAAAATTTATGACTCTTCTCCATCATAATATAATTTTTCCAATCTAATCAAATTTAAAGAATATGATAGCTTTGTCTTCCACCCTATTGAACATAATTTTCCCTTGGAAAATTTGATTTCATGTCCTTCTGTGAGTTCACAGCCAAACTATCCAAAAGTGAAAAGGGATACATACAATTTCTATCAAATTACAAGATTTTATGATTAGTAGGACATTGAACCATGACCCATATTTAAAATGATAGAGTTGTTATTGAACCAAGAAATCATGAATTTATTCATCCGAGAGGACGTCACTTAAAATGACATCGATTCACCTCTTTTTGAAAATCCTTGAGATTCAAATGCTTTTTCTTAAATTGAGACTTGTGAAACATTTCAAGAGTCCGAAAATTAGTTAGTATTGGTGGTAGAAGACACAAGGAATTTTCTAGAAAAAATGGAATAATTGGATTTCCTAGATAATCTGAAGTCCATAGCACCACATGTTCCAATGAAGAAATATAAAGAGGGAAGTATAGAAGAATCATTTTAAAATATGTCATTATGGACACAATGGAGTCACCTATCCCAATTGAGTCTACACTAGATTCTCTATTCATCAAGAACGAATAGAGTTTGAAACTAGTGTATTTCCATGTGATTGTGGTTTGTGGTGAAAATCAATTAGGATACATTATCAACACAAATACTGAATTCAAGGATGTGATGGATATAAGCTGATCCATAATAGAATTTAGTAGTGGAATTTTTTTCCCCTATGAATATACAAAGAGGTAATCTTCTTGATATTTCCACTGATTCCCATTAAAAAATCAACTATTTGGAGATTTTTTCTTCAAAATAATGTATTCATTCCCTTGTAATTTGTTCTATCTTCATTTCATTCCACACACCCATTTTACAAACCATTTTCCATTAAGATATTATTCACTTTATAGGTAAATTTTATTTTCAACTAACGAATTTTACACTCCAAATGATAAAGAAAAAGATGCACGGTTTACATTTCCCGTTTTACCATGGTGGAATTTCATCAATGTTTGGCTAGAGATGAAGTAAACTTCACGCTTAATGAGAGTAACCCATCATTTTTATCTTTTATTTTCACTACATTTAGTTTCATTTGATTTAGTTTTTTTAGCTATAAAAAATGCATGCACTTATAACAATATATTTTCTTCAAGTAATATAGTGGAGTTTATTGCTCATCATATATATTTTTATCAACCACATGATTTTTATTATGGTTATATTATTTGATATGATGTTGTTATGTGTTGTTTCACGTGTAGTTTTTATAGGTATAATTTTTTATCATCATTGGATACAAACATCATTTCTGTATCTATATGCACTTGAATAGGGAAGTGTTTTTATTTTATGTCATATTTTATGCTTCCAAAATCAACATGTAAAATTTATAACATAAAAATTATTAAAAAATGAAAAAAATTCTTATCATTACTGAACCCACATGAATTTTGCTGCATTTTTTTCATAACATAATCGGGAACACACCACTTATGTTTTTATTCAGTATAAGATAAAGATTACTATTTTTAATTCTTTTATTCTTGATAAAATTATTTAAATGATTATTCATATTATTCTATTATTTGAAAAAAAAATCCAATTTTTTTTATTTTTGACGCACTTATTTGCTTTAGTGCTCATTTGTGTTGTCTAACATTTTATTGCCACAAAAATGAAGATTGTGACCCATTTTTCTATCATATTTTGATTCTATTTTTCTGTAGGGTATCTAGACTATTTTATGTATTCTAGAACAATCCATGTTTTTTCATAAAAGTGATAGTAATTTTGAATGTTTCACTAAAATAACCCAGGAATTTGTGTGATTCTTTAGTCCCTTTGACCAACTAATCCACCAATACATTTTCTCCATCATGTATATGTTAGAATACATTAAGAATCATTTTTTAGGATGAGTCCACAGCTGGTATGCTTTCCTATCCATTTATTGACTATTTTCATGATGATTTTCGATCTAAGTATGAGGGGAGGTCTATTAAATGTGAGGGTTGTTTGATGGTCATTGATTCATTTGATGTATATGGATAAAAATTATCCATTAATGATTATATGTTTTATATATATAATTAGATATATTCATTATATTTATTTTGTTATTTCGATGTAGATTACTTTTGGTTCCAACAGTGAGTACTTATGTGGCCATTACATGGTATCCCTCACTTTTGGGGATACCTATAAAAGTGATGATCATTTACTCTAGGAGATAAATATTTTTCTATATAACCTACTTTCACTCAAATTCTACAGTGTATTCACTACCTGTGTAACTTTCTTTGGGTATTATCTTATATACGTTTCATGGGGTTTTAGATTTGATTCTCACCGGTTTTTATACCCATCATGTTTTAGTGAGATGTGTCCCTAAATAATGTAAAAAAGGAAATATTAAATTATCATATTCTTGGGGACAAGAAACATTTTAATTGTGGGGGAGTGGGAGTTCAAGGGAGACATTTGGTTTGATAGTTATAATGCATATATTTCAAGATTCAACCCTTCATTATTCCAAAAAATGGTCTCATTTTTTTATGTCCCATCATTCCATAGACTCAAAGAAATATGAACCAAATTTGAATTCCTCTAAATAAATGTATACCTTTTATTCCCACTAGTGGATATTTTAAATTCATATAAAATCTATGGTAAGAATGTGTATGATAATTGATAAAAGATTTGATCA